>CM066041.1:295774741-296367241 GCA_033557465.1 Ichthyophis bannanicus
AGTTGGTTCGTCCCCACGGTTGTTGATGCTAGCACAATTTCCCCCGTTCTTTCTTTATATGTCAGCACTCCGACATTTGTCCCCTTTTTTGGTGCTCGCTTTCACCTTCGGCCGCCCGCCGGGTGCCCCCAACCGTTCTTGGTTTCAGACTGCTGGTTACCCAGAGACACTGGTGAGTTCAGAGCAGGGCAACCTACACTGCACAGACTGTTGACTCGTACTTTGATTAACGACACCTGTCCAGGCTACTTGCGGAGCTGTGTGTGTTCGGGCACACAGCACTTGAGCCATTGGCCTCCTCCATAGGTTGACTTTACACCCTCTACGCCCTCCAGCACATTTCCCTTATTCCACCACACTGTCACTCTGTTGTACTTTTCCCTTTACACTTTATGTTCATATGTGTCGTCCCTGTAGCATGACGTTAGATTGGTCCAGACTACTGTCCCGCCCCCCTCTACATCTATCGTTTTGCTACACTGTTAGTAGGCGCAGTTTAACCGTAAGGACATCCACCATCCTGCCGTGCCCCCCTTACAGTTATATGTCTTTCTACGTTACTTAGGTGCATCGGCCAATACTCAGGGCCCGTGTGGTTTACATTTTGTTTTTTTTTGGGCTGTTGTTTTGTGCCTGTGCTGACTAATTTTTCTTTCACTGCACTGCTAGGCCCCCAGACGTATTGGCTCCACTTGTTCTCCACCCCCCCCTGGGTGTTGAGTCTTATGTGTGTGTCACACAACCGCCGCTTCCTATATCATCGAACCATTAACTTTACATAAGGTTCCCCCATGCCGCCCCCCCAACGTGGACTTTGTGTGTATAGATTTGAGTCCCTTAGTGTGCACCCTTGGGCCCCTATTGTTGTTTTTTTCCCCCTCTGCTCTTTCCCTTTCACATCACCATTCTTCGTTGTCCGTGTGCCCACATGTTAGCGTTGTTTTTTTTGTTTTTTTTGTGCCTTTACTGTCTGTGACAGCCGGTGACTACGTTCTTTTGTACAGCACAGACCCCGCTATTTATACTTCTTCTATGTAGACTCCCTACCCGGATTACTAAATCGCCCTTTGGTTTGGTTTTTTTGGGCTTCTTCCTTGCTCGGACTGACACCCCCCCCCCCCATCACCACCAGCCACCCTACTCACCCCGCGCCCTTCGTGCATTTGATGAATTTTTACGCTACAGATCCCCCGCCTGTGTCTGGCGCGGGGTGCGCACGCTGTGTGGTGAACTTGGGACGATGGTCACCCCAAGCTGCGTGCCTGGCCAGCCACCAACTACAGACCCTTACACACTGCCCTGCCGGCTCTGGGGTACCTGCTGCACAGGTGGCATCCCCCTCGGCCACTCCTGCCATGTCCTGTTCTCACATCGCCCAAGCCCTCTAGTCGTCCGCACTCCCTGTCCTGTCACTCCCACCATTTATCACCTGCCCCTTTGTCCCTCAGGCACTACACCGGCGTCTTTGGCCCCATCTCTCCTCTCCACGCTGCTCTCGCTCCTTCACGTCAGCTGTGTCCGTCTGGTAGTCACCTGTGCTTCGATCAGTCCCCTCATCTTCCCCTTCAGCTTTCCGCCTACCCTTGCCCTTCGTCTCTTCCAACCATCGTGCAACCTTACGATTTCGCCCTCGTGACCCTATCTTTGCACCTTACCTACTCCACGGACCCCCCCCCCTTCCCCTTTGTTTTCCCCCTGACTACACCCCCTCTTGCATCTTGCACGTCTTTACATCATTTGTTTGGTCATCCACTTAATTTCCCTGAGCTCCACTGTGCCCCCTTCCACCTCCCGTCGGCTTTCTCTCCCACTCCGCCTTCTCTCTCTTTTTTCCCAGCCTGGTCTGCTCCCCTCACCCGTTCTGTGCGTCTGTCGACGCTTCCTCAGCCCGCGCGGCGGTCTACTACGGTTTTTTTGTGTTTAGTTATGCGTTGGCCCTTTTGTAAACACTTTCCGTTTCTTCTTTTTTCCTCATCGCCCTCCTATTCCCCCTCTTTTTTGCTGCTCTCTTGCTCGGGTTTTTTTCTGCTTTTGCTTCGTTCTCCCTCTTTTCTTCTCTCCCCCCCCGCTTCTTTTTCCTGTTTTTTTTTTCTTGCCTCTCACGGTTTCCCAGCCCCCCTGCTTCACGAGTGTGTGAGGTTCACCACCTCCCCTCTATTTCTCTCTGTGTTTTTTCGGTGTGTCCCTTCCCATTTTTTCTTTTGACCCTTAGTCCTTTTCTACAGTGACACCACTGTGTGTCCCTTTCTACCCCTTGCTCTTGAGACTTCTCTTTTTGACATTTTTACTCTACCCCCGTCTCTTTTTTCCCCCTTTGCGGTGATTCTTCTCCTCAACTATTCGTCTTCTTTTTCCACTCTACTTCCCCCTTATGATCGTTTGCTGCACCGCTGTATGTTTCTCCCTCTGCCAGACATTGACACCTTTGTGACTTGGTCACAGAACATCCTTGATTTCGTTATATTTTACCTCCATTCGGACCCATTCTTGTGCTGTTCCCTACCTCCCTTACTAACACCCCCATGGTGAGTGAATTGATCCTGCGCTCTTCCTATTCGCTCTAGCGTCTTTTCTCTCCTGCTGTTCCAGTAGCTTCACTTATGTAGTACGATCCTTTTTCCCTCCCAGCCCTACCATGCTTTCGTATACTCCTTCACACCTCCCCCCTTTCTGCGCCCCCACACCACACAGTTTCACACTTGCGTATTTGCGCCATCGCTTCCCCTCCCTGTCAGCTTCAGGCGATTAATGCGCGCCACGGGCACACCTATCCAACCCCTCCTACCTATACCTGCCTTTCAGTATTTTTTTTTCTGCTATTTGATCCGGCATTTTTTTTTTTTATGTGACACTCCACCTATCTAACTTAATTCATTTGTTTATCTTTTCTTTTCCTTTTTAGTTTTTCTTTTTTATTTGTCGGGTGTATGTTTTGGGTGTTGTATTGTGTGGCTGGGTTTGTGTGTGGTGGGAAAGGTATGTGGCTTGGTTAGTGAGGTGAGTGTCTGTGTGTGAGTTAGAGGTGTTGGTCGGGTGGAGTTAATGGTGGCCTTTGTGTCTGCTGCATTTGCGGTGGGAGGTGAGCAGGGGCTGTGGTTGCCTGACGGGGGAGATGGTGTCCATGGGGCTGAGGCACAGGGCATGGGTGTAGTCCCGCTGCAACACAGACCTGCAGCTCTGGGGGCAGGCCAGGCAGGGGCTGTGCGGGCACAGCGCAGGAGATGTGCAGAGGTGCAGGCTCGCCAGCCTCGCCTCTACAGGCCCAGGGCCCAGCTTCAGGGCATCCGTGAGGACCAGGTCACCTCCCTCTACCGCCTGAGCACGGGCCTATTAGGGAGCTCTATGAGGATCTAAGACCTGATCTCGAGCCCCTGACTGGTCGGTCACATGCCATACTGGGTTTGGTCAAGCTCCTTGGTGCCCTACATTTCTTTGCCTCTGGCTGTTTCCAGTCATCTGTGGCCGCAGTGGGTGGCATGAGCCGCCCCACCTTCTCATGCTGTCTCCACCAGGTACTGCGTGCCATGATCAGCCGGGTGGAGAATTACATTGCCATTCCCAACACTAGGCAACAGTGGGGGACCCTGAACCAGGCCTTTGAGGCATTAGCCAGGATACCACACGTGAAGGGAGCTATTGATTGCACACATGTTGCCCTGGTCCCGCCTAGAGACAAGGAGGTAGTGTTCCGTAACCGCAAACACTATCATTCCCTGAATGTTCAGGTTGTATGTGATGCAAATATGCATATTCTGAATGTGGTCCCTAGGTTTGCAGGGTCCACCCATGACTCCTATATCCTGCATCACTCGGCACTATTCACACAATTCGAGGCTGGACAGTATGAGGACTGTATATTGCTGGGTGTGTATTTCTCATCTCTGACATGTGTGTGTATATCTCATCTGTCTGTGTGTAATCTGACGTTAGGGGGGGGGGGGTGCCCTCCAGCTCTACCTTGCTATGGTGGTGTGTGATGATGGTAGAATGGACGGTAGCATTTGTGTTGTGGTTACAGATTATGTTGATGGCAATCTGTACACCTACCCCTTGTTTTGTGTGTCATAACTTCACACGCTGATGCACAGTTGTGGTGTCCCATCATGCTCTCAGGCAACCCTCTTCCTTGAATCTATATCCGACATAGGCTTCCACCAAATCATTAAAACAAAAACTCATAATAAAGGAGGAACCCTGGACCTCATCTTTCTCCCAGAAGTATTCCATAAACTCTTTAATCAGGATTTACTGCAGTGCACACCTATCCCATGGTCAGACCACCACCTGATTAAGTTCAATCTTATATACTCTGACTCAAATAACAAAAGCAGCCCACAAAAATCCCCACCCCCAGATTTAAAAATTTTAATGCGGAAGATTTCCTCGATCTAACAATCCCTCACCTCTCTTCAGCACCTTCCAACCTTGACGAGGCTATTGCAACATGGCATAAAACAATTTCAAATGCAGCTGCATATAAACAACCAAACAAGAAGAACAACAGACCCAGAAATGGCGATGCCCCTTGGTTCAACAATACCTTAAAAGCGATGAAAAGAACACTCAGGAAAATTGAATTAAAATGGCGCAAAACAAAATCTACATCATGCAACGATTTATATCATACCCACCTCAAAAATTACAAAGAAGCTACCGACAGCGCTAAGAAAAACTTCCACTCAAGTATTCTAACCAAATCTATCAACAGACCAAGAGAACTATTCTCCATTGTCCAAAACTTAACTAAGAACACATACAACTCTAGTTATGAAGTTAAAGATATATCTGCTCAAACCTTAGCAAATCATTACATAAATAAATCAAAAATATATAATTTCCCACCAATTACACAAGCCATCTCTCACCAACTTCTACCAGATGATTGGAACGAATTCTACCCCATAACTAAAGAAACACTTAAGAACATTATGTCAAACCTAAATACTACAACTTCTCACCTAGATCCCTGCCCTATAACTTAGATAAAGAATACCCTTCCAATATTATCCCCCTTCATTCTTCCTTTAATTAATCTCTCATTAAACCAAGGCTACCTAAAACACGCACAAATTCGACCAAAATTAAAAAACAATACCCTGGACAAAACATCACCGAACTCATACAGGCCTATTTCAAGTATGCCTTTCATGGCCAAACTCATAGAAAAAGTAGTTCAAACTCAAACACAGGAACACATCGACACCTCAGCTCCCCTTGATGACCAACAATATGGCTTTCGCCCCGGTCATGGAGTTGATACACTCTTAACAGTACTCCTTGACACCCTAGTAAGAGGAATTGACAGTCCTAGAAACGCATTCTTACTACTTTTTCTGGACATATCTGCAGCATTTGACAGTGTACACCATACTTTAATGCTCAACAGGCTCAGACAAATAGGTGCTAATTCAATAGTACATAAATGGTTCACTTCTTATCTATCTAACAGAACTCAAACTGTCAGGATCAGCACCCAAACCTCTAACACATACAAACAGGAAATAGGCCTCCCCCAAGGATCTGCCCTCTCTGCTCTCCTTTTTAATATTTATATACAACCAATTTGCAACATCTTTAAAAAATTCAAAATCCACTACCACATATATGCAGACGATATCATGCTGTACATTCCATTCACGATCCCCACGCTTCCACTTCAACTATTAACTGACTGTTTCAATGAATTAACAACTTGGCTAGATGCTAGAAGCCCACAACCTTCATATTAACCATTCCAAAACTGACATATTGATTGTAACAAAAAACAAATCGTACACCCCCCCTACCCACATTACACTTCAGAAAAATGATATTTACATAAAAAATGAGATAAAATACCTAGGGGTGACCTTAGACACACACCTCAGTATGAACACTCACATAAGAAATACCATGAAAAAAATATACTTCAAGCTCAAAGTACTAAAACAATTACGCCCACTGGTCCACCTGCATGACTTCCTGAGCATAATTCAAGCCATTATTACACCGCACTTCGACTTTGCCAACCTCACTCTACTAGGCACAACTAACCAAAACATCAAAAGGCTCCAACTGGCCAAAATGCTGCAGCTAGAACCATAATGAAGGTACACCCATTTGAGCACATATCACCCTATCTAGCTAAACTACACTGGCTCCCAATTCAATGCAGAATAAACTACAAATTAATAATAACCACCTTCAAAGCTTTAAATAATACTGCCCCAGCTACTCTAAACAATCTACTCACTAAAGACACACCCCAATCTATTCACAGAAGATGCAACACCAATAAAATAAGGATCCCAAAAGAGTTCACAAAGACTAATAAAATAACAAATAAAAAAGCGTTTTCCCATGCAGCCCCTATACTCTGAAACTCCCTACCTGACGAAATAAGAGCTTTAACTGATCTTAAAGAACTACGCAAAACATTAAAAACTCACCTATTTAGCTCTCACTACGGTCCACTTGCGAATTCCCAATACCAAAATGAAAAGGGTTAATATAACACTTTGTCCCATGAAAATATGATCATTAACACAGTTTAAGATGCTTGTAAATTATTTATTTATTTATTTATTTTATTTGTAGTCTCTTTTATACCGCGCTATTCGACATCAGTGCGGTTTACAATGAACATAAGAGTTGCACATCTCAATTTCGTGATTTGTGCTTACAGTGAAACAGGTATAATAACTTGGGTATACATTAAACAGGAAAATTAAACTTGGGTATGCATTAAGCAGGTATAACAGGTAAAATAGGGTATAAATAACCAGTCCCTTAACAAGGAGACACGATGAATAAATACAGTCTACTTTATGCAACAATATAATGAGTTATGCGGCACTGAATAAGTTTCTCATGGTGGTTGGAGGGGAAGGTGTGATTGCAAGTGATCAGTCTGGGAATGTGACGTGCATGAGTTTGAGGTGCTGCATTGAGATGTGAGAGTGGGTGAGTGTGGGGAGAAGACTGCATCATCGTAGTGATGAAGAAAGAGGCGCCGTTTCAGTAAATAGCTACCTTCCTCGTTTAACTCAACATCTGTTGACTGTACATAGATGCTCGAGGCCGCGGGCTGGGTCCCGCGGCTGTCAGTAACCTGGGCCCGGGCCCGGCCTCGGCCTCCAGCACGTGACAGGGGTAGGGGGGGGGGGCTATGGAGGCAAGGCTGTGCGGCATTTGAAATCACTCCGGCGCGCTGTCGGAGCGATTTCATTGGCTGCCAGAGTGGGGGGGGGGGGGCTGGGCAGTGTCGCCGAGGAGCCGCGTGGCTGTCTCTTTCTCGCCGCGGCTCCTCGTGAAGCGGTCGCGTTGGTTGCGGTGGCGTTGCCGGTCCGGTGAGTGGGGTTGCGGGGTGCTCCGGGGTGGCTTAGTTGGACGGCGATTTGCGTGGCGGGCGATCCCGGAGGAGCGGGGTCCTATACAAAAAAAAAATAAATAAAAAATAAACAAATTTTTTTTTTCTTTTTGATTAATAACCCCACCGCAGACCGCTCTCCTGCCGCGGCAGCCAGCTCCGTTCTGCTCGGCCGGACGGGCGGATTAGCCTGGTGGTTGCTGCGGTGAGCTAACAACCACTGAAGACAGGTGTGCAGCATGGCAGGCACGAGTAGAAAAAAAGGGGCCTTGGAGGGCAGGGCCGGGGGACGTTCGAGGGGGGCCCGGGGCCTGGGTTCTGCACCGGGGGCCAGAGCAGGCCGTGGGGGCGTGAGTGGGGTGGGTAGGGGGTCGGGGAAGCGTGGGGCCTTAGCGGGGAAGCATGGGGCGCTTCAGGCTATGGTTGCTGGGTTGCCTGGTGCGGGGGAGGGGGATGGCCCCCCGGCTGTGGTTGTGGGACCGGGGGTGGGGGAGACTGATGGTGTGGTGGGGTGGGGGTTGGGGGAAGGGGATCTGCAGAGGGCAGCGTTGCTCTGGGGTTGGGTGGGGACGGGGGGAGCAGATGGGTGGGGGGCGTGGGTGGGTTCGGGCCCCGGCGGGAGCCTATGGGCCCGGTCCCCTGGGGAGGGGCCGGCAGGGGGGGCATGCCGCCGGCTGGCAGGCTTGGGTCCCGGTTCCCGGACAGGTTACCAGTGGTGGCCCATGGGGGGGGGGCTGGTTCCCTGAGTGGTGGGGGGCTGGTTCCCCGAGTGGTGGGGGGCACCTTCCTTGGGGGGTGGTGGGATGGGCAGCCGGTGGATTGGGGTCCTCGGGGGGGGTGCAGGGTGGGGGGGCTGGGTGGGGGGCGGGGCCGTGCGGGATGGCGCTTATGGGAGGCGGCGCGCCTCCTTTCCCGTGTGTTGGCTCTTCTCTCCCTTTGCAGGTGCCCGGGAGTACGGCGGCTGCGGCAGGGGGAGCGGGCGTCAGCTCGACGGTGATGTCGATTAGTGTGGGCCATGCCAGCCCGCCCTCGGGGGAGCAGACTGAGTCCACCTCGATGGTCCAGGGGACAGCGGAGCAGGCGGCAGCAGGTGAGTTTGCCGGGGCGGTGGTGGGGGAGGTTGGGGGGCTGGTAGCGTCCAGCGACGGGGCCACAACAGCTCGTAAAGCCAAGGCGAAGCGAAAGCATCGGCGGCGTCGGAGGCGGAGCGCGTCGTCGTCGTCTTCGTCGTCGGGGTCATCGGACACTTCTTCGGAGACCTCCACGGTCGGGCCGAGGACAGGTGAGGGGGCGGGGTCCTCGGTTGTGCGGTGTGCGGAATTGTGGGAGAGCATTCCGCGCAAGTTGAGGCGGCGGATAGTGAAGCGGCGTTACATTGATATTTTCCGGCTATTGGAGGGGAGGAAACGCTCGGGGGAGAGTCGCAAAAAACGTAAGGAGGATGAGAAGGCGGGGAGGGTGCGGAAGGTGTCCCGGAACACCTTGAATTGGACCCGGGCCTTCTTGCGTTTGGCGAGCGTTTGGGGGCACGCGGACCCGAGTCGCTACGGGGAGCTGTTGGCGTATGCCGACGCTATCTTGGCGGCGTCCCAGGCGCACGAGGGGTGGGCCTGGCTTAATTATGACGAGGAGTTTCGCGATATGATGGAGGAGAATCGACAACTGTCGTGGGGAATGAAGGATATAAACCTTTGGCTCACGCAAATGTCAGCCAAGAAGGGTGGAACGGGGGGGGTGCAGGTTCGGGTAGGGCGGTAGGCAATGCAGCGCCGGCGGGCTTTCGGGCCTTTCGGCCAGCGGGCCCCGTGCCCGAGACGAGCAAACCCGGAGCGAGCGGTCCCGGCGGGGATCTGTGCTGGCGCTTCAATAAAACATCCTGCCCATTCCCGGACTGTAAGTTTCGGCATGCCTGTTTGCTTTGCAGTGCCGGTCACTCAGCCCTCAAATGCAGCCGGCGGGCGGTGCAGGGGGCGCCGGCCGCGAGTAAGTGACGGGGTAGCGGGGGGATGGCGCCTACCCCCATTAGGATTCAGGCGTTGCAGCCGTGGCTGGAGCTTTACGCGGCTACCAGGCATAGCAAGGCGGGGACTTTGTTGTGGGCAGGCTTTTCTGAGGGTTTTCGTATCCCTTTTCAGGGGGAGGTCTGGGAGTTGGGGGCGGGGAATGCTGGCTCGGTGATGCGGTTGGCGGATGTGGCCCGTGCGAAGATCGCGGCGGAGTGTGCGCTGGGCAGAGTCGCCGGGCCGTTTGAGCGGCCACCCTTTTCGCCATTTATGGTCTCCCCGCTGGGGGTTATCCCGAAGAAGGAGCCAGGCCGTTATCGGCTGATTCACAATCTGTCTTGCCCCCTCGGGGCCTCGGTGAATGACCATATCCCACGGGAACTTTGCTCGGTGCGCTATGCGTCATTTGACGAGGCTATGGAGCTGGTGCGCCAATGTGGAACGGGGGCTTTGTTAGCGAAAGTGGACATTGAATCTGCCTTTCGGCTCTTGCCGGTTCACCCGTCAGCATTTCCATTGCTGGGATTTCGTTTCGATGACAGGTACTATTACGACAAGTGCATGCCCATGGGTTGCGCGATCTCGTGTGCTTACTTCGAGGCCTTCAGCTCTTTTTTGCACTGGGTAGTGGTGAGGAGGTCGGGGCGGCGTTCTATAGTGCATTATCTCGACGATTTTTTATTCGTAGGGCCAGCCCAGTCCGCCGTCTGTGGGGCCTTGCTGCGGCTTTTCCAAGGCCTGGCGGAGGAGTTCGGTATCCCGTTGGCTGAGGGTAAGACGGTGGGACCGGTGACGTGCCTGTCCTTCTTGGGATTGAGATCGACTCGGTTGAGTGCGTGGTCCGCTTACCTACGGAGAAAGTTGAGCGGCTGCGGCTCTTGGTGGCGGCGGTGGGCTCCGCTGGTAAGGTGACGTTAACTGAGCTTCAGAGATTAGTCGGCCACTTGAATTTTGCTTGTCGTGTCATTGCAATGGGGAGGCCGTTTGCGCGGAGGCTGTCCTTGACGATGGCTGGGGTGCGCTGTGGGCACCATCGCATCCGAGTGACTGCGGGAATGCGTGCAGATCTGCAGGTCTGGGACGCGTTTCTGGCGGAGTATAACGGCTGCTCGGTGTTACAGTCTGTGGAACTATCCAACTGGGATTTGGAATTGTTCTCTGATGCAGCAGGCTGTTCGGGCATGGGCTTGTACTGCCAGGGCTCGTGGTGTGCGGCGCCGTGGCCGGCATCTTGGTCTGCGAGCGGGTTGACGCGTAATGTGACGTTCTTGGAGTTGTTCCCGATTGTAGTGGCCTTCTGGGTATGGCCGGACAGGTTGCAGGATAAGCGGGTAGTTTTCTGGTGTGACAATGCTGCGGTGGTGCAGGTCATTAATCGCCATTCGCCCAAGTGTCCGCGGGTGGCTGCGTTGATGCGGGTGTTTGTGCTGGCCTGTCTTCGTCTCAATGTCACGGCTCGGGCGCGTCATGTGCCGGGTGTTAAGAATGTTATTGCTGACGCTTTGTCTCGTTTCCAGTGGGAACGGTTTCGGGAGCTGGCCCCGGGGCGGACGAGACTTCGGCGGTGGTGCCGGAGCACCTTTGGCGGATTGGGACGCCGGAATGATATCGTTGTTGCGGTCCTCCTTGGCTCCAGGTACGTGGAAGGCTTATCAGCGTGGGTATGCGAGGGTTCAGGATTTTTTACGGGGAAAGGGCTGGAGGGGGGGTAGAGTGGGGGACGTCCTGGCGGGTTCCTTCGTGGCGTGGGCGAAGGGGTGTGGTTGGTCCCGAGCGGCGGCGCGGGCTGCCTTGGCCGGGTTCTCCTTTTTCAGTAGGGCGGCGGGCTGGGGCAGCCCGGGCTCGTCATATGTGGTGAGAAGGCTGTTGGCCGGGTGGGCACGAGCGCAGCCCTCGGCCCTGGATTGGCGCCGTCCCGTGTCGCATGAGTTGCTGCTGCGACTTTGGACGGTTCTGCCTGAGGTAGCGGCTACCCCGTTTGAGGCTGTTCTTTTCCTGGCTTTGTTTGTCACGGCTTTCTTTGGGGCCTTCCGGGTTAGCGAGCTCGTCCCTCAGTCGGGTGGACGGGGGGGGCGGAGGGGGTTGCAGGCTCAGCACGTGGACCTGCAGGAGACGCGAGTGTGTATATTCCTGGCTCACTCGAAGACCGACCCGCAGGGGCGGGGTCGGTGGGTGCTGTTGCGAGCAATTCCGGGTCTGGGCTCCTGTCCGGTTCAGAATTTGGCGGCTTTTCAACGTCTGCGTCCGGGGCAGGCTGGTTATTTCTTCTGCCATGCGGACGGGATGGCAGTCACCCAATTCCAATTCACGGCAGTTTTCCGCCTGGCCTTGCGGCACCTGGGATTGGATGAGCGCTGCTATGCATCTCATTCCTTCCGGATAGGTGCGGCGACGAGTGCTGCGGCCGCTGGCCTGGGCGGTGAGGTCATTCAACGGATCGGGCGTTGGCGGTCCGGAGCCTATGCGGGCTATGTGCGCCTTGACCAGTTGTGATTGGCTTGGGGGAGGAGGGTGTGGGGGGGGGGTACTAATGCTGTGTCTCTTTTTTCAGGTGTACTGCAGAGCGGGTCGACAGGGAGTGCTGCACGGGGCCCGCCGGGCGTCTGGTGGATACTTGGACATTCGTTTGTCTACTGGGCGGAGCGCAGAGCCTCTACTCGTCCGCTGGGTCCGCACCTGGGCTTGGTTTCCTGCAATTTCCGGCTGGTGTGGCTCGGCCAGCGGGGTATGCGCTGGTGGCAGCTACTTCCAGTGGTTCGGGAGCACACGGAGCAGAGGCAGCGTCTGGTGGGACTCCTGGTACATCTTGGTGGGAACGACCTTTCCAGTTGGACGTGCCGGCAGCTCATTCGGGCAGTGCAGCGGGACTTTCGGGCGCTGCAGGAGCAGTGGCCAGACCTAGCGATTGTGTGGTCGGCCATCATCCCACGACCGGCCTGCTTGCCTCAGCGACGGTGGTCGAGAGGGCTCGCCAAGGTCAACAGGCAGATTGGCCGTTGGGTGCAGCAGGCCGGGGGATGGCAAGTCCGGCACCCTTGGGCGGACCCCCAGTGCGCTGGATTGTACCGTACCGACGGGGTGCACTTGTCCCCGGTCGGACAGGACTTATTGCTTAATGATTGGCAGGAAGCACTGGAAATGATTGGTCGCAGCTTTATGGGGGGGGCGGTGTGAGGATAGTGAATACCTCACACCGGTGGCGGGGTACAGAGCCAGCGCTCGCAGGAGCGGCGCGGGCTTGAACTGGTTGACGAGCAGTGGGGGCTAATTGCTCCTCGGGGTGGGGCGAGACAGCCCGGTTGGGGGTCTCGGCCCGGTAGCGGGGGGGGGGGTGGGAGCCGGCCTTTGCTACTAGCATGGCGAGGCAGGCGGTGGGGTTTGGGGGGGGAGGAGGATGCTCCGCCTTGCTACTAAGATGGCGGGTGGGGGGGCATCCTCCGGCAAAGGGGTGCGGGGTTGGGGTTATGTTCAAGTATTTTATATTCAGGCCCATGTTGGGTCGGTTGTTTACAAGTTGTAAATAAAGCTGCGACCAAAAGGTTTATACCAAAATACAGTTGTTTGTGAATTTGTTGGGGGGGGGGTGGGAGCGTTATTGGTGGGGGGGGGGTTTAATTCTGGGAAGGAGGCGAGGAGGGCTTCCGGGTTACCAGAGTTAATGCTCGAGGCCGCGGGCCGGGTCCCGCGGCCGTCAGTAACCTGGGCCCGGGCCCGGCCTCGGCCTCCAGCACGTGACAGGGGTAGGGGGGGGGGCTATGGAGGCAAGGCTGTGCGGCATTTGAAATCGCTCCGGCGCGCTGTCGGAGCGATTTCATTGGCTGCCAGAGTGGGGGGGGGGGGCTGGGCAGTGTCGCCGAGGAGCCGCGTGGCTGTCTCTTTCTCGCTGCGGCTCCTCGTGAAGCGGTCGCGTTCCCGCCCGCCCGCCCCTTTTGTTTGGAGGAGGTTTGGGGGATGTTGCAGCTGGGGGGGGGTTTCGGGGTACAGAGCCAGCGCTCGCAGGAGCGGCGCGGGCTTGAACTGGTTGACGAGCAGTGGGGGCTAATTGCTCCTCAGGGTGGGGCGAGACAGCCCAGTTGGGGGTCTCGGCCCGGTAGCGGGGGGGGGGGGGGGGGGAGCCGGCCGTTTCTACTAGCATGGCGAGGCAGGCGGTGGGGTTTGGGGGGGAGGAGGATGCTCCGCCTTGCTACTAAGATGGCGGGTGGGGGGGCATCCTCCGGCAAAGGGGTGCGGGGTTGGGGTTATGTTCAAGTATTTTATATTCAGGCCCATGTTGGGTCGGTTGTTTACAAGTTGTAAATAAAGCTGCGACCAAAAAGTTTATACCAAAATACAGTTGTTTGTGAATTTGTTGGGGGGGGGGGGGTGGGAGCGTTATTGGTGGGGGGGGGGGTTAATTCTGGGAAGGAGGCGAGGAGGGCTTCCGGGTTACCAGAGTTATTGATTGTACATAGTTCTCCAAAGTTTAATTGTTAAAGTTAAGTTGTACATAAGCAATGTTTAATGTAAAAACAGATATGTTATACTGTTTCTTTACCTGTTATATGTAAACCGCACCTGATCATTGGAAGGTAGCGGTATATAAGCGGCTGTTAAATAAATAAAATAAAAAAATAAAAAAATAAATGTGCTGTTATATGTATATGTCAGGATGTGTCATGCATTTGGTTTGCATGTACATACCTGTGTCCATTTATGTGGGCATGGGCTCCTGCTTTAACGTTCTACATTTCTTTCTGCAGGTGATACAGGATATGGGTGTCGCCCCTGGTTGCTGACCCCCGTGCGTCAGCCACGGACACGTGCAGAGGAGTTACAATGAGGCCCATGCCACAGGCTGCTCCATCATAGAGCACACCTTTGGCGTTTTAAAGAGTCGCTTCAGGTGTCTGGATAGGACAGGTGGGGCCTTACGATACAGACCACAGAATGTGGCAGAGATCATTATAGCCTGTTGCATCCTGCACAACATTGCTCTCAGGCACCATATCCCTGTCCAAATTAACGAGGATCTCGAGGATGATCCTATGTGCCCTCCTGTACGTGCCCGTGGTGACACACGGGAGGGCACAGCAGTCAGGCGGCAACTGATTGAGGAGGTCTTCTCATGTAAGTACTGCATATGTTGCCACCTACATTTGTTTCAATATGTGTGTACTGCTACCACTACTTAACATCTATATACCAATATCAGTAAGATGCAACAATGCACTGACATGTAACAGACACTGCCTGGCCATCCCAGCTTACGATCTAGTCATGACTGAAACGCAGAAGATGTGAGCAGGCCACAACAGCTGGTGGAGGTGGATTATGTGTGTCTGTATTTTTAGGCTTGTGGGAGGTGTTACGCTGACATACCTGATGTGTGGCTGATTGGGATAGGGGCTGCTGTACAGCCACAGGTAGTTAGTTTAAATCGAGGATATCCAGTTCAAATAGTGACTCAAGCTTTTCAACGGGCTAGTCATCTTCATCGCGAGTGGTTGTTGGATCCTGCATACATGACCTCGGCCACACAACCTGATGATTTGATAGTGGGTGTACTTCCCTATACAGACCGGACTTCAGCAGTCATGAAGATTTTAAGATCACATTGGCCATTGTTACAATTACATCCTTGTTTTAATAAAGCTTTACGGATTGCCTATTCACGGGGTCCAAATATGAGTGACCGGTTGGTACGAACTACAGCAGGTCAGGATAGACCTGCAATGTCATGTTCTCAAGGGGAACCAGTCAGATGACGTGGCAGGAGATTCTAAAGTCGCCTTTATTGTTCCACCTGATCCGTGGAACAATAAAGGCGACTTTAGAATCTCCTGCCACGTCTTCTGACTGGTTTCCTGTTGCCCACGTGGCAGTTTGCTGTTTCTTGGTGGAAGTTCTCAAGGGGTACATTCCCCTTGTCACACTTGTCAATTCTGCGATACTACTCTGTCTGGAGTGGACTGGTCACACCCTCGTACATCTACATTTTATACTCGTCGATGGCATACCAATTGCCTGTCCGACTATGTGGTTTATCTTCTAATATGCCCTTGCGATCTTTTATATGTGGGTAGGACGACTCGGTCGGTAAAACAGAGATTGGTAGAGCACGCCTCCCGCATCCGCTGTAAGCTTACATCTGCCCCAATGGTGAACCATTGTTTAGAGCATGGTCATACATTTGATGATTTTCGCTGGACAGTGATCGATTTTGTCCCCTTGGATCCCCGGGGAGGGGATCGTGTGTCGAAGTTGCAATGTTTGGAACAACGCTGGATTTTCAACTTAGACACTGTGTTTCCAAGAGGTCTTAATCGGGAAATTGAGTGGGAGAGTGTGCTGATGTGATTATCTGACAGACCAATCAGGGCAGAGACTCCCTTTTTCAATGGGAGTGTCCCTGTTTTCTGATTGGAGGGTTTCCTCTTTTTCAATGCTAAGGGTGGAACGCCATTATTAAATGAATAATCCTAGCTGCAATGACGGCGTTTTTTGAGAATGGTTGCCTGATGAAGTCTACAACTTGAATGCACTTGATACAGGGTTTCTCCCGAAACGTGCACGTCGTGCGAACAACTTTTGACTTTTGAGCAACTGCGGGACTTGTGTTCACATTACTGAAGCACAGATATGTAGATAAGTACCCCCTTTGGTGGGTTTTTTTATGGATTTTGGAAACCTGTAAATTGAATAAAAGAAGTTTGCCGTCTGGAGGGGGCTGGACTTTTGGTTCTAGCTCTCCCTCGGTACACTCCGACAAAAAAATATTTAATGAGATTTTCACTATATCGTGTTGAAGAAGTTTTTGAGGGGTTGGATATTGAGGGGGTTTTCCTTATATTATATTATTTTTCCTCTTCAATAGGTTTCTATTTCAAACACATCTCTTTGGTTTGACACGAGCATACAGCCATGCGTGTGGCACAGGGGGAACACTGGAGAGGTCCTTTTGTCCATGTCCAACTAGCCTCCACTTGGACATGACACAGTATTTGCCATGACACCACTTTACTGTACACCAGCATCTTGGATTGCTGTGTGCAATCACCAAGGGTGTTACAGTGCATGTGTGGCATCACTGTATCATGTTTCAACGTACACGGTGCATGCGCATGCGACTGACTATGTTGGTGCAATATAGCAGGTTGCAATATAGCTTCTGTGTGGGTTACTGTAACATGTTTGACCTTTCTTTCCTTCTCTATATGCAGGTTATTATGTCTGCTTACTGTACAGACGTGACTCTCTGCATTGATTTACACACCTAGCATTGCATGTCTGTGCAGTCCTAGTTATCCCCTGAGGTAATGACACTCACATTGCCCCGTTATATTTGGAGTGTGGCAGTGTGAGTGTCCATTTTCATCCTTCATTTGTGCATTCCATGTACCGTGATAAATGTGTAAGGACACTATATCCACACCAACCAGTGCAGGGGGACCTTCTGCATAGTGTTATCTCTGCATGCTTCTGCAGGTAGTTTCTTTTGAATTCTCTGTGTTCACGTGCCTCTGATACCTGTTAGCATATCCTCATTGTGCATTTGACAATTGTTTAGGGTTACATTGTTGCAGCTTTGATTCCTATATCAGGCATTATGTGACAGCTGTAACATAAATTTCGATATGTGTGTTTACACTTTCTTACTTTTAACAACATATGCTTTTTCATTTGTGTGCCTCCTGTGTTGCCAGATAGATATGTTTTAAGGAACAGATCATGATTGATGTGTGTTGGGCCCTCATCATGCACCGCCTACTGTCTACATGCACACATATGTAACTAACACATTTGGGGCGTGCAGCAGCATGTGGGGGGTGGGGGCCTAATGCATACTGCACACCATGCACCTGATGCACATTATCTCTCCTGCCCATCATCTGTGGACGGGCCAGTGACCTCTCTGTAACATGTGGGTTGCTGCCCTGCAGAATGTGTTTTCCGGCTTTCACCTGGGATCCAATCACCTTGATATTATGATGGCGGTATCTACACTATCTGTGATGATTAATCAAATAAAAATATGCGTTTGACATACATTTGTCTCTGCTGCTGCTTGATCACACTGACACTTGTATTTAATGATTTCCTGGTCATGTACATGGCCCACCTGTGCTCACATCCTTGTACGGTGCCAGCTGTCTATCTGCCAGCAGTTTGCCACATCAGTGGGTGTTACAGGTTCCCATACACTCATTCCCTTTGAGGTAATATTTTTGCATTGTGCTTATTGTGGTTGTTTGGGATAGTGGTTACTGACATGTGTTATAACACCATAGGTTGCAGGTTTGATCCCCACATGGGGTTTACTTTTTTTTCCTGTTGTGCTAACATGACCATTAGGTACCTGCAGGTTCATCACCTATGCACACACACTTCCATCTCTTCACTGTACACCAAAGTGTGCCCTCTGTGCTGCCTATCCATCACATATTAGCTGTTACATATGTCTCTTTCTTTATAGCATTTATATGGCAGTCCACTTGGGGGATTGGCATTGCTGCAGTTCAGCTGGTCTGTGGTACACCTGTTTGCAGGTTCAATTCTCTCCTGTTCTGTTCCAAATTTTGCCCTGCTGCACAGAGCATCCCCTGCCGCCCTTTGGGTTTAGGTTCTTTCCTCTTTTGCATGCTGTATCCACTGCATAACATTTCATTGTGTGTGTGCATGTAGTTATATGTGTCTCTGGTCCCAATCACAGACTGATTGGATCTGTACACACCAGATCTGCATGTGCATTTCATCATGGTTACTGCTGGAGGTTTGCCTATCCTGGCAGCCAGCAGGCTTCTTGTGTGATGCCCTACAGTATTCTTGTATGCAACCTTTGCTAATGACCTTACGTTGGTGGTGTTGCCTACGGGTTTGTGCACTGACACTTGTGTTAATGGTCATAGGTTTGATTCCTCTCTGTTCTCTTGCATTTGTTTGCCTGTCCTGCACAGCTACTTTTCATTCCTGTGACAGTCATATCTGTGCAGATCTGTGCTGTTAGCACATTGTACCCTTATCACAGTTGTCAACCATCCTTCTGTCCATCTATGTGTGTCTGCCAGCTGTGTGCCGTCCTACCCTGATGTGCATGCTGCTACCCCCCGTCCTGCACTGCTACACATTTCTGCATTGCAGCTCTCCCTGGTTGCCTCTCCTGTATGTGCTCTGCATGGCACTGCTACTTCGCTGTCCTCCTATCATTACGCCTATCCTGCCACTTCTACCTCCTCTGCTGGACACGTCTTCCCATCCTCTGGCACACACTGTCATTATTGCATGGTACATTACCTTCACTCTGTGCATAGCTACAGCTGCCCCCGATATGTTTGTCCATTTTTCAAGCTGCCACATGGGCTGGACGCAGATTTGTCTGGTCCATCAGCTCAGATCTACTTTCATCCATTACTTGTGCATTGTCTTTCCTTGTTGCTCTGTGCAGTGTTAGGGTTACATCTGTGTTTGGCCCATACCTCTCTTGCTTTTCAACTTGGGGTACCTTACTGCCCTTAGCCAACATTTTTGAGGTCACCTATACATCCTTAGAGCATCTTAAGCCACACCTTAGCTTCAGCCAGCTTATGGGGTGCCTACTATGGTGCCTTGGGAGTTGGCAACCTTTCGACATGGCCTCTGGGGCACATTATAAACCGCCTTGGCTGACGTTGTGGTTTAGGATGTGCCTTCTGGTGCGCCCTAAAAGGTGCATTAGTTTATGGCACTGGGGTGCGGGAATTTTTTGCTGGCAACACAGATTGTTGTACTCTTTCAAGCAGGAAAAGAAATTGCCTCTGCCAACCTTATTCATTTGGCCCACTTGGGGATTGAACTCATGACCCACAGGCATTATAATAACCAGTGTGCTACACCTCTATTACGGTGATTGCAGGTCAGCACATGAAGTTAAGGTTAACGCGTGGTAACATGTGCGGCTCCCTCTATCGCGTGATAATGAGCATGGCACACTTTATCATGCGATAACCCGCGATTGCTAACTTAAGACCGGAACGCCCACTCCTTTTATGGCATTCTTCACATTATCGCTGGAGCTAACGCCGGAAACATTAAGACGGTTTAGTAAACATACCCCTTAGTTTTGTAAATAAGTTAATTTAATTTAATCCCTGTTTTCTTCTTCCCTGTTTATTGTAAGATTTTGAACTTCATTGTGAACCGCTTTGCTTTTAGGAAAAAGTGGTATATAAGTCCTGTTAAATAAATAAATAAATAAAATAAAATAAAATTGCCCACTTGTAGATTTACACCTGCTCCCTGAAATAGATAGGAAAAAGTGCTCCATTTGCCCCTTCCTTTACAGGACGGATCAAGGAGGTTATGTTCCTCAATTCCCCACTGTTTATTTCCCCCTCCAAAGTGAAAGGACTTAAAGACTGGGTCCTTGTAGTTGAATAGTGGAATCTGCAAGTCTCAGTTTGTAAAATGGGTTATATACACGTTAAGTGCCGACTTTCATACGTGCACATTGTGAAATGTTGACACAAGACTTTTCCCATGTGTATATTTCTGAAATGGTTTCTCCTGTTGCACATGGACATCTGTTTTAGAAATGACTCCATGTTTAGCAGAGCTGGTCCTAAAATACCATCAAAATTGAGCACATCCTGACCTGGTCATCTCGCTTCCGATCTCCACGTTCTTTCTAAAATGTCCCTTTTTAAATCCATATTATTGTACGCTACCTTGGATTCTTCTGGATGATGAAGTGACTAATAAGGGATCTAGGGCCCAGTATTGAGTTGGGCAGGCTATGCGCCCCTACGGCACATAGCCCTGCCTGCCGACCCTTAACCCCGGATATTCAATGCCGGGGTCATATGCAGTCCCGGTATTGAATATCCAGGGATCGCTGCACATGCCAAAAGCCACAGTAGCTAATCAGGCAGCAGTGATATTGCATGCTGCCCAGTTAGCTCCTGCACCTTAAAGATAGGAGAGGATTTTCCTTGCCTATCTTTTAGGCACAGGTCACTAACCGTGCAACATGCAATATCGTGGCTGCCCAGTTAGCGACAGTTTCCACCTTTGTTCTGCCCCAGAATGCCCATAACATGTCCCGATGCTAAATGGATAGAATCAGGGAGCATAGGGGAGTTAGAACGGAGTTTTTGCTTTTTCACCTTTTGTAGAGACTTCTCGCTTTCTTCCAACACAACCTTCTTGATGTCATTCCATAACTCTTCTGGAGCTCTGTCATTTGTATTTAAAGCAGCAAATCAATTTTGCAGGCAGTCTTTAAATTCCAGTAGTATATTCTCAAGGTCATATTTTGCTGCATTCGTGTGTGGTTTGCTCTCTTTCAGCTTTAGCTTGAGTTTGCATACTAGTAGTTGATGATCTTTACCACAGTCAGCTCCAGGTTTTGTCTTTGTTGATGTTATAGAGCTTTTCCATCGTTGACGTCCTCAGATGTAGTCAATTTGATTTTTATACAATCCATTGGGTGAAGTCCATGTGTACAGTCACCGCTTGTGTTGCTGGAAGAAGGTGTTTGAGATGAATAGATCGGTGGTCTTGCAGAATTCTATCAGTCTTTCTCCAGCTTCATTTCTGTTGCCAAGTCCATATTTTCCAACTACTTTGCCTTCTTCTTTGTTGCCAGCTTTTGCATTCCAGTCACCCATGACTATCAGGATATCCTGTTTGCATGTTCTGTCAATTTCAGCTTGTACTTGTTCATAGAACTCTTCAATTTCATTCTCTTCTGCAGCTGTTGTTGGGGCATATACTTGAATTATAGCTGTGCTGATAGGCATTCCTCGTAGACGAATTGAGATTAAGCGTTCGTTGACTGCATTGTATTTCATTACAGTTCTTGCAAGTTTCTTCTTTATTATAAATGCAACACCATTTCTTCTTTGTATTTCATTTCCAGCATATTAGAGCATGTGATCATCTGATGGAAAGTGCCCGATGCCAGTCCATTTCAGTTCGCTGACACCCAACAGATCAAATTGTACAAGCTCCATTTCATTCTTGACCACCTCCAACTTCCCTTGGTTCATGCTTCGTATGTTCCATGTTCCAATGTGTAAGACATCTTTACAGTTTCTGACTCTCATTTCATGTGCAGCTACATCAGTAGTCAGATGTCCCGAGGGCTTTGATCCAACCACATCATAAATGCTGGCTTTACTCTGAAAAGTCTTCAGCTCTTCCCCAGTAGCTAGTTGAGTGCCTTCCGACCTGGGGGTCTTATCTTCCAGCACTATAGCACAATTTGTTTTGTTGTAACTATCCATTGAGTTTTCATGGCAAGATACAGAAGTAGATTGCCTGGCCTTTCCTCTGCGCAGTTTAAGTTTGGTGCTGTTGCCGTTGTCACAGAAATGTGATCCTCCGCCGCCAACACTATCCCATTCTGCTGCTGCCCAGATAGAAGCTCAGATGACAAGACTTCGACTTTCATACTTTGGACACATCATGCAAAGAGAGAGATCATTAGAGAAAGACATCATGCTTGGCAAGATAGGTCAACGCAAAAGAGGAAGGCCAGCAATGAGATGGATCGATACAATAACAGCAGCTACTGGTACCAGTCTGTCAACAATGAGCCGCCTGACTGAAGGCCGAACACAATTTAGGATAGCTATCCAGAGGGTCGCCATGAGTTGACTCCAACGCGACGGCACTTAACAACAACAATGTTAACGCATATTAATTCACCATTAACATGCATTGTTAGTTACTAAGAGTCCTGTTAAGGATGTGCACCTAACGTGCATTTATAACGCATGGTAACCGCAAAGCCTCTGCTGTTGGGGGCTTGACTAGCATTTTCGCATAGAGATATCATTAGGTGCACTCAAGCTAATTGCCACATTGATGGTGAGCGCATGATGCCTGCACTAACTGCAATGTGCTTCCCCTAACTCACCTAGACCATGCCCCATCACACAATAGTCAATTAACATGCATCTTTGGGATCGCTCGTTGTCATACCCACATGTTAGGGTTCACCACATGTTAGCCACCTAGTGGGTGGACACGTGTTAAAATAATACGTGTTAATGGTGTATTAACATGGTTAATGTTAGCACACCTTCGTAATTAGACTGCTAAATGGGTTCAATACACGAATTCATAAGTAAATAATATTTCTGTCTGGATTCATTTACTTTAATAGTATTACAGTGAAATTAGTGAAGGCTTGGCTATTCATTGCAATGCATGCCGTTGAGTCAATGCTGACTCAGCCGCCACTGGGTATTCTTGGCAGTGTGACCTGAATTAGACTTCCAGGCCTTTCTTCCAAGGCAATGGAGGGTTAAGTGATTTGCTCAAGGTCACAAGGAGCGTTAGTGGGCATTGAGCCCTGGTGACTTGGTTATGAAGTCAATGCTCTAACAACTAGGCTACTCTTCCAGTGCTTTTTGATGTCCTTTAGTATGCACTGTTGACTTGGAATTTTCCATAGATAGTCAATACTTGCTTGTAATTGAGTTTTTATAATATTGGTATCTTGTTTTTAGCTAATGCGTTGTAAATTTAATAATGACTTTCTAGGGTGGTGATACAATTGATTTTTTCACCACCCTGAGTCTTTCGGACTGAGGCAGTAGATCAAATGCAGTTAAATAAATATGGGCATGTGACCAGATACATTTCCTACTTTTCCCCTCACACTGAACTTAGGATTTTTGACGTTTTTAAAATGATGAAATTTTGAGCATTATTTTGTATTAGATCCTCTATGTTTGAGAAATACTTAAGAAAACAAAGAGAAATACAACCAACAGACTGTGCAATATTATTGTATGGAGTGATATTAATGACAGAGATTTGGGTCAATGCAATGGTTCAGATTCATTTCCATGCAGACGATTCCCAAGGTAGGCCAGGGCAGCATTCAAGGCCCCAAGGGTTGGGCATGTTGTGGTCATTACATGTGCTGACATCTCAATGGCCAGTCAGAGGCTCTTGGTTGTCAGGTTCTGAAGGGAGCCTGGCTACATATCCTCCAGCTCAGAATATCACTACAGTGGCCCAACTAAAATGTATGGGTGGTGTGGGGAGGATATAAAAGGGTAAAAAAATTCCCATGTAGTGCAAATGAAATGTCACAGCACCAGACTGAGCTGGAAGATGCAGTAGCAGAAGAGATCGGCCT
The DNA here is from genome assembly GCA_033557465.1 of Ichthyophis bannanicus. NCBI lineage: Eukaryota > Metazoa > Chordata > Amphibia > Gymnophiona > Ichthyophiidae > Ichthyophis > Ichthyophis bannanicus. The sequence continues at coordinate 295,798,200 of CM066041.1, forward strand.
GGTCAAAACAAATAGAACAATGTTTGTTAAGGAAATGTTAAAAAACTAATCTTTGTATATGGAGTTAACGTGTATATAGGCTATATGATAAAAATACTACAAAACTTTAAAAAATATTTTCTTTGAAGAAAAGCCAGTCAGGTGGAGAATTCAAATTTTAAGAATACATCTTTCACATAATTGTGCAAAGTCAGGGAAGTCAAAGGGTTGCATAGAAGAGGCTATTAAAGGGGGCAGGAAATGGTGTGAAGGAGGTTAGAGTGGAGCAGAGAAAGAGCTTTTAAATAATGCGATTTTTCAAAAGAGAAAACTTGGGCCAGTGGAAATCAATTCTAAAAAGAAGGATCATACAGAGGAAAGAAATCACTGAATGACTAGGAGAAATGAGATGAATGAATTCACTCCAGTGACTCAAGGTAACATCCTCCTTCCTTTGAACACGTATCATCATTACAGTATATAATAATATACTTGTAGATATGATATGCATTTGTCTGTGGAGATTCATCTTTTCTCTACATATGGTCACTGTAATGGGGCATGTTACAAGCAAGTTGTATGATTGCTGTGTAGGAATAATGTATAGAGGGCCAGATGTATTCGGGACTATGAGGCCTGTTTTTGTACGTATTGCTCATCTTATGTAAAACATAATGTACGGTAAGGGCAATCATCATGTGCTATCGGGGGCATGGCCAACATGTTCCCGGAAGTTGCCAATCAGAAAATTAGTGCAGGTGAATTTAATGCCCATTGAAATGATGTTGTATACCCATGTTAACGTGATATGTACCCCGCACTAACCATAATATGCACTCCATGCCCATTCTCTGCCCGTAACCCACCACTACTACAGCTACTACTACTGCTTATCATTCATATAGTGCTACTAGGTATATGCAGCCCCTTCCCCAACTCATCATACGATTTACAATTGCCATATGAATTAGCATGTATTAACTGTCATGACTGCAGTAACAGTCACCACAGCCCTGCCCTAACAATTACCACATGCTAAAATGCATGTTAACCGCTTAGTGCATCTTAATATGAAGGCCTCTTAGTTTGGCAGGGAGTGTGAGTCAGAGGGCTTGCATGCAGGTCAAGCTAATGTTCGGGATTGTGCTTGGAAGGGAAATGGTAAGGGATTTAGTGGCATCTATGCTGTTCTGTGTTGTTCTCATCAGATGACCAGGAAACATGTGATTTTTCTCTGGGAATTTGCCTGGCTGCTATTTCCCAAAACTGGGTGGTAACAAGGGGATGAACTGTGTAACAGGAGGCGCCCTAGCCAGAGGATAGTCATGTCCTAAAAGGCAGAATACCTGGAGAGGCTAGGCCCAGGAAGGAACGGAGTGGTGTAAGATCCAGGAGTAGAACAGGAACTGGGCAATTTCTAGACAATACCAGACCTGAAATGAGAACCATGGAATCACAGGATACACCAGACGTAGATCAGCAACAGGAATCACAGGCTAGACCAGGCATGGAGTAGGAACCAGAACAAGAATCAAGATAGGAACCAGACCAATGAGTCCATAAGATGATTCCTACTCGAGGCATTGGGCTAGAAAGTGTGTATCTTCTTGACTTTCCTTATATACCATCTAAACCATGCTGGTCCAATGGGAATTTCTGGAGGTGTGTCTGCCTTACTGCCTTCTCTACATTCCTATGGTGCTTCTACAAGTCTCCAACTTCAGCTCCAAGGGTAACAGGTTCAGTCCCATCGATCCTAAGACTTTGTTGTACAAAATGTTGCCATGCTGGGTCAGACCAAAGGTCCTGTCTCTAACTATGGCTAATCTATATCAATAGGAAGTACTCTGCAAATACCAAAGATTAGAGCTATTTCTTGCAGGCGTATGCACCCCCTTCCAAGGATGAGCAGTAGCTTTCTAAGGTCTTCTTGGCCAATAATAGCTTATTGACTTTTCTTCTAGGAATTTGTCCAAACCTCTCTTATTTTCATCTTCAGGACAATGCTTGGTGGGGAGGTGTAGCATAGAGTATGTTTAGTGTTTCTATGTCAGGATACCAAGAAATACATAATTCCTCTTTGGGATACTGTTCGGCTGCTCCTTCCCAAGGACAGAGAACAGTTAGCAATATGTGGCAACATAGTCAACTGACCGTGCTTTATGAAATGCTGCCCATCGTGGACTAGCCTTCAAGCCAGTGGTGGCAGTTAAAGAGGACAAGAGGATAATTCAAGCATTGGCCCTCCCAGTATGAGGAAAACACTTTCCACTGATGTTTCAGTGGTATCAGCTGGCTTTAGATAATTTTTTGATTTCATGACTGTGTTCTTATGAGGTTACAAGTAAACCCATGGATGGCAGCATCTGCTTTATGGACCTTGAGGACTAAGTGTGAAGGGCACTCTCAGGGGTAATTTTATTAAGGACTTTTTGTGCGTAAACCCTCTTTTTTGCACGCAAAAAGGCTTTTATGAAATTACATCAAGGGATATGCGGGTAAAGGTATGCACGGTGACCAGACTATGCGTACACCTGTGCGACCAGTGCGTAGGTACTGTATACTCAGGGGTATATTTTGGGGGCGCCATAAAGTGTAAGCATAGATTAGAACATGCGCACCTACCTCAGCTGTGCACATTTAAATCAGCTGGTTAGAATGCGCGTGGCTGGATTATAGCAGTGATTTCAGCAGGTTCAGCAGGACACATGCGGCCTTGTGTGTCTTTCTAAAATAGCTTCAAATAGGAGCCTCCTCGGACTTCCAACCTAGGCGATGTACTATAAAATTACTCTGTGTGCTTTATTTTTCTCTCTGGATCTGAACACCCTCAGGATGGGGGTAACTGTATAACAGTGTGCCTAAAACTTTTCCAAGAAATGCACCTATTTTATATTTATTTTATAAAAGCAAAAAAATATCGAAATGTTCCCAGGTCCTTAACTCTTCTATAATTTTTTTCTACATTCTTAGATAGATTTTTATATGAAATTTTTATACAAATTGATAGTGGACCTCAAATAAGAGAAAGTACATCAGGAGGCAATCTTCCCATCATTGCCACTTAAATTTCATCATCCGTCCAAAAAGACCTTTGCAGTCAATCTTAACTAGTTCACCATAGACCAAAATATCTGTTTCACTACGGATACAAATATTAGTAAAACATAAGGGGGTGTTTACTAAATGGCGGTAGCGGACTCCGTGCAATATCGGAGCTGTGGCCCCATAAATTTCACTGGGGCCTTAGCTCCGATATCATACGGAGTCCGCTACCACCATTTAGTAAACACCCCCCATAATTTCCTGTGCATTTTCTCTTATTTGAAGTCCACTCTGTTTATTTTTATTAAAATCCTTAATATACTGCCATCAGTGGCTACATCACGACAGTTTATAGTAGAATAATAAAAACTACTAAATGATAGTGATAAAAAATAAGAACAAGCTAGGAGGTGAGGCCAGAGAGGGGACCGCAAGAAAGAGGGGAGAGAAAAGTGGTAGGCCATCCCCGAAAACTTGAGAGAAGAAGTAGGGTTTCAAATCAGTTTTAAATTTAGGAAAGGATGTTTCAAGAGGCAAATACTTGGAGATAGCCTTTCAAAGTAATGGAGCAAGAATATAGAAGACAGATTCATGAACGGCCTGCGAGGGAGGAGGAATGAAAAGGTGCTTATCAGTGCATCAGTGAAGGGTTTGAGAGGGGGCATAAGGAGTTACAACATTGAGCAGTTACATAGAAACATGGAAACATGATGACAGAAAAAGACCACATGGTCTATCTAGTCCGTCCTTCCATAACAACAACTACAACAGTCCACTTTTTACCTTTAGAGATCCTCTGTGTTGGTCCCATGCTTTTTGAATTCAGTTACTGTCCTCATCTCTACCACCTCCACTGGGAGACTATTCCATGGATCCACCACTCTTTCCATAAAGAAATATTTCCGCATATCACTCCTGAATCTATCTCCCTTCACCCTCATCCCATGTCCCCTTGTAGCAGAACTTGCTTTCAATCGAAAGAGGCTCTCCCCCTGTGCATTTATAACATGGAGGTATTTAAACATCTCAATCATATCACCTCTATCCCGCCTTTCCTCTAAGGTGTACATATTAAGATCCTTCAGTCTGTCCTCATATGCTTTATAATGAAGACCACTAATCATTTTAGTAGCCACCCTCTGCACCGACTCCATCCTGTTCACATCCTTTTGAAGGTGCGGTCTCCAGAATTGCACACCATACTCCAAATGAGGTCGCACCAAAGACTTATACAGAGGCATTATCACCTCCTTTTTTCTGCTAGCCATTCCTCTCCGTATGCACCCAAGCATCCTTCTAGCTTTTGCCGTTGCCTTTTCTACCTGTTTAGCTACTTTAAGATCATCAGACACAACCACGCCTAGGTCCCGCTCTTCTTTAGTGGACAAAAGTACTTCACCTCCTATACTGTATTGCTCCCTTGGATTGCTGCAGCCCAAATGCATGACCTTACATTTTTTAACATTAAATCCCAGCTGCCAAATTCTAGACCATTCTTCAAGCTTAGCTAGATCCCTCCTCGTGTTATCCTACACCTTCCCAGTTGAGCAGATAAGGCAGATGGATTGCCTTCAAAGCAAGAATAAGGACTTTAAATGTAACTCTATACAGAATGGGGTCATTCTGAACCACATTTAGCGGGTCTGGATGTCCTATCTGGACGCTGGGATGGCTATCCTGCTGACAGAGTTCCCTGCACATATAGGCAGCTTGTGTGGGGAGCTCTGTTCATGGGTGGGAGGGGATGGTCCTGAGGAGGAGCTAGGGTGGGGAGAGGGCAGGTACCTGACCCCAGACGTACAGGGACGATTCTGAGGTCGTCCCTGTATGTCTGGGGTCGGCTGTGTGGATGGGGGACTTATTCCACCATGGAGGTGGAATACGTCCCCCTAGATGGGGGCACTTTCAGCGGCTGGCATGGAGAAGCAAGGTGAGGGGGTGCAAGGGGTTCCCTGCAGCCCGACCCTAGCCACAGTAGGCCCGATCGGGGGTTGGGCTCCAGGGAAAAAAGATTTTGACGATTGACCGGGGATCACGGCTCCTGCAGGGAGCTGCAGTGCCATAGCAACATGATGACATGGCACGGCGGGTAATGGATTGGACGTCTGGGTGCCCCAAAACGGGGCACAGCCTGCACATCCAACCAGTTGCACCCAATTCTGATCCTGCAGGCATATCTAGCCCCCACGGGACCAGAATCGGGTGCAACCAGGACACGTCCAGATTCTGGGCGCCCAGACAGGCAGGGGATGCCCAGATCAGAATTGGCCTCCACATCACAGGAAGCCAATGGGCATCCTTGAGAAGAAGGGTCACTATAACTTTGCATAAATAAATTCATATAGAAATCTATATGAGAATTTATAAAAGATTTATAACAGAGGTAACGGCCTTGGAAAATTTAGGTATCTTTGCTTTTTGACATTGCCATTCCTGGATAAGAATGAGAAGAAGGGGTTCTTGATGTACTATTTTATAAAGGCGACATAGGGATCTATCTGCTTGATAAAATAGGAACACAGTACTGTCCCTCGTAGAGCACACAAATTTACACCTACTCCGAAGAACATGGAAAAGAGTGTCAGCACTCTGTGCTTGCACCTGTCTATTTTATCAGATATGCACACTGTAATTCTGTCTCTGGGAATGCCTTTGTGCAGATCACATAAAAGTAGATGCAGTCTTGCAGTGGATATCCACTCATACACAAGTCTATAAACATGTAAAACATGCTTTGCCTACAGATAACGCTTTATAGACGTATCCTCAATTTTGCTAAAAGCGAATGCAGTGTTTAGTGCTGCTCATTTCATTAGCCACATTGAGGGAGAGCAGTTTTCAGATTGCACAGGTAAAATGCATTTTGCTTGTAGAAATGGCATTGAAAATTGTCCTCCACATAGCTAATGATTCACAAACATTTCCTTGATAGCCTGAGAACGGGAGAATTATGTAATTTTGGTCTGCAGTACTGTCAAGCAAGCCCAAACATATCTTTCTTTAGGCACATTACACTTCTCACAGGGTAGCCTGGTTTAGGGAGAATGCCATTGAATTTCATTTACATGTTTTTTTCACCCGAAATCCAATTAAGCGCTGAATTCCTTCTCATTTCAGTAAGTTAGCATGTAACCATTTTCTTTTCAGAATATATTTGTTACTAACGTATCCCGATAACTATAATTATAGCAGTAATAATCAATAATTTACTTCTAGTTCATAAAATGTTGCCCATGCAAATCAAGTCATTGGATTATCAGTGCAATTCCATGCATCACAAATTCTAATTGAATAACTCTTCGTAAAGTTAAACATGTCAATGCTAATTCTGTAAGTTTCTGAAGGAGAAAAGATTTCTAAGAGAAACAGCAAAATTGATATTGTCTTGAGGGCTTAATTTCTGCAGGTTAAAATAGCATAACATCTGAAAAAGATTTGACTTGAATGCCAAAAAAGTTTGCGTAAATGCTTTTCATACTCCTCTAAGTGAAAGTTAAACAAGGATCTAGGCAGTGAAAATCTAGGCAAGTTGTTATACCTCTCTCCTTTGCTCTTCTTGTTATCTGCACAGCCTTCTGCGGTCTCCTTTTTGATTTTCTTTGCAGACTAGTTCTCCATGCTCCAGAGCAACAATTAAAACGAAGCCATTCCCGTAGAAGATCTTGCCTGGACTGAGCTGTTGAGAACTGCTCCCTCTGCTCTTTGTACTGTACCTCAACCTGGAATGTTTTTTAAAACCCAAAAGGATTAAAACAGGGTGGAGTGGTGATACCAGTTTGAAGTTTGTGTAGACATGTCTTTTTCAAAATGAATCTAGAGGGGTTGTGGTTAAAAGTGCTCCAAATCAGTTCTAAAAACGAATGGTTTTTGTTTTGAACCTTTCTATAGGACCAGAGGTGCAGAAGGACTGGTCTTGGTAACCCTCGAATTGCTATATTCTGCTCCGCTTGAAGGTGTAAGTGGATGCAAAGATCTCTGCCCTTGTTTTCTCTTTGGAAGGTGAGTTACATACAGGGCATACATTTACTCTCCTTACCTAGGTATTTGGGGGCTGGTTTTGTAGAGATTGTGCATATATGGTGAGATTATTTGTATGATAGATCTGAGAGCTCCCATGCCACCAAAAATGCATGAACATGAACTATGGCATCTTATCTGTGGTACTGGGCCTGTTCAATACTCTTTGTATATTAGCCACATTGGGGGCAGTTTCATAAAACAAACTTGCTTTGTTAATTGTTGTTCACTGTAAACCGCAACTGAACTCTGGAAGATGCGGTATATAAATGTGTGTAAAATAAATAAATAAAAATAATAAGGTATCTATGTGAAATGTCCAAAAAGTGCCTATCTTGGCTTTATAAAATAGGCTCCTAGAACTGTATCTAAGACAGGGATTCTCAACCCAGTCCTCAGGACACACCTGGCCAGTCAGGTTTTCAGGATAACCGCAAGGAATATACATGAGAGAGATCGGTTTGCACTATCTCCACTGTGCGCAGATCTTTCTCATGCACATTCATGGAAATTACCCTGAAAACTTGACTGGCCAGGTATGTCACAAGGACCAGGTTGAGAATCCCGGCCTTTATAGCACACAACTTCTGTTGCACAAATGTATACCTACTCCAAAGAAGTGCAAACATGAGTGTGTCCTGTAAGCGAATACACATATATTTTACAAAAGATGCACGTGCATTGCAGTTTTGCCCCAGCTCTGTTCAGGCTTACATCCCCTCCTCTCCCCCAGAATGCATACCAGTGGATCATGCAGAGGTATACGTGCTCTTGTTGGTACACATACTCCTGCATCTGTATTCATAACAGTGGGTTACCAAGGGCGGGGTGGTGGGTACAGCTTGCCCTGAGTGCCAGCCAGGAAGGAGATGCATCTCTGCTGGGCCCACAAGACAGAGCCAGTGTGGCAAACCTACCTTAAAGCCTCTGTTTCAGGCCTGGTGGCTCTTCCCCCCTTTGGACCTGGAGTGGAGCAGTCTGGCAAGCCACCCGCTGCGTTAAGGTAGGTTTGCTGAACTGGCTCCACCATGTCGCCCCGGCAGAGGTGGTTGTTGCATACCGAGGGGGGGGGGGGTCGTTTGGGCCACAAGGGGGGTGCCTGGGCCATGAGGGGGGAGTGCCCACTCCGGGTGTCTACAGAGATTGGAATTCCACTGGTTCAAAGTAGGGAAATCCGCTGTTTACCTTAGGATAAGCATTGTGGAATCTATGTCCTTTTTGGGGAACCTCATAGGTACTTTTTGGAATCAGGATACTGGGCTTGATGGACCTTGGTTTGACCCTATATGGCATATCTTATGTTCTTAGATTCATGTGCAAATAATGCATGGAAATTCTGATATTTTAGTCATTTTCTGTAGGTAAGTGGTAACCTTTGCATGTAAATTACCTCTTAGAAAATGCCTAGTAGTGTGAAAGTGTGCACATAGTTTGCCCGTGCTTTCTCTGTGGGCATGTACATGAGCAGAGTTTTGGTGGAGCATGGTCAACATGAGCAATTATGCACATAGATTATAAAATTTGTTAATTTACACATGCAATTGTGAAAGGTACACCAGCTCGAAATCTGGTACAAGCCATCATGCCCTAACATATGTGCCTACTTTCACAATTACACTCTAATTTATAAAGTCACGTTATTGATGTACTTTACATTATAAAACAGGAAAGAAAAGGGCACCTAAAACAGGGAGCTAAATGAGGTGCCAGTTTGAAAAATGACCCTCTGCTTATATGGGGAAAGAGGCTTTCCCAGGTGCAGGTGGAATATAATGAAATTATGCACAGAGACTTAATGGTCAAATCTTATCATCTGCTTTCTCTGATGGATCCCCAAACAAATAGCAGGAGAAAGGTCCATGAATACTTTTGGACCAGCTGACGAGCTTTCTTTTTCTTTTTCCAGCCTCTATGGGAAAAATGAAAATTGACTCCTCATTGTGCAAAGCTACATTTTTATATAGCAATTAAGAGTCTGGTATGGTTAGCTTTTTCTTTCTCGTCGTCCCTTCACTTTCTATTTATTTTCAATGGTTTGATACATTTGCTGTCTTCTGTTTGGAGAACAGGCGTCATTAAAGTAATCATCCTAGTTTGTAGAAATGTTCTCTTTTTAAACGCACAAAAGAGTGCTAAAATTAAAACTGCACAACAGAAATATGAAAGGGACAATTTTCAGACTCTCTACATTGGTACAAAGACTTTGCAGACTTGGTACCCGTGGGCTTTGTACCAGTTCTCAAAACGAATGCATAGGCCTTTGTTCACTTTGAGACTTGTGGGCCTGTGGATGCCTTCTAAACAAAGTTAAATACTGTTCTAAGTGGTATTGATATTAGGATTCCGACTGTATACGTTAAGCATCATTTAATAGCAGAAGAAAAATACAAATAAATACAGACTGCATAGAAACTCATAATTATAATATGGAATATTAGCTGTTGTAAAAGACAAGGTCTTTCCAGTTTCCAACTACAGTGGTCTCCTAAAACCTTCAGGAGGCAGCTCTTTGTAAAGATATTTGATATGTAAGAGGTGATAGTTGATGAAATATGTTTTTGAAGTGTTTTCGTGTTATGTCAATAGGTGGCAGTGTAGATCCCCATATGTAGAGCTTCAGGTCCGAGACTGCAGAGAGAGAAAGGCGCTCAGCTCCCCAGTACATACTGTACCAGAGAACCTCTTTCATTCTACTATGAAAGCAGGACTCTCCAGTTTCAGAGATCTATCAAGTAAGAATAGTGGATGAGCACAGAACAACTTAAGGAAGCTACAACAAGATGTTCTAAATTGAGTAAAGTATTAACAGTCCTAAAACTGGCAAGATTGGCACTTAGCAGCACATATCCGAACCCTCAGTACTCTGCTGTCTAAGAAGCGTGTTTGAAGGAAGAGATGAGAAGAAGGCTACTTTTTAGGGCAAGGGAAGAATTGACTGTAATTATGTGATATGCAAGTGGTATGATGCACTGTAAATATTTCTTGCCAATATTCATGCGTGAAGAGCCTTTATGAATTGCACATATGGTATGTTGTACTACTAGAAGCATAAAAACAAGTATAGAGAGAGACTCCGCATGTCATCATAAAGCCCAGGAGTGTTCCTTTTGCCTCACAGAACAAGAAGCCCAGTATAATTAATGGTTTTGTGTGGCAGACTGAGCTGGGTTGTTACATCTAGTTGGAAATAAATTATGGGATGAGAGGTAGAGGATGCTGAATGAGTGAGAGAGAAGCTAGGAGGATAGGAGGAACCAGTGCTGAACTCAACCTGTACTCAGCGGAGGGAAGGCAGAAGCTGATTGGTGGGAGAGAAAAATGTTTCTTGTTGCATGCGGGCAATGTGGGAAATCAGAATACCAACAAGACAGAGGTTGCATGAATTAATACATATGTGATCAGAACGAGGCTCAAGTGGAAAAAAGAAATGAAAACTTAGGCACACAGTCACATGCTGCTGCCAGAAGGGAAGGCACCTGCTCCCTCTTTGGGGTTACCCTTGATTTTTTCACTTTACATGCAAGATCAATGTCTTATGGTGTCAGCAAAGGATCTATACTCACCATGTGGCAGATTAGACAACAGTCTTGTTGAAGTGCTACTGTGGTAGGTGGGGGGGGGGGGGAGAGGAAGGGGAAAGGCTGAGATCCACCGGTTTTGATGGTGGTTCCTGCTCGCTGTCTGGCTTTGGAAGTAGACGACTAGGTCAAAATGCCCATATCAATTGACATAGCTGAATCAATCCAAGCTGTTATGGTCATAGTGGCTTCAAAGATAACCAACAGCCTTGATGCTAGCCTTGAAATGATTACCAACAATGCAGTGCAGGCAGCTGTTGCAATCCATGAGCACTCAGTCAAGATGAATAAGGCGCATTTTAGAAAGATTGTGTAGGTGAAATCTGGGACATCCAAGTCAAAACATCTGAAATTCCATGGGAGGGGCAGCAGCGAAGGTGGGCACGGGTAAGTGCCTTCTAAAATCGCCCTGTCTCTGTCCTAAAAGATCAGCATCTCCATCAAACCACAAAGAAATGGGGACATGCTGAATTATGGGCCAGACGCATGCAAGTTGTCGACTGATATTAGAAATGTGCAAATGTCCAATATGATGGTGGAAGTCTAGATAATACAGATGTATCTGCAATGGCATTTCAGAACGGGCGCATGTATTTGTTGCTGCGAACACATCCCAGCCTGCCAATTTGCAAACGGAGACATGCAGCGGTATAGCACCTAGAAAAAACATCTTTTTATTTATCTGCAGTTTTTGAAGAAATAGTGAAAAGTCTTGCTGAGAGATGAGGTTTTCTCCTCATCTCTCAGCAAGTATTAGATTGCCGAAACAAGCACCTTTTTGGTGTCTATTCATTCCTGGGAGCGGGTATAGACTTGGACGTATGCACCAGCAATTTCAGATGGGTGGTGCCATTCTAAAATCAAACACATATGTTTGCACTGGCCTGGGGCTGAGAGACCAGGATTTGATTCCCACTAGCAGGCCTTGTGGCCTTGGGCAAGTCACTTAACCCTCTATTGCCTCAGAAAAATCCAAGTTATCAATGTCCCTGTTTGATGTACATTACCAAGTTTAAATTACAATGTAAACCACTTTGACTGAAATGATAAAGAGGTATAAAAAGCCTGTTAAATAAATAAACAAAAATAAAATGTTTATATTAGAAGGAATGCACCTGGCACACCTCCGCCATGACCCCATGGGACCTGAATGTGATTGCACCAGAGACATGTAAATTCAGGCCTTTCTAAATTGGCTCTGAGGACGTCCATGTGATTTCTGCATCTGAACAGGCATTTTCAGATGTGGAAATCACGAATAGGGCTTCTAAAATGACCTCAATGTCATTGGGGAGCTGGAAAACATTTTAAGAAAACCATAAACCCTCAAGAGATATTTTTCTTATCTATCTCTCAGAAAAATATGATAATTTACAATGTCTTGGATCTTCTGACCTACCCATGTGCTTGACATAATCAAATAAAGACACTGTGGATATAGAATATTAGTGTAACTCTCACGCCAGGTGAGGGGCAGGTGGTCCAGGCACCCTTGTCTTCTCTTCCTCGAGTCATTGGTGACTGAGCGTCTTCTTGGGACCCTCACCCCTTCCTATGGGATGAGATACAACAATAAGACCATCCCTCCATGAGGTTACAATAGACACTCACGATGGGTCATCCCGGAGTTAGGGACGAAGGGCTGGCACTGGAAGAAAATTGTTTGATTATTTGAGAAGAACATGAAATGGTATTGGAAGGACACCAAACCAGAATGGAAATGTTTAACCAAATTTATTTAACTGCTGAGATAGGTTAGGAGAATAAGAAGTAAGAGATATATGTAAGGAAAGTAAATAAACCCAAGAGGAAAAGGAAACCTATATGGTTCTCTAGAGAAGTGGCTCCACAAATAAAGGCAAAAAACACAGCTTTCACAAAATTCAGAAGTTTGCATACAGAGGAACACAGAAAAGAATATAGGATAAAGGTAAAAGAGACAAAAAGAGAAATAAGTATAGCAAAACCAAAGGCAGAAGAAAAGATGGCTAAAGATGTGAAGCGTGGTGACAAAACTTTTTTCAGGTATATTCTGGCAAAGAGGAAGATCAGAGGTGGAGTAAAAGCAAAAATGCTAAACAAATACTTTTGTTTTTACTAAAGAAAATCCTGGAGAAGGACCTCCTGTGATTGACAAATATACAAATGGGAATGAATACAGAGTAATACAGAAGATGATGTGTTAGATCAGCTTGCAAAACTGAAAGTGGACAAGGCCATGAGACCGGATGGGATACATCCCAGGATACTGAAAGAGCTCAGAGAGGTTCTTGCAGAGCCATTAAAGGATGTTTTTAATAGATCCTTGGAGACAGGAGAAGTTCCACAGGACTGGAGAAGGACTGATGTGGTACCTTTTCACAAAAGTGGTAATAGGGAAGAAGTGACAAACTATAGGCCAGTAAGCCTTACCTCGGAGGTGGGAAAAGTAATGGAGGCACTCCTGAAAGAGACTATAGTGAATTTTCTCGAAACCAATAGATTGCATGATCCAAGGCAACATTGTTTTACCAAAGGATAACCATGCCAAACAAATCTGATTGAGTTCTTTGACTGGGTGACCAGAGAACTAGATCAAGGGCATGTGATGGATGTGATCTACCTAGATTTCAGCAAAGCCTTTGATATTCTTTCTCATAGGAGGCTTATCAATAGACTGAATAGCCTCAGGATGGCTCTCAAGTGGTGAACTGGATTAGAAATTGGTTAACTGACAGACGACAGAAGGTGGTGGTAAACAGAACTCACTCGGATGAAAGGAAGTGGTGTGCCGCAGGGATCGGTCCTGGGAATGGTACTGTTCGTTCAATGTATTCGTGAGGGATATTGCTGAAGGACTAAATGGAAAAGTCTGTCTTTTTGCAGATGACATGAAAATTTGCAACAGAGTGGACTTCCCTGAGGGAGTGAATAACATGAGGAAAGATCTACAAAAGCTGGAAGAATGGTCTAATGCTTGGCAGTTAAGATTTAATGTGAAGAAGTGCAGTGTCATGCACTTGGGAAGCAGAAATCCCAGGGAATTGTATGCAATAGGGTGTGAGAGGTTGGTGTGCACGGACCAAGAGAATGACCTCGGTATGATTGTTTCTGATTATCTCAAGGTAGCAAAACAGTGTGACAAGGCGGTGGCCATAGCCAGAAGGATACAGAGAGGAACTACCAGCAGAAAGGAGGAGGTACTATTGCCACTATACAAGTCACTAGTGAGGCCTCGCTTAGAATATTGTGTTTGGTTTTGGAGACCATATCTCACAAAGGATATAAAAAGACTGGAAACGATTCAGAGGAAGGCGACCAAAATGATTTGGAGCCTGCACCAGTATGAGAAGAAATTTGAAGACCTAAATATGTACACTCTAGAGGAGAGGAGAGACATGATTCAGACCTTTAAATACTTAAAGAGTATTATTGAACAAATAAACCTTTTCAAAGATGAAGAAACAGTAAAACTAGAGGGCATAACATGAAGCTGCAAGGGGGTAAACTGAAAGGCAATGTCAGGAAATACTTTTTCACTGAAAGGGCAGTGGATGTTTGGAATGCCCTCCCGATGGAAGTGGTAGGGGCAAATACGGTGACAGAATTCAAAATGGCATGGGACAGACACAGTGGATCCCTTTATAGCAACAGGATAAAATCAAAATGGACATAATTATCTCTTATATCTCAACGAATAGGGGTGACCTGCTTGGAGCGGTGGGTACACCCCTAAACAAAGGCACGGGGAGGGGTGACCCACACGGAGTGACAGGTGCATCTACTCTTACCACCTTGCTGGGCAGACTAGATGGACCATACTGGTCTTTATCTGCAGTCATATACTATGAATTGCTAGCATTAAAAGAAAACAAGTTGGCTTAATATATGTAATAAGCCCAGCTGAAAGCAATGCAATACATTCCTAATAAAAAGTAATTATACCAATATATCTATATCTGTATCTATCATTAGTATTGTGCACAAGCCTGTATATATGCAAATATGTAATTTTGTAACTTGTTACTCTTTAGTTCATACATATTACGCTCTTTGTACTGAATGTTCAGCTCAGCTTCACTCATGTTCTATATATGAGCATTAAAAGTTCCTATATTTGCTAGTTCTCTGTAGATCTCGCCTAGATTTTTAGATTAGGTGGTATAAAGACACTTAAATCTCTCTCTCTCTCTCTCTCTCCACACACAAACACGGTTATGTCTGATTGCAGCAAGACAGCAAAGCTTTCCGTTTTCACTCCAGTGTTCCTTGGGAAGGTGCCCCCAGCTCTTCTGTGAGTTTCAGCACAGCATCAGCACTTATTTATGTTCCCCTTAACACCCATGTGACAATGGCGCGTCCTCTCTTTTTAAAATATTTTTTACTAATTGAGCTCCATTAGGTAAGTGTTCTGGTCAGGGTGTATGATGGTGCACATTTATCCTCACCGTTGGGTGTCTTCTTCGATAACCTCGCAGTTGAACAGATGCCTCAGCTGACAGTGGAGGTCCAGGTCCCATTAGACTCTGCGATGCTACTATGCTGCAAACTGTCGCGCCCTTGAGTCCCTCGCCGCACCTAACTATAGAATCAACCAAAAACCTCTGTAGGCTCTGGGCAAAGGTAGACCTGCTCTTCTTGTAAGCACTGTCTCTAGGTTATGGTCTAGCTAAGCTAAAAATATAAAATTGAGTATTCTGTATGGCTAGGGCTAGAGGCTACAAGGCTTTCAGTCTCTAGAAGGCAGAAGGATTTGCAGAACTCCTGGCTTCTGACCTTACGGATGAGAAATAGCCTCTTGGGATCTCAAAGCCTACCACTCTTCCAGTGGCAGTCCCGTAGCTGCCAACACTCTAGCTCTCTAGCTTAGTCCAGGCTTTTTGTCAGTTGGCAAGCTCTGGAACCAATTACCTCCTTAGCCCAGCTCTGCCTAAAGTTTCTGTATAGGGATTAATGTGCAATCAGTCTCTCTCAGCTCTCCAGTGCATCAGGGCGCTAACTTCCTGGAACAGGTCCTCACTAGGAACTTGGCCTGTCTGACTCACGGATTTGCGAGCAATAATCCTAGGGTCTGCTGTCCCAGGCATTCTGACGTGGCCTCTCGGGAATGTCTCTCTGCTGTAAGCAACTGCTGGGGAATGCTTTCCTCACTCTCTGAGTTTGCTCAAAAGTCCTCCTTGGTTTCTAGTTACACAGCCCTCTGGCCTTACCTTCTGATCTGATGGACATTGACAGCTGTCTGCTTGGTCCTGCTTCTCTTCTCAGGTGCTTCCTGAGGCTGCAGTCCCAGCTGTTCCTCTGCTTTGGTTACTGAAATGCCTTCTTTATTTTCAGTCTCACTTTCACTGCTTCTCTGGAGTGGGGTGAGGAGCTTATTTTCTCCCTTTAGTACAGCTCCCTCTTCATTCACTGGCTTTCTTCTCAGAGCAGGTGGATCCCTTTCATCTTTTGTTCTTGGGATTAACTCTCCAGCATGTGCAGGTGCTTCTTTATAGCAGACTCTGAGTCAGGTACCTGCAATCTATCCCCTTTTCTCCGTTGTCTTCCCTTATATGGACTGTGACATCATTTTTCCTCTTCTGTCAGAAGGAGGGGGGTCTCCTGCACTTCTGACCTCAGGTCCTTGCAGAGTGCCAGTGGGTCCTCTGGGGTGGAGGGGGGAGGAACTCTTCTTCTCTTGGACTGATTACAGTGCAGGCTGAAGGAACTTTGAATCTTCTGCCTTTGTTTCTGACAGAGGTTTCTCTGTACAGGACCTCCCATTCTGTTCTCTGGGGCTGATGTCTGCTGCTCCATTGGGAGGTGGGGGTGAGGGGAGGGGCTAATACTGTTACCAGGACCTGTGGCTTTAATCCTTCCCCCTCCCTCAGCAGGCTGGTCATGTCTGTGTTCACAGCCCAGATCGCTGCCCACAGGAGGTTGCTGTGCTGGACCTTCACACCACTGGGACTGCTCAGGTACAATTGAGGTTTTTTTTAAAACTGGTTACATTCCTTCCCAGGTTCCTTTATGTTGTCCCTGACATTACTTAGCTTCGTAGACAACTAAACACTTCCACATTTGGCAGCAAAACCAAAGTTACATGACATTACTTTCTTTAAACCCTCATTTTTCTAATAACAATACTTTGGGGTATGTTTACTAAAACCCCGGTAAAGTGCGGGCCGCGGTAGAGTGCGGATGCCATATAAGGAGTGGGCGTTCCGTCCTGAAAAAGAAAAGCCGG
Organism: Ichthyophis bannanicus; assembly: GCA_033557465.1. Classification (NCBI taxonomy): domain Eukaryota; kingdom Metazoa; phylum Chordata; class Amphibia; order Gymnophiona; family Ichthyophiidae; genus Ichthyophis; species Ichthyophis bannanicus. The sequence goes on from CM066041.1 coordinate 295,815,024, forward strand.
AATTTAAATGTGCGCTAAGGTGCGCGGCGCCCTTGTATGCCCCGCACCTTAGCACATCAGATGGCTGCGTGGCAGGCATATGTGGTATGCTGATGGGCAAGCAGAAGAGCAGAGCCACAGCACAATGGTTAAGACACTGACCAACGGTGCAGAGATCAGGGGGTTCAATTCCCCACAATGCCCAATGAAGACAGCTGGCTGAGGTGGTAATTTATGAGTTGCAGAAATACTGCACTGATGTTTTGGGCGGCATAAGGCGGCGCGCTGATGTCTATGGAGGCAGTATAATACTGGGCGGTATAAGTGGCGCGCTGATGTGTAGGAAGAAGAGCAGAGCCACAGCACAATGGTTAAGACACTAACCAATGGTGAAGGGATCAGGGGTTCAATCCCCCACAGTGCCCAATGGAGGCAGCTGGCTGCAGCATTATTTTAGGAGGCATATAAATGATGGGCGACATAAGGCGGCGCGCTGATGGGCACAAGGCGGCGCGCCAATGTTTTAGGAGACTTGTTAATATTGGGCGGCATAAGGCAGCGCGCTGATGTGCAATCACAGGAACAGAACCACAGCACAATGGTTAAGACACTGACCAATGGTGCAGGGATCAGCGGTTCAATCCCCCAAAGTGCCCAATGAACAAGGCTGGCTGAGGCATAACATATTATGGGGCAGATTGCTTTAGGAGGCATTATAATTGCCACTACTAGCAAACGCACTCCCAAAGCGTGTTAACATCAGGTGCTCTATAAGGCACATTTTAAAGTGCACTGTCAGCCAAGGCACCCTAGAATGTTGCTTATAGGGCGCTTTAGAGGGTGCCGTATGAGGTACCGCAAGGTCAGTGTACTGTTTTTTATGGCAGAACTATGCAGTTTAAGGAATGAAAAGCATACGTAGGTGCGCTGACAGGCAAGGTGGAGCAGCAGTGGAGCACAATGGTTAAGGCACTGACTGCTGATACAGGGGGCATGGGTTTGCTCCCCAGTGTGCCTAATACGTAAGGCTGGCTGTGGCATCAGCTTTGCATTGTACATATTTTGTCCTGCAGCACTTTATATTTATTTTATTAATTGCTGCCAGCAAACACGCCCTCACGTGCCGTAATTGAAGGTGCCGTATAAGGCACCCTATAAGGCACTCCATAGGGCACATTATAAATTGCACTGTCCACCACAGCACCCTAAAATGTCCCCTATAGGGCACCCTATAGGTTGTGTCACAGGAGAATGTACAGTGCACCTTATATGGACGGGAACCATAAGGTGCCCTATAGGGCACCCTATAAAGCACCCTGAGAGGCACCTTATGGGTACAGTACGCTGAGGGTGTTTTTGCTGGCATCAAAATATGTACATTATAAAAAGATAATGCATTGGACAACCCTATCAAATAACCCCACTGTGGGTTTGGAACCCATGACCTCTGTCTTCAGAGGCAGTACAGTAACCATTGGGCTACAGCTCTATAGCTGCTAGCAAGTCCCTGGCTGGCTGCAGAGAGCATGCACGTCACCATACAGACAGTCTGCTCTGGTCACCAGGATAGGGTTAGCCTACCCATACCCATGATGCACTGCACATGCAAATCAGCTGTCCACAGATTAACACAAGATGGGCAATGCACCCCCACAGCACCTCTGCCCGGTAGAGGGAAGTGACCATGTGCACCCACACACCACCTCGGCCTGGTAGGGGGTACTGACCGTGTGTTTTACTGGCACAGAGTAGCTACACACCGTCACATTGTGCGGGTACTGTGCTCACCCTGAGGGTGCAATGAGGCAGCCAGGACCAGGTCCACAACACCTTCCATGGCTGAAAGAGGCCATGTCAGAGTTCCAAAGCAGTGTTAATGTGTGAGATAGTTAGCTTCTGCACAAACACCTTGGATATCTGTCTGTTTCAGTCAGATGCAACCCCCAGGTGGGCCATGCACCACCACCACCACCACCACCCTCCCTCCCCCCCCCCCCCCCGGGCCAAGGGTGGCAAACAATAGATCCACATTCCACCTCCCTGCAAATGTAGCAGTAGGGGACCATCAACCCCACAGGGCAGTCAATGCAGCTCTGTACACATCCCTAACACAATAGCATAAAGACATTAGGCCTGGATATGCTAAGCTACACCCCACCACTATCTGATATTCTCCTGCAGCAAGTCATCAGCCACTGCACCCCACAAGCTGCTCCATCAAGACACATACCAGCTGCAAACAGTGTGCTAGTTAGTCCACAGTGCATGTTCCCAGTGGAGATGCATGCACACAGAACTGGGATGTTAGCTTACACAGCAAGCAGTTAAATCAGTGACTAGGCCCCAAAAAAACCCCATATCTATCACATGAGAGAAATACTATAATAGCACTATGGGGGTGCATAGCCATGCTGTGGTCACTGCACAGTCAGGGTGAGAGTGATCTCTCAGCAGGACATACTGAGGTCACCTTGTCTGTGTAGGTGGTGGCCGGGCACTAATATGTCCCAGTCAGTGCCCTATGCCTTGAGCATATGCACCCTGGCCAGGCCACCCTGTCCAGCCTATACCCATGGTACCTTGCTCCTCATTATGCACATTGGCAGCCCAATACTGGCAACATTGCTGGCAGTGTGGGCTGTGGAAGGTGTTTGCAGCCACCACACACTGGATAGGCAGACAGCCACCCCCACACCTATGCCAGCATTGTGCTACTATAGAGAAGTCCAGCAGCCATACCCACCACACCAGTCCTGGGCACAGTACAGGCATGGATATGGTACGCACTAGTGTTGGGGGTCACTCCCCAGGGTGGTAAACACTGTCAGAGACCAGACCTGCAGCGCACACCACAGACATCACAATGATTGTTATGGTGGAGATCAATGAGCAACATGTGCTTAACGTAGGAATTGATATCTGCCAGTTATCATGGGCAACGTTTGGTAGCTGTGTACCATATACCCAGGTGTAGGGTGGCAGTGCTAAGGTATGCAACTGCTAGTATTGGGGGATACAGGCAGGGCCCAATGTCCTGCCTCTCTAGGAGGCATTGGCCAATGGGGCCGGGGGGGGGGGGGGGTTGTGTCTGGCCCTGTTGGCGGCTGTATTTAGGGCAGAGTGTCCCAACTCCAGTCCTGGTGTTCCAACCACTGTTCAGGTTTTCATGCTGTCCCTCATAAATATGCATGAGCTACATCAGCATACCATGGGGGTGGTGCATAGATATGCAGCACAGGCATCTTTAGTAGAGGCAGCATGGATCCTGAATGGTGTGGGGCCCTCCAGGACTGCATTTGGGAGACTCTGCTCTGGGTAATGCGGCTGTTTATGGTGTCTGTGTTTGGTGTGGTAAAATATAGGCGTGTGCACCATGCGTATGTTCTCAGCAATAAAGGTTTCTCCTTACTATCATGGTTCAGTTGTAGAAAAACATATGTGGACTGGATTGGCAGTAGCCCCAGCTGGGCTTTGAACCTGTGACCTTCTGTTCCTGCACACGCTGTCTGTGTGCACTGCACCACCATGTTGCCACAGATATGCTGTGTTCCCTGGGGAGTCCATGACTGTACATCCGACAGAGCCTGTCTGTTACGGTGGACGGTGCCAGCCTGCACAGGCCTAGGCCACTGTCTGCTGTGGTTAGCAGCCACTGCCCCCTCCACCACCTGTACCCTTCCGCCAACATGCAGACATGTCCCTATCTGGAAAAAAGCATATGACCTGATTGTTGTGGCCCTCCAGGACTGAATTTGGGGGACTCGGCTGTCGGTAATGCCCATTGTTATGGTTTGTGTGCGGTGTAGGGTAATATATAGGTGTTGGAACCATGCTTATGTTCTCTGCCATAAAGGAGTGTCTGTACTATCACTGTTTAGTGGTGGGTAAAACTATGGGGACTGGGTTGGCAGGAGCCCCAGCTGGGGTTTGAACATGTGACCCTCTGGTCCTACAGGCACTGGCTGTGTCTGCTGCACCACACTGTGGCCACAGAGACAGTGCAGTCTCTGGAGATAGGAAACCTGGCCGCATGAGTCAGACACCCTGCTCTGCACAATTTTACTGTGGGCTCGTTTACCTTGTATGGGGACAGGGGTGCAATTAAACCTCAAAAATGACCTCCAAAAAAAGAGGAAAAAAAACAAAACCAAGCTAAGCAACAGTGATATCAATGGGCAACATGAAAAACACTCCCAGGAAGGCTCCATTAACATGCAGTGATGTTTGATTGGGTCTACGGAGCGTAGACCCTTCCAAAAATCATTTCTTTTTTTTGGAGCTTTCCTGGGAGTGTTTTTTATGGTTGCCCATTAATTTCACTGTTGCCCAGCTGGATTATAATTTATTTGATATTTGTTGTGGTCATTTTCAATTTATATTTGCTATTTTGTTCTGTGCACATGTATCACACTGCTCACGTTTTGCAGGTTTCCCCGGTTTTGCTGTACATTGCTGACGTAAATGGTTTCTCTTCCCTTTAAATCGGCTTTAACGCGAGGGTTTCACTCGCGGTATTTTTAATGCCGAATTCAGCCACGCTCCTGTGCGGGGAGCCTCTCCCCTCCCACTCTCCACCCATTGACCCCGTCCCCCCGCCCCTCGGGAGCCTTACTCCGTCCTCCGTAAGCGTTTCCCCGCCTCTATCGCACATGAGCGCCCCGCACACGTGCGCCGGCCCATTAATGTGACGCACACGTGTGCGCGGCGCTTAAGAGCACTTAAGTGCATCATTAGCGTCCGCTCTTGTGCGCCGCGCACGGGTGCGCGGTTTAGTAAACATACCCCTTTATCTTTTTTGCAATGCATTCATATTTAGACCAACTTCTTCGCACATCAGCAGCTCCACTGAATGACATTTTCAATGCCTCTCTGGAGTCCAGAGTGCTGCCAGATAACTGGAGAGAGGCTCATGTGGTCCCTTTTCACAAAAGCAGAAGTAAGAATGTGGTTGAAAACAACAGGCCATTTAGTCTAACCTATGTGGTGAGCAAATTATTGGAAACGCTGCTAAAAGAGAGAATAGTGAGGTTTCTGGAGTCCAATGGATTCCAGGATTCGAGGCAGCATGAGTTTACCAGAGGCAGGTCTTGTCAGACAAATCTGATTGATTTCTTTGACTGGGTGACCAGGGAGTAGGAATGAGGGAGAGCCCTAGATGTTGTGTACTTAGATTTCAGTAAAGCCTTTGATTCCGTTCTGCACAGGTGACTTATAAACAAACTGAGCAGCCTAAGCATGGACCATAAAGTAACTGATTGGGTTAGGAATTGGTTGAGTGGGAGGAGCCAAAGGGTATAGGTAAATGGAGCTCACTCTGAGGAGAAGGAGGTTACCAGTGGTGTACCGCAGGGAATTGTCCTTGGTCTGATTCTTTTTAACATCTTTGTTAATGACATTGCGGAAGGGCTGTCGGGCAAGGTTTGCCTTTTTGCAGACAATACCAAAATCTGCAATAGAGAAGACTCCCAGAAAGGAGTAGATAACATGAGGAGAGATCTAGCTATGCTTGAAGAATGGTCTAGAATTTGGCTGCTGAGATTTAATGCTAGAAAATGCAGGGTCATGCATTTCGGCTGCAAAAATCCAAGAAATTGGCATAGTGTAGGGATGAAGTACTTCTGTCCACAAAAGAAGAGTGGGATCTAGAAGTGATTGTGTCTGGTGATCTTAAAGTAGCTAAACAGGTAGAAAAGGTGATGGCGAAAGCTAGAAGGATGCTTGGGTGCATAGGGAGTGGAATAGCCAGCAGAAGAAAGGAGGTGACAGTGCCTCTGTATAAGTCTTTGGTGCGACCTTATTTGGAGTATTGTGTGCAATTCCGGAGAACATACCTTCAAAAGGATATAAACAGGATGGAGTCGGTGCAGAGGGTGGCTGCTAAAATGATTAGTGGTCTTCATTATAAAGCATATGAGGACAGTCTTAAAGATCTTAATATGTACACCTTAGAAGAAAGGCGGGATAGAGGGGATATGATAGAGATGTTTAAATATCTCCATGGTATAAATGCACAAGAGGAGAGCCTCTTTAAATTGAAAGTAAGCTCTGCTTTGAAGGGACATAGGTTGAGGGTGAAAGGGGATAGACTCAGGAGTAATATATAGAAATGTTTCTTTATGGAAAGAGTGGTAGATGCGTGGAATAGTCTCCCAGTGGAGAGATGGGAAAGATTGGGGGTCATCCAGAACCTCGAATAGCAGGGATGGATGTCCGGTTTGGATGCCCAACCCTCGCTATTCACAGGGACACGATTCCAAAACGAAAGTTCCCTGCATACACATGGCCTTTGTCTGGGGAGCTCTGGATGAGGGTGGGAGGGGGTGGTGACAGGGCAGAGTGGAGGCAGGCCCATGACTCCATATGTACAGAGTCGATACTGGTCATGGCCCTGAATGTTTGGGGAGGCAGAGATGAAGGGGGACTTATTCTACTTCAGAGGTGGAATAAGTCCCCTCAAGGAAGGGGTTCAGCAATGGCAGACCCGCAAAAACGAATTGAGGAGTATTAGGAGGTTCCTCTCTGCCCGATTCTGGCCCTGGCAGGCCCCTATGTGGGTCAGGCGGCAGGGAAAAGCCATTTTGCTGTGGTGCAGGACAACAGAGCTCCTACTGGGCATCCCAGTACCAAGGGGATGGAACGCCACAGCACCAGGCCTCCAGCAGGAGCATAGAGAGGGATGGCCAGGTACATTCATGATATTCCCTGCTGCAGAATTGGGTCCCGTCCAGCCCATCCAAATGCCCTGATTCTGCAGCCATGGGAACGTATAGTTCCTGCAGTTGCAGAATCAAGTGCAAATCTGACCTCTCCAGGTTATGGATGTGCGGATGGGCCAGATGTTCCCATGGGACAAACACAGAGGATCTCTAAAGGAAACAAGCAGATATTATAGTAGTTGATATGGAAGGGCGCACTAAATAGGCCACGTGATCTTTTTCTGTTCTCATATTTCTATGGGGTATGTTTACTAAACCGTCTTAATGTGCGCCCGGCGATAGTGTGCAGGCTGCCATAAAAGGAGTGGGCGTTTCAGTCTTAAAGTAGCAAAACGGGATTATCGCGCGATAACGCACGCTGCTGCGCACATTAACGGGCTAAGCACCGCTAAGCGCGTTAACGCGCACTAATCTTAAGTAGGCGCCCAGACATGCAACACAGAAACAGAGGTGTAGTACAATGGTTAATACACTGACTGATGATACAGGGGTCATGAGTTTGATCCCCCAGTGTACTTAATGCATAAGGCTAGCTGATTCATCAGCTTTGACATGTAAGTATTGTTTCTTGAGGCACCCTATAAAGTGCTCCATAGGACAACTTATAAGGCACCTTATATGGACTGTAACCATAAGGTGCCTCAGAAGGCGCTTTATAGGGCTGTTCCAAGGGTTGCAGAGCAGAGATGGCATCCATCTGTCCAAGAAAGGTCAACACATCTTTGGTAGTAGACTGGCTAATCTACTGAAGAGGGCTTTAAACTAGATTCGTTGGGGATGGGTGAAGAAAGCCCCCAGGTAAATGAAAGCCCCCAGGTAGGTGATACATTAAATACCTTTATGGAAATGGGTAACAGGGGTAACACATGGAAAGCAGTGTGTATTAATGCCCGTAGCATGGGAAATAAGATCCCTGAAGTTGAAGCTTTGGTGGGAGTGGCTGACTTGGATTTAGTGGCAGTTACAGAAACATGGTTCACAGAAAACCATGACTGGGATGTAACTATACCTGGCTATACTTTATTCAGAAAGGACAGGGTAGGAAGAAGGGGAGGAGGAGTGGCACTATATGTAAAAACTACTATTAAAGCTTTGGAATTACAGAGCTTAAAAGGGAGAGAGGAGGCATTGTGGGTTAAACTAGAAAGAGGGAAAGAGAAATCTATTTGCATTGGTGTGATATACAGACCTCCCTCACAAGAGGAAGAGGTGGACAGAGAGTTAATTGAAGACATACGCAGCATTGCTAGGAAAGGGGAAGTGCTACTGCTAGGAGATTTCAATATGCCAGATGTTGATTGGCACATTCCTGCTGCAGTATCATCTAGAAGTAAGGAGATCCTGGATTCTCTACAGGGAGAACTATTCAGGCAATTGGTAACAGACCCCACACGTGAAGGGGCCATACTGGACTTGGTGCTTACCAATGGTGAGAGTGTTTCTGATGTTGTAGTGGGAGATCATTTTGCATCCAGTGACCACCAGATGGTGTGGTTCAGTATTAGGACTAGGGCTGTTAGAATCCATTCCAAGGTGAAGATCTTAGACTTTAGGAAGACTAACTTTGTGAAGATGGGCCAATACCTCAGGGAGTCGTTAGTGGGATGGGAACAGCTGGGGGATGTAGAAAAACTGTGGGCAAAACTGAAAGGGGGTATTTTAAAGGCAACCAACCTTTTTGTTAAAATGGTAAATAAAGGCAAAAGGAACAGGAGACCGCTATGGTTTTCGAAGGAAGTAGCTGAAAAAGTGAAGAAAAAGAGGGAGGCCTTCATGAAATACAAGAGATCACAGAGAGAGGAAGACAGGCATCTGTATTTGGAAAAACTTAGAGAAGCTAGCAAAGTAGTCAAGAAGGCAAAGATTCAAAAGGAGGAGGAAATAGCCAATGCAATAAAATGGGGGGATAAGACATTTTTCAGATATATTAGTGAGAAGAGGAAGGGCAAAAGTGGTATTGTCAGACTCAAGGGTGCAGGGGGGGAATATGTAGAAGCTGATAAGGATAAAGCGGAATTGCTTAACAAATATTTTTGTTCTGTGTTCACAGATGAAGAACCAGGAGCAGGACCTCAGAAAACACCCACAAATAAGAACAGAAGCGAGGGACATCTTGAACAATTTTCAGAAGACTGTGTTCATGAGAAACTAGCTCAACTTAAAGTAGACAAAGCGATGGGACCGGATGGGATACACCCTAGAATACTGAGGGAACTTGGGGACGTTCTAGCACCTCCACTGACTGACCTTTTCAATGCCTCGTTGGAGTCGGGAGTGGTGCCAAAGGACTGGAGAGAGGCTCATGTGGTGCCTTTACACAAAAGCGGAAGTAAGGATGTGGTTGAAAACTACAGGCCGGTTAGTTTAACTTCAGTGGTGAGTAAATTATTGGAAATGCTGCTGAAAGAGAAAATAGTGAGGTTTCTGGAGTCCGGCGGATTACAGGATCCGAGGCAGCATGGATTCACCAGAGGCAGGTCTTGTCAGACAAATCTGATCGATTTCTTTGACTGGGTGACCAGGGAGTTGGACCGAGGGAGAGCTCTAGATGTGGTGTATTTAGATTTCAGTAAAGCCTTTGACACTGTTCCTCACAGGCATCTTATAAACAAACTGAGCACCCTAGGGATGGACCCTAAAGTTACTGCTTGGGTTAGAAATTGGTTGGGTGGGAGGCGACAAAGAGTACAAGTAAATGGAGCTCACTCTGAGGAGAAGGATGTTACCAGTGGTGTGCCCCAGGGATCTGTCCTTGGTCCGATTCTTTTAACATCTTTGTTAGTGATATAGCGGAAGGGCTGTCGGGTAAGGTTTGCCTCTTTGCGGATGATACCAAAATCTGTAATAGAGTAGACACCCAGGAAGGTGTAGATAACATGTGGAGGGATCTAGCTAAGCTTGAAGAATGGTCTAGAATTTGGCAGCTGGGATTTAATGTTAAAAAATGTAAGGTCATGCATTTGGGCTGCAGCAATCCAAGGGAGCAATACAGTATAGGAGGTGAAGTACTTTTGTCCACTAAAGAAGAGCGGGACCTAGGCGTGGTTGTGTCTGATGATCTTAAAGTAGCTAAACAGGTAGAAAAGGCGACGGCAAAAGCTAGAAGGATGCTTGGGTGCATACGGAGAGGAATGGCTAGCAGAAAAAAGGAGGTGATAATGCCTCTGTATAAGTCTTTGGTGCGACCTCATTTGGAGTATGGTGTGCAATTCTGGAGACCGCACCTTCAAAAGGATGTGAACAGGATGGAGTCGGTGCAGAGGGTTGCTTCTAAAATGATTAATGGGCTTCATTATAAAGCATATGAGGACAGACTTAAAGATCTTAATATGTACACCTTAGAGGAAAGGCGGGATAGAGGTGATATGATTGAGATGTTTAAATACCTCCGTGGCATAAATGTTCAGGGAGAGAGCCTCTTTCAATTGAAAGCAAGTTCTGCTACGAGGGGACATGGGATGAGGGTGAAGGGAGATAGATTCAGGAGTGATATGCGGAAATATTTCTTTACGGAAAGAGTAGTGGATCCGTGGAATAGTCTCCCAGTGGAGGTGGTAGAGATGAGGACAGTAACTGAATTCAAAAAAGCATGGGACCAACACAGAGGATCTCTAAAGGTAAAAAGTGGACTGTTGTAGTTGTTGTTATGGAAGGACAGACTAGATGGGCCTTGTGGTCTTTTTCTGTCATCATGTTTCTATGTTTCTATGTTTCTATATAAAGCACCTTCTGAGGCACCTTATGGTTACAGTACTCTGAGGGTGTTTTTGCTGGCAGCACTAATGTACATTAAAAATTGACAATGCTCCAGATAGCCCTATCAAATGACCCCACTGTGGGCTTGAAACCATGACCTCTGGCTGTACAGGCAGTGAAGTAACCAGTGGGCTACAGCTATTAACAAGCCTCTGGCTAGCTACAGAAGGACTGCAGGTCACCACACAAACAGTCTTCTGTGGTTACCAGGATAGGGTTAACCCACCCGTACCCATGATGCACTGCACATGCAAATCAGCAGTCTACAGATGATCACAAGATGGGGTATGCATCCCCACAGCACCTCGGTCTGGTAGGGGGAGCTGACCGTGTGTGTTACTGGCACAGAGTAGCTACAGACCATCACATTGTGCGGGTACTGTGCTCACCCTGAGGGTGAGGTGGGGCACCCAGCATGAAGTGCACAGCACCTTTCATGACTGAAACAGGCTATGCTGCAGGTCCCCATCAGTGCTAGTGTGTGTGATAGGTAGTTTCTGCAGACACATCTGTATTCCTCAGTCATGTCTAGTCCTTATGGGCTATGATGCACCCAAAATAGTGCATAGCTTGTGTTGGTACCATGGTCACATGATGTAGGTGAAGGGGGGGGTGGTATTTGGACCCATAGAAATACACACATCAGAAATACCTTAAAGAAAATCTACTTCAAACTTAAAATCCTCAAGCAATTACGCCCCCTTGTATTTATACAAGATTTTATCAATATAACACAGGCTACCATAACTCCACACTTTGATTTCGCCAACTTAATACTTATAGGCATTTCAAAACAAAACATCAAAAGAATCCAACTTGCGCAAAATGCTACAGCTAGAATTATATTAAAGATAAATTCACTCCAACACATTACACCGATACTAGCTTCCCTGCACTGGTTACCAATACAAAGCAGGATAACATACAAAACAATAATAACTACATTCAAAGCCCTAAAAGACATGGCCCTGAAGACACTCTGTAATCTAATAAGCAAAGAACCACCTAAGCCCACTCATAGAAAAGGTCAATCAAATAAACTTAAAATGCCGAAAGAATATATAAGATCTCACAAATTAACAAATAAAAGAGCCTTTTCCCACATAGCCCCAACAGTCTGGAACTCTTTACCAGAAGACTTACGATCACTAACAGAGATAATAGAATTCAGAAAAAAATTGAAAACCTACCTATTCACTAAACACTATAACACCATAGAAAACCCTCCACTCAACTTAGATAAAGGCTAAACATGAACCTGCCCAAAATCTAGATTATACTCCCTATTACAATAATACATACAACTTAAATGAATAACACAGGTACACTAAAAAAAAATTTTTTTAAACTGCCTCTAATGTTTCGATTGATTTTTACGTTTTTTGGTGCGCTGAATCCAAATCTGGTAACCAATTTGCTCCATCACGTACAGATTTTTTGCTACATTGGGTTAGCAGTTTGAGGTGAACGTTTCAGATTGAGTGCGATTGAGATAAAAGTTTCTTGGATGAATTCTTTATACTAATTGTTTAGTAGTTATTCAAACAAGAATAAAGAAAATTGTAACAAGGCAGCACATAAGAATAGAGTAATGTCAACAAAACACACTGTGATGGTAGCAAAATTGTCTGCACTTAAAACAGCCACATACATGTGCACAAACATTGAGCATATAAGAGCGAGGTTAGACACAAAGCAAAGCAAAGAAATGTGCAAAAAATGTTGTACAGGTATGTATGTAAGAATAGAAAACGCAAACCGCCCCATTGCAATACATGAAGACAAACACCCGATGGTGTGAAAATAAAATTCTAATAAATGAGATCCGACACTGTGGTAATAACTAGCAAATTTGTATTTCAAAGTTTAGTAAAAACACGATATTTGTCAACACAGTTTAGATTTTAAAGTCATTCTTGGGTCAATCAATCTCCTGGTGGGCCCGTTTCTTCTTCCCCCGAATGCTTCTCTTGGTACGCTGCTTGGCGTATTTTTCATCTGGGGTTTCCCGCAGCAGCAACCAGCAGAAATCAGCCATCATAGTGGTGTTCCATCTTCCTTGGTACCTTCTCTCTGCGTCCTTGATGTCCTGGTGAAACCTTTCACCTTGTTCTTCACTGTACGCCCCCAAGTTTTCGGGAAAGTAGTTCACATGGGAGTGCAAGAAATGGACTTTCAGGCTCATGTTTACAGCCTTGTTCTTTGAAGGCATTGAGCATCCTGGCAACAATATCCTTATAGTTCTCATCCCGCCTGTTCCCCAAGAATTTGAGAACAACATCCTTGAAGGAATCCCAGGCTTCTTTTTCCTTCTCAAACATCGTTTCAGCGAATGCTCCATCTGAAATGAGTTTCCTTATATCAGGGCCAACAAACACTCCTTCCTTTAGCTTTGCTTCAGAAAGTCGGGGGAACTTTGAGCAAAGGTACCGAAAGCACTCACCATCTTTTGGAAGGGACTTGATGAATTGCTTAATGAGACCCAACTTAATGTGGAGAGGTGGTAATAGAATTTTATCACGAGGTACCAAGCTCTCATGAAGAACATTTTTCTCACCGGGTTTCAAATACTCCCGAATTGGCCAGTCTTTTTTCCCCCAGTGTAGGTCGTGGGCCCGGCTATCCCACAAGCAAAGGAAGCAGGGATATTTGGTGAAACCGGATTGCTGCCCTAATAGCATGGATAGAATTTTAAAGTCTCCACAAATCATCCACTTATGCTCATCATAACGAATCTTCTGAAGAATCAGGGCCAAATTCTCGTATTTTTCTTGGAGAATAACAGAGTGAGCAATAGGAACTGAAGCGAATGTGTTGCCATTATGAAGAAGAACACCTTTTATGCAGTCTTTTGACGAATCAATGAACAGCCGCCATTCAGCAGGATCATACTTGAGTTTAAACTTTTCCATCACTCCGTATATATCGTTGCAAAATACAAAATCTTCCTCTTTGCTGAAATACTTCAAAAATTGTGTCTCGCGGTTGTGGTACCAATAAAAAGTTGTTCCTGGTGACAATAGATTTTTCTGTTTAAGCCGAGAACCTAGCAGTTGGGCAGCATCTTTTGGGAGTCCTAAATCCCGGACTAAATCATTCAATTCAGCTTGAGAGAAAAGTTCAGGTTTCGGATCTGGTTCAGTTTCAAACTCGGAAGTACTGGACTCATCGGGAAAAGCCATCTGATGAGTCTCATCATGATCAGAACCGTCCACACAAATATGATCCAAAGATTTTGGTGGTTCAGGCACAGGTACTTCGTTGCTATGAGGCATAGGCCTAATTGCTGAGGGAAGGTTGGGGTAACTTATTACGTTCTTATTTTTTAAGTTGTATCCCTTCACAATGCAAGAGCAAAAATAGCAGTCACAGCTGTGGTCTCTTTGTTCACGCCACATCATAGGTATTCCGAAACGAAATGCTTGTTTTTTACCTTTCATCCATAAGCGTAGATCTTCTTCACATGTCTTGCACACTTTGTGAGGAGCCCACGGTTTGTCTTGATCGCCTAACTTCAAACCGAAATAGGCGAAATATACTTTTTTAATAAATGCAGAAATGTTCCTCTGCCGCTTTTTCACGGTATATTCCCCACAAATAAAACAAAAACTGTCCGGAGAGTTGACGCAACCTCTGGCTCTGTGAGCCATCACAAATACACAGCACTGCAAACTACAACTGTAGTGAACCACTTCGGAATAAAGCTGGATTACGACTGAGCAAACAAAAGGTAATAATGAACTTGCAAGAAACTGAAATTTGACAGGAACGTTCATGTCGCAACCACCGTGTTTGAGCGAGCGAACGAGGCGAGGCGAACAGGAAAGAACATGCGCCAGCGCGAGTACTGGATTTAGCCCCCCGCCTCCCAATTGTCCTGTTAATGTATAAAATGAATACAAAACACTCTAAAATATCATGAGGGAGTGTTTCAAGTTAGTTAACCATTACAACCTCTATTTTGGGCCAAGAAAATAAACTGCAGTCGGCTAAAAAGAAATTATGTGAACATTCCTTATATGGGTAAGAAATCTAATTTTGCAAGAAAACGTGACGTGATGGAACATTTTGGCTATTTATCCTGGATTCAGCACCCCAAAATCTATAGGAATCAGTTGCAAAACTGGAGGCAGTTTTTTGGTAGTGTACCTGTGTAATCATTCCATTCCAATGCATTGATACCCCACTTGTATATAGTTACAACTGTTTCAGAGACAGTACTTCTGTTTAAATTCTTACTCAATCTGTGTTAGTTGATTTATTGAATTATTCCGCACAGTTTATATATACACTTTGTTGTTCAAGTTAAGATGTTCTATGTAAAAAGTTATAATTGTTCTATGTAAAACAAGCTCTGCATTGTTAATTGTTGTTGAATGTACACCGCAACTGATCGCTGGAAGATGCGGTATATAAATAAGTGTTAAATAAATAAATAAATAGGTGGATTATGTACCACCACCCAACCCACTCTCTGTGGCTCAGGGTGGGAAACAGGGTCTCCCACCAACAGAGCCACACTCTACCTCCCCGCAATGGTGGCAGTAGAGAGGACCATCAACCCCAGTCCTGCTGGGGAACAGACACCATACAGGGCAGGCAATGCAGATCTGTACACATCCATTAGGCAAGGCAGACAGAAGGCCTGGAAATGCTCAGCTGCCCTCCACCACTATCTGACATGCTCCAGCAGCAAGCCTGCAGCTGCTGCACCCTGCAAGATGTTCCATCTAGACACATACTAGCTGCAGACAGTCTGCTAGCTAGTCCATAGGCATGTTTCTGGAGGAGATGCATGTACCCAGAACTGGGATGTCAGCATACACACCAAGCAGATAAGTCAGTGATTGGGCCCCAAAAGGGAACCATAAACCTCACATGAGAAAGACACTATACAGCACTATGGGGGAACCTAGCAATGCCGTGGTCACTGCTTAGTCAGGGTGAGAGTGACCTCACAGCAGGACATGCTGTGGCCACCCTGTCTGTGCAGGTGGTTGTCAGGCACTACAATGTCCGAGCCATTGCCCTATGCCCTGTGCAGATACATCCTGGCCAGGCCACCCTGTCCAGGCTATACTGGTACCTTGCTCCTCATTATGCATATTGGCAGGCTTACACTGGGAACAGTGTGGGCTGAGGAAGGTGTTGGCAGACACCACACACTGGATAGACAAACACACGATCCCACACCTATGCCAGCATTGTGCAAATATAGAGGCTCTTGGCAGCCCTGGCCAGCACACCAGTCCTGGGCACAGTGCAGGCATGGCTATGGTATGCAATACTGTTGGGGTCACTCCCCAGGGTGGTAAACACTGTCAGACATCAGACCTGAAGCACACTCCACAGACAGCAGAAAGGTTGCTATGATGCAGCTCAATCAGCAAATTGTGCTTAACTTAGGAATTGCTATCTGCCATTAATCATAGCAACCGTTTGATAGGTGTGTACAATATTCCCAGGTTTAGGGTGGCATTGCTAAGGTATGCAAGTGCTAGTATTGGGAGATGCACGCAGGGCCCAACATCCTGCCTCTCCAGGAGGCTTTGGATAATGGAGCCTGTGGCTGAGGGTGTGTCTGCCCCTGTTGGCCGCTGCTCTAGGGCAGAGGTTCCCAACTCCAGTCCTTGTGGGCCAAACCCTGTTTGGGTTTTCATGCTGTCCCTAATGAATATGCATGAGATACATCTGCATACCATGGGGGCGGTGCATAGACATGCAGCACAGCTGTGTTTATTAGAGGCAGCATGGAACCTGAATGGTGTTTGGCCCTCCAGGACTGCATTTGGGAGACTCTGCTCTAGGTAATGTGCATGTTTATGCTGTCTGTGCTCTGTAGGGTAAAATGTAGGTTTATTGGGTATGTTTCTGTTATCTGCAATAAAGGTTCTGTCTGTATTAGCACGTTTTAGTTGTGGGTAAAATATGGGGGCTGGGTTAGCAGAAACTACAGCTGGGACTTGAACCAGTGACCTTCTGCTCCTGAACATGCTGGCTGTGTTCACTGCACCACCGTGATGCCACAGAGATAGTGCATTCCCTGGAGATACCATGACTGTTTGTCAGACAGAGCCGGTCTGTTGCAGTGCATGGCACCCACCTAAATAAGGCTAGGCCATGGTCTGCTCTGGGCAGCTGCCACTGCCCCCTCCACCACCAGTACCCCTCTGCCACAATGCTAACATGCCCTTCTGCTGGTGGTGCTGGTGGAGCGCAGTCTCAGGCCATCCAGTTTGCGGGTAGGCGGCTGTCTATGGTGCGGGGTCTGGGGTAGGGGTGCCTGCATAGCTGTCCACGCTTCCCCCCAGTACCGCCTGCCAATGTCCCGTGCCATTGGGGGGACCTGCTGGGTACTATCCCCTGTGACACCGTGGGAAGCACACTTGTGCCCATGTTGGGCCCTCAGCAGTTGCTGTCTGGCTGCTCTACTGTTTCAGCATTCCTATGGGCCAGCTAGGCATCACCCTAGTCCACACTGTGGGCCAGCTGCACCGCCGCATGTGCCGCCTGAGGCCCTCTGTTTTCCCCTTTTCCAGCATCTGTCCAGTTTCCCATTCTGACATGCCCGCCCTACTGTTGCAGAACATGTGCATGCCATAGGAAACCTGGCCAATGGGGTCGGAAACCCTGCACAGCGCAATTTCACTGTGGGCTCTTTCACCTTGTATGGGGACTGAGCATAGACCCTTCCAAAATTCATATCTTTTTTTTGGAGCCTTCTTGGGAGTGTTTTTTGATGTTTCCCATTGATATCGCTATTACCCAGCTTGGTTATGTTTTTTTTACATTTACTTCTGTTCATTTTCAATGTTTATTTGCCCTTTTGTTCCGTGCACATGTATCACACTTATCACTTTTTGTAGATTTCCCTGGTTTTGCTGTACATTGCTGACGGAAATGGTTTCTCTTCCCTTTAAATCAGCTCTAACACCAGGGTTTCACTGGCGTTAGTTTTGAGCCTCGGATTTCACAGCGTTAGTGTGCGGGGAGCCTCTCCCCTCCCATTCTCCACCCATTGACCCCTCTCCGCCCCTGGGGAGCCTTCCTCCGCCCTCCGGGAGCCTTTCCCCACCTTCAGCGCTCGTTTGCGCCGCAGCGCGCGTTATCGCTCGATAAGGTACCTGTGCACCTGAAAAAGCACCATCATCGTGCAATAAGGTACCTTATCGTGCGATAACGTCGCAGAGCGCACGTTAAGACGGTTTAGTAAACATACCCCTATGTTTCTATGTTTCTATCTTCATCAGAAATGTTATACAGTTATGGCTAATCTTTCCTATCTACCAACTTGGTTCTCTTTTATCAAGAAGTTAGAATTGACTGAACTCACTTACAGAGCCAATAATTTTGGGAAATGAATCTAGGGTCCTTTGCCTTCTTCCCTTGCTTAGAGAGTTAAGATCTGACATTTCATAGGCCAGATTCTGTTCCTCCTTCAGGTCTGACAGGTCTTCCTGCAGTGGCCTCTCCAGGTTCTTGATGAATATCCTTCTCCTGGCACTCAGTAGTTCATCATCCTTTCTCCTATATGCACAGGGTGACAACCTGATATGTCCATATACACTGCTCGACTGATATAGGAGTACTGCGAGGAAGCTTGTCCTCAGGAAGACATTTCTTTGACACAGACACAGCATTTGCAATGTTTGATCCAATATTTTATGTATTTCTTCATGCTCACCAGTAGCTGTCTTTTCTTAAGCTCTGTATTGTCATCCCTACCCTGAAATGTCTTGTCCTTGAGTGTCTAACTTTAAATAACTCTCTTTGTAAGACTTTTGGTCTCACTAACTGATAACTTTCTGTACCATCTCTGGGGCCTAGAATTTTCCTGTACTACAGCCTGTTTCAGTTCACCAACTGTTAACATTGTCTTCACAGCTTCAGCTAAGTCTTATGCCAGCCTTTTACATATGGAGGACCCTTCGCTTGCAGAGCGGTAGACACCTTGGCCAGATCTTCGTCATCTTTTTACAACTGGAGCAAGCATTTTGGCGGACAAGGCAGGTTGGACATTTTGCTCTATGTCTGTTTAGCTCTAAGGCAGTGGTTCTCAACCTTTTTTGTACCGTGATCCCGTTTACCGTTGGTCAACTTGTGGTGACCCCCAATGATAAAATCAAATGCGTCTCTCTTCCTTTACCGTTAACGCATTGTCGCTGTAATCATTTGTTGAATTATTAATATATTATAGGCCTTTGCAATATGTTTTTATTTATAGAATACTTATTTAAACCACAATAATTAATCACAACAACAAGTAACAATATTTGATTTCAAAATTATGATGATTTTGTAGTCAAATCACTAATATGAAATAAAATTATTTTTTCTACCTTTGTTGTCTGACCAATTTATTCTCTGATCATGCTGGTCCCGATCTGAGGCTTCTGCTTTCCTGTCTTCTCTTAGCTCTCTTTCTGTGATCTATGGTCCATCTGCCATTTCTTATCTCTTCTTTCAATTTCTTCAATTCTTTCCATCAGCCTATTTCCAGTCCCAGTAACCCTCCCCAGTATCAGCCCCTTTCCAGTCCTCACTCCCAGTACCTTCCAATGTCAACTTGCATTCCCATGACTGCCGCTGGTGTCCATTCCCTTCCAGTCCCCCTCCTTCCCCACTGACCAGTCCCTTCTAGTACAAATACCATGGCAGCCCCTCTCAGATCCACTCCCTTCCTGTTCCATTCTTGTTTCCCCTCATATCAGCCCATTTGTAGCCTTAGCCCCCAGTTTTCTTCCAGGGCCAGCAGCCCTATCCTCCCCTCCCCACAATCAGCCCATTCCCAGTCAAAGCCCCCCAATCAGCTCACTTCCAGTGCTAATCCCCCCTCAACCCCATTACCAGTGCTAGCCTCCCCTAATCAGCCCAATACCAGTCCTACCCCCCATCAGCTCATTACCAGTCCTAGCCTCCCCTAATCAGCTCATTTCCAGTGCTAGTCCCCCCCTTAACCCCATTACCAGTGCTAGGCTCCCCTAATCAGCCCATTACCAGTCCTACACCCCCCCCCCATCACCAGTCCTATCCCCCAATCAGCCCATTACCAGTTATACCCCCCTATCAGCCCATTACCAGTCCCAACCCCCCCTTGATCAGTCCATTCCCAGTCCTAGCCTTCCCTAATCAACCCATTACCAGTCCTAGCCCCCTCCCATCTGCCCATTACCAGTGCTAGCTCCCCCATCAGCCCATTATAATCCTAACCCGCACTGTCTCTCGCCTCTGTCCAGCATTTATCCCCTGTCTGTCCAGTATGTCCCCGTCTCTCCCTTTTGTGCATGCCAGCCCCCCTCCCTCCATCCCTGCATGTCAGCCCCCCTCTGTCCATGTCAGCCCCCCTCCCTCCCTCCATGTCAGCCCCCATCCTTCCATCTGTCCATGTCAGCCCCCTCCCTCCCTCCCTCCATGTCAGCCCCCCTGTCCATGTCAGCCTCCCTCCATGTCAGTCCCCCCTCTATCCATGTCAGCCCCCTCCCTCCCTCCATCTATCCCTCCCTCCATGTCAGCCCTCCCCTCCCTCCCTCCATGTCAGCTCCCTTGCTCCATGTCAGCTCCCCTCCCTCCCTCCATCCATCCATATCAGCTCCCTGCCTCCATGTCAGCCCCCTCCCTCCCTCCCTCCATGTCAGCTCCCTCCCTCCATGTCAGCTCCCCTCCCTCCATCCATCCATATCAGCTCTCTCCCTCCATGTCAGCCCCCCCCTCCCTCCCTCCATCCATATCAGCTCCCTCCATCCATCCATATTAGCTTCCTACCTCCATGTGTGCCACCCTCGATCCATACATTTCAGCTCCCTCCATGTCAGCCCCCCTCCCTCCATCCCTCCATGTCAGCCCCTCCCTCCCTCCATCCATATACGCTCCCTCCATGTCAGCCCCCTCCCTCCATCCCTCCATGTCAGCCCCCCCTCCATCCATCCATATCAGCTCTCTCCCTCCATGTCAGCCCCCCTCCCTCCATCCATAAAAGCTCCCTCCCTCCATGTCAGCACCCCTCCCTCCATCCCTCCATGTCAGCCCCGTCCATCCATCCATATCAGCTCTCTCCCTCCATCCATCCATATCAGCTCCCTCCCTACATGTCAGCCCCCCTCCCTCCATCCATATCAGCTCCCTCCATGTCAGCCCCCTCCCTCCATCCCTCCATGTCAGCCCCCTCCCTCCCTCCATCCATCCATATCAGCTCCCTCCCTCCATGTCAGCCCCCTCCCTCCATCCCTCCATGTCAGCCCCCCTCCATCCATCCATACCAGCTCTCTCCCTCCCTGTCAGCCCCCCTCCATCCATCCATATCAGCTCCCTCCCTTCATGTCAGCCCCCTCCCTCCATCCATATCAGCTCCCTCCATGCCAGCCCCCCTCCATCCATCCCTCCATGTCAGCCCCCTCCATCCATCCATATCAGCTCTCTCCCTCCATGTCAGCCCCGTCCCTCCCTCCATCCATCCATATCAGCTCCCTCCCTCCATGTCAGCCCCCCTCCCTCCATCCATATCAGCCCCCCCTCCCTCCATCCATATCAGCCCCCCCTCCCTCCATGTCAGCTCCCACCCTCCATGTCAGCCCCCCCCCCTGTCCATGTCGATGTCTGCCTCCCTTCTAATGTAGCCGCGGCTCCCTGCCTCTTAGGGAACCGCGGCTGTGCCTATAAAATCATTGCGGAGCCCTTCCTGTCTCGACGGGCTCCGTGCAGCATTGTCCCGCCTCCAAAGGAAGTGGTAAACAACTTCCTTTAGAGGCGGGACAATGCTGCACGGAGCCCGTCGAGACAGGAAGGGCTCCGCAATGATTTTACAAGCACAGCCGCGGTTCCCTAAGAGGCAGGGAGCCGCGGCTACAGAAGAAGGAGTCAGTGAGTTTGCCGCTGCCGAGAAGCGGACTCGGCAGCGGCAGCAACTTCTGCGCATTTACATTTTTTTTTTAACGAGGCGACCCCCGCTAAATCCTGTGGCGACCCCCGTGGGGGTCGCGACCCACAGGTTGAGAACCGCTGCTCTAAGGGCACCACTCTGTCTGTTAACCTTCCTCACACTCTTGTCTTTAGAGGAATAGTATTCCTTCACCTCTGTTCTCTGGCAGTGACACCATCTCTCAGTAGGGTGCTAACCACACTAGAAAGGATCTCATGGCCTGTATTCTTAGGTATTTACCTTACCTCCTACCATTTTCTTGGTTGAGGGGGGAATCACCAGACTCTTGTCACATACCCCCTCGGCATAACCCAGGATCCCCAGAACTCTTCTATACTTCTTATACTGTCTGATGTCAGCTAAGATCTACCTTATTTCAGTCATATGAGGATCTGTAGAAAGCTCAGTAAGGTTTTTGAAAAAGGCCTTCAAAGCGCTGTAAGACTTTCATCTCAAAGATGCTGGGAATCCTTTCTTCTAAGGACCCTTCTCCTCACAGGCTGTCTCTTATTATGAAGATACATCTGTTGGACACCATTTGTCCCATATATTTCACATCCTCCTCAATACATCATAAGAACATAAGAACATAAGATATGCTATACTGGGTCACACCTAGGTCCATCAAGCCCAGTATCCTGTTTCCAACAGTGGCCAATCTAGGTCATACGTACCCAGCAGTCTCCCCAAAAGACACAGGTTCCACAATGCTTGTATTGGGTCAAGCATTGATGTCCTGGGTCCCTTTTTAATAATGGTTTATGGATCTTTCCTCCAGGAACTTGTCCAAACCTTTTTTAAACCCAGCTACACTAACAGCTCTTACTACATCCTCCGGTAACAAATTCCAGAGTTTGATTACACTTTGAGCGAAAAAATATTTTCTCTTATTTGTCTTAAATAGTTTATCCTGTAGCTTCATTACATGTCCCCTAGTCTTTCTATATTCTGATAGCATAAACAATCGATCTACGTTTACCCGTTCCACTCCATTCGTTAATTTATAGACCTCTATCATATCTCCCCTCAGCTGTCTCTTTTCCAGGTTGAAGAGCCCTAACCTTTGTAGCCTCTCTTCATAGGAGTAGCCTTCCATCCCCTTTACCATTTTGGTGGCTCTTCTCTGTACCTTTTCTAATAACGCTATATCCTTTTTAAGATACGGCGACCAGAATTGCACACAATATTCAAGGTGAGGTCGTACCATGGAACGATACAGAGGCATTATAATATCCTTTGTTTTATTTTCCATTCCTTTCCTTATGATACCTAGCATTCTATTTGCTTTCTTGTCCGCCACTGCACACTGGGCGGAGGGTTTTAACATGTTATCCACGATGACTCCTAAAACTTTTTCCTGGGTGGTGGCTCCCAATGTGGAACCTTGCATTGTGTAACCATAGTTTGGGTTGTTCTTCCCTAGGTGCATAACTTTGCACTTGTCCACATTAAATTTCATCTGCCATTTTGATGCCCAGTCTTCCAATTTATCCAGATCCTCCTGCAGTTTTCTACAGTCCTCTTGGGTTTTAACTTTAAACAGTTTTGTGTCTTCTGCAAATTTGATAACCTCACTAGTTATTCCCTTTTCCAGGTCATTTATGAATATATCAAAAAGTAGCGGACCCAGTACAGATCACTGGGGTACTCCACTATTCACATTTTTCCATTGGAAAAATTGGCCATTTAGCCCTACCTTCTGCTTTCTATCTTTTAACCAGTTCCCGATCCACAGTAGTACATTGCCTCCTATCCCATGACTTTTTAGTTTTGCCAAAAGTCTCTGATGAGGGACCTTGTCAAAGGCTTTCTGAAAGTCCAGATACACTATATCAACTGACTCACCTTTGTCTACCTGTTTATTCACACCTTCAAAAAAACATATCATATTAGTAAGACAAGATCTTCCTTGTCTAAAACCATGTTGGCTGTCTCCCATTAGGCCATGACTATCTTCATGCTGTGTAATTTTGTTCTTTATGATGGTTTCTACCATCTTCCCTGGTACTGACGTCAGGCTCACCGGTCTGTAATTTCCTGGATCACCTCTGGAACCCTTTTTAAAAATTGGCATTACATTGGCAACCCTCCAATCTTCAGGTATTACAGATGATTTTAATGAAAGTTCACAGATTACTAATAGCAGGTCTAGAATCTCATATTTCAGTTCTTTCAACACTCTTGGATGTATACCACCCGGTCCAGGTGATTTGCTACTATTCAGTTTATCAAATAGTTGTAATACATCTTCCCGGTGTAGAGATATTTCTCTCAATTCCTCTGCAGTATCACCTTTAAATACCACTTCAGTCTTGGGTAACATCCCTACATCTTCCTCAGTAAAGACCGAAGCAAAGAATTCATTCAGTCTCTCCGCTATCGCCTTGTCTCCTCTTACTGCCCCTTTTACCCCTCTATCATCTAATGGTCCAATTGACTCTCTCACAGGCCTTTTGCTACGAATGTACTTGAAAAAGTCTTTATTTCGTGTTTTTGCTTCCGTAGCAAGTTCCTTCTCAAATTCTCGCTTTGCCTGCCTTATCAATGCTTTGCATTTAACTTGCCAGTGCTTGTGCTGTTTCCAGTTTTCGTCGTTTGGCTCTTTTTTCCATTTCCTGAAAGATGCTTTTTTGGCAGCAACAGCCTCTCTGACCTCACCTTTAAACCATGCTGGCAGTTTTTTGGACTTTCTTCCACCTTTCTTAACGCGTGGAATACAGCTGGTCTGTGCTTCCAGGATAGTATTTTTAAACAACACCCAAGCTTGATGTAAGTCTTTATTTAACCTTTGCAACTGCTCCTTTTAGTTTTTTCTTAAAAATATTCCTCATTTTATCATAGTCTCCCTTTCAAAAGTTAAAAGGGAGGTGACCGCGAGCAACAGCTCCAATTTTTAGAACAACAATGGATCTTTCGCTGGTCAACAGTACACCCTTCGGGTCTTAATAAGGAATTAGAATGGTCATCTTTATTTTAAGAGTGTGTATCACTTTAAAACAACTTAGGTTGGTCTGGTTATTTAAACTGAGTTCCTGCTTCCTGATTTTGATTGCTATTGAGCATGCGCTGGCGTCTTCCTCTTCAATCAGCAGCAACGAACGGAATGGATGTAGTTGATGAGCGTTGAAACAGGGCGTAAGGCATTGGATCGCCCAAAACGCAGTGCTGTGTCTGCTAGTTGGCTACTCAAATGCGCTGATTTATCATTTTGGAGAATCTCTTCTACTACAGTTCAAATTCTGGGGTGAATTGCACATTTCGTTACAATGGGACTTTGACTGCATGACGGAACGATTTCAGCTAAGTATCCTGTTAACAGTGCAACGATGCTGACCCCTATCTTAAAACTTTACAGTGTTTTATGATATTATCTTATTGGTGACACTTTTAAGTAGTGTGGAACCTTATTTATCGTAAGCTCAAGTCTGAGCTCAATTTTGAGTAAAATGGAAAGATAGCTACAAGAGACAGAAAACTGTCTCAAGGCTATACTTCCGACATTTGCACATTCACATACGTCAGTCCTTTGACTTAGGTTATATAGTTTTCCATTTCTTAATAATTGTATAGTGGGAAAAACTTTAGTTAGGTGGTTAATTTGGCTCTCTAACATAGAGCATAGAGCACCACCAATTTGATCAGTTCTATCATTACGATATAGTTTGTACCCAGGTATCAGTGTCCCACTGGTTATCCTCCTTCCACCATGTCTCTGAGATTGCAATCATATCTAACCTCTCATTTAGTGCTATATATTCTAACTCTCCCATCTTATTGTTTAGGCTTCTAGCATTTGCATATAAGCATTTTAGAGACTGTATTTTATTAATATTAATCTGGTTATTGGTAGGCATGGGTAATTTGGAATCTTTATGCTCTGCTCCATACTCAAGGGCATTTGAGCTACTTTACTCTTTTTTGGAACCTCACTGCTTTTGGTAGTATCCTTCAAGGATACCATCTTCTGAACCATGTGCTCTTGGGTGACTGTCGGCTTTCCCCTATTTTCTAGTTTAAAAGCTTCTCTATCTCCTTTTTAAAGGATAATGCCAGCAGTCTGGTTCCATCCCGGTTAAGGTGAAGCCCATCCCTTTGGAAGAGCCCCTCCTTTCCCCAGAATGTTCCCCATTCCAAACAAATAACAAATCCAAAACCCTCATCCTTGCACCATCGTCTCATCCACGCATTGAGACTCTGGAGCTCTGCCTGCCTTTTGGGTCCTGCACGTGGAACAGGAAGCATTTCGGAGAATGCTACCCTGGAAGTTCTGGATTTCAACTTCCTACCTAAAAGCTTAAATTTAGCCTCCAGAACTTCCCTACCACATTTTCCTATGTCATTGGTACCGACATGTACCAAGACAGCAGACTCCTCCCCAGCACTATCTAAGATCCTATCTAGGCGGTGCGTGAGGTCCGCTACCTTTGCACCAGGCAGGCATGTTACCAGGCGATCCTCACGTCCACCAGCCACCCAGCTATCTACATGCCTAATGATTGAATCACCAACTATAACAGCTGTCCTAACCCTCCCCTTATGGGCACATGGCCCTGGAGAAATGTCCTCGGTGCGAGAGGGTTTTACATCACCTGGAGGACAGGTCCTAGTTACAGTATCATGTCCTGCCACACCAGGGTGATGCTCTCCTGTCACGTGACCTCTCTCCTCCATGGCAACAGGGATGCTGCTAGACTGGAGGTGGGACTTCAGGACTATATCCCTGTAGGTCTCGTCCATGTACTTCTGTGTCTTTCTTATGTCTTCCAGGTCTGCTACTCTAGCCTCTAGAGAACGGACTTGTTCCCTGAGAGCAAAGAGCTCCTTGCACTTAGTGCATATGTAAGACCTCTCACCAACTGGGAGAAAATCATACATGTGACACTCAATGCAAAAGACTGGAAAGCCCCCATCTCGCTGCTGGACTGTTGTCTGCACCTTAGTTTAAAGCTTGTGTTTAGGTCTTTAAATTCTGTATTTACTAAGGGTTGATGTAGATGCTTATACTAATAAAAGTGTATCTAATACCTCTAATATACCTTCTTCACCTGAAGCTTAATTAATCTCAGGTGCTCAGTGTATGACTGATTTGGATAAAGAGCTGCACCTGAGAGCAGCCCCTTTCCTCTAAGACGTGTAAGTACCTATAAAGCTACAATTACCCCAGGGGCGGGTGGGTGTTGGGGAGTGAGGGGGGAGATAACACCTATTAAAAGAGGGGCTGTTACAAGGTACCCTGTCCTGTACCCTCAGCAGGGGGGGCGGGGGTAGTCCCTAAGGTAGGCTAGAGCAGGAAAAAAAGTTTAAAACGCAGCAGGTTCTGGGGACAGAGCAGGGTGAGATTTTTAATTTAAAGTAACAGTTAACCTGGCTACCACACAAAGGCCAGTTAGTTGAGAGAGAGGCAAGGTAAGTTATACAGCTGAGAACGCTGAAGTGCAGAACTAAAGGGAACAGGAGGTGAAGTAGCACACTAATAAAGACCACAAATAAATAGTTAAAAAGACAGCTAGAACTCACAGCAAAGTTGTCACAGGAGTTAAATATCCACCTCTCTAGTAGAGCACTTTGAGGGCACTGCTCTTCCCAGAGCAGAGAGAGGCAAACAGAGCTATGCACATGTGGGAGGAGGAGGAGACACATCCCACAATGCACTGCCATTAGCTGCAGTTAGCTTTACCCATCTATCATCCTTGATATGCTCTAGATCAGCGGTTCTCAACCTGTGGGTCGCGACCCCCACGGGGGTCGCCACAGGATTTAGCGGGGGTCGCCTCGTTAAAAAAAAAATGTAAATGCGCAGAAGTTGCTGCCACTGCCGAGTCCGCTTCTCGGCAGTGGCAAACTCACTGACTCCTTCTTCTGTAGCCGCGGCTCCCTGCCTCTTAGGGAACCGCGGCTGTGCTTGTAAAATCATTGCGGAGCCCTTCCTGTCTCGACGGGCTCCGTGCAGCATTGTCCCGCCTCTAAAAGAAGTTGTTTACCACTTCCTTTGGAGGCGGGACAATGCTGCACGGAGCCCGTCGAGACAGGAAGGGCTCCGCAATGATTTTATAGGCACAGCCGCGGTTCCCTAAGAGGCAGGGAGCCGCGGCTACATTAGAAGGGAGGCAGACATCGACATGGACGGGGGGGGGGGGGCTGACATGGAGGGAGGGAGCTGACATGGAGGGAGGGGGGGCTGATATGGATGGAGGGAGGGGGGCTGACATGGAGGGAGGGAGCTGATATGGATGGATGGAGGGAGGGAAGGGGCTGACATGGAGGGAGAGAGCTGATATGGATGGATGGAGGGGCTGACATGGAGGGATGGAAGGAGGGGGGCTGGCATGGAGGGAGCTGATATGGATGGAGGGAGGGGGCTGACATGAATGGAGGGAGCTGATATGGATGGAGGGAGGGGGGCTGACATGGAGGGAGACAGCTGATATGGATGGATGGAGGGGGGGCTGACATGGAGGGATGGAGGGAGGGGGCTGACATGGAGGGAGGGAGCTGATATGGATGGATGGAGGGAGGGGGCTGACATGGAGGGATGGAGGGAGGGGGGCTGACATGGAGGGAGCTGATATGGATGGAGGGAGGGGGGCTGACATGAAGGGAGGGAGCTGATATGGATGGATGGAGGGAGAGAGCTGATATGGATGGATGGAGGGGGCTGACATGGAGGGATGGAGGGAGGGGGCTGACATGGAGGGAGGGAGCTGATATGGATGGAGGGAGGGGGGATAACATGGAGGGAGAGAGCTGATATGGATGGATGGAGGGGGGCTGACATGGAGGGATGGAGGGAGGGAGCTGACATGAAGGGTGGGAGCTGATATGGATGGATGGAGGGAGGGGGCTGACATGGAGGGAGGGAGGGAGGGGGGCTGACATGGAGGGAGCTGATATGGATGGAGGGAGGGGGCTGACATGGAGGGAGGGAGCTAATATGGATGGATGGAGGGAGCTGATATGGATGGAAGGAGGGAGGGGGCTGACATGGAGGGAGAGAGCTGATATGGATGGATGGAGGGAGGGGAGCTGACATGGAGGGAGGGAGCTGACATGGAGGGAGGGAGGGAGGGAGGGGGCTGACATGGAGGCAGGGAGCTGATATGGATGGATGGAGGGAGGGAGGGGAGCTGACATGGAGGAAGGGAGCTGACATGGAGGGAGGGAGGCTAGGACTGGTAATGAGCTGATGGGGGTAGGACTGGTATTGGGCTGATTAGGGGAGGCTAGCACTGGTAATGGGGTTGAGGGGGGATTAGCACTGGAAGTGAGCTGATTGGGGGGCTTTGACTGGGAATGGGCTGATTGTGGGGAGGGGAGGATAGGGCTGCTGGCCCTGGAAGAAAACTGGGGGCTAAGGCTACAAATGGGCTGATATGAGGGGAAACAAGAATGGAACAGGAAGGGAGTGGATCTGAGAGGGGCTGCCATGGTATTTGTACTAGAAGGGACTGGTCAGTGGGGAAGGAGGGGGACTGGAAGGGAATGGACACCAGCGGCAGTCATGGGAATGCAAGTTGACATTGGAAGGTACTGGGAGTGAGGACTGGAAAGGGGCTAATACTGGGGAGGGTTACTGGGACTGGAAATAGGCTGATGGAAAGAAGTGAAGAAAATGAAAGAAGAGATAAGAAATGGCAGATGGACCATAGACCACAGAAAGAGAGCTAAGAGAAAACAGGAAAGCAGAAGCCTCAGATCGGGACCAGCATGATCAGAGAATAAATTGGTCAGACAACAAAGGTAGAAAAAATAATTTTATTTCATATTAGTGATTTGACTACAAAATCATCATAATTTTGAAATCAAATATTGTTACTTGTTGTTGTGATTAATTATTGTGGTTTAAATAAGTATTCTATAAATAAAAACATATTGCAAAGGCCTATAATATATTAATAATTCAACAAATGATTACAGCGACAATGCGTTAACGGTAAAGGAAGAGAGACGCATTTGATTTTATCATTGGGGGTCACCACAAGTTGACCAACGGTAAACGGGGTCACGGTACAAAAAAGGTTGAGAACCACTGCTCTAGATTGTCAAAGTACTTGTGGTATTGAATTGTTCGTGGGCACGTCAGACCCAGGGTCTATGATGCATCTGATCTCCAATTGTTATGTCAACTCTGGACTCTTGACAATGGCCTTTTGCCTCATGCTTCCCCCTCGACATCACTGAGGTGGTCAGATTTCAATATCTGAATTTAGGGTCTAGGAGTGGCATCAATTGCCCAAGTCTGAGGTGGATTGGCTGGTACTTTGGCCTTTAGACTAACAACTGGGTCCCAGTCAGCCTGTAAACTTTCTCATCGGCTTGACTCCTTTTCTCTGAAAACAGAGGATCTTCTCTCACTCTGGCATTCCTGAGCCATGTGTCTTGGCTCATCACACAGGTAACAAACCAAATCCGCTGTCTCATTATGTTGAGGAGGTTGCTTACCACCAGACTCCACTTGTGCAAGAGTAATTTCCATTGGCCTAATTTGACTAAGGCTCTCCATTGGCTTCTGGACAGGAAGGCCTAATACATCTCTTCTTGCTTCCTTTCCATAAGCTCTACAGCTCTGCTCAACTCTAGAATAGTGGATGTCAATAGATCCACCTCAGCCACTGTGGCTCTCAGTAATACTTCAATTTGGTTCTTTTGAAGAATTCTGGTAGGTCCAGCTTCTCTGAATCTCCAGGGCATCTCTTTTTCTTCCACCCAGGAGATAGCCCCATTCATAATCTCTGGGAAGGAACTTTGGGATTTTCATTCACCCATCTTTTTATTTCTTTGTGAAGGATGTCTTCTTGCAACCCGAATACTAGCTGTTCTTTCAGCATAATGTCTGCATCCTGAATTTGGAAGCACCTCTGTTGACTATTCTTGCTAGTTTTTCTTGTAGTTGATATGCAAATGCACTTATGGACTCTCTTTTGAGCTTGTGGTGCTCGTAGAACTCTTGAATTTTGATACTTAAAGGAACTTTGTTGCTGTACACTTGTATCAGTAAGTTGCAGATTGTTTCCACCAAATCAGCAGCACTGAAAGTATACATCATTGAGTCCTTGGCTTGTCCCTTCAAGTGATCCTTCTCTACCTCAACTACGTTTGTCTGATTGACCCACTCTTCCACTGGCAAATCATCAGGCTTGATAGGAAAGCCATTGAAGCCAAGAGTCTTTTTATCACTTGGTACTACCACTGCCGCTACATTGGCTCATGCGTAATTGGTCCATTTCTGTTACTTGATCCCTCAGGATTCCTCCAAAGCTTGCACTTGTGCAGAGATCTCTTCCATTTTGTCCATGGGGGCTAATGCTGGAGCCTACCACTTACCATGGGATTTAATGCTGTAGCTTGATTTTGACTCAGAGAGCATTTCCCTCTCTTGCTTGCAGTTGTGCTATCTTGTCCATGATGTCAGGTGTTCTCGGTGAGCAGGGCAGGCGGTCTAGGCTTCCCTGTCTTCTCTTCCTTGAGTCAGTGGTGGCTGAGCTTCATAATGGGACCATGATCCCTTCCAGCTGAGTGAAGTACAACAATAACACCAACCCTCTGTGAGGTTAGAATGAAGACTCACAATGGGCTACCCCAAAGGTAGGAGTGAAAGTAGGTGCTGCAAGAAAATTGTTTGATTATTTGAAAAGAAGGTAAAATGCTATTGGCATTAACCTTTAAAAAGGAGACAGGGCAGCTTTTAAACTAGATAGGGGAAAGTCGACAGTAGCCCAAGAGTACATGGTTCGGAAGAATGTATCATTGAAGGATACTTGCAAAAGAGGTAAGTTAGGGCATCCTGACAGTGAGATTCCAATAAACATAAAAGTAATTCAGATTCTTAAGTACAAAGCTGAAACATTCCTTATTACCCCTATCAACTGATAACCGGATTAATATGAAATGCTAGAAGTCTCAAAAATAAGATGGGAGAGCTAGAATATATAGCACTAAATGAAAGATTATTTATTTATTTTTATTTAACAAACATTTTTATACCCCACTTTCCATGTGATCAAGTGCGGTTTACAAGTAACAAAGTCCTGAAAAGTACACTATACATGGGAGTATGTTTACTAAACCGTCTTAATGTTACCGGCGCTAGTTGCAGTGATAATGTGAAGAATGCCATATAAGGAGTGGGCGTTTCGGTGGCAAGGTAGCAAGAATCTGTACCGCACGATAGTGGGCGCCGTGGCAGGTTAACACGCGTTAACTCTAAGTTCTTGCCAGTGCAATGTTAGAAGCCATAAAGATGTGGCCCACTGGTTGCTGCAATGACTGTGGAGGCAGAGGTCATGGGTTTGGTCCTGCAGTGGTGTTACCTAAGAAGGCTGTCTGAGGCATTTCCTTTTAATTTAAATCAGCGCTGTCTGAGGCATTTCCTTTTTTAAGTTAAATCAGTGCTGCCAGCAAAAACACCCTCACAGTGCCGTAACCTAAGCTGCTGCATAAGGCGCCCTGTAAGGCACTCCATAGGGCACATTATAAAGTGCCCTGTCCACCAAGGCGCCTTATAATGTGCCCTATAGGGCACTTTATAGGGCACCATATAAGGTGCTTTATAGGGTGCCTTATGAGGCACCCTAGGGTTATGGCACTGTGAGGGTGCTTTTTGCTGGCAGCACTGATTTAAATTATAAGGAAATGCCTCAGACAGCCTTATTAAATAACACCACAGTGGGATCAAACCCATGACCTCTGCCACCACAGGCATTGAAGTAACTAGTGGGCTACATCTCTATAGCTAAGAGCACCCTGCTGGCTGGCTACAGAATGACTGCAGGTCACCATACAAACTGTCTGCTATGGTTACCAGGATAGGGTAAACTCACCCATACCGATGATGCACTGCACATGCAGATTAGCAGCCTACATTTGATCACCAGATGGGGTATGTGCCTCTATAGCACCCCGGCCTGGTAGGGGGAACTGACCGTGTGTGTTACTGGCACAGAGTAGCTATAGACCTTGACATTGTGCAGTTCCTGTGCTCACCCTGAGGGTGAGGTGGGGCACCCAGCACAAGGTCCGCAGCACCTAGCTTGGCTGAGATAAGCTGTGCTGCAGGTCCCCATCAGTGCTAGTGTGTGATAGATAGTCCTTGCAAATACACCTGTGTCCACCTGTATTTCCCAGTCATGTCTAGCCCTGGTGGAATATGATGCACCCAGAATAGTGCATATCCTGTGTGGTTGCTATGGTCACATGTTTATAGGAGAAGGGTGGTGTTTGAACCCAAAAGCAGATTATGCAGCACCACCCGACCCACCCTCTGTGGCTCAGGGTGGGGGATAGGATCTCCTACCAACAGATTCACATTCTACATCTCTGCAATGGTAGTAGTAGAGGAGACTATCAACCCCAGTCCTGCTGGGAAATGGGCACCCTACAGGACAGTCAATGCAGATCTGTACACATCACATAGGGCAGTAGACCTGGAAAAACTCAGCTGCCCCCCACCCCTAAGTAGACAATAACACAGTCAGTCTCCACCCACTGCACCCTGCAAGGTGGTCCAGCCATACACATGCTCACTGCAGACAGTCTGTTAGCTAATACATGCTCCTGGAGGAACTGTGTGCACCCAAAAATGGGATGTGAGCACACACACCAAGCAGGTATGTCAGTGATTGGGGCCCCAGAAAAGGAAATCCATAGATATTACTTGAGAAAAATACTGTAGAGGACTATGAGGGAACCTAGCCATGCTGTGGTCACTGCTCAGTCAGGGTGAGAGCAACCTCCCAGCATGACATACTGTGGCCACCCTGTCCATGCAGGTGGTTGCCAGGCACTACAATGTCCCAGGCATTGCCCTATGCCCTGTGCAGATGCAGCCTGCTCAGGCCACCCTGTCCGTGCCATACCCACAGTACTTTGCTCCTCATTATGCACATTGGCAGGCTAACACTGGAAACAGTGCAAGCATTGTGGGCTCAGTAAGGTGTAGGCAGCCACATAACACTGGATAGACATACGCACACTCCCACACCTATTTCAGCATTGTGCAAATATAGAGGTGGTTGGCAGCGCTGGCTGCCACACCGGTCCTGGGCACAGTGCAGGCATTGCTATGGTACTCAATACTGTTAGGGTCACTCCCCGGGGTGGTAAACACTGTCAGAAACAAAACCTGAAACACACTCCACAGATATCAGAAAGGTTGCTATGATGAATCTCTGTTAACAAATTGTGTTTAACTTAGGATGTGTTATCTGACATTATTCATAGCAACCTTTTGATATATGTGGATCGTGTTTCCACATTTAAGATGGCATTGCTAAGGTATGCAGGTGCTATTATTGGGAGATGCTGCTCCGCACAGGACTCAACGGCCTGACTCTCCATGAGCCGCTGGATAGTGGAGCCTGTGGGTGTGGGTGTTTGTGCCCCTGCTGGTTGCTGCTCTAGGGCAGAGATTCCCAACTCCGGTCCTGGTGGGCCAAACACGGTTCAGGTTTTCATGCTGTCCCTAATGAATATGAATGGATACATTTGCATACAATGGGGCAGTGCATGTAAATGCACCTCATGCATATTTATTAGGGACATCCTGACAACCTGAATGGTGTTTGGCCCTCGAGGACTGGAGTTGGGAAACTCTGCTCTAGGGATTGCACATGTTTATGGTGTATGTGCTCTGTAGGGTACAATATAGGTGTTTATGGTGTGTTTCTTTTATCAGCAATAAAGATTCCGTCTTTAATACTGGGTAAAATGTGGGGACCTGGTCTGCAGGGGCCACAGCTGGGACTTGATCCTGTCTCCCTCTGCTCCTGAATATACTGGCTGTATGTACTGCACCAAGCTGCTGTCACAGAGACACATCATTCCCTGGGGATACCATGACTGTTCGTCAGACAGACCTTGTCTGTTGCAGTGCACAGCACCCACTGGAACAGGGCTTGGCCTTGGTGTGTTGTGGGCAGATGCCACTTCCCCCTCCACCACCAGCACCCCTCTGCCACCATGCTGACATGCCCTTATGCCGGTGGTGCTGGTGGTGCGCACACCCAGGCCATCCATTGTGCCGGTAGGCGGCTGCCTGGTGTGGGATTTGGGGTAGGGGTGCCTACATAGACATCCGCGCTTCCCCCCGGCACCGCCTGTCACTGTTATGTTCCCTTTGGGGTACCTTCTTGGTGATGTCCCCTGGGACACTGTGGGACACACGCTCGTGGGCATGTTTGACCTTGATCAGTTGCTGGCTTGCTGATTTGCAGTTTCTGTGTTCCTATGTGCCACCTAGGCATCTGCCTAGTCCACCCTGTTCCCCAGCTGGCCCACTGCATGTCCCATCTTCAGCCCCCTGTACCCCATTTTCAGCCTCATCGTCGTGTCCTTTGTACTTGGCCACCATGCTGCTGCTGCACATGTATCACTACTATCACTTTTCTTGGTCTCCCTGGCTTTGCTGTACATTGCTGACTTAAATGGTTTCTCTCTCCTCCAAATGTGCCTCTAGCACAAGGTTTTCACTGGCGCTAATTTTCAGACCTTCATTTCACGGCATTAGTGTGCATGGATCCTCTCCCCGCCCAGTCTCCACTCATTGACCCCTTATCTCCGCCCCTGGTGAGCCTTACTCCTCCCTCTGGGGAGCCTTACTCCAACCTCTGCGCACCTTAATGGCACCGGAGACGTTATCATGCGATACTTGACGTTCTCGCATGGTAATGCGCCATTATCATGCGATAACATCACGTATCGTGCGATAACGTCACAGCTGCTACGTTAGCGCCATTTAGTAAACATACCTCATAGTCTTATTCAGTTACATGGAACAAAAATAACTATTTACATTAATGAAGTACACTCATAACAGGGTAGGTGCACCCATGACTATATACAATGGTTGAGCATAGATGTTTTATTTGCTTTATCAGTCCGCTGCCAGTAAATTTCAATCTTATATTTGACTCACTGTTTGACTTGCTAGGTGGTTTGTTAATTGACTTGTTGTGATGTCGGCTTGAGTGTCAGCACTTGACTGTGAGCCATAGTGGGAGGTGAATAGGAATGTTTTGAGTTTTTTGCGGAAAACGTTAATGTCATTTTGTTCTCTGATGTCCTCAGAGAGCTCATTCCAGAGGGTTGGTGCAGCATGAGAGAATGCTTTTTTATTTGTTAATTTTTTGTCATGTCTGAAGTCCTTTGGGGTTGCAAGTTTGTGTTTATTTTTGCTTCTTTGGGTTCTTTTTGAGGTTTCAGTTGTGATTAGGTTATTCAGGAAAGATGGGGCTATGTTGTGGATAATTTTAAAGGTGGTGACCAGAATTTTGTAACTTATGCGGCTATGTATTGATAGCCAGTGTAAGTCCGATAATATGGGAGTGATGTGTTCTATGGCTCTAATGTTTAGGACTGATCTAGCTGCCACATTTTGGGCTAGTTGAAGCCTTCTAAGGGTTTGTTTTGATAGTCCCTGTAGAATGGAGTTCGCAAAGTCAAAGTGAGGGGTGATGATAGATTGTATGACAGTTTTGAAGTCCTGTAGATGGATCAGTGGTCGGAGCTGTTTTAGTAGCCTTAGCTTGTAATGTACTTTTTTCACAGTATTTTTTATGTGAGTTTCCATACTGAGGGTCTGGTCCAGTGTGACCCCTAAGATTAGACATGATTGGCATCTCAGAGATCTGGTAGAAGGAGGACAACCAATGAGACACTGTGATACCTCGGTACAAACTATATCACAATGATAGAGCAGATCAAATTGGTGGAGGGATCACACACTATATTAGAGAGGGCATTGAGTCACAAAGGATTAATGTTTTGCAGGAAACAAAATACACTGTAGAATCTCTATGGATAGAAATTCTATGTAACAAGGGGAAGGAGATGGCAGTAGGAGTGCACTACCGACCTCCTGGCCAGAATGAATTGATGGATGATGAAATGCTGGCTCTCTGCTGTAACCAACAGCTGGGGTTTGATTTCCTCGCTCACTGAACTGCAGCTGAGTTTGTTCAAAAGTCCTCCTTCCTGCACTGTCTCCCTTGGTTTCTAGTCACACAGCCCTCTGGCATTACCTTCTGATCTGATGAACACTGACAGCCGTTCCCTTGACCCGCTTCTCTTCTCAGGTGCTTCTCTGAGATTGCAATCTCAGCTGTTCCTCTACTTTGGTTACTGAAATGCCTTCTTTTTTCGGTCTCACTTTCACAGCTTCACTGCTTTCTGGCTGTTCCTTCTCTTCAGAAGGAGGGCGGTAAGGATCTCTTTTTCTCCCCCTAGCACAGCACCTTCGTCTTTCACAGGCTTTCTTCTCAGAAAATGTGGATTCCTTTCATCTTTTGCTCCTGGGATTAACTCTCCAGCACGAGCCTGCACGTGTCTTCTGTGCTTCCTTAGAGCACTCTGAGCTACACTTGCCTGTCAGTCATCTCCTTTTCTCCTTTGTCTTCCCTTATGTGGACTATGACATCATTCTTCTTCTGTGAGAAGGTGGTGGGGGCAGGGGGTCTCCTGCCCTTCTGACAACAGGTCCTTCCTTCCAGAGTGCCAATGGGGTTTTTCCTGTAGGTGGATCAGGTCCTCGGAGGGGGGGGGGGAAGGGAGGAGCAGGGATGAACTCTTTTTCTCTTAAAATGATTGCAGTGCAGGCCGACAGAACCTTTAATTAATTTATTTAGCTGGGTTTATATACTGCTTTTCACCAGGTCAAAGTGGTTTCCATCAAACAACAAGTTATGCATTCAACGATTCCTTAACTTATCTACAATACAACAGGGAAGGGGAACGGTATAGAGAGAGGTTAACGTAGTTACATTATATACGATCATGCTGAGGTTGTTTCTTCAATCTTCTGCCTCTTTTTCTGACAGATTTCTCTGTGCAGGACCCCCCCCCCCTTTTGTGCTGCTGGTGCTGACTTGTCTCCAGTGCTCCATTGGGGGGGGGGGAGGTAATAATGCTACCGGGTCCCAAAGTTTGTCTCCTCCTTCCCTCCCAAGGCCGTCTCACTTACAAGTTCATGATCCAGATTGCTGTCCATAGGAGGATGCTTTGCTTGGGTCTCACACATCGGCAGCACCCTGAGGTACAATTTAAAGTTTTTTTTCAACTTGTTCCATTAGCATCTGCTGTGTTGGATAACTGAGTCCTGTGCAGTTTACAGGTTTTATGACAAATTTTGAATTCTCCAGGCAGTCCATAAAACGAGTGAAAGGCTACCAAAGTTACTTTTTGCAAAATGTTTCCTCAGAGCTGCAAAAGAATAGGCAGGAATTCTCTGAAAATGAAAAAGGAATTCCACAAGCATGGTATAGAAAACACCAGATTTTATTTTGTGTGCATGAGAGAGGGTCATACATTATGGCAGGTCTGCAATGCTCAACATGGCAAAGGGCGCAGAAAGGTTTATGTATTTATTCATATTTAGCTCATGCTCTTGTTGGTAGCTCAAGCTTTAAGGCAAGTTGCAGTCAAGAATAGTATCTCCCTGTCCTCCGAAGAGTTACAGTCTGAGTTTGTGAGTGGAGGACCAATTGACTTGCCCAAGGTCACAGTGGGTTAGATTTGTATATAGCATGACAGGAATGAACCTCATTCCTAAGCCAAGGTATGTTGGGTTCAAACTCTTGAATTTACTGCTAATGGTCATCCTAATATGTGCATTGGGCCAAACAGAGCTTTCATGTGGCATTCATAGGATAAGGCTACCAGATGTCATCGATTTTCAGGGATGACCCCTGATTTTAGAGTTGTGTCCCAACTCCTACCTCTTTGTCAGCCTCCTGTCCCCCATTCCAGCAATGGGGACAGAGAGGGTAGAAAAAAAATATTTTCAAGTTAGTGATTCGAATGTGTCAGTTTTTAGAATTTATGTCCATTATCTTTATATTTTGCATAGTACAGGGGAAATGTTTTCATTTCTCTGTTGATTTGTCTGCTTCGAAGTGATAATCACCATGGTACTCCAACACAATACGCATAGCAAAAAGGGAACTGAGACGACTGGAACGACGATGGAGACGCAACAAATCAACCCCCCTTCAAAAGAAATACCAGGCAAAACAAAACAACTACAACTACCTCATTAACAGCCAAAAGAGACAATACCACACAAACCTCATCCTACAGTCCACCAACAAACCCCGTGAACTCTACGAGGTAATAAAGAAACTCACCAAAGAACCCCTCAACAGAAATGAATAACAAATAGATCCTCAGACCTATGCAGACCACCTTACCAACAAATTCACCGCACCACCCAAAAGCAGCAACAAGAACACTATAGACGGGGCCCCCTCAAGAGAACAGAGTTGGGGTGCCTTCAACATCCCGTCAAAGGAACAGCTATCGAAGATCATCACCTACTTCAACACCAGCACCGCTCCCACCGACCCCTGCCCAGTATCATGGATTAAAGCATCAAAGGCAGAACTGACCCAAACAATACGGAAGATCATACAAAACTCTCTCACAGAAGGAATAATGCCAAACACACTAAAACTAGCTACTGTACGTCCGATCCCAAAGAAAACATCCTACCAAAAACAGACCCCACAGCCTACAGGCCCATCTCAAGCATCCCTTTCCTGGCAAAAATCATAGAGAAAGTAGTCCAGCATCAACTACAACAACATCTAGACATACACCACCCCCTCGACCCATGCCAACACGGATTCAGACCCAACCACGGGGTTGAAACTCTACTGACACAACTATTCGACAGTCTGTTAAGAACAATCGACAACTCCAAAATGGGCGTACTCATGATATTCCTGGACATCTCCGCAGCATTCGACACCGTATGCCACTCAACACTTCTAACAAGACTCAAAGAAGCGGGCCTACACGACACCACCCTGAAATGGTTTACATCATACCTAAAGGGCAGACAGCTCCAGGTCAGATGTGGATCAAAGACCTCTCAACCCATCAGCATCACTCAGGGTGTCCCACAAGGTTCATCACTCTCAGCCCTGCTCTTCAACCTTTACATACAACCCATCTGCACAATCATCAGGAAATTCAATATACAATACACCATATATGCAGACGACATAATGATATTCACACCAATCAATCTAAACAAACCGGACTACAACAACATAGCCAGCTGCTTTGAAGAGATGACAACCTGGCTGCAAGAAAACAATTTAGCAATAAACTATAACAAAACTGAAGTGCTGATCATAACAAGAGACCAAACATTCACACCCACACCTTCCATCGACCTAAACAATGCTACCATCCCAATAAAACAAGAAATAAAATACCTGGGAATAACTCTTGACAGGGAGCTCAACCTTCAATCCCACATTGCGAAGACCATTAGGACCGCCTATGTCAAGATGAGGACAATCAGACGACTCAAACCCATCCTTGCTCCTGAGCATTTTCGAACAGTCTGCCAGGCCATCATCACCCCCACCCTGGACTACGGAAACCACATCTACCTTGGACTCCCAAAACAATCTACACAACCACTTCAAATAGCACAAAACACTGCTGCAAGACTCATAACAGACAGTACAACCCACGAACATATCACACCCATACTATA
Source organism: Ichthyophis bannanicus (assembly GCA_033557465.1). Taxonomy (NCBI): domain Eukaryota; kingdom Metazoa; phylum Chordata; class Amphibia; order Gymnophiona; family Ichthyophiidae; genus Ichthyophis; species Ichthyophis bannanicus. Next base: position 295,854,886 of record CM066041.1, read on the forward strand.
CGACCTCCATTGGCTACCAATCAGCTCCCGAGTCCGTTACAAAGTTCTCTTAACCACATTCAAAATAATAAACAACCTATCCGCAGACAACCTACAACAGCTCATAACAGCTGACGATAGCAAAAGACCAAGAAGAAAGGGAACATCAAACAACATCAGAACCCCAAAGGACTACACCAGGACAAACCAAGCCACATCAAAAAGAGCTTTCACCCTGGCAGTCCCAGCCATATGGAACTCTCTCCCTGACCACCTCAGAGCAACAAAAGACATCAAAGAATTCAGAAAGCAGCTTAAAACCGAACTATTCAGAAACCATTTCAAGAACCTCACAGAATGACTCTAACCAACCATTTAAATTAACACAGCCATCATTGTAAATATGTACCGGTAACTGTAAATATGAATCATAAACACACAATGTATATAGCTTCACATCAAAATCAACCACACTTTCTCACACAGCACACTGTGACGAATCACCACTGCATGCTACTGACAACACCTATTTCATTGATTGTTTGCTGTGCCAACCGCTTTGATTTCATGAGAAAGCGGTATACCAAATCCGTTTAAATAAATAAATAAATAATCTTGCTACCATGGGATGGATGGGGAGGGGGCAGGGTAATCCTTTTCCACGCCTTGTTGCTTAAACCTCTCCCCACCTCCCCACTACACAGACATACACACACACACATTTCGGATAAGTGTCCCAGATTTGTTTGCAATCGGATTTAATAAGTACGGGCAACCTATCGGTGTAAGAGTGAAGATTCTTTTTATCAGATCCGGGCAGCCAATGGAATAGGGACTCTTTCTGTGCTACATTTTCTTCTCTCTGATTGCATATCTTCTCTCTCTCTGTGTGTAGTACAGAATAGTCTTGTGGCACTGACAATTCTCTTAGCTATGACTTTTTAATGTTTACTTCCGTTACTATAACATCCAGTTTTCTTACATCAAGCTCTTCATCAGTTGGAATGGGAATGTTGCAGACGGTCTCAACTTCTTCACTGCCCACAGGTCCATCAGGGTCGTGGCCCCGGTGTATTGCTGTATGAATGAGAACAAACACTTCAAATAAAGAGAATGGGTGGAGAAATGTTTTCTTGTACTTAAGAATTCTATGAATAGGCTTGTGTACTGACATCTGTCCTGGGCTGGGAGAATTAATCTGCTTAAAATAAATACTCTCTCTTGTCAGCTTCACTTGTTTGCACATGGGCTATGTCACGTACTACATATGATGGGCTTCTGAGCCTCACTGTCATATTTCTAGTTTTATATGGAGCAAGGAACTGCCCAGGATTAAAGCAGATCATCTGCTTCTGCTTCCTAAGAGTGGCAGGGGCATGACTCTTCCACGTCTCAGGTTATTAGATTGGGGCTGCTTGGTTAAGTTGTCCAAGGGCGTGGGTGGTTTCCTCCTTCCAAATGGTCATCTCTAGAGCAGCACCAAACAGGGGGGCCTTGAACTTCAAACCCTTCTCACTAGTGATCTCTCAGCTTTCCAAATTTGATTAATTTGCATAAATAATTTTATGTTGGTTCATCCCTTTAAGGCAAAGGTTCTCAACCCGGGCTTTGGGACACACCTAGCCAGTCAGGGTTTCGGGATAACCACAATGAATATGCATGAGAGAGATTTGCATACAATGGAGGCGGTGCATGCAAATCTCCCTCATGCATATTCATTGTGGTGATCCTGAAAATCTGACCAGCTCAGTGTGTCTCAAGGACTGAGTTGAGAACCATTGTTTTAAGGTTTGGAGTCAGCCATACATTTTGCACATGTAAAACATGTTTTAGGCACAGGTATACATGTGTAAAACATATGCGCACCACAAGGTTGCATGTTTGTTTACGTGATTTATGCGTAGGTGTGCCTGGAGGAGCAGTTTGGGTACAGCTGGGGAGAAGATGTATGCAGTAAATTACACATCTGCGGGCATTTGCGGATATCAATTTGTGCGACAGCATTTGCGTGCTATTGAAGTCATTGCATGACAAAGACACCTCGTGTATGTTGCTTTTAGAAACAAGGTAAAAAGTACATGTCTTTCTGGACATTTCAAATTGTGTCCTGTGATAAAATTAGCCCCCACATGTCTGTGTCCTCTTTTTCTGTTGTGTGATAACCCTTTGGTCTTGTATGCAATTTTACTCCTGACCTGGTTATTTGATGTAATGCAGAATTCTGACATTTTCAGCAATGGTGGAATCCATTAATTAATATATTATTTTTATTAACACTTTATTATTTGCCCCACTGATGCATATGAGGCGAGTTATGGTCATCAATAGAATCTGACCTTCCCAGTGTCCTCACACTCTCACCCAACAATACAATATAATCAATTAAGATAACATAGGTTCTTGGGCCTATTAGTGTGGCAAGAATGACAATTTTTAAATTTCCTTTGTTGCTTTACATAGAAACATAGAAATATGATGACAGAAAAAGACCACATGGCCTATCTAGTCTGTCCTTCCATATCAAAAACTACAACAGTCCCCTTTTTACCTTTAGAGATCCTCTGTGTTTGTCCCATGCTTTTTTGAATTTATTTACTGTCCTCATCTCTACCACCGCCACTGGGAGACTATTCCACGGATCCACCACTCTTTCCGTAAAGAAATATTTCCACATATCACGCCTGGATCTATCTCTCTTCACCCTCATCCCATGTCCCCTCGTAGCAGAACTTGTTTTCAATTGAGAGGCTCTCTCCCTGAACATTTATGCCATGGAGGTATTTAAACATCTCAATCATATCACCTCTATCCCGCCTTTCCGTACATATTAAGATTCTTCAGTCTGTCCTCATATGCTTTATAATGAAGACCACTAATCATTTTAGTAGCCACCCTCTGCACCGACTCCATCCTGTTCACATCCTTTTGAAGGTGCGGTCTCCAGAATTGCACACTATACTCCAAATGAGGTCGCACCAAAGACTTATACAGAGGCATTATCACCTCCTTTTTTCTGCTAGCCATTCCTCTCCGTATGCAACCAAGCATCCTTCTAGCTTTTGCCGTCGCCTTTTCTACCAGTTTAGCTACTTTAAGATCATCAGACACAACCACGCCTAGGTCCCGCTCTTCTTTAGAGGACAAAAGTACTTCATCCCCTATACTATATTGCTCCCTTGGATTGCTGCAGCCCAAATGCATGACCTTACATTTTTTTACATTAAATCCCAGCTGCCAAATTCTAGACCATTCTTCAAGCTTAGCTAGATCCCTCCTCATGTTATCTACACCTTCCTGGGGTGTCTATTGCAGATTTTGGTATCATCCGCAAAAAGGCAAACCTTACCCGACAGCCCTTCCGCTATATCACTAACAAAGATGTTAAAAAGAATCGGACCAAGGACAGATCCCTGGGGCACACCACTGGTAACATCCTTCTTCTCAGAGTGAGCTCCATTTACTTGTACTCTTTGTCGCCTCCCACCCAACCAATTTCTAACCCAAGCAGTAACTTTAGGGTCCATCCCTAGGGTGCTCAGTTTGTTTATAAGTCACCTGTGAGGAACAGTGTCAAAGGCTTTACTGAAATCTAAATACACCACATCTAGAGCTCTCCCTCGGTCCAACTCCCTGGTCACCCAGTCAAAGAAATCAATCAGATTTGTCTGACAAGACCTGCCTCTGGTGAATCCATGCTGCCTCAGATCCTGTAATCCACTGGACTCCAGAAACCTCACTATTTTCTCTTTCAGCAGCGTTTCCAATAATTTACTCACCACCGAAGTTAAACTAACAGGCCTGTAGTTTTCAACCACATCCTTACTCCCGCTTTTGCGTAAAGGCACCACATGAGCCTCTCTCCAGTCCTTTGGCACCACTCCCGACTCCAACGAGGCATTGAAAAGGTCAGTCAGTGGAGTTGCTAGAACATCCCCAAGTTCCCTCAGTATTCTAGGGTGTATCCCATCTGGTCCCATCGCTTTGTCTACTTTAAGTTGAGCTAGTTTCTCATGAACACAGTCTTCTGAAAATTGTTCAAGATGTCCCTCGCTTCTGTTCTTATTTGTGGGTGTTTTCTGAGGTCCTGCTCCTGGTTCTTCATCTGTGAACACAGAACAGAAATATTTGTTAAGCAATTCCGCTTTATCCTTATCAGCTTCTACATATTCCCCCCCTGCACCCTTGAGTCTGACAATACCACTTTTGCCCTTCCTCTTCTCACTAATATATCTGAAAAATGTCTTATCCCCCCATTTTATTGCATTGGCTATTTCCTCCTCCTTTTGAATCTTTGCCTTCTTGACTACTTTGCTAGCTTCTCTAAGTTTTTCCAAATACAGATGCCTGTCTTCCTCTCTCTGTGATCTCTTGTATTTCATGCAGAGGTTTTCTCTTTGGAAATATGTCCTACATGCAGAATGCATGTATGTTTGCACCCACATACTCTGCTGCTGAATGGAGATTTAAAATTAAATCTGTGCACCTATCTTCACCCCCCCCCCTCCCCCTTGACCAAACTCTGCCTTTCTTTTTGCGAGGATAAAGATATGTATACTTTGGAAGAAAGACGGGAGAGGGGAGATACAATAGAGACCTTTAAAAACCTCTGTGGCATAAATGCACAGGATGAGAGCCTCTTTCAATTGAAAGGAAGCTCTGCTTAGAGAGGACATAAGATGAAGGTGAAAGGAGATAGACTCATGAATAATTTGCAGAAATATTTCTTTACAGAAAGAGTGGTAGATGTGTGGAATAGTCTCCCAGTGGAGGTAGTAGAGACAAAAATAGATCTGAATTCAAGAAAGCAATGGGACAAACACAGATTTTTTAGAGGAAAAAAGGGACTGTAGAGCTTAATAATTCACATGGAAGGGAAAATATTTCTGCAAATTGCTTCTCAGTCTATCATCTTTCACCTTCATCCTATGTCCCCTTATTGCAGAGTTTTCTTTCAATTGAAAGAGACTCTCCTCCTGTGCATTTATGCCGCGGAGGTATTTAAATGTTTCTATCATATCTCCTCTCTCCCACATATCTTCCAGAGTATCCATATTGAGATATTTAAGTCTGTCACCATATGCCTTATGACCAAGACCACTGAGTATCTTGGTAGTCACCCTCTGTACTGATTCCATCCTGTTTATCTCCTTTTGAAGGTGTGGTCTTCAGAATTGCACACGATACTCCAAATGAGGTCGCACCAAGGACTTATACAGAGGCACTATCTGCTTCTTCTTTCTGCTGGCCGTTCCTCTCTCTATGCACCCAAGCATCCTTCTGGCTTTTGCTGTCACCTCTTAGAGAAGATCATCAGAAGCAATCACCCCCAGATCCCGCTCTTCTTTCATGGATAGAAGTACTTCATCCCTTATACTATACCACTTCCTTGGATTTTTGCAGCCCAGCTGCACGACTCTGCATTTTTTAGCATTAAATCTCAGCTGCCAAATACTCACCAATCTTCAAGCTTCCCTTGATCCCTCCGCATATTATCTACACTTTCCTGGGTGTCTAGTCTATTGCCAATTTTGGTATCATCCACAAAGAGACAAACCTTACCCGATAGCCCTTCTGCAATATCACTTACAAAAATTTTAAAAAGAAGAATTGGAGCAAGGAAAAATGCTTGTGGCACATCGCTGGTAACATCCTTCTCTATTACTATCTAGATTGCTTAACATGTTAGAAGAAACCTGCATGCTATTTTACCAGAGACAGTACCGTACTTATTGCCCACTGAAAATGTTAGTAGAATGGCGCAGCTTTTCGGTGTCTAGAGACCAGCCGGAGTTTGGGATGGATGGTTCTTTTACTGACCTTCGGCTCATCATTTTATGAAGACACATGTGTATAACTTTAGACTATTTGCAAGGCTAAGATGGAAGTCATCTAGGTTGCAAATTTCAGCCTGATTTGCATGATAAGTAGCATAGTGAGCACCGTGTGCATGATTACCATGACTAACTAGAATTGCTTTCCTTACTATTTCAGTAGCACATTCATTACACAGCCCAGGATTAGCATGTATCATTGGAAGATTTACTGTGGAACCGCACCCTATCACCTTTACAGCAGACCTGTTTTATAAAAACCTGGTCACACTTGTTCCAATCAGCTGTTTTTAGTTAATGAGATAAGATTACCCTAAAGATGTTCACATTCCCTTCATGGGTTTGGATATAATGTCAGCTGGTAGCTGCTGTACATCACTCAAGCTTTTTGTCACTATGAAGTTGAAGCCTTTGAGCAAATTTAGAAATATTAATGAAGTAATGCTGGAATTAGACTGGTTTGTGAGCACCAGTTCCACAACCAGTGGGCTGCATGGTTACTCCAAAATACATGAGGATTCTCTCAAGAGAGCGGAAAATCATGCCCAAAACCTTACGTTTCCTCAGTTCTTTCAATCTATTGGTTTTCAGATGAAATGTTTTCCTCATCAGTCATACTAGGGAATGTCCGCTGATCATGTTCCATGTTCTGCCTGCAGTAGGGGTATTATCATAGTGGAGGCATAGCCTAATGGTTAGAGCACTGGTTAGGAACCCAGAGACCAGCGCTTGATTCCCGCTAGCACGCCTTGGGCAAGTCACTTAACCTTCCATTGCCTCAGAAAAAAAGCAAGCTGTCAATGTCCCTGTTTAATGTGCATTACCAAGTTTAAGTTAGAATGTAAACTGCTTTGACTGAAAATGAAATGACAAAGCGGTATAAAGCTCCTGCTAAATAAATAAACATAGAAACATGACGACAGAAAAAGAGCACAAGGCCTATCTAGTCTGTCCTTCCATATCAACAACTACAACAGTCCACTTTTTACCTTCAGAGATCCTCTGTGTTGGTCCCATGCTTTTTTGAATTCAGTTACTGTCCTCATCTCTACCACCTCCACTGGGAGACTATTCCACGGATCCACTACTCTTTCTGTAAAGAAATATTTCCGCATATCACTCCTGAATCTATTTCCCTTCACCCTCATCCCATGTCCCCTCGTAGCAGAACTTGCTTTCAGTTGAAAGAGGCTCTCTCCCTGAACATTTATGCCACGGAGGTATTTAAACATCTCAATCATATCACCTCTATCCCGCCTTTCCTCTAAGGTGTACATATTAAGATCCTTCAGTCTGTCCTCATATGCTTTATAATGAAGACCACTAACCATTTTAGTAGCCACCCTCTGTACCTACTCCATCCTGTTTATATCCTTTTGAAGGTGCGGTTCCCAGAATTGCACACTATACTCCAAATGAGGTCACACCAAAAACTTATACAGAGGCACTATCACCTCCTTTCCTCTTCTGGCCATTCCTTTCCCTATGCACCCAAGCATCCTTCTAGCTTTTGCTGTCGCCTTTTCTACCCTTTTAGCTACTTTAAGATCATCAGACACAATCACGCCTAGGTCCCGCTCTTCTTTATTATTATTATTATTATTCTTAAAGACTTATAAAGCGCCACAACATACGAAGCGCTGTTCAAACATAGAAGAGAGACAGTCCCTGCTCATTAGAGCTCACAATCTAATAAGACAGAAAACAAAATAAGTTACATAATACAAATAACAAAAATTTACAGGACAAAGTAAGCAAATGCTGATAGAGAGATCAAGATAGGGTAAGACAGGAATGGAAAGCAATAGTGAAGAGATGGGATTTTAGTCTGGACTTGAAAATGGCCAGGGAGGACGCCTGGCGCGCAGAGATAGGAAGACTATTCCAAGCAAAGGGTGCTGCCAGTTGGAAGGAGCGGAGTCTGGAATTGGCAGTACGAGTAAAGGGCACAGATAAACGAAGACTATTAGAAGAGCGAAGCAACTGAGAGGGGGTGTAAGGCGAGATGAGAGATGAAAGGTACTGGGGGGCAGAAGAGTGAATACATTTATAGGTCAGGAGGAGAAGTTTAAATAGGATACGGAGATGGATGGGAAGCCAATGAAGCGACATGAGGAGAGGAGTGATGTGGGAAAAACGAGACTGGCGGAAAATGAGTCGAGCAGCGGAATGTTGAATTGACTGAAGAGGAAAGAGGTGGCTTGCAGGGAGGCCAGCAAGGAGAACGTTACAATAATCAAGACGGGAGGTGATTAAGGAGTGGAAATCAATTTAGTGGTGTCAACAGAGAGGAAGGGGAGAATTTTGGAAATATTGTATAGAAAGAAACGACAAGTTTTAGCAATGAGCTGGATATGTGAAGAGAAAGAGAGAGAGGAATTGAAGATAACACCAAGGTTACGTGCTGAAGAAACAGGGAGGAGTACAGAGTTATCAACAGAGAGAGAGAAAGGGGAAAGAGGAGGGGAAGCATTCAGGGGAAAGGTAAGAAGCTCAGTTTTGGCCATGTTCAGATTTAAGCTGCGGTGGGACATCCAGGCAGCAATGTCAGAGAGGCAGAGTGAGATCTTAGACTGGATATCAGGAGAGATAACAGTTGCAGAAAGATAGATTTGAGAGTCGTCGGAATAGAGATGATAGTGAAAGCCATGGGAAGGGTGCCAAGAGATTGGGTATAGAGAGAGAAGAGGAGAGGACCTAACACGGAACCCTAAGGAACTCCTACAGGTAGTGGGGTTGAAGAGGAGGAGGAGCCATCGAAGCACACACTGAAAGAGCGATGGGATAGATAGGAAGAGAACCAAGATAGTACAGTCTTTGAATCCAAGTGAGGATAGGGTGATAAAAAGAAGGTTATGGTCAACAGTGTCGAAGGCAGCAGAGAGATCAAGAAGAATGAGGACAGAGTAAAAGCCTTTGGACTTTGCCAAGAACAAATCATTCGAGACCTTAGTAAGAGCGGTTTCAGTGGAGTGTAGGGGATGGAAGTTGGATTGTAAAGGATCCAAGAGGGTATGAGAGGAGAGGAAATCAAGATAACAGTGATAGACTGCACGCTCAAGTAGTTTAGAGACGAAAAGAAGGAGAGAGATGGGACGATAGATAGGACAAGTGGGATCAAGTGAAGGTTTTTTGAGGAGGGGTGTACATAAGAAAATAAGAACATAAGATATGCCATACTGGGTCAGACCAAGGTCCATCAAGCCCAGTATCCTGTTTCCAACAGTGGCCAATCTAGGTCATACGTACCTAGCAGTTTCCCCAAAAGACACAGGTTCCGCAATGCTTGTACTGGGTCAAGCATTGATATCCTGGGTCCCTTCTTAATAATGGTTTATGGACCTTTCCTCCAGGAACTTGTCCAAACCTTTCTTAAACCCAGCTACACTAACAGCTTTTACTACATCCTCCGGTAACAAATTCCAGAGTTTGAGTACACGTTGAGTGAAAAAATATTTTCTTTTATTAGTCTTAAATAGTTACCGTGTAGCTTCATTGCATGTCGCCTAGTCTTTCTATATTCTGATAATGTAAACAATTGATCTACGTTTACCCGTTCCACTCCGTTCATTAATTTATAGACTTCTATCATATCTCCCCTCAGCCGTCTCTTTTCCAGGTTAAAGAGCCCTAACCTTTTTAGCCTTTCTTCATAGGAGTATCCTTCCATCCCCTATTCCATTTTGGTGGCTCTTCTCTGAACCTTTTCTAATAACTCTATATCCTTTTTAAGATACGGCGACCAGAATTGCACACAATATTCAAGGTGCGGTCTCACCATGGAACGATATAGAGGCATTATAATATCTTTAGTTTTATTTTCCATTCCTTTCCTTATGATACCTAGCATTCTATTTGCTCTCTTGGCTGCCGCTGCACACTGGGACGAGGGTTTTAACATGTTATCCACAATGATGCCTAAATCCTTTTCCTTGGTGGTGGTTCCTAATGTGGAACCTTGCATTGTGTAACCATAGTTTGGGTTGTTCTTCCCTAGGTGCATAACTTTGCACTTGTCCACATTAAATTTCATCTGCCATTTTGATGCCCAGTCTTCCAATTTATCAAGATCCTCTTGCAATTTTCCACAATCCTCTTGGGTTTTAACAACTTTAAATAGTTTTGTGTCATCTGCAAATTTGATAACCTCACTTGTTATTCCACTTTCCAGGTCATTTATGAATATGTCAAAAAGCAGCGGACCCAGCACAGATCCCTGGGGTACACCACTATTCACCTTTCTCCATTGGGAAAATTGGCCATTTAGCCCTACCCTCTGCTTTCTATCTTTTAACCAGTTCCTGATCCACAGTAGTACACTGCCTCCTATCCCATGACTCTTTAGTTTTGCCAAAAGTCTCTGATGAGGGACCTTGTCAAAGGCTTTCTGAAAGTCCAGATACACTATATCAACCGCTTGAAAACAGAAGGGAAGGTTGCAGTGGAGAGAGAGGTTAAGAATATGAGATGAAAAGTTGGAGCTAAGGAGGTGGGTGGGGAAGGGGTCAGAAGAGCAGGTAGTAGGTTTGGAGGAAGAGAGAAGGAGCGACGTTTGCTCATCAGAGACCATAGGGAAGGAAGAAAGGGTGGCAAAAGTTTGGGGAGGGGAGAAATGGGAATAGAGGGGGGGGGGAAGAGGGGGAGGAGGGGAACTGGAGGGTGATTATGTGGATTTTGTCATGGAAGTAGTTAGCCAAGGTTTGGGCAGAAAGGGAGGGAGGAATCAGGGGTGGAGGCACACTGAGGAGAGAATTGAGTGTGCTAAAGAGACGACGAGGATTAGAGGAAAGAGAATTAGTCAGACTGAGGAAGTAAATTTGTTTGAAAAGCACAATGGCTGATTGGAAGGAGGAGAGCATGAATTTAAAGTGGAGAAAGTCAGGATAAGAGCGGGATTTAAGCCAGGCACGCTCAGCAGAGTGGGCACAAGAGCACAGAAAGCGGGCAATAGGGGAGAGGCAGGGCTGAGGAGAAGAACGCCTAACAGGACGGGAGATGAGGAGGGCGAAAGTATCAAGGGTGGAGGAGAGTGCAGTGTTATAAGAGGTCACAGCCTCATCAATAGAATTGGAAATCAGAATGGATGAAAGAGATAAGGAGAGAGAGGAGGAGAGAGGAGGAGAGAGCTAAAGGATCAATGGCAAGAAGGTTTCTAAATAGGTTAGTGCAGACAGGACGAGGCTGGGGTGGGGGATAATGAATAGTAAGGCTTAAAAGGTGGTGGTCAGATAAGGGAAGGACAGAGTTACAGAAATTGGAAGGTGAGCAGTAAGAGAAGAAAATTAAGTCAAGGCAGTGACCATGTCGATGAGTGGAGGCAGTGGAACAGAGTTGAAGGTTATGTGAGGAGGTAAGGGAGAGAAGCTTTAAAGCAGGGGGATCAGAAGGGCTGTCAACATGAATGTTGAAGTCACCAAGAATAAGAGTGGCGAAGGAAGGGTGAAGAAAGGTAGAAAGCCAAGAATCAAAATCAGAAAGAAAAGTAGAGACGGAAATGTCAGGAGGACGATAGATAACAGCGACTCGGAGTGGAAGAGGCGGATGGAGTGGAATTCAAAGGAGAGAGGGGAATGAGAGTGAGGTGGCATGAGGGTCTGGACAAAAGTACTTCACCCCCTATACTGTATTGCTCCCTTGGATTGCTGCAGCCGAAATGCATGACCTTGTATTTCTTAACATTAAATCCCAGTTGCCATATTCTAGACCTTTCTTCAAGCTTAGCTAGAACCCTCCTCATGTTATCTACATCTTCCTGGCAACCTATACTATTGCAGATTTTGGTATCATCCGCGAAGAGGCAAACCTTACCTGACAGGGGGAGGGGAGCGGGGGAATGGAAGAGGGAGATATTAAGTTAGTCGAACACTTTCCATGGTCTCAGCATTTCTAATATAGTATGGCATGCTAATTACTGCTCTGATGAGCAAGTTTATTTAATAGGTTTTTTATAGCACTTTATCCTTCGGTCAAACTGGATCACATTGTAACTTAAATTTGGTAATGTATATTGAACAGGGACATTGATAACCTGGATTTTCTGAGGCAATAAGGGTTAAATGACTTGCTTAAGGCCACAAGGAGCGCTAGTGGGAATCGAACCCTGGCATCTTGGTTTTCAAGCCAGTGTCTAACCATTAGGCTGCTCTTCCACTCCAGTTTCCTGGATCCTGTCTGGATGGTTGTATTTTAAGGCTTAATCCCAATTTTCCTCACCACCATGATAGTTTTAGTAAGCAAGTGGTGTTGTTGTTAGGTGTTGCCATGTAATTGCTGACTCCTGGTGACCCTGCGGATAGTTATTCCTTCCCTTCTCAGGCTCATGTGGCGTCAACCCGTCACTCTGTTTTCTTTTTCCTGGCCCCCACCCTCTGGAATTCCCTCCCTCCTACCCTGCACACCGAGCTCTCCTACCAACGCTTCAAGGGCCTACTCAAAACTCATCTTTTCCAGAATACTTTTGACCTTCCTGACCCCTGAGCTCCCCCTCCTCAGCCAGTCCTCTTTTTCTCTCACTCCCTCCTCCCTCCATTTAGGTCTTGCTTTGTCTTCTGCTTTCTGTCCTGTTTCTCTCTTTCCTGTCTAAAAAATGGCATTCCTTTCCTTTTTTTTTTTTCCATTCGGTTAGCCTGTTTTTATTGTACACTGCCGTGACGTGCACGCCTGGGTGGTATATCAAGCAACAAATAAAGATATCCACTGGGTTTTCTTGGCAAGATGTGCCTGGAATTAGATTGCCAGGTCTTTCTTCCATGCAGTAAGTCTACAGCACCTGGTATTCCAAGGTGGTCTCCATTCCAACCTCAACCCTGCTTAGCTTCTGAGATCAGACAAGATCAAGCTCACTCAGGTAGTATGGCCATAGTACAGGCACTGTAGGTATTTTCCTGTCTCCAAGGGTTTACAATTTAAGTGTATACCTGAGGTATTAACTGAAGGTTGAGCCAGATGTTGTGACACTATGCAACCAACCCGACCAGAGGACCAATTTTTAAAACAAATAGTGCCTGATATTTAGAAGGGTTTATCTGATCAGCAAGATCTGCTAACCACATAAATCCCACCGAGCCCAATAATCAGCAGCACTGTCCAGATAGTGCCGCTGAATATTCCTTTTAACTGCTGCAGCACTATGTAAATAGTGTCAGGGTGGTCAATGGGTGGAGCAACGGTAGTGCGAGCACGTATCCAGTCAGTAGTCTGCTAACCAGATAAGTGATTGCAAAAAGTTGGACCAAAACAAAACAGACCCGTCATTATGCGGTCTAGCTATATGGAGAATAGCTGAATATTGCCACTATCCATGGTAGTTATCACTGAAACTGAACATTCAGTTACCCTTTGGGTATGATTATAAGGGATAGCCTAGTGGTTTGAGGAGAAGCCTGGCAATCAAAGAGATCAATGTTCAAATCCTACTAGCCCTCTTTGTGGTTTTGGGCAAGCTACTCATTGCCTCAGGTGCAAACTTAGATTGTAAGCTTTCTGGGGACTGAGAAATATCTACGTTAACTCACCTTGAACTACTGGAAAGGCGTGAGTTAAAGACTACTAAAGTGAGCTAAACCTGCAGTTTGAAGCATGGGAGAGGGCACAGTAATAATACTGCAGTCCCATAGGTACTTCACATCCATAGGACCGCAAGCTTGTTTTCAATGGAAACTCCTTAAGGAGAATTGAATGTGAAATCTCTGGGCATACTTTGCCCTCCCAAAACTATTTCTGCTCCCTTTTTGTGCAGGGGTAATGAACATGTACTTTCACCCATACAGGGGTGTCCTACACGGAGCAGTGGGTTCACCCCTAAACAAAGACATGGGGAGGGATAGCTTTTACGGAGCAGCAGGTGCACCTACTCTTGCCATCTTACTGGCAGACTAGATGAACCATACTGGTCTTTATCTGCCATCATTTACTATGTTAATATGGAAGGGAATGGAACAATATTCAAAATACATTTTTACACAGGTAATTATATTTACCTATAGAAAACGTTTTCATGGTTGCTCCCATAGTATGGGAGAATGCACAGGGTTCTTGAACTGCTTCATTGGTGCTCAGCTTTGCCCAGGGGAGACCATCTCCAAAGAAGAACAGTCATTTCATTTATTAAAACTTGATATACTGCCACATATTTAGCACTTCAGCAACTTACGTAATAAATATGGTTGCCATGCTAATCCATTTGAGTGCATAGGAATAAAGGTGACTACTTTGAAATGCAGCAATTAGTGGAATACACATTTTTTTAAAATAAAATAAAAATTAAAAAAATCATAAAATTATTGAATTTAGTCCAATCAAATAGGTATCACCTTATGTATTTTTGTTGACCTTTATTTCCATTCTGCTTATGCAAAAATACTTATTTTATTTCAGGGGAATCAAATCCAAACATGCAGAAAAGATGGAGCATGGGCCTGTAAGGTGGATGCCTGGGCTCTGCCTGTGGCCTCATGAACCAAACTACATAGACTCCTGCTACAGAGGCCTTTAACTTGTACCTAGGCCTTAGACCTGCTGATGCTTCCAAAGTTGCTTCTTGCCAAATGTTTATGTGTATGGGCACAGAAGACTATTGCTTCTTGCTTTCTCTATGAGCAGAGATTGCTGGCCTTGAAATTAGCAATATTGTATGAACCTGCATACCATCTTCTGTTGCATTTTGTCTCTCATCATGGACCCTAATGTGTATGACCACCTCATGATTGCTGTTTCCAGACTCACCTGGACAATTGAAGGAACTGTGTGCCAACCAATCACCAAGGTGTGCATGTATCGATATAAGGATTTGCCACAAGGAATAAGAATATATGCACAGAACAGCTTTTTTTTTTTTTAATACCTAATGTGCTTTGCTACTTGCTTTAATACAGAAACACTGTGGGGTATGTTTATTAAACCGTCTTAATGTGCGCCCGGCGCTAGTGTGCAGGATGCCATATAAGGAGTGGGCGTTTCAGTCTTAACATAGCAAACCAGGATTATTGTGCGCTAATGTGCGCTGCACGCTAATGTGCGCCGCGGGAAGCATAAGCAGGCGCGCTGATGTGCAAACAGAGGAACAGAGCTGCAGTACGATGGTTAAGATACTGACTGATGGTGCAGGGGTCATGGGTTCAATCCCCCACTGTGCCCAATGAACAAGGCTGGCTGAGGCACTACCTGTTATGTGTAATATTGCATTATGAGGCATTTTAATTCTATTTTATTTACTGCTGCTAGCAAACGCACTCTCAAGTGCACTGTCCGCCAAGGCACCCTACAATGTTGCTTAAAGGGTGGCATATAGGGCGCCATATAGGGTGCCCTATGAGGCACGGCAAGGTTACAGCACTGTTTCTGATGGCAGCACTGCACATGTTAACGTGTGGTAAGCTGAAGTAGTTGTGCTGACATGCAAACAGCAACAGCAGCATAGCATAATGGTTAAGACACTGACTGATGGTGCAGGGGTCATGGGTTCAATCCCCCACTATGCACAATGAATAAGGCTGGCTGAGGCACTACCTGTTATGTGTAATATTGCATTATGAGGCATTTTATTTTTTTTTAAATTACTGCTGCTAGCAAACACACTCTCAAAGTGCTGTAACATAAGGTGCCGCATCAGCCGCCCTATAAGGCACTCCAGAGGGCATATTATAAAGTGCACTGTCCGCCCAGGCACCCTAGAATGTTGCTTATAGTGCGCTTTATAGGGTGCTGTATGAGGAACCGCAAGGTCACAGCACTGTTTTTGATGGCAGCACTGTGCATGTTAACGCATGGAAATCTTAAGCAGGTGCGCTGACATGCAAAGAGGAACAGCAGTGTAGCACAATGGTAAGACACTGGCTGATGGTGCAGGGGTCATGGGTTCAATGCCACAGTGCGGCTTTTGCATATGACTGCCTGAGACATTACCCTTTAATATCAGCAGTGCTTTGTGAGGCATTTGGATTTTTATTTGATTTCTGTTGCCAGCAAACACACCCTCACATTGGCATAACCTAAGGTGCCACATCATGCACCCTATGCGGCACTCCTGAGGACACATAATAAGGTGCACTGTCCAACACAGCACCTTATAATGTTCCCTTTGGGGCACCTTATAGGGCGCTTTGGAGGCACCTTCAGGCTACAGCACTGAGGGTGTTGTTGCTGGCAGCACAAATTTAAATTATAAAAAAAAATTCCTCAGACAGCCCTATCACATAACCCCACTGTGGGATCAAACCCATGACCTCTGGCTACACAGGCAGTGCAGTCACCCATGGGCTACATCTCCATAGTTGCTAACAAACTCCTGGCTGGCTACAGTTGGACTGCAGCCCATCACACGAACTGTCTGCTGTGGTTAGCAGGATAGAGTTAAACAACACATACCCATGATGCACTGCACATGCAAATCAGCAGTCTACAGATAACCACAGGATGGGGTATGCACCCCCACACCACCTCAGCCTGGTAGGGAGTACTGAGCATGTGTGTTACTGGCACAGATAGGTACTGACCGTCACATTGTGCGGGTCCTGTGCTCACCCTGAGGGTGAGGTGGGCCAGCCAGCACCATGTCCACAGCACCTGGCTTAACTGAGATAGGCTATGGTGTGAGTCCCCATCAGTAATAGTGAGTGATGGGTTGGTATTGCAACTACATTGCCAAATACACCTGTGTCCATCTTTTATTTCTCAGTCAAGTTTAGCTCTTGAGCACTTTGATGCACCCAGAATAGTGCATATCCTGTGTGGGTGCCATGTCCACATGATTTATGGGGGCAGGGGGGCTGTCTGGACCCATAGGCGAATTACATAGTACCACCCAAACTGCCCTCTGGAGCTCAGGATCTCCCACCAACAGATCCACATCCTACATCATTGCAATGGTGCTGGTAGAGGGGGCCATCAACCTCAATTCAGCTGGGGGACAGACAACATACAGGGCAGTCCATGCATTTCTGTACGCATCCATACAGTGATAGCAGACAGACAGGCGGCCCTGGAAATGTTCAGCTGCCCACTACCACTATCTGACATTCTCCAGCAGCAAGCACAGTGAATCTGCAGCCGCTGCACCCTGCAAGGTGTTCCAGCCTCACACATACTAACTGCAAACAGTCTGCTAGCTAGTCCATAGTGCATATTACTGGAAGAAATGTGTGCACCCAAAACTGGGATGTTAATACACCCACCAAGCAGATAGGTTAGTGATTGGACCCCAAAAAAAACAGCCCATAGATATCCCTTGAAAGAGATGCTGTTAGCAGGATGGGGGACCTAGCCATGCCATGGTGACTGCTCAGTCAGGGTGAGAGTGACCTCCCAGCAGAACATGCAGGGGCCACCCTGTCCGTGCAGGTGATGGCCGGCCACTACAATGTCCCAGCCATTGCCCTATGCTCATGCATCCTGCCCAGGCCACCCTGTCCAAGCTATACCCACAGTACCTTGCTCCTCATTATGCACATTGGCAAGCTAACACTGGACACAGTGCAAACAGTGTGGGCTGAGTAAGGTGTTGCAACCACCACACACTGGATGGACAGACACACACTCCCACACCTATGCCAGCCTTGTGCTACTATAGAGGTTTTTTGCAGTCCAGGCCAACTCACCAGTCCTGGACACAGCGCAGGCATGGCTATGGTATGCAATATTGTTGGGGTCACTCCCCAGGGTGCTGGACACTGTCAGACACCAGACCTGGAACACACTCCACAGACATCAGAGATATTGGTATGATACAGCTCAATGAGCATATTGTGCTTAACTTAGGAATTGCTATGTGCCAGTAATCATAGCAACCTTTTGATATATGTCAGTGGTTCTGAACCAGTCCTCCTTGAACCCCTAGGCCAGTCGGGTGTTCAGGATAGCCCTAATGAATATGCATGAGATATATATGCATTAGAGATATCCTGCCAACCTGACTGGTTTGTGGCCCTCTAGGGCTGGATTTGGAGACCCCTGCCTTACACCTCTGTCATTTAAGATTGTGAGTGGGCAAGGTGCTGATGTCCTAGACATCAAAATGGTAGATAGAATGTGTCACATGCCTCCTCAATTCTCACCACCACCAAAAAGTTGTCTAATAGACAATATTTTGGTGGTGGTGAGAAGCAAAGAGGCATGTGACAAATTCTATTTAACCTTTTAGATGTCTTGGAGATCTGCACCTTGCTCACTCACAATCTTAAATGACAGAGGTGTAAGGCAGGGGTCTCCAAATCCAGCCCTGGAGGGCCAAAAACCAGTCAGGTTGGCAGGATATCTCTAATGCATATATATCTCATGCATATTCATTAGGGCTATCCTGAACACCCGACTGGCCTAGGGGTTCAAGGAGAACTGGTTCAGAACCACTGATATATGTGTACCATATTCCCAGGTTTAGGGTGGCAGTGCTAAGGTCTGCACGTACTAGTATTGTGAGATGTACGCAAGGCCCGATATCCTGCCTCTCCGTGAGGCTTTCGAGAATGGAGCCTGTGGGTGCGGTTCTTTCTGCTCCTATTGGCCGCTGCTCTAGGGCAGAGGTCCCCAACTCCAGTCCTGGTGGGCCAAACACTGTTCATGTTTTCCTGCTGTCCCTAATGAATATGCATGAGATACATCTGCATACCATGGGGGAGGCGCATGGAAATGAAGCACACACATCTTTATTAGATACAGCATATAAGTGAATGATTTGTGGCCCTCCAGGACTGCATTTGGGGGACTCTGCTCTATGTAATGCGCATGTTTCTGGTGTCTGTGCTCTGTAGGGTAAAATGTAGATGTTTTGGGCATGTTTACGTTATCTGCACTAAAGGTTCTGTGTGTATTATCACATTTTTGTGGTGGGTAAAATGTGGGGACTGGGTTGGCAGGAGGCACAGCTGGGATTTGAACCTGTGACCTTCTGCTCCTGAAGGCACTGGCTGTGTGTGCTACACCACCATCTTGGCACAGAAACAGTGCATTCCCTGGGGAGTCCATGGCTGTTCGTCATACAGGGCCTGTCTGTTGCAGTGCACGGCAACCACGTGAAGAGGGCTAGGCCATGGTGTGCTGTGGGCAGCAGACACTGCCCCCTCCACCACCGGTACCCCTCGCCACCATGCTGACATGGCCTTATATTGGAGACAGCATCAAACCTGAATGATTTGTGGCCTTCCAGGACTGCATTTGGGGGAATGTGCTCTAGGTAATGCACATGTTTCTGGTGTCTGTGCTCTGTAGGGTAAAATATAGGCATTTGAACCATGCTTATGTTCTCTGCAATAAAGGTTTGTCTGTACTTTCATGGTTTAGTAGTGGTTAAAATATGGGGAATGGATTGGCAGGAGCCCCAGCTGGGATTTGAACTGGTGATCTTCTGCTCCTGAACACACTGGCTGTGTTCACTGCACCACACTGTAGCCACAGAGAAAGTGCAGTCCCTGGAGATAGGAAACCTGGCCAATGGGGTCGGAAACCCTGCTCTGGACAATTTCACTGTGGGCTCATTCACCTTGTATGGGGACGGAGCGTAGACCCTTCCAAAATTCATTTCTTTTTTTTGGAGCTTTCTTGGGAGTGTTTTTTGATGTTATCCATTGATATCACTATTGGCCAGCTTGGTTATGTTTTTTTTTCCATTTTGTTGAGGTCATTTTCACTGTTTCTTTGCCCTTTTGTTCCGTGCACATGTATCACACTTATCACTTTTTGTAGGTTTCCCTGGTTTTGCTGTACATTGCTGACGGAAATGGTTTCTTTTCCCTTTAAATCGGCTCTAACGCGAGGGTTTCTCTGGCGTTATTTTTTTGCCTCGGATTTCACAGTGTTAGTGTGCGGGGAGCCTCTCCCCTCCCACTCTCCACCCATTGACCCCCTTCTCTCCGCCCCTGGGGAGCCTTCCTCCGCCCTCCGGGAGCCTTTGCCCGCCTTCATCGCTCGTTTTCGCCACGGCGCGCATTATCGCGCGATAAGGTACCTGTGCGCCGCAAGATGCGACATTATCGCGCGATAAGGTACCTTATCGCGTGCTAACATTGCAAAGCGCACATTAAGACGGTTTAGTAAACATACCCCTGTGTTTCCTAAGGCTGTTCAATAATGCTATGAAACAAGCCAAGACTCCTACAGGCACCTTAGGTTCTATATTTCCTTCTTTTACCCCATGCGGCTTGCCAGCAAAGACTGGAGACTGCATTGTCAGCTTATCTGCCTTTTTGGACCTTTGTTGCTTTGGAATCTGACTTGGATCCCGGTGTTGTCCGGTCTTCCAGGCAGAGCTGAAAGCATTGGTCTTTGTTTCCTCTGGTGGTGGGAATCTATTTAGTTAGCTCTATCTTTGTGCTACCAACTGCAGGAAAGGCCACATGATATTTGGTTATTAGCTTAGGGGTATGTTTACTAAGCAGTCTTAATGTGCGCCCAGTGCTAGTGTGCAGGCTGCCATAAAAGGAGTGGGCGTTTCGGTCTTAACATAGCAAAACGGGATTATCACGCGATAACGTGCGCTGCGCACATTATCGTGCAAGAAGCCGCTAACACGTTAACGAGCGGTAATCTTAAGGAGCCGCGCAGACATGCAAACACAGAAACAGAGGTGTATGGTCAATACACCGACTGATGGTACAGAGATCATGAGTTTGATCCCCCAGTGTGCCTAATGAATAAGGCTGGCTGAGGCATCACCCTTCATGTTTAAGTAGTGCTTTTTGAGGCATTTTACTTTTATTTTAATTAGTGCTGCCAGCAAACACACCCTCACAGTGCCGTAACCTAAGGTGCCGCATAAGGCGCCCTATAGGGCACTCCAGAGGACACATTATAAGGTGCACTGTCCGCCAAGGCACCCTAGAATGTCCCCTAGAGGACGCCTTATAAGGTGCTTTATAGAGCGCTTTATGGGGCGCCTTATGAGGCACCTTAAGGTTACAGCACTGTGAGTGTGTTTTTGATGGCAGCACTAATTTAAATTAAAAAAGAAAACGCCTCAGACAGCCCTACCAAATAACACCTCGGTGGGATCAAACCCATGACCTCTGGCTCTACAGAGAGTGAAACAACCAGTGGGCTACATCTCTATGTTTGCTAACAAGCCCCTGGCTGGCTACAGAAGGACTGAAGGTCACCACACAAACTGTCTGCTGTGGCTACCAGGATAGAGTCAACCCGCCCGTACCCATGATGCACAGCACATGCAAATCAGCAGTCTACAGATGATCACAGGATGGGGTATGCACCCCACAGCACCTCATCCTGGTAGGGGAAACTGACCGAGTGTACCCCCACAGCACCTCAGCCTAATAGGGGGTGCCGACGGCACAGAGTAGCTACACACCATCACATTGTGTGGGTATTATGCTCACCCTGAGGGTGAGGTGGGGCAGCCAGCACCAGGTCTACAGCACCTTTCATGACAGGAATAGGCCATGTTGCAGGTCCCCATCAGAGAGAGAGAGAGAGAGAGAGAGAGTGTGTGTGTGTGTGTGTGTGTGTGTGTGTGTGTGTGTGTGTGTGTGCGCGCAGTTGTCAAGCAGGTCTAGCCCTTATGGGCTATGATGCACCCTGTAATAGTTCATATTCTGTGTGGGTGCCATGGTAACATGATATACATGAAAGGGGGTGGTGTTTGGACCCATAGGCAGATTATGAACCACCACCACCCAACCCACCCTACCCTCTGTGGCTCAGGGTGGGAGACAGGATTCCCCCACCAACAGATTCATCATTCTACCTCTCTGAAATTGTGCCAGTGGAGGGGAGCCATCAACCCCAGTCCTGCTGGGGAACAGACACCCTACAGCACAGCCAATGCAGAGCTGTACACATCCATAAGGCAATGGCAAACAAACAGTAGGCCCAGCAATGCTCAGCTGCCCCCTCCACCACCATCTGACATTCTCCAGCAGCAAGCACAGTGAGTCACCAGCAACTGCACCCTGCAAGGTGTTCCAGCCATACACATATAACTGCAGACAGTCTGCTAGCTAATCCACAGTGCATGTTCCTGGAGGAGATGTGTGCATCCAAAACTGGGATGTGAGCACACCCACCAAGCAGATAGGTCAGTGATTGGGCCTCAGAAGAAAGAACCCATACATTTCACTTGAGAAAAATACAAAATAGCACTATG
Source organism: Ichthyophis bannanicus (assembly GCA_033557465.1). Classification (NCBI taxonomy): domain Eukaryota; kingdom Metazoa; phylum Chordata; class Amphibia; order Gymnophiona; family Ichthyophiidae; genus Ichthyophis; species Ichthyophis bannanicus. The sequence continues at coordinate 295,876,783 of CM066041.1, forward strand.
GGGGAGCCCAGCCATGCCATGGTCACTGGTCAGTCAGGCTGAGAGTGACCTCCCAGCAGGACATGATGTGGCCGGCCACTACAATGTCCAAGCCATTGCCCTATACCCTGTGCAGATGCATCCTGGGCAGGCCACCCTGTCCGGGCTATACCCATGGTACCTTGCTCCTCATTATGCACATTGGCAGGCTGACACTGGCAACAGTGCAAGCAATGTGGGCTGAGGAAGGTGTTGGCAGCCACCACACACTGGGTAGACAGACACACACTCCCACACCTATTCCAGCATTGTGCAACTATAGAGGTATTTGGCAGCCCTGGCCACCGCACCAGTCCTGGGCACACTGCAGGCATGGCTATGGTACACAATACTGTTGGGGTCACTCCCCAGGGTGGTAAACACTGTCAGACACCAGACCTGAAGCACACTCCACAGACTTCAGAAAGGTTGCTATGATACAGCTCAATCAGCAAATTGTGCTTAACTTAGGAATTGCTATCTGCCAGTAATCATAGCAAACATTTGATAGATGTGTACCGTATTCCCAGGTTTAGAGTGGCATTGCTAAGGTATGCAAGTGCTAGTATTGGGAGATGCACGCAGGGCCCAACATCCTGCCTCTCCAGGAGGCTTCGGATAATGGAGCCTGTGGGTGCGGGTGTGCCTGCCCCTGTTGGCCGCTGCTCTAGGGCAGAGGTTCCCAACTCCAGTCCTGGAGGGCCAAACACTGGTATGCACGTACTAGTATTGTGAGATGTACGCAAGGCCCGATATCCTGCCTCTCCGTGAGGCTTTCGAGAATGGAGCCTGTGGGTGCGGTTCTTTCTGCTCCTGTTGGCCGCTGCTCTAGGGCAGAGGTCCCCAACTCCAGTCCTGCTGGGCCAAACATTGTTCATGTTTTCCTGCTGTCCCTAATGAATATGCATGAGATACATCTGCATACCATGGGGGCGGTGCATAGAAATGCAGCACAACCATATTTATTAGAGGCAGCATGGAACCTTAATGGTGTTTGGCCCTCCAGGACTGCATTTGGGAGACTCTGCTCTAGGTAATGTGCATGTTTATGGTGTCTGTGCTCTGTAGGGTAAAATGTAGGCGTTTTGGGCATGTTTACGTTATCTGCAATAAAGGTTCTGTCTGTATTACCACGTTTTAGTAGTGGGCAATATATGGGGACTGGGTTGGCAGGAACCACAGCTGGGACTTGAACCTGTGACCTTCTGCTCCAGAACACACTGGCTGTGTGCACTGCACCACCATGTTGCCATGGAGACAGTGCATTCCCTGGGGATACCATGACTGTTTGTTAGACAGGGCCTGTCTGTTGCAGTGCACAGCACCCACCTATACAGGGCTAGGCCATGGTCTGCTCTGGGCAGCTGCCACTGCCCCCTCCACCACCAGTACCCCTCTGCCACCATGCTAACATGTCCTTATATTAGAGACAGCATGAAACCTGAATGATTTTTGGCCCTCCAGGACTGTATTTTGGGAAACTCTGCTGTAGGTATTGCACATGTCTATGGTGTCTGTGCTCTGTAGGGTAAAATATAGGCATTTCAGGCATGTTTATGTTATCTGCAATAAAGGTTCCCTCTTATTACCACAGTTTAGTACTGAGCAAAATATGGGGACTGGGTTGGTGGGAGCCACAGCTGGGACTTAAACTTGTGACCTTCTGCTTCTGAACACACTGGCTGTGTGCACTGCACCACTGTGTTGCCACAGGTGTGATGCATTCCCTGGGGATAGCATGACTGTTCATCAGACAGGGCCTGTCTGTTGCGGTGCATGGCTGCCACTGCCCCCTCCACCACCAGTACCCCTCTGCCACCATGCTGACATGCCCTTCTGCTGGTGGTGTGCTGTCTCAGACCATCCAGTGTGCGGGCAGGCGGCTGCCTATGGTGCAGGTTCTGGGGTAGGGGTGCCTGCATAGCTGTCCACGCTTCCCCCAGCACCGCCTGCAAATGTTCTGTACCCTTGAGGGTACCTGCTGGGTACCATCCCCTTTGACACTGTGGGAAACACACTCGTGCCCATGTTGGGCCCTCATCAGTTGCTGTCTGGCTGCTCTACTGTTTCAGCATTCCTATGGGCCACCTAGGCATCACCCTAGTCCGCACTGTGGCCCAGCTGCAGTACAGCATGTGCCGTCTGCAGCCCTCTGTGTCCCCTTTCCCAGCATCTGTCCAGTTGTCCATTCCGACATGCCCACCCTGCTGTTGTGGAACATGTGCACGCCATAGGAAACCTGCCCAATGGAGAGGGAAAACCCTGATCAGCGCTATTTCACTGTGGGCTCATTCACCTTGTATGGGGATGGAGCATAGACCCTTCCAAAATTCATATCTTTTTTTTTTGGAGCTTTCTCGGGAGTGTTTTTGGATGTTTCCCGTTAATGTCACTATTGCCCAGCTTGGTTATGTTTTTTTATATTTTCTTCTGGTCCTTTTCAATGTCTATTTGCCCTTTTGTTCCGTGCACATGTATCACACTTATCACTTTTGTAGGTTTCCCTGGTTTTGCTGTACATTGCTGACAGAAATGGTTTCTTTTCCCTTTAAATCTGCTCTAACGCCAGGGTTTCACTGGGGTTCGTTTTCAGCCCCGGATTCCACAGCGTTAGTGTGTAGGGAGCCTCTCCCCTCCCACTCTCCGCCCATTGACCCTCTCTCTCCGTCCCTAGGGAGCCTTCCTCTGCCCTCAGTGAGCCTATCTCCACCCGCAGTGCTCATTTGCGCCGCTGCGCGCGTTATCGCGCGCTAAGGTATCTTTTCGCCCGATAAAGCGCCATTATTGCACGATAAGGTATCTTATCGCGCAATAACGTCACCGGGCCCACATTAAGACAGTTCAATAAACATACCCCTTAGTGATTTATTAGTGTTTACATAAAAATGCTATTAGTTGCTACTATGAAACATCATTAGCTCAGTCATTAGTGTTAGTCTGTGATTTCTATTTTTCTACTATAATAAAAAATCCTTTGCTACCAACCATACAAAAGGTGGTATATGAACTTTTTTAGTAAACATAAGCATAATATGGAATCACAGACCCTGTCTCCTGTTGCCATTTATTGCCAGCAAGTAAAACAGAACTGAAAGGAAAGTTAAGCAGACGTCCTTGGGCATAACAAGTGAGCTATATACTTATCTGTTTGCCCTACAAGCCTCGCAGCTTATCCTATTGAAAATGACTTCGATCTGTGAAGTCTGAGATAGTTTTCAATAGAATAAATGCTGAAAAGTGCTAGAAAATCCCTGGATAAGCCTGATATCCTTTTTCTCCCTTGTTTATCCTGTACTGTTGAAAACTGGAATATAAAAAAATGTCATCAGGATAATGTCTCAATGTTTCAGTTTTAGCAAAACCTTTATTATTTTTTATAATATAGCTGAGAGTTAAAAGCGGACATTATTAAGATCTCAGTTTGCGTTCAGATTTTTTAAAAATTCTTGAGGCACTGATAATATTTCAGTCTTTGAAATGTTTCCCACTCATACCTGCTTCCACCATGGTGAATTCAGATAACATGAGGGCCTCTGCTGTTCTGATCACAATCACAGCCCCAGGCAGGCAATCTGCTAGTTCATGCAAAGTAGAAATATTGGCCACACAACTGAACAATGGACTCAGCAATTAACATTTTTAAAAATACAAAGTGTAGCCATAATATCTTTTATTCCCAAACATATAAAAAACATGCAAAGGATCAAATTCAGTATACTGAGCTGTAAATAAAGGAAGGTGACCATCACAGGTAGCTGTAGAAATTGACAAATGCTATCTAAACATTATTGCTGCTTTCTTGGCTGGCAACATTTCATTCAAACCATTTTAGTGGGCTCTTACATTATCTATTCAGGTTCTAGTTTATTGTTTTTTCTTACTAACAAAGGGGATGGTACAAGAAGCATGAAAGCTGTTTGACAGTTCTGACATTCAGCCTGGGTGTCCTGATGAGATAATGAAACAAGAACAGCCTCAGGGCTGCTGGAAGTTATTTAAAAGTAATGCAAATACAATATGAAGAATCATGAAAGAATTAAACCCTTACCCCGAAAGAAAATGACCTCACAGTGTTGACTAGATAGATCACATGTTTATTAACGTGCTTGTATTAAGGATGATTAAATAATCAGGAGCATCCTTCTATCATAGAAGTATCTCTAACAGGAAATGATGATGTTCTCAAGCATATTTTTCCATGCTTTTCCAGCATCTTCTTAATCCAGTTTACTTCTGTTTTCTGGGGCCATACCCTAGGACTCCTTCCAGAACCCTACCATCATTGGTTCTAAATCTAGACATTTGGATGGTAACTTTATAAGAGGATGCCTAGTTAAAACACATTTTTGAGGCACCTACTACAACTCAGAAAACTAGAGGGAAGATGGCACCACTTAAGACTCAAGACTAATGAACAGGCTACAAGAACATTGCAAGATGATCGACCAAAAGATTACCACGCAAATATCTTAATGCGCTCAGTTAACAAGTCTCAAGAGCTTTTCAAAATAATTAAATCGCTCCTAAAAGACCCAACGAAGCAGCATGATGGAAACACCCCTCACCCCCAAACCTTCTCAAATCACTTCCAAAACAAGACCACCGGAAACCACTATAATCTAGAAAGAATTCTAACAGGGAACACCTCCGTACCCAAGTTATCTTCCTTCAATCCAGTTTCTATGAACCACATCGACAATATCATACAAGGTCTCAATACCACTACCTCATCAGCCGACCCATGCCCCACAAGCTGGATTAAAATAGCACGATCCAACTTAAGTGCAATCATCGCCAGAATCATACAATTATCCTTAAGCACGGGCTTAGTACAGGCATCCCTCAAAATCACCTCAATAAAACCACTACTAAAAAGCAGCAAGCTGGACCTACATAGCATGAATTCCTAAAGACCAATATTGAGCCTTCCATTCTGGGACAAAATAATAGAGAAACAACAGCAACTTCAACACCACATTGACTCCCACACTTCCGTAGACCTGCAACAGCATGGGTTTAGACAACAGCAACTTCAACACCACATTGACTCCCACACTTCCGTAGACCTGCAACAGCATGGGTTTAGACAACAGCATGCAGTTGAAATCAACATGACTTCCCTCCTCAATAGGCTCATAAAAGGCATTGAAAATTCAAAGCAGGGATTTATCTTAATATTAATGGATATTTTCTCAACATTCAACACATTATCTCACAACACCTTACTATGCTGATTACCAGAGAAAGGAATACAAAACACAGCCCTAGATTGGTGCCAATCCTACCTAACAGGTTGCCAACAACAGATACAGATAAGTTCTCACTCATCAGCCATTTACAGACAAAGTAACATAGTAAATGACGGCAGATAAAGACCAGTATGGTCCATCTAGTCTGCCCAGCAAGCGGGCAAGAGTAGAGTCACCTGCTGCTCTGTGCAGGTCACCCTTCTCAGTGCCTTTGTTTAGGGGTGTACCCACTGCTCCGTGTAAGTCACCCTTATTTGTTGAGATATAAGAGATAGTTATGTTTATTTTGATTTTATCCTGTTGCTATGAAGGGATCCACTGTGTCTATCCCTTGCCATTTTGAATTCTGTCACTGCATTTGCCCCCACCACTTCCATCGGGAGGGCATTACAAGCATCCACCATCCTTTCAGTGAAAAAGTATTTCCTGGCATTACCTTTCAGTTTACCCCCGTGCAGCTTCATGTTATGCCCTCTAGCTTTACAGCTTCCCCGTCTTTGGAAGAGGTTTGTTTGTTTATTAATACTCTTTAAGTATTTAAAGGTCTAAATCATATCTCCTCTGTCCTTCCTCTCTTTCAGAGTGTACGTATTTAGGTTTTCTAGTCTCTTCTCATAAGGCTTCTGATGCAGGCTCCGAATCATTTTGGTCACCTTCCTCTGAATCGTTCCCAGTCTTTTTATATCCTTTGCGAGATATGGTCTCCAGAACTGAACACAATATTCCAAGTGAGGCCTCACCAGCAACTTCTATACTGGCATTAGTATCTCTTCCTTTCCGCTGGTAATTCCACTCTGTATGCAACCCAGCATCCTTCTGACTTTTGCCACCGCCTTGTCATACTGTTTCGCCATCTTGAGATCCTCAGAAACAGTCACTCCGAGGTCCTTCTCCTGGTCGGTACACACCAACCTCTTGCCCCCTATTGCATATAATTCCCTTGGACTTCTGCTTCCCAAGTGCATGACACTGCACTTCTTCACATTAAATCTTAACTGCCAAGCATTAGACCATTCTTCCAGCTTTTGTTGATCTTTCCTCATGTTATCCACACCCACAGGGGAGGCCACTCTGTTGCAAATTTTCATGTCATCTGCAAAAAGACAGATTTTTCCATTCAGTCCTTCAGCAGTATCACTCACAAATATATTAGAAACATAGAAACATGATGGCAGAAAAAAGACCACATGGCCTATCTAGTCTGCCCTTCCATAACATCCACTACAACCCTTTTTTCCTTTAGAGATCCTTTGTGTTTGTCCTATGCCTTTTTGAATTTAGACACTGTCTTCACTGTCTACCACCTCCACTGGGAGACTATTCCATGGATCTACCACTCTTTCCATAAAAAAAAATATTTCCACATATTACTCCTGAGTCTATCCCCTTTCACCCTCATCCTTTGTCCCCTTGTAGCAGAGCTTGCTTTCAGTCGAAAGACGTTCTCCTCCTGTTCATTTATGCCATGGAGATATTTAAATGTCTCATTCATATTACCTCTATCCTGTCTTTCCTCTAAAGTATACATATTAAGATTCTTAAGTCTGTCCTCATATGCTTTATAATGAAGACCACTAACCCTTTTAGTAGCCACCCTCTGTACTGACTCTGTCCTGTTCACATCCTTTTGAAGGTGCGGTCTCCAGAATTGCACACAATACTCCAAATGAGATCGCACCAAAGACTTATACAGAGGCACTATCACCTTCTTTCCTCTGCTGGCCATTCCTCTCCCTATGCACCCAAGCATCCTTCTAGCTTTTGCTGTCGCCTTTTCAACCTGTTTAGCTACTTTAAGATCATCAGACACAATTATGCCTAGGTCCTGCTCTTCTTTAGTGGACAAAAGTACTTCACCCCCTATACTATATTGCTCCCTTGGACTGCCGCAGCCCAAATGCATGGCCTTGTATTTTCTAATATTAAATCTTAGCTACCAAATTTTAGACCATTCTTCAAGCTTAGCTAGATCCCTCTTCATGTTATCTACAACTTCCTGGGTGTCTACTCTATTGCAGATTTTGGTATCATCCGCAGAGGCAAACCTTACCCGACAGCCCTTCTGCAATATCACAAAAAAAGATGTTAAAAAGAATTGGACCAAGGACAGATCCCTGTGGTACACCACTGGAAACCGTCTTCTCCTCAGAGTGAGCTCCATTTACCTGCATCCTTTGTCGCCTCCCACTCAACCAATTTCTAACCCAATCAGTAACTTTAGCATCCATCCCTAAGGTACTCAGTTTTATTTATTTAACCAGTTTTCTATACCGCCTTATCCATCAATCAACGCAGTTTACATTATCTAATTACTACAAACAGGTACTGGATGTATTCCCTTGTCCCCAAAGGGCTCACAGTCTATGGGGTATGTTTACTAAACCGTCTTAACGTGCGCCCGGCGATAGTGTGCAGGCTGCCATAAAAGGAGTGGGTGTTTCAGTCTTAAAGCAGCAAGACGGGAGTATCGCGCGATAACGCGCGCTGCTGTGCACATTAACGGTCTAAGCGCCGCTAAGTGTGTTAACGCGCGGTAATCTTAAGTAGGCGCCCAGACATGCAAACACAGTAACAGAGGTGTAGTACAATGGTTAATGCACTGACTGATAATACAGGGGTCATGAGTTTGATCCCCCAATGTGCCTAATGCATAAGGCTGGCTGAGGCATCAGCTTTGACATGTAAGTATTGTTTCTTGAGACATTTTATTTGTATTTTAAGTATTGCTGCCAGCAAACACACCCTCACATGCCATAACCTAAGGTGCTGCATAAGGTACCCTATAAGGCACTCCATAGGGCACATTATAAAGTGCACTGTCCGCCACAGCACCCTATAATGTCCCCTATAGGGCACCCTATAAGGCGATCCATAGGATACCTTATAAGGCACCTTATATGGACGGTAACCATAAGGTGCCTCAGAAGGCGCTTTATAGGGCGCCCTATAAAGCACCTTCTGAGGAACCTTATGGTTACAGTATGCTGAGGGTGGTTTTGCTGGCAGCACTAATGTACATTAAAAATAGATAATGCTTTGGATAGCCCTATCAAATAACCCCACTGTGGGTTTGAACCCATGACCTCTGGCTCCACAGACAGTGAAGTAACCAGTAGGCTACAGCTCTATAGCTGCTGACAAGCCCCTGGCTGGCTGCAGAAGGACTGCATGTCACCACACAAACATTCTGCTGTGGTTACCAGGATAGGGTCAACCCACCAGTACCCAGGATGCACAGCACAAGCAAATCAGCAGTCTACAGATGATCACAAGATGGGATATGCACCCCACAGCACCTCAGCCTGGTAGGGGGTGCCGACGGTGTGTGTTAGTGACACAGAGTAGCTACAGACCGTCACAGTGTGTGGGTCCTGTGCTCACCCTGAGGGTGAGGTGGGGTGCCCAGCACCATTTTCGCAGCACCTGGCTTTGCTGAGATTGGCACTGATGGGGACCTGCAGCATAGCCTATGTGTGATAGGTAGTCCTTGCAAACACTCCTAGGATATGCCCGTGTCCATCTGTATTTCACATCTAGCCCTTGTGGACTATGATGCACCCAGAAAAGTGCATACCCTGTGTGAGTGCCATGGTCACATGATTTAAGTGAAGGGGGGTGTTTGGACCCACAGGCGGATTACGTACCACCATCCAACCCACTCTCTAGGGCTCAGCGTGAGGGACAGGATCTCCCACCAACAGATCCACATTCTACCACGCCCCCCCCCCTTGCAATAGTGGCAGTAAAGGGGACCATCACACCAGTCCTGCTGGGGATCACACACCCTACAGGGCAGGCAATGCAGAGCTGTACACATCCATAAAGCAATAGCAGACAGACAGGAGGCCTGGAAATGCACAGCTCCCCCCCACCGCTATCTGACATTCTCCAGCAGCAAGCCTCTAGCCTCTACACCCTGCAAGGTGTTCCAGCAAGACACATACTAGCTGCAGACAGTCTGCTAGCTAGTCCATGCTCCTGAAGGAAATGCATGTACCCAGAACTGGGATGTCAGCATACACACCAAGCAGATAAGTCAGTGATTGGGCCCCCAAAAGAGAACTCCTAAGTATCACATGAGAGAAACCCTATACAACACTATGGGGAAACCTAGCCATGCTGTGGTCACTGCTCAGTCAGGGTGAGAGTGATCTCCCAGCAGGACATGCTGTGGCCACCCTGTCCGTGCAGGTGGTGGCTGGCCACTACAATGTCTGAGCCATTGCCCTAGCTATGTACAGATGGATCCAGGCCAGGCCATCCTATCCTGGCTATTCCCATGGTACCTTGCTCCTCATTATGCACATTGGCAGGCCAATACTGGCAACAGTGCTAGCAGTGTGGGCTGTGGAGGGTGTTTGCAGCCACCACACACTAGATCAGGGGTGGGCAAACCTTGTCCTGGAGGGCCGCAGACCAGTCAGGTTTTCGGGATATCTCTAATGAATATGCATGAGCTATATATGTATTAGAGATATCCTGCCAACCTGACTGGTTTGTGGCCCTCCAGGGCTGGATCTGGAGACCCCTGCCTTACACCTCTGTCATTTAAGATTGTGAGTGGACAAGGTGCAGATGTCCAAGACATCAAAAAGATTAGATAGAATTTGTCACAGTCCTCCTCACTTCTCACCACCACCAAAAAATTGTCTATTAGACAACCTTTTGGTGGTGGTGAGAATCGAGGAGGAATGTGACACATTCTATATACCCTTTCGATGTCTAGGACATCTGTACCTTGCCCACTAGCTGGCTGCAGCCCAATAGCAATAGAAGTAGAAGAACACAGAACCTCAACACCCTCTGTATCCCGAAGTGCTTCGTAAAGGTTAATGCTTGCACCAGCAACCGAGCTTTCTCCTTTACAGCTCCAGCACTCTGGAACCGATTGCCAACCGAACTACGTGAAGTCAGTGATTTGAAAGACTTTAGAAAACTACTCAAGACACATCTTTTCCAAGCACATTACAACCTAACCACTTGAAATATACTAACCTCCTGAAGTAAACTCAGCAATGTATAAATTTGTATATAAGGGTCATCATTTGTAAAGCCCTAACAGGCAGCCACTGTAAATATGTATTAAGTACCTGTATGTAACTACAATATTCAATCCACTGTAAATCTTGTAACCCTATGCTTGCTGTGCTCTATCCCCCCCCTCCCCCAAATCACATTGTATATAAATTAATCCTGGCCAGTACAGCCAAACCTCCTATGTATAGACACCGCTGCTGATCACTGGAAGCAGCGGGCTACAAATGTACACTAAATAAATAAATAAATAATGCATATATATCTCATGCATGTTCATTAGGGATATCCCGAAAACCTGACTGGTGTGCGGCCCTCCAGGACCGGAGGTGCCCACCCCTACACTAGATAGACAGACACACACTCCCCACACCTATGCCAGCATTGTGCAACTATAGAGGTGTTTGGCAGCCCTGACCACCGCACCAGCCTGGGCACAGTGCAGGCATGGCTATGGTACTCAATACTGTTGGGGTCATTCCCCAGGGTGGTAAACACTGTCAGACACAAGACCTGTAGCACACTCCAAAGACATCAGAAAGGTTGCTATGATGCAGCTCAATCAGCAAATTGTGCTTAACTTAGGAATTGCTATCTGCCAGTAATCATAGCAACCGTTTGATAGATGTTTACCGTATCCCCAGGCTTAGGGTGGCATTGCCAAGGTATGCAAGTGTTAGTATTGGGAGATGCACACAGAGCCCAACATCCTGCCGCTTCAGGAGGCATTGGATAATGGAGCCTGTGGGTGCGGGTGTGTCTGCCCCTGTTGGCCACTGCTTTAGGGCAGAGGTTCCCAACTCCAGTCCTGGTGAGCCAAACACTGTTCGGGTTTTCATGCTGTCCCTCATGAATATGCATGAGATACATCTGCATACCATGGGGGCGGCACATAGAAATGCAGCACAGGCATCTTTATTAGAGGCAGCATGGAACCTGGATGGTGTTTGGCCCTCCAGGACTGCATTTGGGAGAATCTGCTCTAGGTAATGCGCATGTTTATGGTGTCTGTGCTCTGTATGGTAAAAGGTAGGTGTTTTGGGCATGTTTATGTCATCTGCAATAAAGGTTCTGTCTGTATTAGCACGTTTTAGTAGTGGGTAAAATATGGGGACTGGGTCAGCAGGCACCACAGCTGGGACATGAACCTATGACCTTTTGCTTCTGAATACACTGGTTTTGTGCACTGCACCACCATGTTGTCACAGAGTCTGTGTATTCCCTGGTGATACCATGTTCGTCAGACAGGGCCTGTCTGTTGCAGTGCATGGCACCCACCTACACAAAGCTAGGCCACGGTCTGCTCTGGGCAGCTGCCACTGCCCGCTCCACCACCAGTATCTCTCTGCCACCATGCTGACATGCCCTTCTGCTGGTGGTGCTGGTGGAGCGCAGTCTCAGGCCATCCAGTGTGCAGGTAGGCGGCTGCTTATGGTGCGGGTTCTGGGGTAGTGGTGCCTGCATAGGTGTCCACGCTTCCCCCCAGCACCACCTGCCACTGTTCCGTGCCCTTGGGGGTAGCTGCTGGGTACTATCCCCTGTGACACTGTGGGAAACACAGTCATGCCCATGTTGGGCCTTCAGCAGTTGCTGTCTGGCTGCTCTGCTGTTTCAACATTCGTATGGGCCACCTAGGCATCACCCTAGTCCGCACTGTGGGCCAGCTGCACCACAGCATGTGCCGCCTGCGGCCCTCTGTAAATGGTATCTCTCCCCTGCAAATGTGCATCTAACGGCAGGTTTTCAATCGCGTTAGGATTCAGCTCTTCAGATCAGCGCGTTAGTGTGAAAGGAGCCTCTCCCTGCCCACACTCTACCCATTGACCCCTTCTCTCCGCCCTCTCTCCACCTTCTGTGGTGTTTTACCGCGCCGCGGAAAGTCTACGATCGTTAAGTTACGTTAATCGGTGTTATGAGACGTTACCACAGTTTAGTAAACATACCCCATAGAGGGGAGTAACCTGAGACGTCTCATAACGCGCGTTAACGTAACTTAACGATCGTTAACATTACATAACGTGCATTATGTAACGTTACTGCAGTTTAGTAAACATACCCCATAGAGGGGAGTAACCTGCATGGAGCAGCAGTTACAACCCTAAACGAAGGCACAGAGGGGAGTAACATGCATGGAGCAGCAGATACAGCCCTAAACAAATACATAGAGGGGAGTAACCTGCACAGAGCGGCAGATACAACCATAAATGAAGACCTAGAGGGGAGTAATCTGCATGGAGCGGCAGATACAACCCTAAACAAGCAGCAGATACAACCCTAAACAAAGGCATAGAGGGGAGTAACCTGCATGGAGCGGCAGATACAACCCTAAATGAAGACATAGAGGGGAGTAACCTGCATGGAGCAGCAGATCACTCCGAATCGAAGGCATAGAGGAGAGTAACCTGCATGGAGCGGCAGATACAACCCTAAATGAAGACATAGAGGGGAGTAACCTGCATGGAGCAGCAGATCACTCCGAATCGAAGGCATAGAGGGGAGTAACCTGCATGGAGCAGCAGATCACTCCGAATCGAAGGCATAGAGGGCAGTAACCTGCATGGAGCATGTCACGCGGTTGCTGGTGACACAAAGATTATACGCCACTAGGTAGCGCTGTTAAAGAACAAAGAGTCCGAGTGTAGGGTAATAAAGGCTTTTATTCCCCGTTTAAAGCAAGGTTCAACTAAGAGATAGTTTAGACAACAGAAACAGTCCTTTGTTTCAAAAGGTACCAATATTCACTTGCTAGTTAACTGTTACTTCACAGTTTAAAACAGGTTTTCTTCAAAGTAATATTCAGTATAATAAACATCAACTTATACTTCATTTATTCTTCTGTGGAGCATACACACTTTGGAGCATAGGCAGTGCACCAATCACATTCCATTTCCTCAGGCAAAGGTGTGGGAATAGTGCTGGGAGAATCCACTTCCATCAAATCCTCTCTCCTATACTGATTCAAAGGGTTTTCACTATCCCTGTCTATTTCAGCGTGGTAATCTAATACGTGGGAGTTTGGCTTCACATAAGCAGGGACTCTTAAGGCTGGCGGTAGTTTAGTGAACCAGTCTTGACTCTTATTTCTCCTAGGAGGAATACTTCTTTTAGTATAACTTTTAGCAGTACAATCATTACAGTTAATCTTCAATGCCTCATACCTTGGCTCACTGAGTAAAAACTTCCGTTGCTTATAAAACTGCTTTTCCCTCTGAATAGGTGAAACTGGGCAATGATCCTCTAGAGATAAGCTTCTGTCAGAACCTCCCTCTCTGGTTCTTAGCTTTCTTCTCTCTAGGTTACAAACAGGCAGAGTATAGGAACTAGGCGTGGCAGAGCCTCTCACCTTGGAGCAACTTCCACCAAACTCCCCTTGCACAACAGGTCCAGTTTGGGCTTTCTGGCTTCCCACCTTGTGAGGTCTGTTTCTCCTCCACCTTCCAGCTTGGCTTCTTCCACAGCAATCAGGCTTATGTCCTTGATAGCCTCCAGGCTTCTCTGCTGTTTCTCCTTCTAGTCCAGCTCCAGTTCTTTCTTCCTCTTTCTCCTCCTTCCTCAGCTCCTGCTGTGTCCACGGCTTCCTCTGCTTATACCACTGCTGCTTATGCCACTCCTCTCCAGAAGCATTCTGCTCTGGCTTATAAAGTGAACCGTTACTGCTAACTTCCTGGTTCCCTTTCAGCTGCAGGTCATCAGTGAGATTAGGTTCATTAAGACCAGTATGTCTGTTCCTGCTCCCTCTAGCTGTGCCTGAAGGTAACTGCACCTCTAGTTCTTCTAAAACAGGATTTCCTTTCTTAAAACCAACTTTATTAGTGCCCGCATCATGACACATCCCCTCTCTTAAAATATTACGGGCTGAATGACCCTCATTACAGCACGTAATCCTAGACATGGCGTCAGCATTCTCATGCAGCTTCCCTGCTCTGTGTTGCACTTGAAATTCATACGGTTGTAATGCCATGTACCATCTAGTTAGTCTGCTATTATTGTTGCGCATCTGGCTCAACCACTTGAGCGGGGCATGATCGGTGATGAGGGTAAACCTCCTTCCCGTAAGGTAGAACTTCAAAGCTTCAACCGCCCACCTGATAGCTAAACACTCACGCTCAATCGTCGAGTACTTCTTCTCGGCTGGTGACAGTTTTCTGCTTAAAAACATGACGGGGTGTTCAGCTCCCTCCTACATTTGTGAAAGGACGGCTCCTAGGCCGATTTCTGATGCGTCTGTTTGGAGTAAAAATGGCTGATGAAAATCCACCCCTCTTAGAATGGGAGCTCTACATAGTTTCTCTTTCAATGTTTTGAAGGCAGTCTCTGCCTCAGTTGTCCAGGCTAGCGTGTTTGGGGCATTTTTCCGCAACATCTCTGTGAAGATGGCGCTTTCTTCAGCGAAATGTGGGATGAAGCGCCTATAGTACCCTATGAGCCCTAAAAAGCTCCTTAGCTGCTTTTTGTTCTGGGGTGCGGGGAAACTGCGCACGCTTTCAATTTTGTCTAATAAAGGACGGACAGTACTTCTGCCTACTACATGTCCTAAGTATTTAACTTCGCCCGCTGCAAACATGCATTTTCCTGGATTCAAAGTTAAACCAGCTTGCCGCATCGCATTTAAGACTGCTTTTATTTGGACTAAATGCTGGTTCCACGTAGTGCTATGGATAACTATGTCATCCATGTAAGCTGTTGCATACTCTTGATGAGGTCGTAAGACTATATCCATAAGTCTCTGACAGGTCGCCGCGGCTCCATGTAGCCCGAAAGGCATACGTCGAAACTGAAACAGGCCAACTGGTGTTGTAAAGGCTGTTTTTGGACGTGCCTCTCTGGTCAGGGGAACCTGCCAGTAGCCTTTCGTCATATCTAGTGTGGTGAGATATTTAGCTTGACCCAGCCGGTCTAGAAGCTCTTCTATGCGTGGCATCGGATACGCATCGAAGGTGGAAATGTCATTGACCTGTCGGAAGTCAATGCAAAAACGCATTGTTCCGTCTGGCTTAGGGACGAGGACAATAGGGCTGGACCAAGGGCTTCGGGACTCTTCTATCACTCCCATCTCCACCATATCGTGTACTTGCGCGATGACCTCTTGTCGTTTGGCTTCGGGCAAACGATACGGTCTTTGCCGGACAATTTTTCCAGGAGTGAGGATTTCGTGCGCAACCAAGTTTGTCTCGCCAGGCACGGATGTCAACACATCATTAAACTTCGCCAACAGGCTGAACAGTTGGTGCTTCTGCACTATCGAGAGTTCTTCACCCACTCGTAACTCCGGACTGGCTTTACAGTCGGACAACAATGGGCACAAATCTTCCTCTATTGGCTTTTCCCCTACAGCTACCAAGCTTCTCATCTCGGTCTTCCCCGTGGAGCCAAATCCTCCGCTCCCTCGGCTGGTGGGGCTTATCATGGACACTTCCTCTAGAGGCGGGAAGCCCACTCGCTCAAATATGAGCTGAGCTATTCTCTCTCCAGCTTTTACTTCAAAATCTTCCTTCGAAAAATTAAACAACAGGACCTTTATTATCCCCCTGTAGTCGGGGTCTACTACCCCAGCGCCAACATCAATAAAATATTTCAGGGCCAATCCTGAGCGGGGCGCAATCCTACCGTAACATCCCGGTGGAATTTCTACTTGGATGTCGGTGCTAACGAGCGCCTTGCCCCCCTTAGGGACTAGGTGATTTTCCGCACTGTATAAGTCATACCCTGCGGCCTGTGGAGTGGCTCGACAGGGGCTTCGAGCTTCCGGTGAGGTTTTGCAAAATTTTAAAACAAATTTTTTTCTGCTTCCTCTGGTATCTTCCGGTTTTGGCTCTTAACTTTCCCTAAAAGGGGACTGGGGACCACCCTACCCTTAAAAGGAGTATTTTGGGACACGAGAACTTCTCGTGGGTTCAAACCTTTTTCTAGGCCCTTCTCAAATTGTGGCCAGTCTCTACCAAGGACCAGCTCTTTGGGCAATCTAGGGACTACTGCTATTAGCATAATTTTTTCTATTCCCAGACCTTTGACCAGCAATTTGTACACAGGATACAAGGTAGCAGCACCATGTACACACTTAATCCTTACATGGCCTTCTGGACGGTCTGGGGCGGACGCAGCTTGCTCTTGAATGGTAGACCAGAGCTTGCGCGAAATCATTGTCTGGTCCGCATCAGAGTCCAGCAAGGCTTTTGCAGCTACTCCTTGCACCGTGACATTCAGTACAAACCCTTCTGACAATAAATGATTATGCTCCCCCATGAGAGCAGTACGTACCCTACATTCATTCATGACATGTCCTAACTTTCCACAGTTAAAACATCTCTTAACAAGATTTTTCTCTGCCTTTTTATCACCCTTTGCATTAGATGTTTTAGCCTGGTAGAGACTTCCTGA
Source organism: Ichthyophis bannanicus (assembly GCA_033557465.1). NCBI lineage: Eukaryota > Metazoa > Chordata > Amphibia > Gymnophiona > Ichthyophiidae > Ichthyophis > Ichthyophis bannanicus. The sequence goes on from CM066041.1 coordinate 295,893,462, forward strand.
GACTGGGTTGAATGTCGCTATGGCTGTCTTAGCTACCCCCTCCATAGGCTGAGTAATTAATTCGGCCTCCAAATACCTCTCGGTCAAGGCAATCGCCTCCATAGTTGAGCGACAATTCTGTAGAATAAGGAAGCTCTTGATTTTACCAGGCACTGCAGTCATGAATTGCTCAAGAACAATCATATCAATCAATGAATCTACGGATCTTTCACTGGGCCTTAGCCACTTTTCAGCCAAGCGCCTCAGTCGGTGACCCAATGACTTAGGTGTTTCGCCTACTTCAAATCGTGCTGCACGTAGCCTGCGGTTATAGGTAAGTGGGGTCAAGCCCAGGCGTTCCCTGATGGCTTTTGTCACTTCGCTATAGTCGGCAGCTAACGCAGCAGGCATTGCCCTGTAGGCTGACAGTGCCTCTCCCGTAAGGGACACTGCCAGTCGGATGGACCATTGGTCCTCTGGCCAACCCACTGAAAGGGCAATTCTTTCAAATGCCTCCAGAAATTCATCTGGATCGTCCTTTTCCCCCAACTTCCCAAAAGTCAGAGTGTCACAGGATCCCAGTCCTACCAGACCATGGCTCAGTCCTGAGCTCTGCTTTATGAGTCCAGCGGCTGCTTCCTGTGTCTTCTGTTGATGGCTCATCCAGGTCTCCAGCATCTGCAGGACTGGCTTTTGCTGCTCCTGCATCGCCAGGATAGCACGCTGCTGTGTCTGCGTAGCCAGTTCAGCCTGCTTACTGAATTGTGCAGCCATCCAATCCAATATGTCGTGTTGCTCCATCGCGATGATCCCTGAAAAGAAACAAACAAAAACCAAGTGTGGCTGTACAACACTCAGCCCTACACTTCCTTGTGGTTTTTTTTTTGTTTTTTTTTAAACTGACAGACACTTGTATCCCCACAAGTTAGGCCCTTCTACCCATTACCTGGTAGAAGTGTAAACTCAGGCTCTCAGCAACGGTGGTGTGACTCCGCGTCGTAGCACCTTCCAGGAACTCGCCTTCCGTTCCAAAATTTTGCTGCTGTCCGGTCCACGTTTTGTTTTCCAAGCCCGATCCGGTTCTTTTCAAAAGTCCAGTCCGGGTTTTCCTTTCTGGCACTCCGGTCCAGGTTTTCTTTAACTCCGGTCCGTTTTCTTGATACTCCGGTCCGGGTTTTCTTTGACTCCGGTCCGGGTTTTCTTTGTCTCCGGTCCGGGTTTTTGATTTTTTTTTTTTCTTCAAGATGAACACTGGCAATTTTATTTCTATATTTCTTTGCTGTATCTCTTAGGCTTATATGCAAAATCCTAAAAACTACACCATTTATGTCACGCGGTTGCTGGTGACACAAAGATTATACGCCACTAGGTAGCACTGTTAAAGAACAAAGAGTCCGAGTGTAGGGTAATAAAGGCTTTTATTCCCCATTTAAAGCAAGGTTCAACTAAGAGATATTTTAGACAACAGAAACAGTCCTTTGTTTCAAAAGGTACCAATATTCACTTGCTAGTTAACTGTTACTTCACAGTTTAAAACAGGTTTTCTTCATAGTAATATTCAGTATAATAAACATCAACTTATACTTCATTTATTCTTCTGTGGAGCATACACACTTTGGAGCATAGGCAGTGCACCAATCACATTCCATTTCCTCAGGCAAAGGTGTGGGAATAGTGCTGGGAGAATCCACTTCCATCAAATCCTCTCCCCTATACTGATTCAAAGGGTTTTCACTATCCCTGTCTATTTCAGCGTGGTAATCTAATACGTGGGAGTTTGGCTTCACATAAGCAGGGACTCTTAAGGCTGGCGGTAGTTTAGTGAACCAGTCTTGACTCTTATTTCTCCTAGGAGGAATACTTCTTTTAGTATAACTTTTAGCAGTACAATCATTACAGTTAATCTTCAATGCCTCATACCTTGGCTCACTGAGTAAAAACTTCCGTTGCTTATAAAACTGCTTTTCCCTCTGAATAGGTGAAACTGGGCAATGATCCTCTAGAGATAAGCTTCTGTCAGAACCTCCCTCTCTGGTTCTTAGCTTTCTTCTCTCTAGGTTACAAACAGGCAGAGTATAGGAACTAGGCATGGCAGAGCCTCTCACCTTGGAGCAACTTCCACCAAACTCCCCTTGCACAACAGGTCCAGTTTGGGCTTTCTGGCTTCCCACCTTGTGAGGTCTGTTTCTCCTCCAGCTTCCAGCTTGGCTTCTTCCACAGCAATCAGGCTTATGTCCTTGATAGCCTCCAGGCTTCTCTGCTGTTTCTCCTTCTAGTCCAGCTCCAGTTCCTTCTTCCTCTTTCTCCTCCTTCCTCAGCTCCTGCTGTGTCCACAGCTTCCTCTGCTTATACCACTGCTGCTTATGCCACTCCTCTCTCTCCTCTCCAGAAGCATTCTGCTCTGGCTTATAAAGTGAACCATTACTGCTAACTTCCTGGTTCCCTTTCAGCTGCAGGTCATCAGTGAGATTAGGTTCATTAAGACCAGTATGTCTGTTCCTGCTCCCTCTAGCTGTGCCTGAAGGTAACTGCACCTCTAGTTCTTCTAAAACAGGATTTCCTTTCTTAAAACCAACTTTATTAGTGCCCGCATCATGACAAGCATCAGATACAACCCTAAATGAAGGCATAGATGGGAGTAGCCTGCATGGAGCGGCTGATACATCCCTAAACAAAGGCATAGAGGGGGGTAACCTGCATGGAGCAGCAGATACAACCCTAAACGAAAGCATAGAAGGGACTAACCTGCATGGACTGGCAGATACAACCCTAAACGAAGGCATAGAGGGGAGTAGACTGCATGGAGCAGCAGATACAACCCTAAATGAAGGTATAGATGGGAGTAACCTGCATGGAGTGGCAGATACAACCCTAAGCGAAGGCATAGAGGGGAGTAACCTGCATGGTGCGGCAGATACAACCCTAAACCAAGGCATAGAAGGGAGTTACCTGCACGGAACAGCAGATACAACCCTAAACAGAAGCATAGAGGGTTGTAACCTGCATGGAGCGGCAGATACAACACTTAACAAAGGCATAGAGGGGTGTAAACTGCATGAAGCAGCAGATACAACCCTAAACGAAGGCATAGAAGGGAGTAACCTATACGGAGTAGCAGATACAACCCTAAACGAAGGCATGGAGGGGAGTAACCTGCATGGAGCAGCAGATACAACCCTAAATAGAGGCATAGAATGGAGTAACCTGCACAAAGCAGCAGATACAACCCTAAATGAAGACATAGAGGGGAGTAACCTTCACGGAGTAGCAGATACAACCCTAAACGAAGGCATAGAGGGGAGATAACCTGCATGGAGTGGCAGATACAACGCTAAACAAAGGAATAGATGGGAGATAACCTGCATGGAGTGGCAGATACAACCCTAAACGAAGGCATAGAGGGGAGTAACCTGCATGGAGCAGCAGATACAACCCTAAACGAAGACATAGAGGGGAGTAACCTGCACAGAGCGGCAAATACAACCCTATATAATGACTTAGAGGGGAGTAACCTGCATGGAGCAGCAGATACAACCCTAAACGAAGGCATAGAGGGGAGTAATCTGCATGGAGTGGCAGATACAATCCTAAACGAAGGCATAGAGGGGAGTAACCTGCATGGAGTGGCTGATACAACCCTAAATGAAGATATAGAGGGGATTAACCCTCAATGGCGCCGCAGATACAACCCTAAACGAAGGCATAGATGGAAGTAAGCTGCATGGAGCGGCAGATACAACCCTAAACGAAGGTATAGAGGGGAGTAAACTGCATGGAGTGGCAGGTGGACAGAGCTGGTGTTAGGGGTGGAGGAACCCAGGGCAGAAAGGGGCGGGGGCCCCAAAATTCACCTTCAAGCTATTCCTCCTTCAGAAAGAGTCAGACTTGGGGGCTGTGGCATGTGGACCCAGGGCAACTGCCCTGTTTGCCACCCCTAACGCCGGCCCTGTAGGTGCCACTCCACAACTCTAGCCACTTTATTGGATGGAATAGATGGACCTTGCTGTTCTTTTTTTCGCTTTCATTTATTATGTTACCATGTTGCTATGTTCATAGATATCACCGAGGACCCAAAAATGAGTGTAAATATTTAACCTCAAGGATTATAGCAGAGTTGCCAAGTTACCCCGTTCCAGGAGTGAGATTTTAAGCCATTCCTGTATTTCTGACAATCTCATTCTGAATGTGCCGGCCCGTCCATTGTGCGATAATGTTGTTCGCATAGGGCACCGCGCTTCAGGGGGCCCCGCGCGAACACCATTAATGCACAATGTGGACGGCTGCAGAAGGAGCCGGGGAAGCCCACGCAAGGCCCCAGCTCCCTCTGTACAGCCGCTAGTATGAGGATTTTTTCTTTCATGCTAGCGGCTGTATCTGTGAAGCCGTGAATGCCGGGAGAGGTTAAAGGCAATGCCCTTTAATCTTTCCCAGCATTCGTGGCTTCACAGATACAGCTGCTATCGTGAGGGAAAAGACTCCTCACGCTAGCGGCTGTGCAGAAGGAGCTGGGGCCTCGCGTGAGCTTCCTCGGCTCCCTCTCCAGCCCTTTAGATGGCCGCGGGGCTGTTCAGGGGGGGGGGGGGGTTAGGACTGGATGAGCTATGATGGAGGGAGAGGGAACTGGGCTGGAAATGGGCTCTAATGGGGGGGCGAGGACTGCAAATGGGCCATGATTGGGGGGGGCTAGGACTGCAACTGGGTCATGATGGGGGGTTGGGGGGGCCTAGGACTGGATGGGCTGTGATGGGGGGGCTAGGACTGGATGGGCTGTGATGGGGGGACTTGGATTGGAAATGGACTATGATGGGGGTGCTAGGACTGCAAATGGGCTGTAATGGTGGGGGGCTAGAACTGGAAATGAGCTGTGATGGGGGGATCTTGGACTGGAAATGGACTGTGATGGAGGGGTTAGGACTGCAAATGGGCTGTAATGGTGGTGGTGGGGGGCCTAGAACTGGAAATGGGCTGACGAGGGGGCTGGAAATTGGCTGATGGGGGAACTTGGAGTGGAAATGGGCTGATGGGGGGCTAGAATAGAACTGGAAAGGAGCATATGGGGGCGAGGACTGGAAATGGACTGATGGGGGCGGGAATAGCACTGGAAATGGGCTGATGGGGGCTGGAATAGGGCTGGAAATGGGCTGATGAGGGGGCTAGGATTGGAAATGGGCTGATGGGGGGGAGCTTGGAGTGGAAATGGGCTGATGGGGGGCTAGAATAGAACTGGAAAAGAGCATATGGGGGCTAGGACTGGAAATGGGCTGATGGGGGCTGGAATAGGACTGGAAATGGGCTGACAAGGGGGCTAGGACTGGAACTGGAAAAGAACATATGAGGGGCTAGGACTGGAAATAGGCTGATGGGGGGAGCTTGGATTGCAAATGGGTGATGGGCTGGAATAGGACTGGAAATGGCTAATGGGGGAATAGGACAAGAAATGGGCTGATGGGGGCTGGAATAGGTCTGGAAGCGGGCTGAGGGGAGTTGGAATAGTGCTGGAAATGGGCTGACAAGGGGGCTAGGATTGGAAATTGGCTGATGGGGGGAGCTTGGAGTGGAAATGAGCTGATGGGGGCTGGAATGGAACTGGAAAAAAAGCATATGGGGGGCTAGGACTGGAAATGGGCTGATGTGGGGGCTTGGGAGATTGGGACTAGAAGGAAGTGGATGTTGGGTGGGTCTAGAACTATAAGGGAGCTGATTTGGGGGAGGACTAGAAAGGGTTGGGGATGGGGAATGAGAATGGAGAGGGGAAAAGATATTTTGTGTGGGAGGGAAGAAAAGTCTACGATGGGCTGGGTATTGGGAGAGTGGGTGGGGACTGAGAATGGAAGGGTGAAATTTGAGTGGATGATAAAGGAATAAGGAAAGAAAAGGGGGAAAGAGCAAAAGGGGAAAGATCAGTTTGCTAAAGCAGATATAGAGAGAGAATGGAAAAAAGCTAAAAGAGAAGAAAGGACAAATGGATAGCTCGCAGAAGACACAAAGAAACCAGAAGAAAGTGACTGGAGCAATTACAACTGAAAAATAAAATGCCCAAACAAAAAGTAGAAAAATACTTTATATTTTGAATTTATTAACTGGAATATGTCAGGTATGGGAAATGTGTATCGCTAACATCTTCACGTTTTTGCTTAGTGCAAGCGGAAATTAATTTATAGTTTTATTTCTCCAGTGTTGTACATTTCATGTTTGGCTTTTGGGGTTCCCAGTTTAATTATCTTCCTATTTCTAAATTGTGATCCCTTTTTCTTTGTGTGGTGACAGTCTATGTTCTGCACGTGTAACCAAGGGGTATGTTTACTAAACTGCGTTAGTGCAATTCGCGTTAGGAGCCGCGGTAGTGACAGAAACCCCCAATAAGGACATGGGCGGTACATCGTCACCACTAACGCGCGTTAAAAAAATTAACGAGCGTTACCGGGCGCCGTGGCGCATTACTGCGCGTTAAACATAAGAAGACGTACAGACACAAAGCACTGAAACAGAGCTGTAGCACAATGGTTATGGTACTGACCGCTGTTACAGGCAGCATGGGTTCAAGTCCCCAGTGTGCCTAACGCAGAAGACTGTCCCAGGCATCACCCTCTACATTACAGAGGGAAAGAGGAGGCATGTTTTTCATTACGTTGAGTATTGGTGTCAGAAAAACACCCTCGGAGTGTGCCTAGCCACGTACGTTGGTGCGTGCGAGGTTGCATGCATTGGTACGTGCGTAGCTGCACGCGTGCAATCGTGCGTGGGTACGTGTGTTTTTACCAGTGTGGGCATCTTATATTACAGACTCTGTAGGGTGTCTTGCACCTATGCATTATGCTAACAGATGTACGTGTGATGGCCTATGGTTTATCAGAGCCTGTGAGCAGGTGCTGGAGTTTCACAGGGTTGGATTGTGCCAGTCACACCCATGATGCACTGCACATGCAAATCAGCTGTCCACAGATACACACCATGGGGAATGCACCCCCACAGCACCTCGGCCTGGTAGGGGGAACTGACCATGTGCACCCCCACAGCACCTCGGCCTGATAGGGGGTACCGACCGTGTGCTGTACTGGCACAGAGTAGCTACACACCGTCACATTGTGCGGGTACTGTGAGGCGCCCAGCACTAGGTCCACAGCACCGTCCATGGCTGAAAGAGGCCATGGCGCAGGTCCAAAGCAGTGTTACTGTGTGAGATAAGTAGTTTCTGCATGGAACACCTTGGACATCTCTGTCTGTTTCAGTCAGGTGTAGCCCCCATGCACCACCACCACCACCCCCTCCCCCAGGGGCCAAGGGTGGCAAACAGGGGGGCCCCCCCCCCAATCAAAAGATCCACAGTCTACCTCCCTGCAAAGGTGGCAGTAGAGGGGAACATTAACCCTAGTCCTGCTGAGGAACAGACACCCCACAGGGCAGTCAATGCAGCTCTGTACACAGCCATAACACAATAGCAGACAGACATTAGGCCTGGATATGGTATGCTGCACCCCACCACTATCTGATATTCCCCTGGTGCAAGCCACTCCATCACAACACCAAACAGTCTGCTAGTGCCCAGTGGAGATGCCTGCACCCAGAACTGGGATGCCAGCATACACAGCAAGCAGATACATCAGTGACTGGGCCCCAAAAGGAAACCCATATTTATCACATGAGAGAAATAGTAGATAGCACTATGGGAGTTCCTAGCCATGCTGTGGTCACTGCACAGTCAGGGTGAGAGTGATCTCTCAGCAGGATATACTGAGGTCACCCTGTCTGTGTAGGTGGTGGCCGGGCACTACAATGTGCCTGTCACTGCCCTATGCCCTGTGCAGATGCACCCTGGCCAGGCCACCCTGTCCGGCCTATACCCATGGTACCTTGCTCCTCATTATGCACATTGGCAGCCCAATACTGGCAACATTGCTGGCAGTGTGGGCTGTGGAAGGTGTTAGCAGCCACCACACACTGGATAGACAGACAGCCACCCCCACACCTATGCCAGCATTGTGCTACTATAGAGGTGGTCAGCAGCCATACCCACCACACCAGTCCTGGGCATAGTATAGGCATGGATATGGTACACAAGACTGTTGGGGGGTCACTCCCCAGGGTGGTGAACACTGTCAGAGACCAGACCTGCAGCACACACCGCAGACATCAGAATGATTGTTATGGTGGAGCTCAATGAGCAAAATGTGCTTAACGTAGGAATTGATATCTGCCAGTTATCAGAGGAAACGTTTGATAGCTGTGTACCATATACCCAGGTGTAGGGTGGCATTGCTAAGGTATGCAACTGCTAGTATTGGGAGATACAGGCAGGGCCCAATGTCTTGCCTCTCCAGGTGGCATTGGCCAATGGGGCCTGTGGGTGGGTGGGTGGGTGGCCCTGTTGGCTGCTGCTTTACGGCAGAGTTCCCCAACTCCAGTCCTAGTGTTCAAAACACTGTTCGGGTTTTCATGCTGTCCCTCATAAATATGCATGAGCTACATCTGCATACCATGGGGTTGGTGCATAGCTATGCAGCACAGGCATCTTTATTAGAGGCAGCATGAAACCGGAATGGTGTGGGGCCCTCCAGGACTGCATTTGCGGGACTCTGCTTTAGGTAATGTGCCTGTTTCTGGTGTCTGTGTTTGGTGTGGTAAAATATAGGCCATGTGTATGTTCTCTGCACTACAGGAGTGTCTTTACTATCACTGTTTAGTGGTGGGTAAATCTATGGGGACTGGGTTGGCAGGAGCCCCAGCTGGGATTTGAACCTGTGACCCTCTGGTCTTACAGGCACTGGCTGTGTCTGTTGCACCACACTGTGGCCACAGGGACAGTGCAGTCCCTGGAGTTAGTTAAACCGGCCTGACGAGTCAGAAACCCTGCTCTGCAACAGGTTTACTGTGGCCTCATTTACCTTGTATGCAGACAAAGGTGCACATAAACTTCAGAAAAGACCTCACAAAAGGGGCACACACCCATAACCAAGCTGGGCAACAATGATATCATTGGGAAACATTACACAACACTCCCAGGACAGCTCCATTACAATGAGATGATCTTTGAAAGGGTCTGCGGAGCGTAGACCCTTCCACACATCATTTCTTTTTTTTTTTTGGTGCTTTCCAGGGAGTGTTGTTCCTTGTTGCCCATTGCTATCACTGTTGTCCAGCTGAATTATGCTTTTTAAAATGTTTCTTGTGGTCATTTTTAACGTTTTATGTGAAATTTTGTTCTGTGCACATGTATCACACTGCTCACGTTTTGTGGGTTTCCCCGGTTTTTTCTGTACATTGCTGACGTAAATGGTTTCTCTTCCCTTTAAATGCCTTTAACGACAGGTTTTCATTCGCGTTGGAATTGAGCTCAGGAATTCAGTGCGTTAGTGTGAGGGGAGCCTCTCCCCGCCCACTCTCCGCCCATTGACCCCTTCTCTCCGCCCACTCTCCACCTTCTGCGCTGTTTTAACGCGCCGCGGGACTTTACGATCGTTAACTATGCTTAACGCGCGTAGTATTACGTTAACGGTCGTTAGCGCGTCGGTACACGCGTTATACGGCTCTTACAGTCGTTAACATCGTATAACGCACGTTAGTCACGTTTACTGCACTTTAGTAAACATCCCCCCAAGTTGAGATATTCTGTTCATATTGTTTCTATTTGACAGTCCCACTTGTTCTCTTTCCCCCAGTGAGATATATTGGTATTCTCTAAGATGTACTGGTTTTAATATCTGCAATGTTGCCTTTTGATAGGTAGGGTTTGGTGCTTTGTGAATACTGATAGTGCTGTTATGATATAGCGGGTTTGCTATGGGTTCTAAATGATCAGTGTTTATAGTACTTACTAATGAGCCTGGTGGTTGTCACTGCAATATAGTAATGTAGAAATCTGTTAGTCTTTCTTTATTCAGACACTCATTAAGAGGCATGTTTACTAAAAGCGCATGTTAACATTATGTAAATATTTACGTACATTAGGTTCCTTATGCAAATGAGGCCCCGCAATTAATCTCTGCACATGGCCCCACACCCCCCTTGGGCCGCCCCTGATTCTGATGCATTATGGAACCTGCAGCACTGATTCCACTGGGTAAAATTAGAGACTACAAATACCATACTGCACTGCAATGGAAGCTTAAAATCTGAACGGGGAAACAGTCTCACTCCTGGAACTGGGGAACTTAGCAACTGTGTCATAGTTACTTGACTAATGTACACTTGTAAATAGTACATTGTAATGTAGTTTGATATGTTCTATGTTCTTTGTAAACAAGTTCTATTCATTGTAAACCACCCCTGATCACTGGAAAGGGCAGCATATAAAGCATTTAAATAAATAAATAGACCCTGGTTCTGGTAAATATAAGATTACATATTATTCATAGCTTATTGTCCTAAGAGCAGAGCTTCAGTGAAAACTGACATTCACTATGTGTAACTCTTCATGCTTGTCTATGGTTAACCCTTTATATGCAGCTCTCCTACTGCAAACCTGGTTCCTGCAATGATAAAAAAGAAAATCTATTTTTCCTTTGTGTGCTCATTGGCTGACAGGCAAAGGGATTGGGTGCACAACTAGAACCCTCATTCCACAACAGCTTAAGTCAGCAGGCTATTCACAGAAGGGGAATTCATGGCTATACAGCTTTTAGCCCTGGATTACAGCTAGGATACAATTTCTGTCATTTTTGAGCTAATTTATTTATTTATTTAGCTGTACTTACATACCACCCTTCACCAGGTCAAATGCTTGAGAAGGATTGTTTGGCCCCTAACATGAAAGTATTTTACAAACCCCAGCAATAGACTAGTTGAAGCGCAGCTGAAGGAAGATGATTTCCCATTTATCATGTGCTTATCTTTCATTCTTTATCTCCTCTGTTGGTGGTGCCATTTCCCTGGATGACAGACCAGTGCGTAAGTATGATGGCGCTTTTAAAGATGTTTTCGTCCTAAGTCTAAGGCGCCCTTTTACTAAAGTGTGATATAGTTTTGCACCTAACATGCGAATGGTATGAAAATGTACATGCGTTAAGTGCAAAACATCTGTGTTAACTGTTGGGGGTGTGGCCAGCACATGGGCGGCTCCATATCCTAACGTGGGGTGCTATTACCGCAGGTGCATTTAATGCTACCTATAGAGGAGGGGTAGCACTCGGTGGTTATCCCCACACTGACTGTAATGCACTAACCATGCCCACTCTACCCCTAAGCCGCCCATGCATCACCCAACATGCAAATCGCAGTTAGTGCACGGATCAGCATGCAGGAACTGTTTTGTCTCCATACTAACAACTATCGTGGCTCCAAGCACATGGTTACCGTACACCTAAACCCATGCTAACTGTGTAGTTCACGTTGGTGAAAGGCCCCCTAAGATTATTTAGAAGTGTTTTCAGTTGTTCTACAGTGAGCTTGTCCACGACCCCTTACAAACAGGTAGTGAAGGGCAAGATAATACATATTGCGAATGCTGGGGGGTAATTTTTTGGACATTTGTTCATTTCATTTCCTTGCTTTGTTGGTACACATACTATATCATTGTAGTGCGGCCTAACATGAAATAACACATGCTAATACAAAAGAACGTGTTATTTCAGCTTAGCATGTGTAATTTCATTTACGTGCGCATCATTTGGTGTATGCTAAATCAAATCAAATAAATAATTCAGTGAAGCAAAGATTCAAAGGAGGCAATAGGAATTTTGAACATGGGAGGGGAAAATGAGTCTAGTGGGAAGGCCTAGAAAGAGAAGGAAGGCCAATTACAGTAGGGTTGAACAAGAAGAGTTTGAGTTGAAGACTTAGGAGACAAGGGGGAATAGGAACAGATGAATGAAAAGAATATAGCAAGATAATTTGGATCGAATTCAGAGAGGTTTCATCATCTTGCATTATTCTGTAAGTCTGTGCATGAGGGTGATGGCTTTCTCTGTGATAAGTGTAACGCTTAGAATTTTTTAGTTTAAAGCCAGCTGTGTCATTGACTCTTTGCTGCCAATGAGAAGCCACATTGCCTGAACTTATCACTGTAGTGGCAAAATGTTTACAAAAATTAAAAACTTTCACCTTAGGTTTTTGCCCAGATTCAGACGCAACAATGACCCATGCATTTTGTTTTTCCTTCTGCAAGATTTCAAAAGAATCTGTCATTCGATTTTGCCTTGTTTATGTAAGATTTCACCCCTTTCCATTTTTGGGGTCAGGGGGAGAGAGAAGGGGTGGCCCACCGTATAGCACTATTCCTTTTGTTCTCTTTAGAAGCTGGGCCTGCAGCATGGAAACAAATGTCTCGGGTCATCCAGCCAGAGATAATGTCATACTTGTTCAACAGTTGCATAACATTAATGTAAATTAGGCAGGAATGTAGCTGAAGAAGACATGCACAAAAATATTAATGCTATCAATGAGAAAGAAAATGCGGCATGAGGAAGGTTATGCAACCATGAAATTAAAATGCAATTAAGTATTAGAGGATCTAATTTAAAAGAATAGTGACATCTAAATGCCCAAATGACATGCTCAAGTGATCAGATTATATGCTTTAAATGACATAGTGATATAATTGTGAAAATGTCTCCGAGTGATTTAAATAATTCAAAAAGGAGTCATCAGAAACATGTCCTCCTATAAAGCAACAGCGTCTCCTAGAGCAGGGGTCTCCAATTCCAGTCCTGGAGGGCCGCAAACCAGTCAGGTTTTCAGGATGTCCCTAATGAATATGCATAAGATAAATTTGAATACAATGGGGGCAGTGTGTGCAAATATATCTCATGCATATTCATTAGGGAGATCCTGCAAACCTGACTGGTTTTCGGCCCTCCAGGACCGGAATTGGAGACCCCTGTCCTAGAGACATATGCAAGGAACTTTGCTCAAATGTCATTCTTTGCACTTTGGAGGATGCTTCCTGTATTTTCAATACTTCACAAAAAATGTCTTTAAATCAGAATGTCTTTAAATCAGTCTGTCCAGCCTCCATCATGCGTTTAATTCTGGCTCTGTTAAGAAACTGGCTGTCATTTTCTGTGGCATGAGGCACCTGTTGTGGGGATATGGAGCACAAAGAAGTCAACACAATGAGATGTGTAATGCAAAACATCTACTGTTAAGGTTATTTGATGTGTGCAGTATATATTTTGTTGTTAAGTGCCGATAAGTCAGTGTCGACTCCTGGTGATCCTCTGGATAGTTGACCTAAACTTTGTTCGGTCTTCAGCCAAGTGGCTCACTGTTAATAGAGTGGTATCCATAGCTGCTGTTATTGTATTGATCTATCTCATTGCCGGTCTTCCTCTTTTAAGGTGACCTTCTACCTTGCCAAGCATTATGTCTTTCTCCAATGATCTCTCTCATTGCATGATGTGTCCAATGTATGAAATTCAAAGTCTTGTCATCTGAGCTTCTAAAGAAAGCTTAGGTTTGATCTCCTCTAGTACTGACTGGTTTGTTCTTCGGGCAGTCCATGGTATACGCAGTATTCGCCTCCAGCACCACAATTCAAAGGCATCAATTTTCTTCCTGTCTATCTTTTTCACTGTCCAACTTTCGCATCCATATGATGTTATTGAAAATACCATGGCCTGGACAAGTGAAATCTTTGTATGGAGAGAGACATCTCTGCTCTTGAGACGCTTGTCTAGGTCCTTCATAGCCATTCTACCAATACGTCGCCGGATTTCTTGACTGCTAGTTCTACAGTATATATACCTACTTTTATATGGCAATGCTGTTGAATATAGAGTAATAGCCTTGTTACAATCCTTCTTCCATAACTGCTCTCAGGCCATCTGCTAGTGATCTAATAGTTCCAGATGAGTCAATCCAAGGGGGGCCATGTAAATGTTGGATAGTGCTGATCATAGGATGGGTTCTTGCAGAACACTACAGGACAGATCCTGGGAACAGCATTATCACACTTCCAGGCTCTCTCCTGTGGTGTTCTGCAAGGATCCATCCTATTGCTAACACTATTCAATTTCTACATGCATGTGCATTAACTAATGAATAAAGGTGTGCTAAGGCAATTAGTCCCTCACTTGGTTTGCAGCTTGTCGTGCTGTGAGGGTTTGTGTGCATCAGTGATGCTGAGGGCTAAGCTATCGGTAGTTTAACTACTAGCAGGTTCTCCCAAGATGGACAGGTCTCAGCTGAGGTGCCAGCCACAAAAATCACCCATCTGGGCAGCAGCACAATGGGACAGTGTTGGCGGCAGAGGATCACATTTCTGTGACAACCGCAACATCACTAAACTTAACCTGCTGAAGGAAAGGCCTGGCAATCTACTTCTGTATCTTGCCATGAAAACACAATGGATAGTCACAACAAAACAAATTGCACTATAGTGCTGGAAGATGAGTTCCCCAAGTTGGAAGGCTCTCAACTAGCTACTGGGAAGGAGCTAAAGACTTTTCAGAGTAAAGTCAGCATTTATGATATGGTTGGATCAAAGCCCTCGGGGCCTCTGACTGCTGATGTAGCTGCACATGAAATGAGAGTCAGAAGCTGTAAAGATGTCTTACACATTGGAACATGGAACATACGAAGCATGAACCAAAGGAAGTTGGAGGTGGTCAAGAATGAAATGGAACGTGTACAACTTGATCTGTTGGGTGTCTTGCCTTGACCGAGACCTGGCTCCCCCCAGACGACACCGCATCCATTGCCTCTCTCTGCTATGGGGGCTACCAGTTCTCCCACACACCTCGATCTACTGGTCGCGGTGGTGGCGTTGGCCTCCTACTCTCTCCCTCCTGCCAATTCCAACCCCTCCTGCCACCCCAATCACACTCCCCCTTCTCCTTCGAAGTCCACTTCATTCGCCTCCTCTCACCACTCCCCCTCCAAATAGCTGTTATTTATTGCCCACCAGACAAACCCAAATCAACCTTCCTCTCTGACTTCGACTCCTGGCTTTCTGCTTTTATGGATCCCTCCTCCCCCACTCTTATTCTTGGCGATTTCAACATTCACATCGACAACCCCTCCGACCCCCATGCCTCTAAGTTCCTCGCTCTTACCTCCTCGTTCGACCTCCAACTTTGCTCCACTGCCCCCACACATCTACATGGCCACTGCCTTGACCTAATACTCTTCTCCAACTCCTCTCCTTCAAACTTACGCAAATAAATCCTTCTCTTATCTGACCATCACCTCTTAACATTTACTCTTCAGCTTCCGCCGTCCCAACCTCATCCTGTCTCTTCCAACCTATTTAGAAACCTTCATAATATTGATCCCCTGATTCTCTACTCCACCATCTCTCCATCTCTTTCCTCCATTTTATCCTCTAAGTCCGTCGACGAAGCATTATCTTCATACAATGCTACATTATCCTTAGCCCTTGACACTCTTGCCCCTCCCACCCCACCTCCTGTCAAACAATCTACTCCCCAACCTTGGCTTTCACCCACTATTCGTTACCTATGCATCTGCACCCGTTCTGCCGAACGAGCTTGGTCCAAATCCCGCTCCCTGGAAGACCTTCTACACTTCAAATTCATGCTTGGCTCCTTTCAGTCTGCCTTAGCACTTGCCAAACAAGATTACTACATCCATATGATCAACTCCCTTGCCTCTGATCCTCGCCGTCTCTTTAATACCCTCAATTCTCTCCTCAAAGTCCCCCCGCCCCCAATCCCACCCTCCCTTTCTGCCCAAACCCTAGCCGACTATTTCCACGACAAAATCCACAAGATTACCCTCCAATTCCCTCCCCCCATCTACCTCCCCTCCCCCCCCCAATTCTCCTCCCCCATCCATACTCCCTCTGCCACCCTCTCCTCCTTCCCTCTGATCTCTGAGGAAGAAACCACACTCCTCCTGTCCTCCTCCAAATCCACCACCTGTTCATCAGACCCTATCCCCACCCATCTCCTACGTTCCATCCCCCTCACCATTGTCCCCTCTATCACTCATAACCTCAACTTTTCACTCTCCACTGCAACTGTCCCCGTTGACTTCAAGCATGCTGTTGTCACACCCCTCCTAAAGAAACCCTCACTTGATCCCACATGCCCTTCTAACTATTGATCCATCTCCCTCCTTCCCTTTATATCCAAACTATTAGAACAAGCAGTCCACCATCATTGCCTCGACTTCCTCACCTCCCAGACCCTTCTGGACCCACTTCAATCCGGCTTCCATCCCCTACACTCCACTGAAACGGCACTCACAAAAGTCACAAACAACCTTTTCCTGGCTAAATCCAAGGGCCTCTATTCTATCCTCATCCTTCTTCACCTCTCTGCTGCCTTTGACACCGTTGAACACGACCTTCTCCTCTTCACCCTCTCCTCACTTGGCTTCAAGGACTCCGTACTATCCTGGTTTTCCTCCTACCTCTCCCATCGCTCATTCAGTGTATGCTCTGGTGGCTCCTCCTCCTCCCCTACCCCGCTCCATGTAGGTGTACCCCAGGGATCTGTCTTGGGCCCCCTCCTCTTCTCTCTCTATATCCAAGGCCTTGGCATGCTTATCTCCTCCCATGGCTTTCAATACCATCTTTATGCTGACGACTCCCAAATCTACCTCTCTATACCTAATATCTCTCCGGCAACCCAGTCCAAGATCTCTGCCTGTCTTAAGGACATCACTGCCTGGATGTCTCATTGCTGATTGAAATTGAACATGGCCAAGACTGAACTCCTTGTCTTCCCACCTAACTCCTCCCCCCCACTTCCCCCTCTCTCAATCCATGTAGATGGATCTACTATCCTTCCTGTTCCCTCGGCCCGCAATCTAGGGGTTATCTTTGACACCTCTCTCTCCTCTGCTCATATCCAGCTTGTAGCTAAGACCTGCCACTTCTTTCTCTACAACATCAGCAAAATCCACCCCCTCCTCTCTGAACACACTACCAAAACGCTTATTCACTCCTTAATCTCCTCTCGCCTTGATTACTGCAACCTACTCCTCGCTGGTCTTCCCGTGAACCACCTCCTTCCCCTCCAATCTATACAAAATCACGCTGCTCGACTGATCTTCTGCCAGCCTTGCCATGCCCACATTACTCCTCTTCTCAAGTCGCTTTACTGGCTCCCTGTCCAGCTCCGCATCCAATTCAAGCTTCTCCTACTGACCTAAAAATGCATTCACTCTATGGCCGCTGAATACCTCTTATCTCTCCCTATGTCCCCTCTCAAAATGTGTGCTCCGCTAACAAACTACTTCTATCAATGCCTTTCACCCACATCGCAAACTCCCGACTGAGCTCTTTTCACCTTGCTGCACCCTGCGCCTGGAACAGCCTGCCTGCATCTGTGTGCCAGGCATCCTCCCTGGCCCTCTTCAAATCTAGATTGAAGACCCACTTCTTCACCATTGCATTCAGATCCTGACTCCTTCCTCATCTTACCCTAACCCCCGTCAACGCTTATGACCAAATTACAGACCAAACGGTACCACACCGTACCTTGCGTAGAACTGACTAATGCTCTGTACTGTTCTGACTAATGTACTGTTCTAACTAGATTGTAAGCTCCGATGGGCAGGGACTGTCTCTTGTATGTTGTCTACCTCTTGTAGGTTAGCTGTGCAGCGCTGCGGGCGTGGCGCTTTATAAGTGCTGTATATAGTAGTAGTAGTAGTATTAGTGGTGTCAGTGAACTGAAATGGACTGCCATCAGGCACTTTGTATCAGATGATCACATGGTCTACTATGCTGGAAATGAAAGACAAAGAAGAAATGGTGTTGCATTTATAATAAAGAAGAAACTTGCAAGAACTGTAATGAAATACAATGCAGTCAGCGAACGCTTAATCTCTGTTCGTCTATGAGGAATGCCTATCAACACAACTATAATTCAAGAATATGCCCCAACAACAGCTGCAGAACAGGATGAAATTGGTGAGTTCTATGAACAAGTACAAGCTGAAATTGACAGAACATGCAAACAGGATATCCTGATAGTCATGGGTGACTGGAACGCAAACGTTGGCAACAAAGAAAAAGGCAAAATGGTTGGAAAATATGGACTTGGCAACAGAAATGAAGCAGGAGAAAGACTGATAGAATTCTGCAAGGCTAACAATCTATTCATCTCAAACACCTTCTTCTAGCAACACAAGCAGTGACTGTACACATGGACTTCACCCAATGGATTGTACTTAAATCAAATTGACTACATCTGTGGAAGTCATTGATGGAAAAGCTCTATAACATCAACAAAGACAAAACCTGGAGCTGATTGTGGTACGTACGGATCACCAACTACTAATATGCAAACTCAAGCTAAAGTTGAAAAAGAGCAAGCCACTCATGAATGTAGCAAAATATGACCTTGAGAATATACCACTGGAATTTAAAGACTGCCTGCAAAATAGATTTGCTGCTTTAGATACAAATGACAGAGCTCCAGAAGAGTTATGGAATGACATCAAGAAGGTTGTGTTGGAAGAAAGTGAGAAGTCTCTACAAAAGGTGAAAAAGCAAAATCGGCCAAAATGGATGACAGCAGAAACTCTGAAAATTACCCAGAAATGCAGAGAAGCTAAAGCCATAGGAGAAAGCTAGGCATCATAGACCTTAACAGAGATTTCCAATGTGCAGCAAGACAGGACAAGTTGCTTTTCCTGTTCTCTGTAAAACCAAGCACCTTGTTGTTATGGTCATTTGTTTTATGTAAACCGTGCTGATGCTAAATAGTGCGGTATATAAGAGATTGTAATAAATAAATAAAATAAATATAACAGTACTGCAATGACGCATGCAAGTAAATAGAAGCAGAAACTATTAGAGGAAAAACAAGATCAGCTTTCCTAAAACTACGAGAGTTAAAGAAAAAATTCCAGCCTTGAATTGGAATGTTACAAGATGCTCAAGGATCTATGTTGAATGATGCTGAGAAGAACAAGAAAAGGTGGAAAGAATATACAGAGTTTTTATATGAGAAAGATCAAGTGGATCAACAGCCATTTCAACCTGTATCTTATGATCTGGAACCATTGGTCATGAAGGAAGAAGTCGAAGCAGCATTGAAAGCCTTATTAAAGAACAAAGCACCAGGCATTGATGGCATTCCCATAGAAGTATTACAGCAATCTGATGCAGCTGTTGCCATACTTACAAGGCTGTGCAAGGAAATTTGGAAGACAACATCATGGCCAACTGACTGGAAAAGATCTGTGTTTATACCAATACTAAAGAAAGGTGATCCAACTGACTGTGGAAATTATCACACAATCTATCTGATCCCACAAGCCAGCAAGATTCTACTGAAGATTATTCAACAGAGACTACAACCATACCTGGAACAAGAACTACCTGAAGTGCAAGCAGGGTTCAGGAAAGGGCGAGGAACGAGAGACATCGCGGATGTGAGATGAATCCTTGAAAAGACTAAAGAATACCAAAAGGATATCTATTTGTGCTTTATTGACTACAGCAAGGCTTTTGACTGTGTAAACCATGAGAAACTTTGGGCCACATTAAGAAACATGGGTATACCAGAAGACCTGATCGTTCTCTTGCACAATCTGTACATTGATCAAGAAGCAACAGTTCTAACAGAACAAGGAGAAACAGAATAGTTTAAAATCAGCAAAGGTGTACAACAAGGCTGCATACATTTCCCCTACCTGTTTAATTTATATGCAGAACAAATCATCAGAGAAGCAGGATTGTATGAAGACAACAGAGGTGTGAAGGTTGGTGGAAGACTCATCAACAACCTTCGCTATGCTGATGATACCACCTTACTGGCTGAAAGTGAAGATGATCTGAAACATTTGCTTCTCACAATCAAGGAACATAGGGGCCTGTTTACTAAAAACCGCCAATGTGCGCTGCCGCAAAATAGCGCACTGAAAGCGTATTTAAGAGCGCTTAAGCGCCCCGCAAATGTGCGAGGAACCCCCGCACCCTTGCGCGTCACACTAACGGGTGCCGCACAAGTACGGGCCCACAAATGTCCGATGGAGGCGTGGAAAGGCTAACGGAGGGCGGAGGAAGGCCCCGGAGGGGCGGAGGAGAAGGGGTTAATGGGCGGGGAAGGGGAGGGGAGAGGCGCCCCGCACATTATCGTGGCTGAAGTTCAAAGGAAAAATAGCGCGAGTGAATCACTCGCGGTAGAATGCATTTAAAGGGAAGAGAAACCATTTCCGTCAGCAATGTACAGCAAAACCGGGGAAACCTGCAAAACGTGAGCAGTGTGATACATGTGCACAGCCCAAAAGTGGAATTAAAAATAGAAAGGACCACAACAAAAATTGTAAAAATAGGAATTCAGCTGGGGAACAGTTATAGTAATGGGCAAAACTAAAAATCACACCCAGGAAAGCTCCAACAAAAAGAAATGAGTTTTGGAAAGGTGTACGGAGCGGAGACTCTTCCAAAAAACATTTCCTTTTTGTTGGAGCTTTCCTGGGAGTGTTTGCTATGGTTGCCCATTAATATCACTGTTGCCCAGCGTGGTGATATTGTGTCCCCCATTTTCCGTGGTCATCTCCGGGGTTTATGTGCACTTTTGTCACCAGACAGGGTGCATGTGCCCACAGTAAAAATGCGTAGAGCAGGGTTTGTGACTCCATCCTGCCAGGTTTACTACCTCCAGGGGCTACACTGTTTCTGTGGCCAGAGTGTGGTGCAGCAGACAGAGCCAGTACCTCTAGGACAGGGGTCTCAAACACGCGGCCCGCGGGCCGCATGCGGCCCGCGAGACAACTTTGTGCGGCCCGCGAAAGAGAAAAACAAAAAAACCCCAAAACCCTGACTTCTGCCGTTGCCGCCGTGGCAGCGGCAGAATCAATTGTCAAATTAAAAAAAAAAGACTTCTGCTGCTCAAGCAGCAATATCACCTGTCCTGCGGCCTCTTCCCCTGTGCCCGGAGATCCGAATCTGCTCATCAGCGGCGTGCTTTTCAAGCCGCGAAGAGTATTCCCCTCTCGCGCGGCTTGAAACCGCGCGAGAGGGGAATACTCTTCGCGGCTTGAAAAGCACGCCGCTGATGAGCAGATTCGGATCTCCGGGCACAGGGGAAGAGGCCGCAGGACAGGTGATATTGCTGCTTGAGCAGCAGAAGTCTTTTTTTTTTTTTAATTTGACAATTGATTCTGCCGCTGCCACGGCGGCAACGGCAGAAGTCAGGGTTTTGGGGTTTTTTTGTTTTCCTCTGTCGGGGGGGGGGGGGGTATGACTGGAAATGGGCAGATGGGGGGTAGGAATGGAAGTGGGCAATTGGCAGGGGGGGGTTATGACTGGTAATGGGCTATGGTGGGGGCTAGGACTGGAAATGGGCAGATGGGGGTTAGGACTGGAAGTGGGCTATTGGCAGGGGGGGGGTTATGACTGGTAATGGGCTATGGTGGGGGCTAGGACTGGAAATGGGCAGATGGGGTTAGGACTGGAAGTGGGCTATTGGCAGGGGGGGGGGTTAGGCCTGGAAGTGGGCTATTGGCAGGGGGGCGTTATGACTGGTAATGGGCTATGGTGGGGGCTAGGACTGGAAATGGGCAGATGGGGGTTAGGACTGGAAGTGGGCTATTGGCAGGGGGGGGGTTATGACTGGTAATGGGCTATGGTGGGGGCTAGGACTGGAAATGGGCAGATGGGGGTTAGGACTGGAAGTGGGCTATTGGCAGGTCGGTGGTTATGACTGCTAATCTCCTATCAAGGGGGCTAGTACAGGAAATGGGCAGATGGGGGTTAGGACTGGAAGTGGGCTATTGGCAGGGGGGGGTTAGGACTGGAAGTGGGCTATTGGCAGGGGGGGGTTATGACTGGTAATGGGCTATGGTGGGGGCTAGGACTGGAAATGGGCAGATGGGGGTTAGGACTGGAAGTGGGCTATTGGCAGGGGGGGTTATGACTGGTAATGGGCTATGGTGGGGGCTAGGACTGGAAATGGGCAGATGGGGGTTAGGACTGGAAGTGGGCTATTGGCAGGGGGGGGGGGGTTTTATGACTGGTAATGGGCTATGGTGGGGGCTAGGACTGGAAATGGGCAGATGGGGGTTAGGACTGGAAGTGGGCTATTGGCAGGGGGGGGTTATGACTGGTAATGGGCTAGGGTGGGGGCTAGGACGGGAAATGGGCAGATGGGGGTTAGGACTGGAAGTGGGCTATTGGCAGGGGGGGTTAGGACTGTTAGTGGGCTATTGGCAGGGGGGGGTTATGACTGGTAATGGGCTATGGTGGGGGCTAGGACTGGAAATGGGCAGATGGGGGTTAGGACTGGAAGTGGGCTATTGGCAGGGGGGGGTTATGACTGGTAATGGGCTATGGTGGGGGCTAGGACTGGAAATGGGCAGATGGGGGTTAGGACTGGAAGTGGGCTATTGGCAGGGGGGTGGGTTATGACTGGTAATGGGCTATGGTGGGGCTAGGACTGGAAATGGGCAGATGGGGGTTAGGACTGGAAGTGGGCTATTGGCAGGGGGGGGTTAGGACTGGAAGTGGGCTATTGGCAGGGGGGGTTATGACTGGTAATGGGCTATGGTGGGGGCTAGGACTGGAAATGGGCAGATGGGGGTTAGGACTGGAAGTGGGCTATTGGCAGGGGGGGGGGTTATGACTGGTAATGGGCTATGGTGGGGGCTAGGACTGGAAATGGGCAGATGGGGGTTAGGACTGGAAGTGGGCTATTGGCAGGGGGGGTTTATTACTGGAAATGGGCTAGGGTGGGGGATAGGAATGTAATTGGGCAGTTGGGGGTTAGGACTGGAAGTGGGCTATTGGCAGGGGGGGGTTAGGACTGGAAGTGGGCTATTGGCAGGGGGGGGTTATGACTGGTAATGGGCTATGGTGGGGGCTAGGACTGGAAATGGGCAGATGGGGGTTAGGACTGGAAGTGGGCTATTGGCAGGGGGGTTATGACTGGTAATGGGCTATGGTGGGGGCTAGGACTGGAAATGGGCAGATGGGGGTTAGGACTGGAAGTGGGCTATTGGCAGGGGGGGGGGTTATGACTGGTAATGGGCTATGGTGGGGGCTAGGACTGGAAATGGGCAGATGGGGGTTAGGACTGGAAGTGGGCTATTGGCAGGGGGGGGTTATGACTGGTAATGGGCTATGGTGGGGGCTAGGACTGGAAATGGGCAGATGGGGGGGTAGGACTGGTAATGGGCTATAGGGGGGGCTAGGACTGTTAGTGGGCTATTGGCAGGGGGGGTTATGACTGGTAATGGGCTATGGTGGGGGCTAGGACTGGAAATGGGCAGATGGGGGTTAGGACTGGAAGTGGGCTATTGGCAGGGGGGGGTTATGACTGGTAATGGGCTATGGTGGGGGCTAGGACTGGAAATGGGCAGATGGGGGTTAGGACTGGACGTGGGCTCTTGGCAGGGGGGGGTTATGACTGGTAATGGGCTATGGTGGGGGCTAGGACTGGAAATGGGCAGATGGGGGTTAGGACTGGAAGTGGGCTATTGGCAGGGGGGGTTATGTAATGTAATGGGCTATGGTGGGGGCTAGGACTGAAAATGGGGTGATGGGGGTTAGGACTGGAGGTGGGCTGATTGGGGGGTTAGGACTGGTAATGGCCTATGAGGGGAGGTAAGACTGAAAATGGGGTGATGGGGGATACGACTGCAAGTGGGCTATGGGGGGGACTAGGACTGGTAATGGGCTATGGGGGGGGTAAGACTGAAAATGGGTGATGGGGGGGGTAAGACTGGAAGTGCGCTATGGGGAGGTTAGGACTGGTAATGGGCTATGGGGGGTCTAGGACTGGTAATGGGCTGGGGGGCTTGCTAGGACTGGAAATGGGCTGAGTGGAAGGGGGGCTTGAACTGCAAATGGCTGATGGGGAGGGGGGCTTGGAATGGAAATGGGCTGTGAGGGGAGGGAGCTAGGATTGGAAATGGGCTGATGGGGGGGCTAGGATTGGAAATGGGCTGATGGTGAGGCTAGGATAGGACTGGAAATGGACTGATGCAGGGACTAGAAAGGAGCAGATGCTGGGTGGGGCTGGAACTAGAAGGGAGCTGAAGTTTGGGGAAGATTAGAATGGGATGGAGCTGGGAAAGTGAAATGGAGAGGGGAAAAATATTTTGTCTGGAAGAGAAGACAAATCTACAATTGGCCAGGTATTGGGAGAGTAAGTGGGGATTGAGGATGGAGGGGTAAAATTTGAGTGGATGAAATAGGAATGAGGAAAGAGCAAAAGGAGAAAGATTAGTATGTTAAAGCAGATGTAGGGAGAGAGAATGGAAAAAAACTAGAAGAGAGAAGAAAGGACAAATGGACAGCAGACGATGGAGATAGCAGAAGACACGAAGAAACCAGAATTGGCTGGAGCAATTGCAACTGAAAAAAAATGCACAAAAGGTAGAAAAATCTCTTTATTTTGAATTTATTAACTGGAATATGTCAGCTCTGGGAAATGTGCATCATTAATGTTTGCGCTTTGTTTAGTACAAGAGGAAATTAATTTATAGTTTTATTTCTACAGTGTTGTTGTACATTCCAAGTTTGGCTTTTGGGTTCCCAGTTTAATTATTGTCTTCCTATTTCTGAATCTTTTAGTCTTTCTTTATCCATACTCATTAAGAGGCATGTTTACTAAAAGTTAGTGTATGGTAACATTATGCAAATATTTATGCAAATGAGGCCCCTTATGCAAATGAGGCCCCACGTCTTATGCGGCCCCCGGGTTACTTTACAAGTCCTCATTTGGCCCTCAAAGCAATTTGAGTTTGAGACCCCTGCTCTAGGACCAAAGGGTCCAAGGTTCAAATCCCAGCTGGGGCACTTGCCAGCCCAGTCCCTACATTTTACCCACCACTAAACAAAGATAGCGCAGACACCCCTGTATTGCAGGGAACAGAAGCATGGGGAACACCCCCAGATTGTCCCCAACACCGCACACACCCCACCACAATGGGCATTACCTACAGCCAAGTCCCCCAAATGCAGTCCCGTACTGCCACATTGCGATCATGTCATCTGCTTTTTCTGAGAGAAGCTCATGCCAGCATGTGGTGCAGGGGCATTGGCTGCTAGCCACAGAAGACAGAGGCCTAGCCATGTGCAGGCTGCCACAGTCCACTGCAATAGACAGGCCCTGCCGGATCCACAGTCATGGATGTTCCAGGGAATCCAGGCAATCTGTGGCTACACGGTGCATGCAAGAACAGAAGGTCACAGGATCAAAGCCCAGCTGGGGCTACCACCAATCCTGCCCACATATTTTTTTCCCCACAACTAAACAGTGATAGTAAGGACACACCTTTCGTGGCGAGGACATATGCAATGGTACTACGTCTATGTTTTACCCCACTGAGCACAGACACCATGAACAGGGGCAGTACCTAGAGCAGAATCCTCCAAATACAGTTCTGGTGGGCCACACACCAGTCAGGTTCCATGCTGCCACTTATACAAATGCCTGTGCTGTATATCTATGCACCACCCCCATGGCATGTAGATGTAGCTCATGCATATTCATGAGGGACAGCAGGAAAACCCAAACAGTGTGATGCAAACCTGGACTGGAGTTGGGAATCTCTGCTGTAAAGCAGCAGCCAACAGGGCCAGACACACCCACACCCACACCCACAGGCCCCATTGGCCAATGTCTCCTGGAGAGGCAGAACATTGGACCCTGCATGCATCTCCCAATACTAGCACCTTCATACCTTAGCAATGTCACCCTACACCTGAGGTATACGGTACACAGCTCTGAGACGTTTGCTAGGAGTACTGGCAGATAGATATCCATACGTTACGCACATACTACTAGTTGACCTCATCAGAGCAATCAGTTAGGTGTTTGCGGGGCGTGCTCCAGGCCTGGCCTCTGACGGTGTTTACCACCCTGGGGAGTGACCCCCAGCAGTACTGCATACCATATCCATGCCTTGCCGTGCCCAGGACCGGTTTGGAGGGCAAGGCTAATTACCGCCTCAATAGTAGCACCATGATGGCATAGGGGGGGGGGGGGGGTGTTGGCTGCAAGCCCCTTCCACAGCCCACACTGCCAGCACTGTTGCCAGTATTGGCCTGCCAATGTGTATAATGAGTAGCAAAGGACCATGGGTACATCTCAGACAGGGTGGGCTGACCAGGATGCAGCTGCACAGGGCATAGGGCACTGACAGGGACATGGTAGTGCCCGGCCACCACCTACACAGACAGGGTGACCTCTGTATGTGCTGCTGGGGGATCACCCTCACCCTGAGTGTGCAGTGATGGCAGCATGGCTAGGCACACCCATAGTGCTATATTGTGTTTCTCTCATGTGGTATATAAGGGTTTCCTGTTGGGGCCTCTTTACTGACTTATCTGCTTGTGTGTGCTGCCACCCCAGTTGTGGGTGCATGCATTTCCATCAGGACCAACCAGCAGACTGTGCACAGATGGTATGTGTCTTGATGGAGTGCCTTGCAGGGTGCAGTGGCTGATGGCTTGCTGCAGGAGACTATCAGATAGTGGTGGGGTGCATGTGTGAATATCCAGGCCTAATGTCTGTCTATTATTGTGTTATATGGAGCTGCTTGGACTGCCCTGTAGGGTGTCTGTTCCACAGCAGGGCTGGGGTTGATGGTCCACTCTACTGCCATCAGTGCAGGGGAGGGTGGGATGGGGATCTGTTGGTGGGAAGCTGTGTTTTGTCCACAGACAGGGGGGGGGGGGGGGGGTTCCCCACTAACTGGGGCAGACAGCAATCTCCAGGATGTTTATGCAGCACCTACCTAGTTCACAGATTATTGCTGCTTTGGAGCTCTGGCATAGCCACATTCAGCCATGGAAGGTGTTGTGGACCTGTTCCTGGGCGCAGCATCAGAAACTCAGGGTGAGCACAGTAACCGCACAATGTGATGGTGTTTATTTACTCTTTGCCGTTTGTCCACCCACTCAGGACACCCTACCAGGCCGAGGTGCTGTGTGGGTGCACACGGACACCTCCCCCTACCAGGCCGGGGAGCTTTAGGGGTGCAGTTCCCATCTTGTGTGCATCTGTGGACAGCTGATTTGCATGTGCAGTGCATCATGGGTACGGGTGGCCTAACCCTATCCTGTTTACACCAGCAGACTGTCTGTGCTGTGACGTGCAGGCTATCTGCAACCAGGCAAGGGCTTGCTTGCAGCTATAGAGCTGTAGCCCACTGGTTATGTCACTGCCTGTGCAGCCAGTGGTCATGGGTTCAAACCTACAGTGGGGTTCTGTGATAGGGTTGTCCAAAGCATTATTTTAATTTACTGTACATATGTTGATGCCTGCAATAACACCCTCAGCGTACTGTACCCATAAGGTGCCTCTGAGGGTGCTTTATGGGGCGCCCTATAGGGCACTTTATGGTTGGCATCCATATAGGGTGCACTATACATTATCCTGTGTCGCAACATACATGCAGCCCTATAGGAGACATTCTAGGGTGCCTTGGCGGACTTTGCACTGTAACATGTGCCTTATGGGCCGCCTTATGTTAACATGCTGTGAGAGTGCGTTTGCTAGTAGTTATCACAAAATAAAATTAAAAAGCCTCCTACAGCACTCCACAACATAAAACATACTGCCTCAGCTAGCCTTTTTCACTGGGCATTGTGAGGGATTGAACCACTGGTCCTTGCACCATTGGTCAGTGTCTTAACCATTGTGCTGTGGCTGTGTTCCTTTGCTTTAGCATCAGCGCGCCGCCTTGTGCCATCAGCGCGCCGCATCCTGCTGCCCACAATTAACAGTGCGCCGCCTTATGCCACCCAAAATTAACAGTGCGCCGCCTTATGCCGCCCAAAATGAACAGTGTGCTGCCTTATGCTGTACAAAATTATGTTGCCTCCTGACATGCTTTTCCACATTCAAGGTGGTGCCTCAGTCAGCCTTTTTGGGTTGCACACACTGGGGGATTGAACCCGTGGCCCCTGCACCATTGGTTAGTGTCTTCACCATTGTGCTACGGCTCTGCTCCTCTATGTGCCCAGCTGCGCCCCACTTAGCCTTCCCACGCGCTAATGTGGGCCCCGCACATTAACGCGACGCACACACGTACGGTCGGTTTTTTTCCTTTTTCGGCATGAACCGCCCACTCCTTATATGGCACAGGCACACTACCGCGTCCCCGCACAATTTCGGAGTTTAGTAAACATACCCCATAGTCTTAAAATGGGCCTCCATCTTAATGAAGACAAAGATCATGACAACTCGCTAAATCAATAAGTTGATTGTTGAAGGAGAAGAAATTGAAATCATGGACAACTTTAACCTACTAGGATCAACTATCAATAAAGAAGCAACAAGCAGTCAAGAAATCCGACGATGCATTGCTCTTGGTAGAATGGCTATGAAAGACCTAGATAAGATTCTCAAGAGCAGAGATGTCTCTTTTCATACAAAGATTTGACTTGTTTAAGCCATGGTATTTTCAATAACATCATATGGATGCGAAAGCTTGACAGTGAAAAAGATAGACAGGAAGAAAATTGATGCCTTTGAATTGTGGTGCTGGAGGCGAATACTGCGTATACCATGGACTGTCCGAAGAACAAACCAGTCAGTACTAGAGGTGATCAAACCTAAGCTTTCTTTTAGAAGCTCAGATGAGAAATCTTCAACTTTCATACTTTGGACACATCATGCGAAGAGAAAGATCATTAGAGAAAGATATCATGCTTGGCAAGATAGAAAGTCAACGCAAAAGAGGAAGGCCAGCAATAAGATGGATCGATACAGTAACAGCAGCTATGGGTGCCAGTCTGTCAACAATGAGTCGCCTGTTTGAAGACCGAACACAATTTAGGACAACTATCCAGAGGGGCGCCATGAGTTGACACCGACTTGATGGCACTTAACAACATAACAAGGCGATTAGTGTGCATTAAAACAATTGAGCGATTACTAAAAATTCCTTATTAAATCTGTGAAACTAACCAAAAAAAGCTACTCCAAAATTGGGAAAAATTAATGAAAAATGAAAACTAACTGAATTTGTATTTCGTGTGCACATCTCTAAAAACTGCCAAAACGCTGTTCTCTGAAGCAGCGTTTCAGACCTCTCAAGCTTTGCCATCCATTCTCTGGAAGACTCTTTAATATGTAGTAGGACTGTTCTCTGCTACTTTAATAATATATCATTGTGCTTCTCTGTTGTCAATCCTAATTCATTTTCAAATGCACACACTCTTAGTTGAAGTTTTTTAACCTCTTATAACATGATATGAGCCCTTTAGTTGCAAATGCTTAGATTAAGTTAACGATGACGATAATAGTTGAGCTTTGCATGAGGCTGCTCTATGACCTTTGAAACCTCATGTGTGATTATTTGTGTTTTGCTGGCCCTTTCAAAGGCTTTGGAACCAGCAAAGCCTCCATAAGTCTGACCTATGTTTTTTAATAGCTACTGTGATTTGTGTCTCATAGAACTGCGTCATTGGATTCACCTTGCACTGGCCTAACAGAAGAAGCACAAGGTAAAGCAGTGTGAGATGATGCTCTTATAGACACACCATGTGCTGCCTTATTAACTTATTAAGAATATATATTTAGAGGTGTTATATAATCTTCTAATCTAGAGTTTTGAAGGCAAAGTCTTTAAAAGATCTTTAATGAGTTGCATTGGTCTGTCATCTTATAAATTCAAGGAGAGTTATAAAACATAGAAAGCTGAAATTTTGCACAAGTGTAGCAAATATAATCCAAGAAATACAAAGCTATAATCTCCTACCACTACCTACTGTCATTCCTCATCAACCTCTCCACAACCTGACTTTACAGCTCCTCTACACCTATGGAGAATGCTTCTGTTACCCATCAAAATCTGGGGCAATATCACAAACTTGCACATTGCCGACATATTCCTCAGCATGCCACTATGTTTCGATGCATCCAACCACAAAAGCAAAAATGCTAAACCTGGGAGCCAAAACCTCACCCAGCTCCAATATAATAACCACAAAAGAGTGAGGAAAAAACACAGTTTTCCCTATACTAATTTCCTTATATTAATTGGTTTTTGTTGGACCAATCAAATAGCCGTCAATGTCCTTTGAACATTGACGGCTATTTGATTGGTGATGACAGTTTTGGCCTGAAGCAGGGCGGACCAAAATGTGAGCCCGAAACACAGGACTGTGTCGTGTCTCTCACCTTGATGATTTTTTGCCGTGGCAGTTAAGTGAAAAAAATATTTTGATATACTTTTTACTGCTGGTTTGATTAAAAAGGACCATTACCTACCGAGGTCTGGGAGTCTGGTTTAGTGACCCCGGTACAGGGTATCATATGGTCCAACAAAAACAAATTAATATAAGGAAATTAGCATAGGGAAAACTGTGTTTTTTCCTCACTCTTTTGTGGTTACTATGTTTCGATGGCCATGTTGCCCCATCTACGTCAGGGAAAATCCATATTCATGCTGTGGCCTGCAAACTTGGATTTCCCCTGATGCTCATGGGGCAGTTGGCCATCGAAACATAGTGGGACATGCAGCCCTGCTAGCTATCCTGCCCAAATTCCAGCAGCCGCTCTCCCTGCACGCATAGAGCCGCTGTGCAGGGAGAGCAGGATGGGGTGGAATGGGGGCAGGGCCGGGCACCCGGACATACAGGGCCGATTCAGGTCACGGCCCTGTATGTCCGGGTAGCACCAGGGGGACACACAGCTTATTCCACCTCAGAGGTGGAATAAGCGCTGGGTGGCCAGCCTGGCATACCCCCCCCCCCCCCCCATGCAACAGAGCCACCGGAGGTAATGCCCCAGTGCCCAATCCCGGTCCTGGAAGACCTGCCAGGTGGTGAGTGGCAGGAGAGCTGGTCAGGGCGGTGTCCATCACAGTGCAGAGGCAGGAGTGGGGGGAGACCAGGTTGTCCTGCCAGCTGCACCCCTCTGTGGCTGCTGAAGAGGCATGCCAGGCCATCCCATTGCTCGATCCTGCTACCGCGGAAGCATCTTTCTCCCAAGGTGCAGAATCGGGTTCAATGATGCCTTTCCTGGTCTGGGACATCTGTACAGCCCTACGTGCCTCTTCATGGATCGATAAGTAAAAAGACAACTGGTAGGGCTACATAAGAAAGTTACTGATGACCTCAATTATAGTGAGTCTGAAAAAAAATTGTTTTCAGACATTATAAGTTTTGGATATGAAGATCTTTGTGGTCATCTCTTTTTGTTCTATAAAGACACATAGGCATGAGTGTGTTTTTATAAAACAGGCTCCTAGGTTAGCCTTCAATGGGATATAGTTACACCTTTTTTTCTTAATTGGTTTAGCATCCTGTAAATCAAAGATGGAGTCTTTCAGACAAGTTTGTCAAAGAAGGGACCCAATATTAAATGAATACAAGTTCTTCAGATCAGAAAGAAGCTCCACACCTAAATAATGAAAGGACACCCCCCCCCACCCACTTCAGAGGGAAATTCCCACCCCATCCCTCCCTAATCCTAGGAGTAATTAGTAACGCTTCAGATTTATCCAGGTTTAGCCTGAGCCCTGCAAAAGACCCAAAGAAGATAAACAAGTAATGTACATACAAGGATTGGCCAGATGGACCAGTAAGCCATCAACAAAAGTGCCAGCTTGAATTCTACACATCTGTTGCCCACCCCAGAAATCATGACATTCTCCAAGATATTCCATATCAGGGGCTCCAACAAAAGGAGAAACAGCAAGGGGGATAGAAAGCATCCTTCTTAAGAGGGAACATCTCGGACATCAAGCTGTTGACTGAAACAGCTGGATGAAGATTTGTAAAAAGCAAAGGCACTGTTTTCAGGAACTTGCAGACCAGCCGGAATTTGCCTAATCGATATGCCTTCTCTGCATCTGAACTAATAAGCAGAGAAGGAATATTCAATGCCTTGCAATGTTCCACCAAGGCCAGAATTTTTTTACAGGTGGAGCACTGGTAGATCCTGCCTGATCTTCAATTATTCCATGACTCATGATCATATTCAAGACAATGTTCCACTGTGTAGGTGGGTGCCATGCACTGCAACAGACAGACCCTGTCTAACGAACAGTCATGCTATCCCCAAGGAATGCACTGTCTCTGTGTCAACAAGGTGGTACAGTACACACAGCCAGTGTGTTCAGGAGCAGAAGGTCACAGGTTCAAGTCCCAGCTGTGGCTCCCACCAACTCAGTTACCATATTTTACTCAGTACTAAACCGTGGTAATAAAGAGGGAATCTTTATTGCACATAACATAAACATGCCTCAAACGCCTATATGTTACCCTACAGAGCACAGACACCATAAACATGTGCAGTACCTAGAGCAGAGTCGCCCACATGCAGTCGTGGAGGGTCAAAAATCATTCAGGTTCCATGTTATCTCTAATAAAGATGCCTGTGCTGCATTTCTATGCCCCGCCTCCATGGTATGCAGATGTATCTCATGCATATTCATTAGGGACAGCATGAAAACCCGAACAGTGTTGGGCCCACCAGGACTGGAGTTGGGAACCTCTGCCCTAGAGCAGCGGCCAACAGGGGCAGAAACACCTGCACCCACAGGCTCCATTATCGAAAGCCACCTGGGCCCTGCGTGCATCTCCCAATACTAGCACTTGCATACCTTAGCAATGCCACCCTAAACCTGGGAATATGGCACACGTATATCAAAAGGTTGCTATGATTAGTGGCAGATAGCAATTCCTAGGTTAAGCACAATCTGCTCATTGAGCTGTATCATACCAACCTCTCTGATGTCTGTGGGGTGTGTTTCAGGTCTGGTGTCTGACAGTGTTCACCACCCCGGGGAGTGACCCCAACAGTATTGCGTACCACAGCCATGCCTGCACTGTGCCCAGGACTGGTGCGGTGGCCAGGGCTGCCAAAAGCCTCTATAGTTGCACAATGCTGGCATAGGTGTGGGAGTGTGTCTCTCCATCTAGTGTGTGGTGGCTGCCAACACCTTACTCAGCCCACACTGCTTGCACTGTTGCCAGTGTTAGCCTGCCAATGTGCATAATGAGGAACAAGGTACCGTGGGTATAGCCCAGACAGGGTGGCCTGGGCAGGATGCATCTGCACAGGGCATAGGGCAATGGCTGGGACATTGTAGTGCCCAGCCACTACCTGCACGGACAGGGTGGCCACAGCATGTCCTGCTGGGAGGTCACTCTCACCCTGACTGAGCAGTGACCATGGCATGGCTAGGTTCCCCCATGGTGCTGTGCAGCATTTTTCTCAAGTGATAATTGTGGGTTCTCCTTCTGGGGCCTAATCACTGATTTATCTGCTTGGTGCATGTGCTCACATCTCCTCCAGTACCATGGACTAGCTAGTAGACTGTCTGCAGTTAGTATGTGTCTGGCTGGAACACCTTGCAGGGTGCAGTGGCTGGAGAATATCAGATAGTGGTGGGGAGCAGCTGAGCATTTCCAGGCCTACTGTCTGTCTGCTGTTGCAGTATGGATGTGTACAGATCTGTATTGACTGCCCTGTAGGGTGTCTGTTTCTCAGCAGGACTGGGTTGATGGTCCTCTCTACTGCCACCATTGCAGGGATGTAGAATGTGGATCTGTTGGTGGGAGATCCTGTCCCCCACCCTGAGCCCCAGAAGGAAGGTTGGGTAGTACTACATAATCTACCTATGGGTCCAAACACCCCCCACCCACCCCCACCCAGTATCACACACTGTCAGTCCATCTTACCATGCTGCAGTACCGGAGAGGTGCAGACTCCATTTGGTGGTCAGCTGTAGGCTGCTGTTCTGCATGTGCAATGCATCATGGGTGCTGGTGGGGTTACCCTATCTTGGCACACAGAGCAGACGGTTTGTGCAGTGACCTGCAGTCCTTCTGTACCTAGCCATTGCTGTGCAACAGGCCATAGAGGTATAGCCTACTGGTTAGTACACTGATGTTCTAGGTGGAGGTCATGGGTTCAATTCCTCATTATTCCCTCCTGTCCAAGGCAGATATTTTGCTTGCCTGTGACAGTCATATCTTTCCAGATCCATGCTGCTAGCCCATAGTACCCTCACCACAGTTGCCAGCAATCCTTATAAGGCATTATAAGGCTCCTAATTAGGCACATTACAAGGCACCTTATTGGACACAGTACAAGGCACGTTATAAGTCACGCTACAAGGCACCTTATTGGGCACAGTACAAGGCACGTTAAGGCACATGCCTTGTACTGTGCCTAATAAGGGTTCCAGGGGTGATCCGGAAAACTACCGGTGAGCCTGACGTCAGTACCAGGAAAAATGGTAGAAGCCATTAAAAAGAAAAAAATAACTGAACATATAGATAGTCATGGCTTAATGAGAGACACCCAACATGGCTTTAGACAAGGAAGATCTTCTTACTAATCTGTTATGTTTTTTTGAAGGTGTGAATAAACAGGTAGACAAAAGTGAGTCAGTTGATATAGTGTATCTGGACTTCCAGAAAGCCTTTGACAAGATACCTCATCAGAGACTTTTGGCAAAATTAAAAAATCATGGGATAGGAGGCAGTGTACTATTGTGGATCAGGAACTGGTTAAAAGATAGAAAGCAGAGGGTAGGACTAAATGGCCAATTTTCCTAATGGAGAAAGGTGAATAGTGGTGTACCTCAGGGATCTGTGCTGGGTCCACTGCTTTTTAACATATTCATAAATGACCTGGAAATGGGAATAACGAGTGAGGTTATCAAATTTGCAGATGACACAAATCTATTTAAAGTTGTTAAAACCCATGAGGATTGTGGAAAATTGCAAGAGAATCTTGATAAATTGGAAGACTGGGCATCCAAATGGCAGATGAAATTTAAAGTGGACAAGTGCAAAGTTATGCACCAAACAAAGAACAACCCATACCATGGTTACACGATGCAAGGTTCCACATTAGGAACCACCACCCAGGAAAAAGATTTAGGCATCAGCATGGATAACATGTTAAAGCCCTCTGCCCAGTGTGCAGCGGTGGCCAAGAAAGCAAATAGAATGCTAGGTATCATAAGGAAAGGAATGGAAAATAAAAGAAAGGATATTATAATGCCTCTGTATCGTTCTGTGGTGCAACAGCACCTTGAATATTGTGGGCAATTCTGGTCACCGTATCTTAAAAAGGATATAGTGTTATTACAATAGAAAAGGTTCAGAGAAGTGCCACGAAAATGGTAAAGGGGATGGAAGGCTACCCCTATGAAGAGAGTCTAAAAATGTTAGGGCTCTTCAATCTAGAAAAGAGACGGCTGAGGGGATATATGATAGAGGTCTATAAATTAATGAATGGAGTGGAACAGGTAAACGTAGATCGATTGTTTACATCATTAGAATATAGAAAGACTAGGGAACATGCAATGAAGCTGTAGGGTAACCTATTTAAGACTAATAAGGTAAAATATTTTTTTCATTGAATGCGAAATCAAACTCTGGAATTTTTTACCGGAGGATGTAGTAAAAGCTGTTAATGTAACTGGGTTTAAAAGGGATTTGGACAAGTTCCTGGAGGAAATTCTCACTTTTTAAATATACACAATATGCTGCTTTAGGGTTAAAGATGCCCAGACCCGTAGGGATATCACAAGGCATATTCAGTGCTAACCTAGTGCTTAGCAACAATGGCAGGTGGATCTCAATTGCACTTCATTCCCCTAGCACTACACAGCACTGCTGCATGTGGTCATAGGGGTATGTTTACTAAAGAGCGTTAATGTCACAGTGGTGACGTTATCGCGCGATAAGTGATGTTATCGCACGATAATGTAACATTACTGTACGATAACATCACTTATCGCGCGATAACGTCTCTGGCAGCATTAATGTGCATAGAGGGTGGAGTAAGGCTCCCCAGAGAGCGGAGATAAGGGGTCAATGGGCAGAGAGTGGGCGGGGAGAGGCTCCAGGTACACTAACGCTGTGAAATCAGGGTCTGAAAATTAACGCCAGTGAAAACCTCGTGTTAGAGGCACATTTGCAGGAGAGAGAAACCATTTCAGTCAGCAATGTACAGCAAATGCAGGGAGACCAAGAAAAGTGATGTGCAGCAACAGCATAGTACCCAAGTACGAAAGGGCACTATGGTGAGGCTGAAAATGGGGTACAGGGGGCTGCAGGCAGGACATGCAGTGGGGCAGCTGGGGCACAAGGTGGACTAGGCAGATGCCTAGGTGACGCATAGGAATGTAGAAACGGAAAACCAGCAAGACAGCAACTGACCAAGGGCAAACATGTCCACGATTGTGTGTCCCACAGTGCCACAATGGACATTACCCAGCAAGTACCCCAAAGGGCACATAACATTGGAAGGCGGTGCCGGGGGGAAGCGTGGATGTGTATGCAGGCACCCCTACCCCATATCATGCACCATAGGCAGCCGCCTACCGGCACACTGGATGGCCTGGGACTGTGCACCACTGGCAACAGGGCATGTCAGCATGGTGGCGGAGGGGTGCTGGTGATGGAGGGGGCAGTGGCATCTGCCCACAATACACCAAGGCCAAGTCCTTTTTAGGTGGGTGCCTTGCACTGCAAAAGACAAGGCCTGTCTGACAAACAGTAATGGTATCCCCAGGGAATGAGCTGCCTCTGTGGCAACAGTGTGGTGCAGTACACACAGCCAGCTTATTCAGGGGCAGAAGGTCACAGGTTCAAGTCCCATCTGTGGCTCCAGGGAGACCATGTCCCTATGTTTTACCCAGTACTAAACCATGGTAATAAAGATGGAACCTTTATTGCAGATAAAAGAAACATGCCTGAAACGCCTATATTTTGCCCTACAGAGCACATACACCATAAACATGAGCAATCCCTAGAGCAGAGTTTCCCAACTGCAGTCCTGGAGGGCCAAACACCATTCAGGTTTCATGCTGTCCCTAATAAATATGCCTGTGATGCATTTGTATGCACTGCCCCCATTGTATGCAAATGTAGCCATGCATATTCATTAGGGACAGCATGAAAACCTGAACCGTGTTTGGCCCACGAGGACCAGAGTTTGGAACTTCTGCCCTAGAGCAGCGGCAAACAGGGGCACAAACACCCACACCCACAGGCTACACTATCCACGGCTCATAGAGAGTCAGGCTGTTGGGCCCTGCACGGAGCAGCATCTACCAATACTAGCACCTACATACTTTAGCAATGCCGTCTTAAACTTGGAAACATGTTCCACATATATCAAAACGTTAAACACAATTTGTTGACAGAGATTCATCATAGCAACCTTTTTGATATCTGTGGAGTGTGTTTCAGTTTTTGTTTCTGACAGTGTTTACCACCCCGGGGAGTGACCCTAACAGTATTGAGTACCATAGCAATGCCTATACTGTGCCCAGGACTGGTGCGGCGGCTGGGGCTGCCAACCACCTCTGTATTTGCACAATCCTGGAATAGGTGTGGGAGTGTGTGTATGTCTATCCAGTGTTTTGTGGCTGCCTACACCTTACTGAGCCCCCAATGCTTGCACTGTTTCCAATGTTAGCTTGCCAATGTGCATAATGAGGAGCAAGGTACTTTAGGTATGGCCCGAAGAGGGCAGCCTGGGCAGGATGCATCTGCACAGGGCATAGGGCAATGACTGGGACATTATAGTGCCCGACCACCACCTGCATGGACAGGGTGGCCACAGCATGTCATGCTGGGGGGGGGGGGGTCACTCTCACCCTGACTGAGTAGTGACCATGGCATGGCTAGGTTCCCCCATAGTGTTATACAGTATTTCTCTCAAGTGATATCTGTGAGTTCCCTTTTTGGGGGGGGGGGGGCCCAATCACTGACATACCTGCTTGGTGTGTGTGTGTGCGCACGCTCACATCACATTTTTTGGTGCACACAGTTCCTCCAGGAACATGCAGTATGTACTAGCTAGCAGACTGCAGTTAGCATATGTATAGCTGGAGCACCTTGTAGGGTGCAGTAGGTGGAGACTGACTGTGCTCTCTGCTGGTGAATGTCAGATAGTGGTGGGGGACAGCTGAGCTTTTCCGGGCCTTCTGCCTGTGTCCTAGGTGTTGTGTACATATCTGCATTGACTGCCCTATAGGGGTGCCTATTCCCCAGCAGGACTGGGGTTGATGGTCTCCTCTATTGCCACCATTCCAGAGATGTAGAATGTGGATCTGTTGGTGGGAGATCCTGTCCCCCACCCTGACCTACATTGAGCTGTTTGGGTGGTGCTATATAATCTGCTTTTGGGTCCAAACACCACCCCTTGTCTTATAACATGTGACCATAGCAACCACACACATGATATGCACTATTCTGGGTACATCATAGTCCACAAGAGCTAGACATGACTGGGAAATACAGATGGATACAGGCATGCCCTATATTTATCCACAAGGACTTACTATCACACACTGGCACTGATGGGAACCTGCCGCATAGCCTATCTCGGCCATGCCAGGTGCTGCGGACCTGGTGCTGGGTGCCCCACCTCACCCTCAGGGTGAGCACAGGAACCGTACAATGTCACGGTCTGTAACTACTCTGTGCCAGTAACACACACGGTCAGTTCCCCCTACCAGGACAGGGTGCTATAGAGGCGCATACCCTATCATGTGATCAGATGTAGGCTGCTGATCTGCATGTGCAGTGCATCATGGGTATGGCTGAGTTTACCCTATCCTGGTAACCACAGCAGACAGTTTGTGTGGTGACCTGCAGTCTTTCTGTAGCCAGCCAGCAGGGTGCTGCTAGCTATAGAGATGTAGCCCACTGGTTACTTCAATGAGTGTGGAGGCAGAGGTCATGGGTTCAATCCTGCAGTGGTGCTATGTAAGAAGGCTGTCTGAGGCATTTCATTTTAATTTTATCAGTGCTGCCAGCAAAAACACCCTCACAGTGCCGTAGCCTAAGGTGCCTCATAAGGCGCCCTATAAAGCACCCTATAGGGCACATTATAGGGTGCCTTGGCAGACAGGGCACTTTATAATGTGCCCTATGGAGTGCCTTATAGGGCGCCTTATGCGGCACCTTAGGTCTAAGTTCTATCTGAATAAAGTGCCTTTTTTCAAGGTCTCAGCAAGAAGCTAGATTTGAACCCAGCTTCCTCGGTTCTCAGCCTGCTCCTGTCAGCACAAGGCTACTCCTCCACTCCCTGTATTTTCCATGGAAAATATGTGAAGATATGAAAATGCAATGTACATGCCTTTTCCCTCTCACTTGGTTTGCAGCTTGTCGTGCTGTGAGGGTTTCCGTGCATCAGTGATGCTGAGAGCTAAACTATCGGTAGTTTAACTACTGGCAGGGTCTCCCAAGATGGACAGGTCTCAGCTGAGGTGCCAGACCGAGACAGACCACCCATCTGGGTAGCAGCAGAATAGGATAGTGTTGACAGCGGAGGATCACATTTTTGTGACAACGGCAACAACACCAAACACCAATCTACTTCTGTATCTTGCCATGAAAACCCAATGGATAGTTACTTACTTACTTACTTTTACTTTACTTACATTCTCTTATATACCGTGCTATTCCGCATCAGTGCAGTTTACATTGAACAAACTGAAATTACATTGAACAGGGCATTATAACTTGGAGATAACTATTTTACAGGGAACATGGGCTCTGGAGGGTTAAGTGGCTTGCCCAAGACCACAAGGAGCACCTGTGGGACTAGAAACCCCAGTCCTTCCGGCCCAAGGTTGCTGTCCTCCTAGTGGGATTTGAACCCCCGACCTTCCGGCCTGAAGTACCTTGCCCCAACCACTAGGCTACTCCTCCACTCCAAAAACAAACAGTTACAACAAAACAAATTGTGCTATGGTGCTGGAAGATGAAACCCCCAGGTCGGAAGGCACTCAACTAGCTACTGGGGAAGAGCTGAAGACTTTTCAGAGTAAAGCCAGCATTTATGATGTAGTTGGATCAAAGCCCTCAGGAAGTCTGACTGCTGATGTAGCTGCACATGAAATGAGAGTCAGAAGCTGTAAAGATGTCTTACTCATTGGAACATGGAACGTACGAAGCATGAACCAAGGGAAGTTGGAGGTGGTCAAGAATGAAATGGAACGTGTACAACTTGATCTGTTGGGTGTCAGCGAACTGAAATGGACTGGCATGGGGCACTTTGCATCAGATGATCACATGGTCTACTATGCTGGAAATGAAAGACAAAGAAGAAATGGTGCTGCATTTATAATAAAGAAGAAACTTGCAAGAACTGTAATGAAATACAATGCAGTCAGTGAACGCTTAATCTCTGTTCATCTACGAGGATTGCCTATCAACACAACTATAATTCAAGTATATGCCCCAACAACAGCTGCAGAAGATAATGAAATTGAAGAGTTCTATGAACAAGTACAAGCTGAAATTGACAGAACATGCAAACAGGATATCCTGATAGTCATGGGTGACTGGAATGCAAAAGTTGGCAACAAAGAAGAAGGCAAAGTAGTTGGAAAATATGGAC
Source organism: Ichthyophis bannanicus (assembly GCA_033557465.1). NCBI lineage: Eukaryota > Metazoa > Chordata > Amphibia > Gymnophiona > Ichthyophiidae > Ichthyophis > Ichthyophis bannanicus. The sequence goes on from CM066041.1 coordinate 295,933,634, forward strand.
TTGGCAACAGAAATAAAGCTGGAGAAACACTGATAGAATTCTGCAAGACCAATGATCTATTCATCTCAAACACCTTCTTCCAGCAACACAAGCGGCGACTATACACATAGACTTCACCCAATGGATTGTATAAAAATCAAATTGACTACATCTGTGGAAGTCAACGATGGAAAAGTTCTATAACATCAACAAAGACAAAACCTGGAGCTGACTGTGGTACAGATCATCAACTACTAGTATGCAAACTCAAGCTAAAGTTGAAAAAGAGCAAACCATTCATGAATGCAGCAAAATATGACCTTGAGAATATACCACTGGAATTTAAAGACTGCCTGCAAAATCGATTTGCTGTTTAAGATACAAATGACAGAGCTCCAGAAGAGTTATGGAATGACATCAAGAAGGTTGTGTTGGAAGAAAGCGAGAAGTCTCTACAAAAGGTGAAAAAGCAAAAGCGGCCAAAATGGATGATGGAAGAAACTCTGAAAATTGCCCAGAAACGCAGAGAAACTAAAGCCAGATGAGAAAGACAGACAATCACAGAACTCAACAGAGATTTCCAGCGTGCAGCAAGACAAGACAAGGAAAGTACTACAATGACACTTGCAAGGAAATAGAAGCAGAAACTATTAGAGGAAGAACAAGATCGGCTTTCCTAAAGCTACGAGAGTTAAAGAAAAAGTTCCAGCCTCGAATTGGAATGTTACAAGATGCTCAAGGTTCTATGTTGAATGATGCTGAGAAGATCAAGAAAAGGTGGAAGGAATATACAGAGTTTTGTCATGATGCGGGCATTAATAAAGTTGGTTTTAAGAAAAGAAATCCTGTTTTAGAAGAACTAGATGTGCAGTTACCTCCAGGCACAGCTAGAGGGAGCAGGAACAGACATACTGGTCTTAATGAACCTAATCTCACTGATGACCTGCAGCTGAAAGGGAACCAGGAAGTCAGCAGTAACGGTTCACTTTATAAGCCAGAGCAGAATGCTTCTGGAGAGCAGTGGCATAAGGAATGGCATAAGCAGCAGTGGCATAAGCAGAAGAAGCAGTGGACACAGGAGGAGCTGAGGAAGGAGGAGAAAGAGGAAGAAGGAACTGGAGCTGGACTAGAAGGAGAAACAGCAGAGAAGCCTGGAGGCTATCAAGGACATAAGCCTGATTGCTGTGAAAGAAGCCAAGCTGGAAGCTGGAGGAGAAAAAGACCTCACAAGGTGGGAAGCCAGAAAGCCCAAACTGGACCTGTTGTGCAAGGGGAGTTTGGTGGAAGTTGCTCCAAGGTGAGAGGCTCTACCACGCCTAGTTCCTATACTCTACCTGTTTGTAACATAGAGAGAAGAAAGCTAAGAACCAGAGAGGGAGGTTCTGACAGAAGCTTATCTCTAGAGGATCACTGCCCAGTTTTACCTATTGAGAGGGAAAAGCAGTTTTATAAGCAACGGAAGTTTTTACTCAGTGAGCCAAGGTATGAGGCATTGAAGATTAACTGTAATGATTATACTGCTAAATGCTATGCTAAAAGAAGGATCCCTCCTAAGAGAAACCAGAGTCAAGACTGGTTCACTAAACTACCGCCAGCCTTAAGAGTCCCTGGTTATGTGAAGCCAAACTCCCAAGTGGTAGACTACCATGCTGAAATAGACAGGGACAGTGAAAGCCCTTTGAATCAGTATAGGGGAGAGGATTTGATGGAAGTGGATTCTCCCAGCACTATTCCCTTACCTTTGCCTGAGGAAATGGAATGTGATTGGTGCACTGCCTATGCTCCAAAGTGTGTATGCTCCACAGAAGAATAAATGAAGTATAAGTTGATGTTTATTATACTGAATATTACTTTGAAGAAAACCTGCTTTAAACTGTGAAGTAACAGTTAACTAGCAAGTGAATATTGGTACCTTTTAAAACAAAGGACTGTTTCTGTTATCTAAAATATCTCTTAGTTGAACCTTGCTTTAAACGGGGAATAAAAGCCTTTATTACCCTACACTTGGACTCTTTGTTCTTTAACAGCGCTACCTAGTGGCGTATAATCTTTGTGTCACCGGCAACCGGGTGACATAAATGGTGTAGTTTTTAGGATTTTGCATATAAGCCTAAGAGATACAGCAAAGAAATATAGAAATAAAATTGCCAGTGTTCATCTTGAAAAAAAAAAAAAATCAAAAACCCGGACCGGAGTCAAAGAAAACCCGGACCGGAGTATCAAAGAAAACCGGACCGGAGTTAAAGAAAACCTGGACCGGAGTGCCAGAAAGGAAAACCCGGACTGGACTTTTGAAAAGAACCGGATCGGACTTGGAAAACAAAACGTGGACCGGACAGCAGAAAAATTCCGGAACGGAAGGCGAGTTCCTGGAAGGTGCTACGACGCGGAGTCACACCACCGTTGCTGAGAGCCTGAGTCTACACTTCTACCAGGTAATGGGTAGAAGGGCCTAACTTGTGGGGATACAGGTGTCTGTCAGTTGGGAAAAAAAAAAACACAAGGAAGTGTAGGGCTGAGTGTTGTACAGCCGCACTTGGTTTTTGTTTGTTTCTTTTCAGGGATTATCGCGATGGAGCAACGCGACCTATTTGACTGGATGGCTTCACAATTCAGCAAGCAGGCTGAACTGGCTATGCAGACACAGCAGCGTGCTATCCTGGCGATGCAGGAGCAGCAAAAGCCAGTCCTGCAGATGCTGGAGACCTGGATGAGCCATCAACAGAAGACACAGGAAGCAGCCGCTGGACTCATAAAGCAGAGCTCAGGACTGAGCCATGGTCTGGTAGGACTGGGATCCTGTGACACTCTGACTTTTGGGAAGTTGGGGGAAAAGGATGATCCAGATGAATTTCTGGAGGCATTTGAAAGAATTGCCCTTTCAGTGGGTTGGCCAGAGGACCAATGGTCCATCCGACTGGCAGTGTCCCTTACGGGAGAGGCACTGCGTTAGCTGCAGACTATAGCGAAGTGACAAAAGCCATCAGGGAACGCCTGGGCTTGACCCCACTTACCTATAACCGCAGGCTACGTGCAGCACGACTTGAAGTAGGTGAAACGCCTAAGTCATTGGGTCACCGACTGAGGCGCTTGGCTGAAAAGTGGCTAAGTCCCAGTGAAAGATCCGTAGATTCATTGATCGATATGATTGTTCTTGAGCAATTCATGACTGCAGTGCCTGGTAAAATCAAGAGCTTCCTTATTCTACAGAATTGTCGCTCAACTATGGAGGCGGTTGCCTTGACCGAGAGGTATTTGGAGGCCGAATTAATTACACAGCCTATGGAGGGGGTAGCTAAGACAGCCATAGCGACATTCAACCCAGTCTCAGGAAGTCTCTACCAGGCTAAAACACCTAATGTAAAGGGTGATAAAAAGGCAGAGAAAAGTCTTGTTAAGAGATGTTTTAACTGTGGAAAGTTAGGACATGTCATGAAGGAATGTAGGGTACGTACTGCTCTCATGGGGGAGCATAATCATTTATTGTCAGAAGGTTTTGTACTAGATGTCACGGTGCAAGGGGTAGCTGCAAAAGCCTTGCTGGACTCTGGTGCGGACCAGACAATGATTTCGCGCAAGCTCTGGTCTACCATTCAAGAGCAAGCTGCGTCCGCCCCAGCCCGTCCAGAAGGGCATGTGAGGATTAAGTGTGTACATGGTGCTGCTACCTTGTATCCTGTGTACAAATTGCTGGTCAAAGGTCTGGGAATAGAAAAAATTATGCTCATAGCAGTAGTCCCTAGATTGCCCAAAGAGCTGGTTCTTGGTAGAGACTGGCCACAATTCGAGAAGGGCCTAGAAAAAGGTTTAAACCCCAGAGAGGCTTTTGTCTCCACTCGTGGCCAGACGAGTGCTGTAGAAAAACCCTCATGTTCTAGGGAAGAAAGTGTAATTGATCTCCCATCCCATGATGACTTAGTCAACATTCCTCCGGATAGGGATAGAAAGACTAGGGCTCAAAAGCGAAAAGAGAGAAAGGGACGCTCTCAAGGCCGAGCGGGTTTGGAAGCGGGTGAAGATCTACCATGGATCCCAGCGGAACTGGTAGAGAAGTTCCCTTCATTCACCGCTGAGCAAAGAGAGGACCCTGTGCTAGCACGCGCATTTGAATATGCTTCAACAAAAAGAAATGAGTTTCCTCGCTTCATAAAGGAAGAAGGACTCCTGTACCGAGAGAGTATCGACCCGCGGACTAGGAATGTCCGAAAACAGTTGGTAGTCCCAAATACCTTTAGGGCAGCAGTACTAAGGATAGGCCATGATCACCCGACAAGCGGTCACAAAGGGGTACAGGGGACCCTTGACCAGATACTGGCCAGATTTTATTGGCCAGGAATTTTTAGGGAGGTCGCACGTTTTTGTGAGTCCTGCGCCTCCTGTCAAAGGGTGACCTCCATAAAACCCGCTGGAGTGCCATTATTACCAATGCCAGTGATAACGGAGCCTATTAAAAGGATAGCCATGGACATAGTTGGCCCCCTTTTAAGGACTCCCAGGGGTTTCCAATATATATTGGTTATTGTTGACCAGGCAACCCGGTTCCCTTGGGCCATACCCTTGAGGAATATATCAGCAAGGTCTATTGCCGGGGAACTCATAAAACTGTTTTGTGAGGTGGGCTTCCCTCAAGAAGTTTTGACGGACCGCGGTACAAACTTTTTGTCCAAATACCTAGCCCAAGTGTGGGATGCTTTTGGCATCAGGCATCTCAAAACCTCCGCATATCACCCCCAATGCAATGGTTTGGTAGAGAGGACAAACCAGACCATCAAGCAAATGTTACGACGAGCGCTGGATGGTGAGATGGAAGAGTGGGACACAATGCTGCCGTTTATATTGTATGCCTGCCGAGAAAGGACACAGGCTTCATTAGGCACGTCGCCTTATGAGCTAATGTATGGGAGATCACCCAGGGGGGTGCTCGATATTCTGAAAGAGCAATGGGTGGAACCCGAAGAAAAGGAAATAGGGATACCACAATTCTTAAAGAGATTAAGAACACGATTAAGAAAAACTTCACGATTTGCTGAGGGGCAACTGAAGTGCAGTCAGAAAAGACAAAAACAATATTATGATAGGAATACCAAGCCTAGACACCTAGCTGTAGGCGAGAAAGTAATCGTCTTGGTATCAGGCACCACGCCAAAATTTGAAGCCAGATGGAAAGGACCTTATGTAGTGGCTCAACCACGAGGTACAGCATCCTATTTAATAAGGGATGAAAAGGGACATGAACAGGTCTATCATATCAATCTCCTTAGACGATGGCATGAGAGACACGCCTTATTTACATCAACACAACAGAGCTCTAAGATTACGTGCTGTAATGAGGGTCATTCAGCCCATACTATTTTAAGAGGGGGGATGTGTCATGATGTGGGCATTAATAAAGTTGGTTTTAAGAAACGAAATCCTGTTTTAGAAGAACTAGATGTGCAGTTACCTCCAGGCACAGCTAGAGGGAGCAGGAACAGACATACTGGTCTTAATGAACCTAATCTCACTGATGACCTGCAGCTGAAAGGGAACCAGGAAGTCAGCAGTAACGGTTCACTTTATAAGCCAGAGCAGAATACTTCTGGAGAGCAGTGGCATAAGGAATGGCATAAGCAGCAGTGGCATAAGCAGAAGAAGCAGTGGACACAGCAGGAGCTGAGGAAGGAGGAGAAAGAGGAAAAAGGAACTGGAGCTGAACTAGAAGGAGAAACAGCAGAGAAGCCTGGAGGCTATCAAGGACATAAGCCTGATTGCTGTGAAAGAAGCCAAGCTGGAAGCTGGAGGAGAAACAGACCTCACAAGGTGGGAAGCCAGAAAGCCCAAACTGGACCTGTTGTGCAAGGGGAGTTTGGTGGAAGTTGCTCCAAGGTGAGAGGCTCTACCACGCCTAGTTCCTATACTCTACCTGTTTGTAACATAGAGAGAAGAAAGCTAAGAACCAGAGAGGGAGGTTCTGACAGAAGCTTATCTCTAGAGGATCACTGCCCAGTTTTACCTATTGAGAGGGAAAAGCAGTTTTATAAGCAACGGAAGTTTTTACTCAGTGAGCCAAGATATGAGGCATTGAAGATTAACTGTAATGATTATACTGCTAAATGCTATGCTAAAAGAAGGATCCCTCCTAAGAGAAACCAGAGTCAAGACTGGTTCACTAAACTACCGCCAGCCTTAAGAGTCCCTGGTTATGTGAAGCCAAACTCCCAAGTGGTAGACTACCATGCTGAAATAGACAGGGACAGTGAAAGCCCTTTGAATCAGTATAGGGGAGAGGATTTGATGGAAGTGGATTCTCCCAGCACTATTCCCACACCTTTGCCTGAGGAAATGGAATGTGATTGGTGCACTGCCTATGCTCCAAAGTGTGTATGCTCCACAGAAGAATAAATGAAGTATAAGTTGATGTTTATTATACTGAATATTACTTTGAAGAAAACCTGCTTTAAACTGTGAAGTAACAGTTAACTAGCAAGTGAATATTGGTACCTTTTAAAACAAAGGACTGTTTCTGTTATCTAAAATATCTCTTAGTTGAACCTTGCTTTAAACGGGGAATAAAAGCCTTTATTACCCTATACTTGGACTCTTTGTTCTTTAACAGCGCTACCTAGTGGCGTATAATCTTTGTGTCACCGGCAACCGGGTGACAGTTTTTATATGATAAAGATCAAGTGGACCAACAGCCGTTTCAACCTGTACCTTATGATCGGGAACCATTGGTGATGAAAGAAGAAGTTGAAGCAGCATTGAAAGCCTTATCAAAGAACAAAGCACCAGGCATTGATAGCATTCCTATAGAAGTATTGCAGCAATCTGATGCAGCTGTTACCATACTTACAAAGCTCTGCCAAGAAATATGGAAGACAACATCATGGACAACTGACTGGAAAAGATCTGTGTTTATACCAATACTAAAGAAAGATGATCCAACTGATTGTGGAAATTATCGCACAATCGCTCTGATCCCACATGCCAGCAAGATTTTACTGAAGATTATTCAAAAGAGACTACAACCATACCTGGAACAAGAACTACCTGAAGTGCAAGCAGGGTTCAGGAAAGGACGAGGAACGAGAGACATCATTGCGGATGTGAGATGGATCCTTGAAAAGACTAAAGAATACCAAAAGGATATCTATTTGTGCTTTATCGACTATAGCAAGGCTTTTGACTGTGTAAACCATGAGAAGCTCTGGGCCACATTAAGAAGCATGGGTATACCAGAACACCTGATCGTACTCTTGCACAATCTGTACATTAATCAAGAAGCAACAGTTTGAACAGAACAAGGAGAAACAGAATGGTTTAAAATAAGGAAAGGTGTAAGACAAGGCTGCATACTTTCCCCCTACTTGTTTAATTTATATGCAGAACAAATCATCAGAGAAGCAGGATTGTATGAAGACAACAGAGGTGTGAAGATTGGTGGAAGACTCATCAACAACCTTCGCTATGCTGATGATACTACATTACTGGCTGAAAGTGAAGATGATCTGAAACATTTGCTTCTCACAATCAAAGAACATAGTCTCAAAATGGGCCTGCACCTTAATGTAAAGAAGACAAAGATCATGACAACTGGCATAATCAACAGGTTCATTGTTGAAGGAGAAGAAATTGAAGTTGTGAACAACTTTAACCTACTTGGATCAACTATCAATAAAGAAGCAACAAGCAGTCAAGAAATCAAACAAGCATTGTTCTTGGCAGAATGGCTATGAAAGGCCTAGATAAGATTCTCAAGAGCAGAGATGTCTCTCTCCATACAAAGATTCGACTTGTTCAAGCCATGGTATTTTCAATAACTTCATATGGATGTGAAAGCTGGACAGTGAAAAAGACAGACAGGAAGAAAATCGATGCCTTTGAATTATGGTGCTGGCGGCAAATACTGTGTATACCATGGACTGCCCGAAGAACAAACCAGTCGGTACTTGAGGAGAACAAACCTAAGCTTTCTTTAGAAGCTCAGATGACAAGACTTCGACTTTCATACTTTGGACACATCATGCGATGAGAGAGATCATTAGAGAAAGACATCATGCTTGGCAAGATAGAAGGTCAACGCAAAAGAGGAAGGCCAGCAATGAGATGGATTGATACAATAACAGCAGCTACGGGTACCAGTCTGTCAACAATGAGCCGCCTGACTGAAGACCGAACACAGTTTAGGATAGCTATCCAGAGGGTCGCCATGAGTCGCCTCTGACTCGACGGCACTTAACAACAACAAGAACATGCCTTTTCCTCCCTTGGCTTAAACATGGCCCTTAATATGACTAAAATTACTCATGTTGTGGACTTCCCATGCATTGTATTAGTCAGGTTAATGGTGGGAAACTTTCAGACAGTCCTTTTTCTAAGCTAAATTAGTACTTACCTGGGCGAGCGGCTTTGGAATCTGTCCATTTTATTAGATAGTCCTTCAGGATAATGTTTTTCATTAAAAACTTACCTTTTCAAGGCTACTTTTGGATCTTGACCCCTCCCCTTCCCTTATTCTCCTGTTTACCACCCATGAATGATATACCATTCCCCCTCATCCCCTGTTTGTTGCCTGTCTGTCTTGGATAGACTGTGAGCTCTGTTGAGCAGGGACTGTTTTTTAGATGTGCATGTATAGCGCTGCATATTCCCCACTCTCTCTTTTAAATATATACATGTATATATACACACACACATATTCATAATGTAAACCAAAAGAAATCAACAATTGTCTTTGATATAAAAGGAAATGAGCTATATAATTGAATAATATAATAGTCTTTATTCCATTTGAAAACTATGGGCCAGATGTACTAAGGATTACTCCCATTTTGGCTACTATGGAAATATCCCTAATCTGAGCAAATTAATCAGATAAGACAGATATCCGGATTTTGGTTCTTCATAAATTACTTTTTGAACTGAGGAGAAATATCCCAACAGGAGTTGCATGATTTCATGGCAAAAGTGCGTAAATAGGACATTGCAGATAATGAATGATTGGAGCCCAACGTGTCTCTAGGGATTCCAATCACTTTGATGCCACTGAATAAAGCAACATTGCACCACCCTCTAAGCTGTAAAATCACAAATATAAACTCAATTTTAAAAAATTGCACTCGAGTTTTCAGTTTCTGGCTTTTTATGGAAAATTATTGCACTTTTTGAAAATAATTGGTTTATGTGAGCATCGCAATCATCAAATAATGTAAATCTTAATATTGCTTAGCTATAGTAGATACTTATCATATTTTTTCTGCTTCTTTGATGATATCTGATGTATCTTGGATGTGACCATCTTCACAGATTTAAAAAGTGATAATAGCCAAAGAGCGCAACTGCCACAAAGCCACACAATGGCAATCTGGCCAACTATGTTAAAGCGGAATTTCATTTGCAATCTAGCCAGCTAGATTGCTCTGGCTTTTTCCATACACAAGAACAGCTGAAGAACTTAGTTGCATAATGCTGAGATTCCAGAACTAATCAACTAAGTTCCCCTCAATTCCATCATGCCCTGGGACCACCCAGGATTTGAGCACTGGCAAATTTCCAGAGTCTCTTAGGAGCCAGTTAACTAGAGGGCTAAGTCATTTTCAAAAATGCCTTCTAAAAAGACATGTCGAAATAGTGTCACATGTACCTATACCCCAGCTAAAGCTGGGTTCTGTGCTTTTGCTTTGTGCCATCATATGAGGTAGCCTAAATGATCCCAGACAACTCTTTCCATATGGACTGAAGGTCTGGGTGATGATTGCACAGGACCGTGGGCCTTTGCCTCTCTGGTGATTCTTCATTAGGACATGAGGTAGACTTCAAATAGGCTGGCGACTGAATGCATACGGTAGAAAATCCCAAAGGGTAAGCAGATGTTGACGAGGATGACCCACTTGGAAAGTCCATAAAAGTTCATCTCCAAGCCCGTTATGAACTGTGGGCGGGCACCAAATGCAGGCATAATCCAGCACTGTGAAGAAAAATACAGCATAGTTTCAAATATTTGATCACACAGGGATTTATTTCTTTAAAAGAAAAGGACAGTTTTGAGAGGCCAGGGGACTTGAACAGAGGCGAAGAGAAAGCAGGAACTGCAGGGCAAGTTTATTGCAGAGAAAACATTTGGGAACCCCTTTCCTTTTCGAAAACAAGTAAATGCTTTGTTTTTACTGAAATGTATGAATGTATATTAGTTATTTATAGTTTTATTGCTTTGTAATTTGATCTGATTTTTTTAGGGGGTTACTTTTCTTCTTTAAGTGCTTTGTGAGCTCAGATACAGAAAGGTTCTGGACCTTCCTTTCCCAGCTTCTGAGACCATGCATTTGATTTTATTGCCCTCAAGCATGCTCTTTTATAGCTGTCAAACAGTACTGTAAAATTATCTCCAGTTTTACATCTTCTATCTTACTGTTTCACATTCAGAGCAAAACTGTTTAAACCATTTCCTCCTACCAGTTCCCCAAAACTGCCTGTCTTTGTGCCCTTCTTCTGTACTATGTGCCTTTTCTGAACAGTTTATCTGCAGGGCAGGCACAGAATATAAGAACCCCTCTTGAAACTAAGGCAGACCCATCCATACTAACAATGGCCTGGTCTATTTTAAGCTGGTGCAATCACCATAATAATTTAACTGCTGGCAATGGTGCTTACATTAATACATGTATTCAGCTATGCATATAGGTGATGCCGCTCTATCAACAATGAGCTGCCTGACTGAAGACCGAAAACAGTTTAGGACAACTATCCAGGGGGTCACCGACACCGACTTGACGGCACTTAACAACAACAACAATGCCCCTGAATATGTGTACAGTGCAGGGCCCATGCTAAAACTCTCTGTTTAGTTTAGGCCTGCTACTTACCACTATTTACTAGGCCTAAACTAAATTGATATTCTGTGTATTTTGGTGGCTGAATATTACTCCTACTCAGAGTTTACTTTGGCATACTCTGTGCACTTGTATACTACTAACAATTATTGTGTCCAGTGCCGGTGCTACCATTAGACGAACTAGGCAGTCGCTTAGAGTGCTGGCCCTCTGGGGACACCAATTGCTAACACCCCTCTCAGATGTGCACCAGTGGCAATGGCCGTAAACAGATCCGTGGCTTCCTGTCCACAAACAGGAAGACGGCATCAGGCATTGGAGGGGACAGAAGCAAATGGCTCTGTGAAGCCAAAGTTTCAAGGTAAGCACCATGAGGCTGTTTGCAGCCATTGCTGCCCCCGCACATCCCAGAGAGGGGTGGCAGTCATGGCAATGGGTGCTGCAGGGAGGTGGGGGCTTAAGGGATGAGGTTTGCTTAGGTCTGGCTTTGATCGTGTCCTTGTACCACTGGGTATTTATATGCTGCTTATTGATGAAACTTGCTGTTAATAAAAGGAACTTGAACTGTATATGCACTTGGGGCCCGATTCAGAGAGGGGACTTGTGGGGCTGCACATCCTGAGGGGACATGCAGCCCTTCAAGCCATCCTGCCCCTATTCCCTCTCAGGCCCTCCCCGCATGGCTAGATCAGCAGTACGGAGAGAGCCAGAGGAGAGCGGGAGGGAGGGAGTGTATTCTGGGCGAAGAGGGGGCGGATGGAGGTGGCAGGACACACAGGGCCAATTCTCGTCACAGCCCTGTATCTCCTGTGGGGTCAAAGGGAGTGTGCTACTTATTCCACTTTAAAGGTGGACTAAGCAGCACAAACCTGGCAATCAGGGCCAGAACCCCCTCTAGAGGCCAGGGCCGGGGGCAGGTAGGTCCCTGTCACCCGATCCAGGCCCCAGCTGCCCAGTCGTGGATCAGGCAGTGGGGAAGAAGAGGGTTGGCACTGCGTGTGACAGGGGAGCTACAACATGCAGGGGGACATTTTACTCCCCCATTACAGAATTGGGTCCTAATGGGCCCTTCCTGCTCGGGGCCATCCAGACGGTCCAGATGTGCCCCTTTCTGAATCAGACTCCACATCTTCATTCCATGGTCTATCTCCTCTCGTGTGTGCGTGAATATTACCCCTAAACAGATAGGGATTGATATTCAACAGTGGCGTTCAGTGTTTTAAAAGCAATGGGCTGCTGCCACTGAATCTAAAAACAGATATTCAGTGCCATGGCCTATCTGGCATCCAGTACTGAATATATGGTTTCGCCACCCACAATTTTGCAATTCCTTTAGCAGTGATTTTCAGCCGCTAACTGGATAGCAAAAAAACATATAAAGTTAGGACAGTCATTTACTTGCTAGCAACTGAATACCACTGCTAATTGGATAGGCAACAGGACTACCCCAGCTCTACACACAGATCATCCTAAAACAAGCCTCATGTTTCTAAGGTGGTATGTGGGGATATTCAGCAGCACAAACTGATTAGTGGCACAGAATATCGGGCAGAGTGGGGTTTAGCCATAGCAAGACCTGCTAACTAACTAAACCCCTTTGAATACACTGGACATTGAAGATTTTGCTTCCTGAACACATTTGGGTGTATCATGGATTTTGGGATGCTCATCATGAAAATCATCTTGAAACTTTCCTATAATGCACCATTTTTTTGCAGTCGCCTATTTTTGTGATTTTCTTGCATATTTTAAGCCTACTCATATGCTGCCTAGAAAGTAAGCTGTTTTGTTTAGTCCAGGCATGCCTGGGCATGCAGTCAGTGCAGGCTTACAACGTGCAATGGAAATGCTACTGCTCAGGTATGTGTGAGCATGCTTAGTCAGGATGGATGCTGGCAGTACAGGCTATAAAAGCAGCATTCATACACAAATGCTAAGCATGACATTGATATTAGTTTGTGTACTTAACAATAGCATTTACACGTAAGCTTTGTGTCTAAACAATGATTCATTGCAGCAGAAAGTCTCATCAATGTTGCAACAGCCGCAATACATTCTGTTACATTTGTGGCAAGTATACACTTAGGCCTCAAAGATGCAGCACAACTGCACTTATTGAGAAAGCTTATGATCTCTACTATCTGGGCAGCAGCAGAATGGGATGATATTTGCAGCGGAGGATCACATTTCGGTGACAACTGCAACTACACTACATTTACCTTCACAGAAGAAAAGCCTGGAAAATCTACTTCTGTATCTTGCCATGAAAACCCAATGGGTAGTCACAAAACAAATCACACTATAGTGCTGGAAAATGAGACCCCTAGGTCGGAAGGTACTCAATGGGCTACTGGGGATGAGCTGAAGGCTTCTCAGCCAGCATTTATGATGTGGTTGGATCAAAGCCCTGGAGACATCTGACTGCTGATGTAGCTGTGCATAAAATGGAAGTCAGAAGTTGCAAAGATGTCTTACATATTGGGACATGGAATGTACGAAGCATGAACCAAGGGAAGTTGGAAGTGGTCAAGAAGGAAACCCTCTGCCCGGTGTGCAGTGGTGGCCAAGAAAGCAAATAGAATGCTAGGAATCATAAGGAAAGAAATGGAGAATAAAACAAAGGATGACATCATAATGCCTCTGTATTGTTCCATGCTGCGACTACACCTGGAATATTGTGTGCAATTCTGGTCTCTGTATCTTAAAAAGGATATAGCAGAATTAGAAAAAGTACAGAGTAGTGCCACCAAAATGGTACCCATTATGAGAAGAGGCTAAAAATGTTAGGGCTCTTCAACCTGGAAAAGAGATGACTGAGGGGAGATATGATAAAGGTCTGTAAATTGATGAATGGAGTGGAACGGGTAAACATAGATTGATTGTTTACACCATCAAAATGTAGAAAGACTAGGGGACATGCAATGAAGCTACAGTGTAACCCATATAAGACTATTAAGAGAAAATATTTTTTCACTCATTGCGTAATCAAACTCTGGAATTCGTTAACGGAGCATGTAGTAAAAACTGTTAGAGGTATGTTTACTAAACCGTCTTAATGTTACCAGTGCTAGTTGCAGCGATAATGTGAAGAATGCCATATAAGGAGTGGGCGTTCTGGCGTCAAGGTAGCAAGAATCTATATCGCACGATAGTGGGTGCCGTGGCATGTTAACGCGCGTTAACCCTAAGTTCATGCCAGCGCAGTATTAGAAACTGTAAAGATGTAGCCCACTGGTTACTGCAATGACTGTGGAGGCAGAGGTCATGGGTTTGATCCTGCAGTGGTGTTATGCAAGAAGGCTGAGACATTTCCCGCTTTTAATTTCAATCAGTGCTGTCTGAGGAAGTTCCTGTTTTTCATGTAAATCAGTGCTGTCTGAGGCATTTCCTTTTTTTGATCCTTTAGCAGGGGAAGAAAACAAGAGAAAAGAGAGAAAAGAAAGGAAAAAAAAAAGAGAGAAAAAGAGAAGAAAATAAAATAAACCCCCTCATAGGATAGCCTTACCCACATAGTGCCATCTTGCCAGACCCCCCAACATAAACCTGGCCAGGAGAGAACATAGGAGTAACCAACAACATTACTGGAAAGAAAAGAGTTCAATCTTCGCTACAAAGCTCCAGGAACGCATCCATGCTAAGACCCAGGCTGACCCAACCAGGGCCCAACCAGCTGGGAGAGACAAGGCTCTAGCGCAGGGGTTCTCCACCCTGTCCTCGGGACCCACCTAGCCAGTCGGGTTTTCAGGCTATCCACAATGAATATGAATGAGATATATATGCATTAGAAATAGCCTGCCAAACTGACTGGTTTGTGACCCTCCAGTGCTGGATTTGGGGACTCCTGCCGTACACCTCTGTAATGTACGATTGTGAGTGGGCAAGGTACAGATGTCCTCAACATCAAAAGGGTAGATAGAATGTGTCACATCCCTCCTCGTTTCTCACCACCACCAAAAAGTTGTCTAATAGACAATATTTTGGTGGTGGTGAGAAGCGAGGAGGTATGTGACATATTCTATCTAATCTTTTTGATGTCTTGGACATCTGTACCTTGCCCACTCACAATCTTAAATGACAGAGGTGTAAGGCGGGGGTCCCCAAATCCAGCACTGCAGGGCCACAAACCAGTCAGTTTGGCAGGCTATTTCTAATGCATATATATCTCATTCATATTCATTGTGGATAGCCTGAAAACCCGACTGGCTAGGTGGGTCCCAAGGACAGGGTTGAGAACCCCTGCTCTAGCGCATCAACATGGCTTCTTGCTCCTCAACAAACTTTAGCAGGGCTTGTGGATCTTCGAATGTACGTGTCTGATTATGCAAAGTCACTCTTAGCCGAGCAGGGGCGAAGAGGCCATAACGGGCCTGGAGATGTTGGAGCTGTGGCCTGAGAGCCAGCATCTGCCTCCGCTTCTCAACCGTCGTTTTATTGAAATCAGGAAAAAATGTGATGTTATGCCCATCTAGGCTTACCGGTGCCAAAGCCTTCGCCGCAACCATGATTTTCATGGCCTGTTGGTGCCTCAGCAACTGCATGATGATAGGTCTCGGGTACCGACCTTGTGGCCCGGCATGCACAGGAACATGATACGCTCTTTCAAACTCGAGCGGCTGGACAAATTCCAAGTGCAGGAGCTTCGGTAGGTTTGCTTCCAGGAAGGCAATCATATTGCCGGCTTCAGCGCCCTCAGGCACACCAACGATACGTACATTGTTCCTTCACATATGGTTGTTGAGATCCTCCAGACTACATTCAAGTTGGATGATTCGTTTGCTGTTGGCCAAGGTGAGTTTCAAGCGCTCTTCATGACACTCAACCTTACTTTCGATTCCGGCCACTTTTTCCGCAAGCCCCAAGATTTGTTCCTTCATCTCTTTTAACTCTAAAATATCAGCCTGAACCCCAGATAGCGTTTCTCTGTTGGCCTCCACTAGTTCTCTTACCGCCCAGATTTCAGCGAGCATTTCCTGCATGGCGTCCACGCTTTCTCGCGGGCCCACCGCCATTTGCGGAGAAGGGGGGTCCGGTTTCTGTCTTTTGATGCCGGTATTCAAAGCGATGCCAAATTACAGCCTACCAGATTTACCCGCCGCCATCACTCTTCAATAGCAGCTTAGAGGGGGAAAACCGCTTCCACCTTGCGCGGGGCGAGCAGGATTTAAGACAGGATTGCGGGGAGAGTAAGGATCAAGCGGCCATCTTGCTCCTGGTCAGGCTCCACCCCTCAGGCATTTCCTTTTTTAAGTTAAATCAGTGCTGCCAGCAAAAACATCCTCACAGTGCCGTAACATAAGGTGTCACATAAGGCGCCCTATAAGGCACTCCATAGGGCGCATTATAAAGTGCCCTGTCCGCCAAGGTGTCTTCTAATGTGCCCTAAAGAGCGCCTTAAGAGTCACCTTAAGGTTACAGCACTGTGAGGGTGCATTTTGCTGGCAGCACTGATTTAAATTAAAAGGAAAAGCCTCAGAGAGCCTTATTAAATAACACCACTGTGGGATCAAACCCATGACCGCTGCCTCCACATTCATTGAAGTAACCAGTAGGCTACATCTCTATAGCTGCTACCACACTGCTGGCTGGCTATAAAAAGACTGCAGGTCACAACACAAACTGCTGTGGTTACCAGGATAGGGTAAACCCACCCGTACCCATGATGCACTGCACATGCAGATCAGCAGTCTACAGCTGATCACATAATGGGGTATGCACCCCCACAGCACCTAGGCCTGGTAGGGGGAACTGAGCATGTGTGTTACTGGCACAGAGTAGCTACATACTGTGACATTGTGCGGGTCCTGTGCTCACCCTGAGGGTGAGGTGGGGCACCCAGCACTAGGTCTGCAGCACCTGGCTGATAGTGTGATAGGTAGTCCTTGCAGACACACCTAGGATACACCTGTGTCCATCTATATTTCCTAGTCATGTCTAGCCCTTGTGGACTATGATGCACCCAAAATACTGTATAATAATGTTCTGTGTGGGTGTCATGGGCACATGTCATAGGTGAAGTGTGGTGCTTGGACCCAAAAGCAGATTATGTAGCACCAGCCAGTCCACTCTCTGTAGCTCAGGGTGGGGGACAGAATCTCCCACCAATAGATCCACATTATACATCTCTGCAATGGTGGCAGTAGAGAGGACCATCAACCCCAGTCCTGCTGGGGAACAGGCGCCCTACAGTGCAGTCTATGCAGATCTATACGCATCACATAAGGTAATGGCAGACAGGCAGAACGCTGGAGAAGCTCAGCTGCCCCCCCAAGCACTATCTGACATTCACCAGCAGAGGGCACAGTCAGTCACCACCCACTGCACCCTGCAAAGTGTTCCAGCCATACACATGTTAACTGCAGACAGTCTGCTAGCTAGTACATAGTGCATGTTCCTGGAGAAACTGTGCGCACCCAAAAATGGGATGTGAGCACCCACACCAAGCAGGTATGTCAGTGATGGGGCCCCAGAAAAGAGAACCCATAAATATCATTTGAGAAAAATGCTGGCTAGCACTATGGGGGAACCTAGCCTTGCTGTGGTCACTGCTCAGTCAGGGTGAGAGTGACCTCCCAGCATGACATGCTGTGGACACCCTGTCTATGCAGGTGGTGGTCAGGCACTACAATGTCCCAGCCATTGCCCTATACCCTGTGCAGATGCATCCTGCCCAGGCCACCCTGTCCGGGCCATACCCACAGTACCTTGCTCCTCATTATGAACATTGGCAGGCTAACACTAGAAACACTGCAAGCAGTGTGGGCTCAGTAAGGTGTAGGCAGCCACAACACACTGGATAGACATACAGACACTCCCACACCTATGACAGCATTGTGCAAATATGGAGGTTTGTGGCAGCCCTGGCCGCCACACCAGTCCTGGGCACAGTGCGGGCATTGCTATGGTACGCAATACTGTTGGGGTCACTCCCAAGGGTTGTAAACACTGTCAGAAGCAATACCTGAAACACACTCCACAGATATCAGAAAGCTTGCTATTATAAATCTCTATAAACAAATCGTGTTTAACTTAGGATTTGTTAGCTGACATTAATCATAGCACCCTTTTGATATATGTGGAACTTGTTCCCAAGTTTAGGATGGCATTGCTAAGATATGCAGGTGCCAGTATTGGGAGATGCTGCTCTGCGCAGGGTCCAACAGCCTGACTCTCCATGAGGCTTTGGATAGTGGAGTCTGTGGGTGTGGATGTTTGTGCCCCTGGTGGGCCAAACATTGTTCAGGTTTTCATGCTGTCTGTAATGAATATGCATGAGATACATTTGCATACAATGGGGGCGATGCATACAAATGCAGCACAGGCATATTTATTGGGGACAGCCTGAAACCTGAATGGTGTTTGGCCCTCCAGGACTGCAGTTGGGAAACTCTGCTTTAGGGATTGCACATGTTTATGGTGTCTGTGCTCTGTAGGGTAAAATATAGGCGTTTCAGGCATGTTTATTTTATCTGCAATAAAGGTTCCATCTTTAATACGACAGTTTTGTACTGGGTAAAATATGGGGACAAGGTTGGCAGGAGCCACAGCTGGGACTTGAACTTGTGACTTTCTACCCTGGAACACACTGGCTGTGTGCACTGCACCAAGCTGTTGCCACAGGGGCAGATTTTTCCCTGGGGTTACCATGACTGTTCGTCAGACAGACCTTGTCTGTTGCAGTACACGGCACCCACCTAAATGGGGCTTGGCCGTGGTCTGCTGTGGGCAGATGCCACTGCCCCCTCCATCACCAGCACCCCTCCGCCACCATGCTGACATGCTCTTATGCCGGTGGTGCTGGTGGTGCGCAGTCCCAGGCCATCCAGTGTGCCAGTAGGCAGCTGCCTATGGTGTGAGTTCTCGGGTAGGGGTGCCTACATGGACATGCGCGCTTCCCCCCGGCACCTTGGGGGTTCCTGCTGGGTAATATCCCCTGTGACACTGTGGGACACACACTCATGCCCATGTTGGACCCTCGTCAGTTGTTGTCTTGCTGCTTTACAGTTTCGGCATTCCTATGTGCCACCTAGGCATCTGCCTAGTCCGCACTGTGCCCCAGCTGGACCACAGCATGTGCCACCTGCAGCCCCCTGTATCCCTTTTACAGCATCAGTACAGTTGCCCTTTCCTATGTGCCCATTCTGCTTTTGCTGCACATGTGTATGCCATAAGAAGCCTGCCCAATATAAACGACAAAAACCCTGATCACCGCTATTTCAATGTGGGATCGTTCACTATTGGCCAGCTTGGTTATTGGGATTTCAAATGTGGTTTTGGTCATTTTATATGTTTATTTGCCTTTTTGGTTCCTGCACATGTATCACTACTATCACTTGTCTGGGTTTCCCTGCCTTTGCTGTACATTGCTGACTGAAATGGTTTCTCTCTCCTGCAAATGTGCCTCTAACGCGAGGGTTTCACTGGCGTTAGTATTCAGACCCGGATTTCACAGCATTAGTGTGCATGGAGCCTCTCCCCGCCCACTCTCCGCCCATTGACCCCTATCTCCGCCCTCTGGGAGGCCTTAGTCCACCCATCAGACCCGGATTTCACAGCATTAGTGTGCCTTAATGCCGCCGCTGCTACGTTAAGACGGTTTAGTAAACATATCCCTTAGTGTAGCTGTGTTTAAAAAAGGTTTGGACAAGATCCCTGAGGAAAGGTCCATAAACCATTATTAAAGAGGACCCAGGAAATCCACTTCTTGTCCCAATAGAAGCATTGTGATACCTGTGTCTTCTGAGGAAACTGCTAGGTACTTGTGACCTAAAGATTGGCCACTGTTGGAAACAGGATACTGGGCTTGATGGATCTTGGTCTGATGCAGTATGGCATATCTTAAGTTCTTATGAAGAAACTCTGAAAATTGCCCAGAAACACAGAGAAGCCAAAGCCAGAGGAGAAAGAGAGGCAATTGCAGAACTCAGAGATTTCCAACGTGCAGCAAGACAAGATAAAGAGAAGTACTACAATGATGCATGCAAGGAAATAGAAGCAGAAACCATTAGAGGAAGAACAAGATCAGTTTTCCTAAAGCCACAAGAGTTAAAATAAAAATTCCAGCCTCTAATTGGAATGCTACAAGATGCTCAAGGATCCATGTTGAATGATGCTGAGAAGATCAAGAAAAGGTGGACAGAATATACAGAGTCATTAAACCATAAAGATCATGCTAAATTCTCAATGCGTTAAAAAGAACTGGGCGCTCTGTAAGTGTTTGGTTCCAGTACAGAAAAATGTGGCACATGAACCACTTGTTGACAAGAAATTTTTGCTTCCTCTTTATATAAAATTTAGACTGATGAAAAACTTTGTGAAAGTGATGAGCAAGGAAGGTGAAGGTTTTTGATATTGGAGAGAGAATAATTATGCCAAGATTAAAGAAGGCATATTTGTGGGTCCACAAGTCAGACACGTCATCAATGACAAGTGGTTCGAAGATCTGCTATTGGGCCTGAGAAAATCTCATGGAAGGCATTCAGGGATGTTACTGAGAATTTTCTTGGCAATTACAGGGCACTGAACTATAGCTAGTTTACAAAATGCTTCAAGCGTACAAAACCATGAAGTGCAACATGTCTCTGAAGATTCATTTTCTGCATTCACACTTGGACTTCTTCCCTGCTAATCTTGGTGCAGTCAGCGACGAACATGGTGAAAGATTTCACCAGGACATTGCAACAATGGAAAAGCGGTTTCAGGGCAATTGGAGCCCATCAATGCTGGCCGCTATTGCTGGATACTGAGATGAGAAGCATCAGATGCTGAGTACAAATGAAAATCAGGAGCAAAACTTTTTTTAGCTCAGGTGAACTAGTGCAATTTGTCAGCATTATTGTGCGATTAAACATGCTTAATTCAGCCAAAATTTAATTTCATGTTTCTCCAAATTTCTATGTGATACAGTCAGTCTGAAATTATATTTGTGTTCAGCTTGAAGCTGTCTATCATAATCACCAAAGCATTTTCATAAAGCAAAACTTTTGAACAAATTTGTTGTCCAGTGATACTGACTCCATAATTTTTAGTACTGCCTCTGTCTTGCCCCTAAACCTGCTCCTGTTTATGTGGATAATATCTAGTCATTTAGGAATTTAAACAGTCCAGTACTAAATATATATTTGACAATTGTACATATAAGTAAATTGCCTGTTTACCACCAGATGGCATACACGTGTCTTGCTTTGAATATCACCCAGAATGTCTTTCTCTCCATGAGCATCAGACCGCCGCTTGCCATTAAAGTTTTAAACTGACATGGCTTGGAATAAAGGCAGATAAAGTCTATCTGTTTAAGAGTTAACATAATTATCTTCACAAAAGTTTTTCTTACACAATCTAAGGGCTCCTTTTACTAAAGCCCACAGTTATTTTCAAACCAAATGCATGTTAGGAGCAAAACTTGCGTGTTAGCTATCAGGGACATCATCAGAATCTCTCTGGCAGCTAATGTGTGATGGGTTACCTTACTAACGAAGGCACACTAACATAGGTGCCCTGATGAAACTAGGACTATGTATCCCATTTATCGATGAAAAGCTCTGTAACACACATCTAAAGCTGCCTGGTTTTACTTACAATGACATTACATAGAAGAAGAAATAAGGCAAGCTCCTTCAAAATCCGACTCTTCCAAGTGTTCTTCTTGTAATGAATTGTGAGGTGCCCTGCATCTGTTGATCTACCCGTCTGGATCTTTGCTGGCTCTTCACTGTGATTCACGACAGGTGGCGGTGATGAGCTACTGTCATCTGGCAATTGAGTGCTGATGCTTTTATTGATGTAGATGAGTCCAAGAGGCTCGTCGCCATGCTCATGTTGAGCATGCTTGAAAGATCGCCGATGAAGACCTTCAATGACGAACATGTTCTGCACCGTGTGCTGGATAATCATCATCAGTGCATAAATGAGATTCAGGACATTCAGGAGTTCTTTGGGAGTGATGGTCACCATGGCCAAAATGGAGTAGTAGGAAATACAGTACTGCCCCAAGGTAGCTCCCAACAGTAAGGCCACATCTAATGTTCTGCTGGGATTCTTCTCTTTATCTATCTCTCTCTTATCAAACCTGTAAATGATGGATCCTGCAAGAGCCCCAATGGACATGAGACTCAGGCACACTATGTTGAAAACATAAAACATGATAAGGACTCGATCCTTACTCTCGTCAGCTCTCACCTTTATTTTATAAGTTATGAAAGATGCAAGGCCAATCACAATCATACTTATCCCTGAAAGCAAACCTATAAAGAGAGTCTGCTTACAAAAGCAGAATTTTAGATTGTGTTTGTGCTGTATGTCATCATCTATAAGGCGTCCCACATTCTTCCACATGACATAAGTTATTGCGGAGGCAAAAAGGCTGTACTCGATGTTAAAAGGGTATAAGTAATAAAATCCTTTCTGGAAGATATGACAGGCATTTGTGATGCAGCTGCAAGCATTTAGGGATCCACCTGCAATAGGAAAGGACAAATTGATACATTTTACTTAAAATACATTGCTTTTTCTTCTAACACTATATTTAACAAAAATTATTGAATCTTGGAACCTCAGTGCCACTTCCTGGAAACACTGAAGCTATTTTTCAAAAGCATTTCTGCAAGTAAAATAAACCTGCAGCAGGGCCGGCTCAAGGATATCTGCAACCTGAAGTGACACCTCAGTCTTGTGTCCTCCCTCCAGGGTCCTGTGGCTCTCTCCCTGGATGGGCCAGGTCCTATCTCCCCATACTCCAGCACCTCCCCTTCCCTACACCCATAGTCCAATATCTCCCTCCTCCCAAGGTGTGCAGCATCTCCTCTTTCCTTTCTTCGCACCCAATGAACTCTTTCCTTCCCCCCCCCCCCCCCCAACTACAGCTTTCAGCATCGCCCTTCCCTTCCTCTCCCTTCTCTTTTAGTCAGCAGACCTTCAGGAAGACAGCACTGCGGTCTCTCCATATACGTCAAAACAGTGGCAGAGCAAGCCGTTGCAGAGGACCATTAAGCACCCGTATACGTGCATGCATTCATGGGCTACTGCTCCTAGCCCTTCCAACAGGAAATTTGTGTCAGAGGAGACAGGAGCAGCAGAATATGAGTGCACATTTGGGAACTTCAAGGGCCGTTGTGGCATGGGTGGTGGCTTGCTCTGCTTTTGTCTTGAATTATGTGGAAGGGATGCCCACCAAGGACTCCGGGGATGTGCAGCCCTGACCTGCAAAAAGGCATTTATAAAACTGCTTGCCCAGTGGGCAAATACAGACTGTTAGTGTGTATTTTTACCTTGTCCATGCCTATAATTTTTAAATAAACATAAATCAGAGCATTTTATAATCTAATCACATGCTTGCACCCAAAACTCCACCTGTGAATGCCTACTAGCGTCATGTCATAGCAAGTACTTATAGACTGGTCTGTATTTTATAAGAGACCATTTATAGGTGGGCCATACAAGCAGAATGACTTTTTAAAACTACCTCCTTTAAGCTTATTGAGTCAAGGCACTGTTTAGCGGAACCTTTTTAGTGTGAATAATGCCGAAATGGTGATATTTTTGGGCCAGGTCTCTAAGGGCATCATATTTTAACTGTGCACGTATATAAACAGTACACGGATGCTTTTCTCTATTCAGACTCAGCTGAATTTTAAAAGAGAAAGTGTATATGCAATTCCGTTTTGAAAATCACCCCAGAGATGCTCTAAGCACACACTGACTCTTGCTCTTCAGCAAATTTTCATGATGACTTGACACAATTTGTATATGGTTGAATTTTCAAAAGTATGTAGTACATGTAAATATGTACACATCTCCCCAACCCTCCCCCTGGGTACACCTCTGCGTAAACTTCCATGTGTCTGTCCAGGTAAACTTAAGCATAAAAATGCGAACCCTACTGGATATAATGAGAAACTTAAACTACTGAGAAATCCAATCAAATTAGGGAAATCCCCTTGCGGCTGAACAACTTAGTTTTGTCAGAGCCTGTCAGCCCAGTGTCCGGGAACCATACCACAAACACCACTGTGACCGCTCTCTATTCTAATTAATTTTTAGCAAGACTTTTTCAAAAAATATGTGAAAAAGTGAGTCCATCAACTTAACTTATTTGCTTCAGGTCCTGCTTCTTGGCAAAAGGCGAATCATCAGCTTTTGAAAAATTCTTGCTAAAAATTAATTAGAATAAAGAGAGCGGTCACAGTGGTGTTTGTGGTATGGTTCCTGGACACTGGGCTGACAGGCTCTGACAAAACTAAGTTGTTCAGCCGCAAGGGGATTTCCCTAATTTGATTGGATTTCTCAGTAGTTCAGGTAAACTTAAGTGCATTCAGATTGTACACACATGCTTTGCCCAATGAGAAATTTTATAAAAATGTGAAAAAATCTTCAGTCGATCAAAAACATGTGATCTCCTTCAAAAAATACATATTATTCAAAACTTAAACAAAAATACCTAACCAGGTTGCACAATTTCTATCCCAATCAAAAACCACACTCAAAAACTACATGAAGTAATAAAAAAAATATATAAAGAGATGGCTGCAGCTCAAAGTACAACCAGACAAGCACTCGCTTCATCATTCATTCACTCCCCCAAAATAACTTTTTTTGAGATTTTTTTTATATAATCATCTTCCAAAACATAATGGGCCTGATATTCGAAGGGCAACTACAGTCCTGTAAACCATGTAACTGCCGCAGAGAGGGATACTCAATGGCACTAAACTGAATATCCCCGATTATGGCCTTACGCTTAGCAGCGCAGCATGTCTGGGGCATTCTGGGGAGGAATGTGGAGACAATCGATAAGTGGGCAGCAGCAATATTGCATGCTGCTTGGTTAGCGACCTGTGCTTAAAAGATAAGCAAGAAAAGACCTTGCTATCTTCTAGGTGCAGCAGCTAACTGGGAGGCATGCAATATCTCTGCTGCACAGTTAGCTACTGCGGCATGTGGCGTGTGCGGCTATCCCCGGACATTCAATGCTGGAGCTGAATATGGCCTGGGCATTGACTATCCGGGGTTAAGGGTCAGTGGGCATGGCAATGCACCGCTACGGCGCAAAGCCTGCCCAAATGAATAGCAAGCCCAATAAGATTACCCCAAAACCAACATGAAAGTAATCACTTATCTTAAAAAATATCAAAAGCACGGGTTCTTCAGCCCTTAAAAATCCCCAATTTTATAAAAACAAATATTATTTTAATGTGTATGACAACATCTTTTAGCATATACCTTAAAACTGGTATTAGCAGCCCAGTTACCAACACCTCTATCTACTAAACAGCAGTAAAAACAAGCAGGTTCAATACATGAAAATTATTGCAAGATTTGCTAATTGCAGTACCTGAGTGCCAAAGTTTATTAAATCATGCAGTAATTTTTCATGCGTTACTGCAGTTGCAAATTTTGCATATTTCCAGCCAAAGTAGCACAGGATGGCAATCCCCCTCTCTAGGCCTGCCATCTTTTAAAGAGGACAGCCTTTGCAAAATGAATACTCCCTCTGCTTAGATTTAGAGAACCCTAGTGGACTAGCGCTAAGCTCAAGCCCCCCTCACAGTACCCTTACCCAGCGCCATTAAGGGGCATGTTTACTACACTGTTCTAACTGTTAACGCAGCAGATAGCACACACTATTGGGCCACGTTAACAGCACAGAAAAAATGCAGATAACTTCATTAATTTTGATCTGCAGAAACCGTGTTAACTGCTAGAGTGGGTGGGATATGGGTAGAGAGTGGGAGTGGTTGCAATGCGCAGTTACCATGGGTGTCAGTAGTACACAGTAACTGTCAAAGTTGCCGACAGCATGGGTGGAGATAACACCCCCTCAATGGTTTGCTGCTCTAGATAGAAGAATTTCACGAATGTAAGGTTCTTTAGATGGCCATATTCAAAGGCATTAACATGGTTAGCAGAGCTGCTAGCCATGTTAATCCCGCTAGTCGCCACTGCATGCCCCACAGGGGCGAGACCTACAGGGATGTAATACTGAAGTCCCACCTCCAGTATGGCAGCCTCTCTGTTGCCATGGAGGAGTGAGGTCACATGAAAGAAGAGCATCACCTTGGTGTGGCAGGAAGTGATCCTGAGGTAGGACCTGTCCTCCAGGTGATATAAAACTCTCTCGCACCAACGAGGTTTCTCCAGGGACATGTGCCTATGAGGGAAGGGTTAGGATGGCCATTATAGTTGGCAATTTGATCATTAGCCAGGTAGATATGTGAGAGGCTGGTGGACATGAGGATCGCCTGGTAACATGCCTGCCTGGTACAAAGGTAGTGGACCTCACGCACCACCTAGACAAGGCTTTAGTTAGTGTTGGGGAGAAGTCTGCTGTCTTGGTACATGTTGGTATCAATGACATAGGAAAGTGTGGGAGGGAGGTTCTGGAGGCCAAATTTAGGCTTTTAGGTGGGACCCAAAAGGCAGGCAGAGCTCTGGAGACTCATTGCATGGATGAGATGATGGTGAAAAGAAGAGGGTTTTGGATTCCTTAGGAAATGGGAACATTCTAGGGAAGGGAGGGGCTTTTCTGAAGGGATGGGCTCCACCTTAACTGGGATGGAACCAGGTTGCTGGCATCAACCTTTAAAAAAGAGACAGAGCATCTTTTAAACTAGATAATAGGGGAAAGCCGACAGTTGCCCAAGAGCACTTGGTTTGGAAGGATGTATCCTTGGAGGATACTAGCAAAAGAACAAAGTTAGGGCATCCTGACAGAGAGGTAACAATAAAGATAAGTGACCCAGATGCCCTTAAGTACAGAGATGAAAGATTCCCAATTACCCTTATCAACTGATAACCAGATTAATATGAATACAATACAACCTCTAAAATGCCTGTTTGCAAATGCTAGAAGTCTAAAAAATAAGATGGGAGAGCTAGAATGCAATTGCTAGAATATATAGCACTAAATGAAAGGTTAGATATAATTGGCATCTTAGAGACCTGATGGAAGGAGGACAACCAATGGGACATTGTTATACCTGGGTACAAACTATATCACATTGATAGGGTAGATCAAATTGGGGGAAGGGTTGCACTCTATGTTAAAGAGAACATTGAGTCACAAAGGATTAAAGTTTTGCAGGAAACAAAATACACTGTAGAATCTCTATGGATAGAAATCCGATATAAAAAGAGGAAGGCGATGGCAGTGGGAGTATACTACCGACCATCTGACCAGAATGAATAGATGAATGATGAAATGCTCAAAGAAATCAGGGAAGCTAGCAAAAGTTAGAACACAATAATGGGTGATTTCAATTACTCTGGTATCAACTGGGTCAGTGTCACCGCAGGAAATGCTGGGGAAATAAAGCTTCAAGATGAAATAAATGACTGCTTCTTGGAGCAGCTGGTTGATAAACTGACAAGAGAGGAAGCCAGTTTGGACCTAGTCCTTAGGGGAACTTAGGATCTGGTGCAAGAGATACGATTTTTGGGATCAATTGGCAATAGTGATCATAGCATAACTGCTGCCAAGGTTAATGATTTCCATTCAGCATGGGCGTTGTTTAAGAATACTATCTTGAAAGATCAGACCAGATGTATTCCATGCTTTAAGAAAAATGGAAGGAAGGCCAAAAAACTGCCAGCCTGGTTTAAAAGTGAGGTCAGAGAGACTGTTGTAATCAAAAAATATATATCTTTCAGGAAATGGAAAAAGGAGTCAAATGATAAAAACAGTACACAACATAAGCATAAGACAGGCAAAGAGAAAATTTGAAAAAAAGCTTGCCATGGAACCAAAAACACATGGAGGCACATTCCAATATGTGCACCCAGGCCCCTGTGTGCCCAATTGGAATCAGGATGCATAGAGGTAGACCCGATTCCGATTCCTGTGAGGGCTAGACATACCCAGCAGAATCAGAATCAGGTCTAGGGTCTCTACGTGCAGGCTGGGATCCAATTCCGATCAGCCTGCATTTACAGACCCATGCCCAGCTAGCTCAGTCAGGCTCCTGAATGGAGCCACGATGTCATGGCATCCCATTGCAATGGCACCGTGGTTCCATTCAGGAGCCACAATCTCCGGCCGCCAATCATTGTTTCTTTCTCTTTAGCCTGTCCCCCGATCTGGCCTTCCATGGCCAGGGTCAGGCTGCAGGGAACCCCCTGCACCCCCTCACCTCACTTGCGTTGCATAGGCCTGCAATCCCCTGATGTCCAGGGGGACTTATTCTACCTCCAAGGTGGAAAACATCCACTGTCCAATCTGCCGACCCCAGACATATAGGCTAACTTCAGAATTGGCCCTGTATGGCCAGAGTTGTGGACCGCCCACTGCCTGCCCTATCTCTGCCTCTGTAACGGCCCTTCCCACCTCCATCTAAGCCTCCCCATGCAAACTCCTTGTTTGTACAGGGAAACTAAAGACCAGTGAGCCTGACTTCAGTACTGGGAAAAATGGTAGAAAACATTATTAAGAACAAAATTTCTGAATACGTAGATAGTCATGGTTTAATGGGAGACAGTCAACATGTTTTTAGCCAGGGAAGGTCTTATCTTACTAATCTATTATATTTTTTTGAAAGTGTAAATAAGCAGGTAGACTAAGGTGGGTCAGTCGATGTAGTGTATCTGGATTTTCAGAAAGCCTTTGCCAAGGTCCCTCATCAGAGACTTTTGGCAAAACTAAAAAATCATGGGATAGGAGGCAGTGTACTATTGTGGATCAGGAACTGGTTAAAAGATAGAAAGCAGAGGGTAGAACTAAATGGCCAATTTTACCAGTGCTGAAAGGTGAATAGTGAAGTACCCCAGGGATCTGTGCTGGGTCCGTGCTTTTTAACATATTTGTAAATGACCTGGAAATGGGAATAATGAGTGAGGTAATCAAATTTGCAGATGACAAAATTATTCAAAGTTGTTAGAACCTAAGAGGATTGTGAAAAATTGCAAGAGGACCATAATAAATTGGAAGACTGGACGTTCAAATGGCAGATGAAATTTAAAGTGGACAAGTGCAAAGTTATCCACCTATAAAAGAACAACCCAAACTATGGTTACACAATGCAAGGTTCCACATTAGGAACCACCCAGGAAAAGGTTTTAGGCATCATCATGGATAACATGTTGAAACCCTCTGCCCAGTGTGCAGCGGCGGCCAAGAGAGCACATAGAATGCTAGGTATCATAAGGAAAGGAATAGAGAATAAGACAAAGAATATTATAATACCTCTGTATCGTTCCATGGTGCAACCGCACCTTGAATATTGTGTGCAATTCTGGTCACCGTATCTTAAAAAGGATATAGCAGAATTAGAAAAGGTACAGAGAAGAGCCACCAGAATAGTAAAGGGGATGGAAGGATACCCCTATGAGGAGAGGCTAAAAAGGTTAGGACTCTTCAACCTGCAAAAAAGACGGCTGAGGGAAGATGTGATAGAGGTCTAGAAATTAATGAATGGAGCAGAATGGGTAAATGTAGATTGATTATTTACATCATCAAAATGTAGACAGACAAGGGGACATGCAATAAAGCTACAGTGTAACCCAGATAAGACTAATAAGAGAAAATATTTTTTCACTCAACACAAAATCAAACTCTGGAATTCATTACCAGAGGAAGTAGTAAAAGTTGTTTAGTGTAGCTAGGTTTAAAAAAAGTTTGGACGTGTTCCTGGAGAAAAGGTCCATAAACCATTATTAAAGTGGACCCAGGATATCCACTGCTTGCCCCAATACAAGCATTGTGGAACCTGTGTCTTCTGGGTAAACTGCTAGGTACTTGTGACCTAGATTGGCAACTGTTGGAAATAGGATACTGGTCTTGATGGACCTTGGTCTGACCCAGTATGGCATGTCTTATATTCTTATGTTCTCCTTTTGAGTTACTTAAGAAAATATTTGAAAGAAGAATCTTGAGTTTTCCAAGATGGATAATTGTTCTGTTTTGAATGCTTATTAGCTTCCTAGAGAGAATAGAGTTAAGTGGTGGGAAGGGCAGGTTTTGAAGAAACAGCATTCTCAAATAGTTTAGACTTAACAGAGGTTTTGAAGATATCTCAGGATAGTGTAACCAGATGAGCTACTCTATTGGTTACTTTCAATTCTGAATAGGAAAAGCTTGCTGTTTTGAAGTGGAGGAGTAGCCTATGGGTAGTAGCCTGGGACTGGGAAGACCAGAGTACGAATTGCAGTGGTGCTTCTTGTGGCCTTGGGCAAGTCACTTAACCCTCCGTTGCCTTAGGTACAAGCTTAGAGTGTAAATCCTCTAGGGACAAGGAAATACCTACAGTACCTGATGTAACTTGCCTTGAATTACTACTGGGAAGAAAGAAGCTAAATACTAAATATTTCTAAAAAAAAATCAGCCTTTTCTGTGGTCAGGCCATAAGAATATTTGATGATGTAGCGAGAGCTACACAGTGATGTCAAAGAGCTAGGGGCCACATTCTCTGGTTTATTTTGGAAAGAAGTTCATCTTTACGAATGTGCCACAGTTGCAGATATTCTTATTAGAAAAATCTGGGATGGCAGCAGAGTGACGTGGTGATTTCTTGCTGAATTGTTTTTTCAATTTGAGATAATATCAGTAGGAATCTTGATAAAGAATGTAAGTGTGGACCAGGCTCTTTGATTTGTGCCTTTCCTTAATGTGAACTACAGCAATAACTGTTGGAATTTCTTTTTCTTATTTCCTGATTTCCTATTTGGGGCACGAGATTGTATTGCTTTTCCTTGTATGTCACTATTGTAACATGCTTAAAATTCCTGTTAAAAAAAAACCCATGATGCTGCCGGGTCATGCTCTCTGCATTTTCGAGGCGCTATCTGCTGGGGAAAGGCGGTGCACACCCCCAACAGATAGCACACGGCTCTGGCACAAAAACGTCATGTTAGCTGCAAAAGCCTAACACAATTTAGCAAACATACACCTAGGTATTAAAAAGGTGAACCACCTAAGCCTCACCCCCTTGTGAAAATGGACCCCACTCCATCCATCCCCCTCTCAACAATTACTTTAATATCCCTGGGGATCTATTGAAGCCAGAAATGATCCAGAGCCATCTCTGCCCCAGCACTACCATTTTTCAAAATGATACCACCTGATCCCTCATGATGTATTCTAACTATATAGTATGATGGTGTCGGCGTTAGGTCAACCGGTATCATTTTGCGATAAAACACAGGTGGGGAAAGAGTGACCAGAGGATCTTTTTTGGAATCAGTGGTGGAGATGAAAGGCCAAACCTGAACTCTTTTTACTTTGCTTTTATTTTGCTTTTTAATCATCTTTTTTTGAACATTTTTTCCATGTTCAATAAATGAAACAAACGCCATACAAAAAATAAAGAAAAACACCCCTCTCAAAAAAATGAAAAACTAATCAGTGCGCATCCCTAATTCCTATGCGGCGCCACATCAGTTTTTCTCTGACTAGCTCCTTTTCTCACTTTCTTTCTCTTCTCCCCTTCCTGTTCTCTCTCTCTTTTCTAAGTTTGTTTCTACTTGGCTTTGCCAGTTGAATGCCCCAAACAAGAAACTGTGTAAACTCTATTGACATGCCTCAGAAAATGAATCTCTGTGGAAGCGAATGATACCTGAGGTGTCGGCCTCTCTGCTGGAAACCGTTCCCATGTCACTGAAATTGCGTGCTGTCATAAAGTGCTGTTCTTTCATGAACTCTGAGTATTTTTCCTCTATCTCCTTTGACTGATGGACAGATTCATCTGTTACTGCTGACATCCACACAACTATGTTAGTACTCAAGACGAGCATCAGACCATATCTAGGGACAGAAGAAAGGAGCAGTGTTTTTTTCTAGCAAAAAAGGTGCCAACAGTCATATGCAGGGCTTTTTCATTAGTACATGCGGATCATGGGTCAATCTGAGCAGGCAGTGAAAAAGGTGTCAGTACTCGGTAGCACCGAGTTACCCTCAAAAAAAGCCACAGATAGGACAAATACCCAGACAGGTTAGAAATATGGAATTGGATTTCATAGCACTGCCTTTCAGTACAGTTTGTGGTTATTTAGGGGTGTTTTCCATCTTCCTGACTTGCTAATTAGAAGTCAAAGCCGTGTCCACATGACTTTGTGACAATTTATATTGTCAAACACAAGAATGCTGACTGTTTCATTGACGGCAGAAACAAAAGCAAGCTGTGGACAGCACTGTGTCCTCGATCGCTTTTTAAGCAATTCTATGCCAGTTTGACTTAATAGTAGGTATGTGCTGTCATTTTAAAAAGACACAACATCAAGGTTAATTGGTATACTGTTTTGTGTTTCTAGACTGAAACGACACCAAAAATTAACAAAATATTAAAATATTGCTTTTCTCATCTATGTCATTTTTATACATGCTGTTTGTACAATTCACCAAAGAAATAGCATGCGCTGACAGTGAGACGGAATAATATACTTTTTTGAAATAAAACCAAATAAATGGAAAATGAAGCAAATCTCCTCCTCCCCGAAACAAAGCAAGAATGTTTTCCATACACACCACTGCTTAATAATAGTAGTCTAGACTGTAAACCAAGGGGTATGTTTACTAAACCGTCTTAATGTTACCGGCGTTAGTTGCAGTCTTACTGTGACGAATGCCATATAAGTTAGTGGACGTTCCGGTCTTAAGGTAGCATTTCGGGTTATCGCGTGATAAAGTCTGTTATCGCGTGATAGAGGGAGCCGTGACAGGTTAACGCGCTTTAGCCTTAATTAGGCGGGCTGACCTGCAAGCACAGTAACAGAGGTGTAGCACACTGATTAATACAATGACTGATAAAACAGGGGTCATGTGTTTGATTCCCCAGTGGGCTTAATGAGTAAGGCTGTCTGAGGCAATACCCTTTACTTTAAATCAGTGCTGTCTGAGGCATTCTCTTTTTTAATTTAAATTAGTGCTGCCAGCAAACACACCCTCACAGTGCTGTAACCTAAGGCGCTGCCTAAGGTGCCCTAAAAGGCACTCCAGAGGGCACATTATAAAGTGCACTGTCTATCTATGATAGAATGAGGAATATAGTTAGGAAAAAACTAAAAGGAGCGGTTCCAAAGGTTAAAGACTTACAGCAAGCTTGGGTGTTATTTAAAAATACTATCCTCGAAGCCCAGACCAGCTGTATTCCACGCATTAAGAAGAGTGGAAGAAAGTCCAAAAACTGCCAGCATGGTTTAAAGGTGAGGTCAGAGAGGCTGTTGCTGCCAAAAAACCAACCTTCAGGAAATGGAAAAAAGAGCCAAATGATGAAAACTGGAAACTGCACAAGCACTGGCAAGTTAAATGCAAAGCATTGATAAGGCAGGCAAAGCGGGAATTTGAGAAGAAACTTGCTACAGAAGCAAAAACACGAAATAAAGACTTTTTCAAGTACATTCGTAGCAAAAGGCCTGTGAGAGAGTCAATTGGACCATTAGATGATAGAGGGGTAAAAGGGGCAGTAAGAGGAGACAAGGCTATAGCGGAGAGACTGAATGAATTCTTTGCTTCGGTCTTTACTGAGGAAGATGTAGGGATGTTACCCAAGACTGAAGTGGTATTTAAAGGTGATACTGCAGAGGAATTGAGAGATATATCACTACACCGGGAAGATATATTACAACTATTTGATAAACTGAATAGTAGCAAATCACCTGGACCGGATGGTATACATCCCAGAGTGTTGAAAGAACTGAAATATGAGATTGCAGACCTGCTATTGGTAATCTGTGAACTTTCATTAAAATCATCTGTAATACCTGAAGATTGGAGGGTCGCCAACGTAACACCAATTTTTAAAAAGGGTTCCAGGGGTGACCCGGGAAATTACAGACCGGTGAGCCTGACGTCAGTACCAGGGAAAATGGTGGAAACCATCATTAAGAACAAAATTACACAGCATGTAGATAGTCATGGCCTAATGGGAGATAGCCAACATGGCTTTAGACAAGGAAGATCTTGTCTTACTAATCTGATATGTTTTTTTGAAGGTGTGCATAAACAGGTAGACAAAGGTGAGTCGGTTGATATAGTGTATCTGGACTTCCAGAAAGCTTTTGACAAGGTCCCCCATCAGAGACTTTTGGCGAAGCTAAAAAGTCATGGGATAGGAGGCAGTGTACTATTGTGGATCGGGAACTGGTTAAAAGATAGAAAGCAGAGGGTAGGGCTAAATGGCCAATATTCCCAATGGAAAAAAGTGAATAGTGGAGTACCCCAGGGATCTGTACTGGGTCCGCTACTTTTTGACATATTCATAAATGACCTGGAAAAGGGAATAACTAGTGAGGTTATCAAATTTGCAGATGACACAAAACTGTTTAAAGTTGTTAAAACCCAAGAGGATTGTGGAAAACTGCAGGAGGATCTGGATAAATTGGAAGACTGGGCATCCAAATGGCAGATGAAATTTAATGTGGACAAATGCAAAGTTATGCACCTAGGAAAGAACAACCCACACTATGGTTACACGATGCAAGGCTCCACATTAGAAACCACCACCCAGGAAAAGGACTTAGGAGTCATCGTGGATAACATGTTAAAACCCTCCGCCCAGTGTGCAGCGGCGGCCAAGAAAGCAAATAGAATGCTAGGTATCATAAGGAAAGGGATGGAGTATAAAACAAAGGATATTATAATGCCTCTGTATCGCTCCATGGTACGACCGCACCTTGAATATTGTGTGCAATTCTGGTCACCGTATCTTAAAAAGGACATAGCGTTATTAGAAAAAGTACAGAGAAGAGCCACCAAATTGGTGAAGGGGATGGAAGGCTACTCCTATGAAGAGAGGCTAAAAAGGTTAGGGCTCTTTAACCTGGAAAAGAGACGGCTGAGGGGAGATATGATAGAGGTCTATAAATTAATGAATGGAGTGGAACGGATAAACGTGGATCAATTGTTTACGCTTTCAGAATATAGAAAGACTAGGGGACATGTAATGAAGCTACAGGGTAAACTATTTAAGACAAATAAGAGAAAATATTTTTTTCACTCAACGTGTAATCAAACTCTGGAATCTGTTACCGGAGGATGTAGTAAGGGCTGTTAGTATAGCTGGGTTTAAAAAAGGTTTGGACAAGTTCCTGGAGGAAAGGTCCATAAACCACTATTAAAAAGGGACCCAGGATATCAATTCTTGACCCAGTACAAGCATTGTGGAACCTGTGTCTTTTGGGGATATTGCTAGGTACGTATGACCTAGATTGGCCACTGTTGGAAACAGGATACTGGGCTTGATGGACCTCGGTCTGACCCAGTATGGCATGTCTTATGTTCTTATGTTCTTATGCCAAGGCACCTTATAATGTTCCCTATAGGGTGCCTTATGAGGCACCTTAAGGTTACAGCACTGTGAGGGTGTTTTTGCTGGCAGCACTAATTTAAATTAAAAAAGAAAATGCCTCAGATAGCCCTATCAAATAGCACTACTGTGGGATCAAACCCATGACCTTGGCCTCCACAGTCAGTGAAGTAACCAGTGGGCTACCTCTCTATAGCTACTAGCAAGCCCCTGGCTGGCTACAGAAGGACTGCAGGTCACCACACAAACTGTCTGCTGTGTTTACCAGGATAGGGTTAACCCACCCATACCCATGATGCACTGCACATGCAGATTAGCAGTCTACAGATGATCACAAGATGGGGTATGCACCCCCACAGCACCTCGGCCTGGTAGGGGGAACTGACCGTGTGTGTTACTGGCACAGAGTAGCTACAGACCAACACATTTTGGGGGTACTGTGCTCACCCTGAGGGCAAGGTGGGGTGCCCAGCACCAGGTCTGCAGCACCTGGTTTAGCTGACATAGGCCTTGCTGCAGGTCACCATCAGTGCGTGTGTGTGATAGGTAGTCCTTGCAGACACACCTAGGATACACCTGTGTCCATCTGTGTTTCCCAGTCACATCTAGCCCTTGTGGACTATCTTGCACCCAGAATAGTACATACCCTGTGTGGGTGCCATGGTCACATGATTTAAGTGAAGGGGGTGTTTGGACCCATAGGCAGATTATGTAATACCACCCAACCCACTCTCTGGGGCTCAGGGTGGGGGACAGGATCTCCCACCAACAGATCCACGTTCTACATCCCTGCAATGGTGGCAGTAGAGCGGACCATCAACCCCAGTCCTGCTGGGGAACAGGCACCCTACAGGGCAGTCAATGCAGATCTGTACGCATCCATAAGGCAATGGCAGACAGACAGTAGGCCTGGAAATGCTCAGCTGCTGCCCATCACTATCTGACAGTGTCCAGCCACTGCACCCTGCAAGGTGTTCCAGCCATACACATACTAACTGCAGACAGTCCGCTAGCTAGTACATAGTGCATGTTCCTGGAGGAGATGTGTGCACCCAAAACTGGGAAATGAGCACACACACAACAAGCAGATAAGTCAGTGATTGGGCCCCAGAAAAGAGAACCCATAATATCACTTGAGAGAAATACTACATAGCACTATGGGGGAACCTAGCCATGCCGTGGTCACTGCTCATACTACCAGAGACCCTGCCCATTCAAGAAAACCAACCCCTCAGAACAAACCAATTGGTCACTTGCTCCTCATTATGCACATTGGCAGGCTAACACTGGATACAGTGCAAGCAGTTTGGGTTGAGTAAGATGTAGGCAGCCACAACACACTGGATAGACAGACACACACTCCCACACCTATGCCAGCATTGTGCAAATATAGAGGCTTTTGGCAGCCCTGGCCACCACACCAGTCCTGGGCACAGTGCAGCCATGGCTGTGGTATGCAATACTGTTGGGGTCACTCCCCGGGGTGGTAAACACTGTCAGAAACCAAAACTGAAACACACTCCACAGATATCAGAAAGATTGCTATGATGCAGCTCTATCAGCAAATTGTGCTTAACTTAGGAGTTGATATCTGCCATTAATCATAGCAACCTTTTGATATATGTGTAATGTATTGCCAAGTTTAGGGCGGCATTGCTAAGGTATGCAAGTGCTAGTATTGGGAGATGCTGCTGCATGCAGGGCCCAACAGCCTGACGCTCCATGAGGCTTTGGATAGTGGAGCCTGTGGGTGTGGGTGTTTATGCCCCTGTTGGCCGCTGCTCTAGGGCAGCGGTTCCCAACTCCGGTCCTGGTGGGCCAAACACTGTTCAGGTTTTCATGCTGTCCCTAATGAATATGCATGAGATACATTTGCATACAATGGGGCAGCGCATACTAATGCAGCACAGGCTTATTTATTAGGGACAGCATGAAACCTGAATGGTGTTTGGCCCTCCAGGACTGCAGTTGAGAAACTCTGCTCTAGGGATTGGACATTTTTATGGTGTCTGTGCTCTGTAGGGTAAAATATAGGCGTTTCAGGCATGTTTATTTTATCTGAAATAAAGGTTCTGTCTTTATTACCATGGTTTAGTACTGGGTAAAATATGGGGAAAGGGTTGGCAGGAGCCACAGCTGGGACTTGAACTTGTGACCTTCTACTCTTGAAGAGACTGGCTGTGTGTACTGCAGCACACTGTTGCCACAGGGACAGTTCATTCCCTGGGGATACCATGACTGTTTGTCAGACAGACCCTGTCCGTTGCATTGCACGGCACCCACCTAGACGGGGCTAGGCCATGGTCTGCTGTGGGCAGATGCCACTGCCCTCTCCACCACCAGCACCCCTCCGCCACCATGCTGCCATGCCATTATGCCGGTGGTGCTGGTGGTGCACAGTCCCAGGTCATCCAGTATGCCGGTAGACAGCTGCCTATGGTGTGAGTTCTCGGGTAGGGGTGCCTACATGGACATGCGCGCTTCCCCCCCACCCCCGCCCGCACCGCCTGCCAATTTTATGTGCCCTTGGGGGTACCTGCTGGGTAATCTCCCCTGTGACCCTGTGGGGCACACACTCATGCCCATGTTGGACCCTCATCAGTTGCTGTCTTGCTGCTTTACAGTTTCGGCATTCCTATGTGCCACCTAGGCATCTGCCTAGCCTGCACTGTGCCCCGCTGGACCACAGCATGTGCCGCCTGCAGCCCCCTGTATCCCATTT
Organism: Ichthyophis bannanicus; assembly: GCA_033557465.1. Lineage (NCBI taxonomy): Eukaryota > Metazoa > Chordata > Amphibia > Gymnophiona > Ichthyophiidae > Ichthyophis > Ichthyophis bannanicus. The sequence goes on from CM066041.1 coordinate 295,971,367, forward strand.
ACAGCATCAGTACAGTTGCCCTTTCCTACGTGCCCACTCTGCTGTTGCAGCACATGTGCACGCCATAACAAACCTGCCCAATCTAAATGACAGAAACCCTGATCAGTTCTATTTCAATGTGGGATCATTCACTTTGTAGGGGGACAGATCATAGACCCTTCCAAACATGATATCTTAATTTATACACTTTGTCAGTAGTGTTGCTTTATGTTTGTCATTAATATCACTATTGTCCAGTTTGGTTATTGGGATTTTAGATGTGGTTCTGGTCCTTTTATTTGTTTATTTGCCTTTTTGGTCCCTACACATGTATCACAACTATCACCTTTCTGGGTTTCCCTGCCTTTGCTGCACATTGCTGACTGAAATGGTTTCTCTTTCCTTCAAATGTGCCTTAACGCGAGGGTTTCACTGGCGTTAGTGTTCAGACCCGGATTTCACAGCGTTAGTGTGCCTGGAGCCTCTCCCCTTCCACTCTCCGCCCATTGACCCCTTCTCTCCGCCCTCTGGGAAGCCTTACTCCACCCTTCAGACCCGGATTTCACAGCGTTATCACATTACCGTGCAATAACGTCACTTATCACGCGATACCACCGCTGCGACATTAAGACAGTTTAGTAAACATACCCCCAAGTCTTTTCATCAGGTTAATAGCATCAGAATATAGAAGAAGTTACCTGGTTAGCTGAGTGTGAATCTGAACACAGTGTTTACAGGAAACCCACAGAAAATATGTCTGAAAGAAGAAGACAATAAACTCTTTAAACATGAGTGGCATAATTCTGTTAAAATGACTTTAGAAATAAATGCCTTAAAATTTATCGGTATGAAAATGGAATGATTTTTAAAAGGGATGGAATATGTAGTAGGTATTTTATATATTTTTGTTTTTGAAAGTCTATTTTCACTTTTTCCACTTTTTTATTTCCAGACCTAATTAGAACTTGCTTCATCTTTGCATCCCAGGGGCAAATGTAAGATAAAGGGGAAAGGCAGAGATCACTTGTGGTCTAATGCACTATAACAGGACTGAGCAGGCTAGATGGACCTTATGTTGAATAACTACCATCATATTCTGTGCTTAAATGTACCAAAAAGATCTTCACTTGCAATGTTTGGAATTTTCGTTTTCTTTACTCTCCACTCTCTTTGCTTGACCATAAGTTGTGAACTCTCACTCCAATAATCCTCGTTCCTCAGCATCAAACATAGATGGTTCTCTGTACATTGCTTTGATTCAAGAAGTATCAAAGGTGGCTAGGAGGCATGACCACAAAGTGATCCTCTCTGGATCCTAGTGGCGCATTGGGCCTGATATTCAGTGGCACTAACATGATCAATGCCGCTGAATATCTGCGGCTCCTGCCTCTTATGCCACAATGCTAACCAGTTAGCATGGGGGCATTCAGGATACAGCGTGGGTGGCATCACTCGCTAACCAGGCAGCGGTGATATTGAGCTGCTGCTTGCTTAATGATACACGGTGAAGGCCGGGAGTGGGAAACCCTGGCCTAACTTTTGCCATGTATCGCTAATTGGGCGGTGGCTCAATATCGCCGCAGTAAATGCAACTAACCCGACTATTCAATGCCAGAGCCAGATATGACCCCAGAATTGAATATCTGGGTTTAACGTTTAGCGCCAGTGGCAAGCCGCATTAGTAAGGCCGATTATGTCTTACCAGTTCAAAATAAAGGTTGATTTGGGCATTAGTCTTCAATCTCACTCTTAGCCATTGACCTAATCCATTTCATCACGTAAAGTCATAGGGACCCTTTTATTAAAGGGTGCTGGGGTGTTGCAGCTATCCGGCCAATGACATGTCAGGTCAGCACCACAGTGTTAAATGCCCAGAGCATGGAAAGAATGTTCCTGGCAGCAACCATGATGCATGTGGCCCAATTGCCTGGGCACACTCATCGCACCTATGCTACTTGCCCGCCATGCAGGTAGCGCATGTACGCTGACTGCATGACACTCACTCCATGCACTCTCTGCCCTTAACCCTCCCATTTGCAACCCCAACATGCCATGAACAGTTAGTTCCAAAATCATGGTCCAGTGTTAGCATGTCCAACAAAGCCTTTAGCACATGCCAGCCTCACACTGACAGCTTGCGCCTTTTAGTAAAAGTGCCCCATAGTTTCAATCTTCCTCCAACAATTGCTGAAAAGTCAATGGAAAAGCTAGCACTTGCCTGGTTCCCTCCCTGCATTAGAAAACTTTCTCCTGAGTAACCTTTTCATAGACATGCTCCTGAGTAACCTTTTTATACACTTGCTCCTGATACATGTTCTCCTGAGTAACCTTCTCATACACTTTCTCCTGAGTAACCTTTTCATACACTTGCTCCTGAGTAACTTTTCCAAACGTGTTTTGCCTTTGGCAGAGAAGAAAAGAAACCCTTTAAAATAATGTTTCTAGTTCATCCCGAGAGAGCCTGAAAAAGGCTAAAGAGTATATCTTTGTTAATTAAAGAGTCATGGGATAGGAGGCAGTGTAGTGTACTATTGAGGATCAGGAACTGGTTAAAAGATAGAAAGCAGAGGGTAGGGCTAAATGGCCAAGTTTCCCAATGGAGAAAGGTGAATAGTGGATTACCCCAAGGATCTGTGCTGCATCCGCTGCTTTTTAACATATTTATAAATGACCTGGAAATTGGCATAATGAGTGAGGTGATTAAATTTGCAGATGACACAAAATTATTCAAAGTTCTTAAAACACAAGAGGATTGTGAAAAATTGCAAGAGGACCTTAATAAATTGGAAGACTGGATGCTCAAATGGCAGATGAAATTTAGGGGTATGTTTACTAAACTGTAGTAATGTCATTCACGTTAGAGACCGCGGTAAAGGTACAGATGCCCATATAAAGGCGTGAGCGGTGCATCGTTACAGCAAGCTGATTCAGCTAACGCATGTTACAAACTAATGCGCGCTGCAAGGCGCCTCATAAGGCACCCTACAAGGCACATTACAAGGCGCCTTGTAGGGCGCCTTGTAAGGTGCCGTAGAAGTAAGGTGCCTCATAAGGTGCCTTGTTAGGTGCTTTATAAGGTGCCTTGCTAGGTGCCCTATAAGGTGCTTTATAAGGTGCCTTGTAAGGTGCCTCATAAGGGACTTTGTAAGGTGCCCTATACAGTAGATCTCCTTAGGCTAAGCGCCGTATTAGGCACCCCTGGACAGGGCACCTTAGAGGGCACCTGGGGTTATGGAACCATAGGTTACGGTGGCCTAACAAGGTTATGGTGCCCTAGGTTAGTGTGGTCTAAGGGCTGCAAGGTGCTGCAGGATGACATGCATGACCTGTGAGGAACAGAGACAGATGTAGCTCTAACACTAGATAGAGCACTCAGGAAAGGCAATGAACAGGTGAGTGAAGGAGGGAGAGCTGGGAGTGCTGGACCTGCCATATCTGTGGGCATCCCATGTGGCTGCCAGTACTGATGACAAACATGGTGGGGGCAACTATACCACAGCACAGGGTGTTGGCAATGTAAAGTACTGGAAAGACAGTTGGTGGCAGACGATGGGAATACATGTCCCCCAGTGGAGGCGGAGGTGGCAGGATAGTTACAATGATGGAGGTGGACAAAGGAGTGGTGGTGCCATGCAGATCAGACACAGGCGAGGGAAGCATGAAGAGGCACAATGCAGGAAAGGGTAGCAGTGAAGGACATGGGGTGACAGCCCGCACAGGCAGACAGGTCTCTGCACAGCTGACACATACAAATAGACGGACCAAGGGAATGTTGGCAATTGTGGTGAGGGTATTATGGGCTGGCAGCACAAATCTGCAAAAATATGACTGTTACAGGCATGCACACTATTTGAGTAGGACAGACATGAGAGGAGGGAACAATGAGGAATTGAACCCATCAACACGGTCAAGAAAGGCATTGTATTAACCAGTAGGCTATACCTCCATGGTGTATGTCACAGCAATGCCTGGGTACAGGACTGCAGGTCACCGCACAAACTGTCTGCTCTGAGTGCCAGGATAGGGTAATCCCACCAGTACCCATGATGCAATGCACATGCTGAAGAGCTGTCTGCAGCTGATCAGCAAATGGGGTCTGCACCTCTCCGGTACCTCAGCTTGGAAAGACGAACTGACAGTGCATGATACTGGCACAGAGTAGCTACAGACCATGCCATTGTGCAGGTTCTGTGTTTCCCTGAGGGATAGGATGGGTGCCCAGCACTAGGTCCGCAGTACATGTGGTGCTAGAGATAGGCCCTGTTGTACATCCTCATCACTACCAGTGTGTGACAGGTGTTCCTTGCAGTGCAGCTGAAGGCAATTTGGTGTCCATCTTTATCCTGCAGTCACATGTGGTCCTCTGGGACCAGACACCACCCAGATTAGTGTGTACCCTGTGTTAGGGTCTGGTTGACATGGGCACCTGTTATCAGGGCAGAGGGGTTTCCAGACTTGCATGAGGTTTGTGCAGCAGTGCCTTTATAGGTCAAAGTGGTATACACTACATGCCCCAAAGGACTCACATCACCATTGTTGTAGGTAAGGGACAGGTGCCCCAGCCCCCATAAAGCAACCTCCATCCTACTGGTATAAGACAGCCCTCCAGGGTTGGTGTGGCTGGGGCAGTGGAAGACCAGCAGCAATGATGGGGTTAGCTCTGAAAAACCCCAACTGCATCACACCACTGTCTGCCAGTCATCAGCAGATAGCACAGTCAGATTGCACCTTATAGGTGTTCTGACCACACACAATCTAACTGCAGACAGTCCACTAGCCAATCCACAATGTAAGCTCACAGAGAAATTATGTGCACCAAGCAAGCATCTCAGTGATTGGAGACCCAGCAGTGGAAACACAACAGGATCACTGAAGATGAATAATGTAGAGCACTATGTGGGAACCCAGACATACCATGGTCACTGCTCGGTCAGAGTGAGTGCCCTCCCAGCATGCCATGCTGTGGCCACCCTGTCCATGCAGGCAGTGGTCGGGCACTACAATGTCCCAGCCATTGCCCCACACTCTGTGAAGATGCATCCTGGCCAATCCGCCCTGTCCGGGCCATATCCACAACACCTTGCTCCTCATTATGCACATATTCAGGCTAATGCTGGTAACAGTGGGACATTGTGGGCCTGGTGAGGTGTGGGCAGCCACGAAACAATGGATAGATATACACACACACACTCCTATTGCAGCATTGTGCAAAGATAGGGGTGGTTGGCCACCCTGCCCGCCCTACTGGTCCTGATCACAGTGCCGACATTGCTAAACTGTACAGGAGGTATTAGTAGTGCCCTAGTGATAACTGCAGCTCAATGCTGGGGCCAACAGCCTGACTCTCCATGCATCTTTGGATTGCGGAGCCTGTGTGAGTGGGTGTTTGTACCCCTGTTCGCCGCTGCTTTGGGCTTTGCACATGTTGCTGTTGTATCTGCATTGTAGGGTAAAACATAGGGACATGTTCTGCAGAAACCACAGCTGGGGATTAAACCTATGACCCTCTGTTTCTGGACACACTGTCTGGGTGTACTGCACCACACATGAATGGTGGTCCCTGGAGCTACCTGTACTTTTCTCAGCCAGACCTTTTATGTTGCACTGCATACCACGTACTGGTACAGGGTATGGCCTAGGTCCACTGCAGGCAGGTGCCACTGCCCCCTCCAGCACGGGCACGCCCCCCCCCTGCCATGCTGACATAACCATATGCTGTTGGTGCTGGTAGTGCGCAGTCCCAGGCCATCTACTGTGTGGGCAGGTGGTCGCCTAGGGAGCGGGGTCTGGGGCATGGGGCATACATGAGCATCCTCACATCCCCCCCCCCCATCACCGCCTACCAATAGTCTGTCCCTTCCGCTTGGGGGAGGGTTGGCTGGGGGGATGTCAGGTCAGTGCCCTGGCAACTGTTAGCTCGGGTGGACCAGGTAGATGTAGGTGGATTGTGTTTGGCCTTTGTCAGCTGCTGACATGCTGATTTCCAATTTCTATGTTCCTATGTGCCACCTAGGCCCCTGCCTAGTCCACCCTGTGCCCCTGCTGCCCCCGCTACATGTCCCGCCTGCAGCACCCTATGCCCCACTTGCACCATCGCCATAGTGGCCTTTCATACTTGGGCACTATGCTGGTGCTGGAAATGGAGCACTACTATCACGTTTCTTGGACTCCCTGTCTATGCTGTACATTGCTGACGCTGAAATGGTTTCTCTCTCCTGCAAATGTGCATCTAACGGCAGGTTTTCATTCGCGGTAGGATTCAGCCCTTCAGTTCAGCGCGTTAGTGTGCAGGGAGCCTCTCCCCGCCCACTCCCCACCCATTTACCCCTTCCCCCCACCCTCTCTCCACCCTCTGCGGTGTTTACCGCGGCCGGGGACGTTAACACTCGTTAAGTAACGTAAACGGACGTTAACATTACATACCGCATGTTAACGTTACCTAACGAGTGTTAACATTACATAACGCGCGGTCTGTAACGTTACCGCAGTTTAGTAAACATACCCCTAAATGTGGACAAGTGCAAAGTTATGCACCTAGGAAAGAACAACCCAAACTATGGTTACACGAAGCAAGGTTCCACATTAGATAACGTGTTGAAACCATCCACCCAGTGTGCACGATGGCCAAGAAAGCAAATAGAATGCTAGATATCATAAAGTAGTAAAAGCTGTTAGTGTAGCTGGGTTTAAAAAAGGTTTGGACAAATTCCTGGAGAAAAGGTCTATAAATCATTATTAAAGAGGAACCGGGAAATCCACTGCTTGACCCAATACAAGCATTGTGGAAACTGTGTGTCTTTTGGGGAAATTGCTAGGTACTTGTAACCTAGATTGGCCACTGTTGAAAACAGGATACCGGGCTTGATGGACCTTGGTCTGACCCAGTATGGCATATCATGTTCTTATGTTCTTATTCTGTTTTTTATCCAAGGTAAACCAGGAAAGCAGAATGAGCTTACACCCCAAACCAATGTTCCCAGCATGTTATTAGGAGTCCTCTGGTTGTGCTAATGCCAGTAGGGGGCGATGAGATATCACATTTTTAGTCACAAGGAGTAGGCAGCCCTGCTTGTCGTGACAAAAACAGCGATCTCACAGTATCTTCTTCCTACCGGCAGCAGTGTGGCTAGAGAACTACTACACAGCTTTGTGGGAATATAGCCTCCCAGCACAGATAGCAAGAGGTTAATGAACACAGCAGAACGTACCTGGATAAGCACGAATGCAGCCTGTACCACAGGGTAAATTATTTTGATTGGAGACTCGCACCTGATATAGCCAATGTAATATCCAATTTTAAATATATCCAGTGCCAATGAACAAATCCCAAATAAGACAAGTCCACCTGTGTCAAAAAAGAAAGCTAGTCAGAAATACAAAACTGAGATGAAAGAAGAATTCCAATAACTAAGGGGAAAGCGTTTATCAGGCAGGAGCGTTAAATTTTTGACTTAAAGGTTACCATGGGGGCAATTTTGAAAAGTCCCTGTCTTTGAAAGATAAACTCCGTTGTATGCTTGTTCTTTGTGGTTAATCTTCAACAAGAAGCCAGCCAGGTACTTTCCCTTTGAAAACTGTCTACAAGGGTTGCATATAAAAAGTGCATAAGTGGTTTTCAAATGCTGTTTGTGTGGGTGGTCATTCAAATGCTAAACAAGACTCATACATTAAAACATCATGCATGCATGCCATTTTCCTTCCCTGACCCAACACCTCCTTCCCCACTCTCTCAAAGCTCAGAGAAGCCCACATGCTTTTAGCTGCTCCAAGGAGAGCAATTTCCAAACAGGACAGTCTATCTAGTGAAATGCCTTGGAAAACTTCCTTCAGTTGCTTTCCAAGAGCAGTTGATAATATTCAGAGAGCCAGCAAACTTCAAAAGATAATGGAATTTTTGAGGATTTACGGGTCAAAGTATCTTGTAGACTTAGATAAATCCAATGGAAGCATCAATAAATAAGCAGAAAAACATGAGCATACAAAGACTTCTAGACCCAGCTAGCCAGCCCATTTTTCCTATTTACAGTATTACAATATGGCAGACTTCATTGGGTCCCCAGGCTTCCCTGCCATTGAGGCTTCTCTGCAATTGTCCCAAGCCTGCTTGAACTATAGAAGGAAAGTATTCTATGTATCTCCATGTATCTCGGAGTCTTTGAGAAGTACTTTCATATGTTGCTAGTCCCATTCACCCTTCCAGATTTTGAAAACACTGGACAGTGATGGCTCCAAGACTATTCCCTGACCACTTTCACTATGTCAGGGTGAAGTCCACTCGCCACCTCTCTCTACCATCTGCCATTTAACCAGTTTCTAACTCATTTTGCCATATTAGGACTGGCCACCAGAATGCTAGATAGACTTTCTGAGGTTAGCTCAGAAGCCTTCTTTTGTCGTCTATAGATTTTGAGGGTGTGGAGAGGGCCGGATTTACCTTGAGTGAGGCCCTACGCCAACAAAAATTGTGGGCCCCCAGAAAAGATAAAAACGAGCACGCCGGATCCGCTGTTGGCCCTGACGTCATAATTAAACTGGGAATCCCAAAAGCCAAACTTGGAATGTACAACACTGTAGAAATAAAACTATACAATAATTTGCTCTTGTACTAAACAAAGCGCAGACGTTAATGATGCACATTTACCAGAGCTGACATATTCCAATTAAATTCAAAATAAAGAGATATTTTTCTACCTTTTGCGCATTTTTTTTCAGCTGCAATTGCTCCAGCCACTTTCTTCTGGTTTCTTCGTGTCAGTCCACCTCCAGTCTTACCCCCCCCCAGCCCATTTCCAGTCCCCCCCCCCCCCCCCCCCCTCGGCTCAAGTAAAATTAAATTTTAAAAAAAAACCCGCTGGCTGCTGCCGCGGCAGCATGGACTGTCCCGCGGGGCCCCCTCTGCTGTCGCGGCAGCATGGACTGTCCCGCGGGGCCCCCTCTGCCCGCTGAATCCGTCCTTCCCTCCCTCCGTGTCGGCTTTGAGAGGCGCGAAGGGAGAGTGTCTCCCTCGCGTCTCTGTTCAGCCCGCAGGGGCTGATGGTTCCCATCAGCCCCTGTGGGCTTAACAGAGACGCGAGGGAGACACTCTCCCTTCGCGCCTCTCAAAGCCGGCACGGAGGGAGGGAGGGATGGATTCAGCCAGGCAGAGGGGGCCCCGCGGGACAGTCCATGCTGCCACGGCAGCAGAGGGGGCCCCGCGGGACAGTCCATGCTGCCGTGGCAGCAGCCAGCGTTTTTGTTTTTTAATTTAATTTTAAGAACGCTAACAATTTTTTCAGTTTTTGTGGGCCCTTGTCAGCTGTGGGCCCTACGCCACGGCGTAGTTGGCGTATAGGTAAATCCGGCCCTGGGTGTGGACTTCTCGCATGGAGCACCTTCCTTCTCCTATCGTTAGGGCCCTCATACCTCGCAGCCAGATAGGTCCCGCATGGGAATCCTTGTAGAGGATGGCATCTTTGTGCTTAAAGGTAAAGCCTAGTTGGAAGAGCATCCACAGGATTGCCATCACCATCATCAAGGTCAGGAATGTGAGCACTTCTTTTTCATGAATGGGGATTTCATCTTCAGCCCCACTGCTAACAAAGGCACAGCCAATTAACAGCACATTGATGGCCAGTAAGGCAGATAACAGGCGTCCTCCTTTCTTCCAGACTTCAGAACTATCTGATGATACCGGAGGCTGGGAGTTCACGTTGAGGGGGGGTGTCTGGTAGATGGAAACCGATGCATCCATTGTCTGCGTCTTGGAAGCAGAATCAGTGATTTGATCATTGTGGCTGTTGGTTGCCTCATTCTGAGTGGGCTGGCCAGGCATAATTTGATTACTATCAGAAGATGGATTTCACTGCAAAAAAATAAAAAGCAAAAGTAACATACAGAATTTCCTTCAAGCAATTCATAGTAGAAACCGTTTGAAAGGGGTTCACAGTTTCCAAGGCATATTGCAATTCCCTTCAAAGGTCTGTAGACCACCCATCTCCTTAAGGGTAATTTCATAAAGTGGTTTCTATGTGTAAAGTATGTTTTACATGTGAAAATTATAAAACTGTATGGTTGAAGATACACCTACTTGCATGCCTGCTGACATGATTGTGCATACTTACATGTGCACCAGGGAGGAATTGGGGTGACATCACAATGTATGCACATATTTAAAAAATATATCTTCATCGAGCAGGTGTAAATTTGCATGTGGGAATTTATGCAAATAGTTCTGAAAGCATATTTTATACAGGCACATAGGTACCTATGTAACTGTTATAAAATATAACCCAATACATCAAAATGAAACACCAAATGCTTAAACAGGGGTATGTTTACTAAACCATCTTAATGTTACTGGTGCTAGTTGCAGCGATAATGTGAAGAATGCCATATAAGGAGTGGGTGTTCCAGTCCTAAGGTAGCAAGAATATGTACCGCACGATAGTGGGTGCCGTGGCACGTTAATGCGCGTTAACCCTAAGTACATGCCAGCGCAGTGTTAGAAGCTATAACAATGTAGCCCACTGGTTACTGCAATGACTGTGGAGGCAGAGGTCATGAGTTCAAGCCTGTCAGAGGCAATTTCTTTTAATTTAAATCAGTGCTGCCAGCAAAAACACCCTCACAATGCCGTAACCTAAGGCACCCTATAAGGCGCCCCATAGGTCACATTATAAAGTGCCCTCTCTGCCAAGGCACCCTATAATGTGCCCTATAGGGTGCTGTATAGGGCACTTTACAGGGCACCCTATAGGGCGCCTATGAGGCACCTTAGGCTACAGCACTGTGAGGGTGTTTCTGCTGGCAGCACTGATTTACATTAAAAGAAAATGCCTCAGACAGCCTTTTTAGATTACACCACTGCAGGGTCAAACCAATGACCTCTGCCTCCACAGTCGGTGAAGTAACCAGTAGGCTACATCATTATAGCAGCTACCACACTGCTGGCTGGCTACAGAAAGACTGCAGGTCACCACACAAACTGTCTGCTGTGGTCACCAGGATAGGGTAAACCCACCCGTACTCATGATGCACTGCACATGCAGATCAGCAGTCTACAGCTGATCACATAATGGGGTATGCACCCCCAGAGCACCTAGGCCTGGTAGGGGGAACTGACCATGTGTGTTACCGGCACAGAGTAGCTACAGACCGTGACATTGTGTGGGTCCTGTGCTCACCCTGAGGCTGAGGTGGGGCGCCCAGCACCAGGTCCGCAGCACCTGGCTTGGCTGAAATAGGCTATGCTGCAGGTCCCCATGCGTTCCAGTGTATGATAGGCAGTCCTTGCAACCACATCTATGATACACTGGTGTCCATCTGTATTTCCCAGTTATGTCTAGCCCTTGTGGACTATGATGTACCCAGAATAGTGGCATATCCTGTGTGGGTGCCATGGTCACATCTTATAGATGAAGGGGGTGTTTGGACCTAAAAGCAGACTACATAGCATCACCCAACCCACCCTCCCCTCCCCTCCCCGGCTCAGGGGGGGGGGGGGGGGCCCAGGATCTTCCACCAACAGATCGACATTGTACATCTCTGCAATGGTGGCAGTAAAGAGGACCATCAACCCCAGTCCTACTAGGGAACAGGCACCCTACAGGGCAGTCAATGCAGATCTGTACGCATCACATAAGACAATGGCAGACAGGCAAAACACTGGAACAGCTTAGCTGCCCCCCACCACTATCTGACATTCTACTGCAGAGGGCACAGTCAGTCTCCACCCACTGCACCCCACAAGGTGTTCCAGCCAGACACATGCTAACTACAGAGTCTGCTAGCTAGTACATAGTGCACCCAAAAATGGGATGTGAGCACACACACCAAGCAGATATGTCAGTGACTGAGATGCAAAAAAAACACCCCAGAAATACCACTTGAGAGAAACAATATACAGCACTATGGGGGAACCTAGCCATGCCGTGGTCACTACTTAGTCAGGGTGAGAGTGACCTCCCAGCATGACATGCTGTGGCCACCCTGTCCGTACAGGTGGTGGTCGGGCACTACAATGTCCCAGCCATTACCCTATACCAGTGGTTCTGAACCAGTCCTCCTTGAACCCCTAGGCCAGTCGGGTGTTCAGGATAGCCCTAATGAATATGCATGAGATATATATACATTAGAGATATTCGGCCAACCTGACTTGTTTGTGACCCTCTAGGGATGGATTTGGAGACCCCTGCCTTACACCTCTGTCATTTAAGATTGTGAGTGGGCAAGGTGAAGATCTCCAAGACATCTAAAAGGTTAGATAGAATTTGTCACATGCCTGTTTGCTTCTCACCACCACCAAAATATTGTCTATTAGACAACTTTTTGGTGGTGGTGAGAATTGAGGAGGCATGTGACACATTCTATCTACCATTTTGATGTCTAGGACATCTGCACCTTGCCCACTCACAATCTTAAATGACGGAGGTGTAAGGCAGGGGTCTCCAAATCCAGCCCTAGAGGAACACAAACCAGTCAGGTTGGCAGGATATCTCTAATGCATATATATCTCATGCATATTCATTAGGGCTATCCTGAACACCCGACTGGCCTAGGGGTTCAAGGAGGACTGGTTCAGAACCACTGCCCTATACCCAGTGCAGATGCATCCTGCCTATTCCACCCTGTCCGGGCCATACCCACAGTACCTTGCTCCTCATTATGCACATTGGCAGGCTAACACTGGAAACAGTGCAAGCAGTGTGGTCTGAGTAAGGTGTAGGCAGCCACAACACACTGGATAGACAAATGCACACTCCCACACCTATGCCAGCATTGTGCAAATATAGAGGTTTTTGGCAGCCCTGGCTGCCACACCAGTCCTGGGCACAGTGCAGGCATTGCTATGGTACGCAAAACTGTTGGGGTCACTCCCCGGGTTGGTAAACACTCTCAGAATCAATAACTGAAACACACTCCACAGACATAAGAAAGGTTGCTATGATGAATCTCCATCAACAAATCGTGGGTAACTTAGGATTTGTTAGCTGACATTAATCATAGCAACCTTTTGATATATGTGGAACGTGTTCCCAAGTTTAGGACGGCATTGCTAAGGTATGCAGGTGCTAGTATTGGGAGATGCTGCTCCGCGCAGGACCCAACAGCCTGACTCTCCATGAGGCGTTGGATAGTGGAGCCTGTGGGTGTGGGTGTTTGTACCCCTGTTGGCCTCTGCTCTAGGGCTGAGTTTCCCAACACTGGTCCTGGTGGACCAAACACTGTTCAGGTTTTCATGCTGTCCCTAATGAATATGCATGAGATACATTTGCATACAATGGGGGCGGCACATACAAATGCAGCACAGGCATATTTATTAGGGACAGCATGAAACCTGAATGGTGTTTGGCCCTCCAGGCCTGCAGTTGGGATACTCTGCTCTAGGGATTGCAAATGTTTATGGTGTCTGTGCTTTGTAGGGTAAAAAATAGGCATTTCAGGCATGTTTATTTTATCTGCAATAAAGGTTCTGTCTTTATTACCACGGTTTAGTACTGGGTAAAATATGGGGACAGGGTTAGCAGGAGCTACAGCTGGGACTTGAACTTGTGACCTTCTGCTCCTGAACACACTGGCTGTGTGTACTGCAACAAACTCTTGCCACAGGGACAAATTATTCCCTGGGGATACCATGACTGTTCGTCAGACAGACCTTGTCTGTTGCAGTGCATGGCACCCACCTAAACGGGGCTTGGCTGTGGTCTGGTGTGGGCAGATGCCACTGCCCCCTCTGCCACCAGCACCCCTCCGCCACCATGCTGATATGCCCTTATGCCGGTGGTGCTGGTGGTGTGCAGTCCCAGGCCATCCAGTATACCGGTAGGCAGCTGCCTATGGTGTGGGTTGTCGGGTAGGAGTGCCTACATGGACATGCGCGCTTCCCCCTGGCACCGCCTGCCAATGTTATGTGCCCTTGGGGGTACCTGCTGGGTAATATCCCCTGTGACACTGTGAGGCACACACTCGTGCCCATGTTGGACCCTCGTCAGTTGCTGTCTTGCTGCTTTACAGTTTCGGCATTCCCTATGTGCCACCTAGGCATCTGCCTAGTCTGCACTGTGCCCCAGCTGGACCACAGCATGTGCTGCCTGCAGCCCCTGTATCCCATTTACAGCATCAGTACATTTGCTGTTTCCTACGTGCCCACTCTGCTGTTGCTGCTACATGTGCACGCCATAACAAACCTGCCCAATCTAAACGACAGAAACGCTGATCAGCGCTATTTCAATGTGGGATCATTCACTTTGTAGGGGGACAGAGCATAGACCCTTCCAAACATGATATCTTCCTTTTTACGCTTTGTCAGTAGTGTTGCTTTATGTTTATCATTAATATCACTATTGGCCAGCTTGGTTATTGGGATTTCAGATGTGGTTCTGGTCATTTTATAGGTTTATTTGCCTTTTTGGTTCCTGCACATGTATCACTACTATCACTTTTCGGGGTTTCCCTGCCTTTTCTGTACATTGCAGACTGAAATGGGTTCTCTCTCCTGCAAATGTGCCTCTAGCGCGAGGTTTTCACTGTCGCTAATTTTCAGACCTTCATTTCACGGCGTTATTGTGCATGGAGCCTCTCCCTGCCCACTCTCCGCCCATTGACCCCCATCTCTGCCCTCTGGGGAGCCTTATTCTGCCCTTCAGACCCAGCTTTCACAGCGTTAGTGTGCCTTAATGCTGCTGCCGATGTTATCGCGTGATACGTGACATTATCGCGCGATTAGATCGGCGCTGCTACGTTAAGATGGTTTAGTAAACATACCCCTTAATCTTCTAAAAGATACATATTTATTTTTCATTGGGCATCAGGGGTTCTCAACTCAGTCCTCTGGACACACTTAGCCAGTCAGGTTTTCAGGACAGCCTCTGTGAATATTCATGAGAGAGACCTGCAGACAGTGGAAGCAGCCCATGGAGATCTCTCTCATCCATATTCATTGTGGTTATCCTGAAAACCTGATTGACTATGTGTGTGATGAGGACTGAGTTGAGAACCACTAAACTAAGGTGATTATGGCCAGTGCTGTACCAAGCTAGAAAAGAACCTGGCAGCCCCCAGCCACATGCAGGAACTTACTCTTTTGGAACTTCCTAGAAGCTCCAGTGATGATATAAGGGCCTCTTCCATATTTGCACCCTTTGTGGCTGTACACCTCGTACAGCCCTTGATATGGTCCTGATTATGGCCATTATCTTGTCTCTGCATATATCTACTGTCTCTGCATATATCTACACTCTCTCTTATCACTTGCCCTACAATGAGTCATTTTTTTAACAAGCTGTCATATCTTCAAAGCATCACTCCACCATAAACAGTTCATGGACATGCCGATGGCTGGCTGTAAATTCTAAACTTCAATATTCCAATACTGATAATATATTCTAATATGGAAAACAATTCTCCGATACTTATCTCAACGTGAGAATCTTCTCATTGTAGAAAGAGCTAGAAGGGCTTAAATTGGCATATGGCATGGAGGAATCGCCTAGCAGTTAGATCAGTGGCCTCGCAAACTGGGACGCCAGCACACAGCTCCAGCTATTGCTCCTTGTGATCTTGAGCAAGTTACTAAGGTGCTCTAACATTAATGCTCATTAACACACTGCCAATGCATGTTATTTGACACAGGCCCTATGTAATTCAGTGGGATTTTTTTTTTACTAATACTGCTTGTTAATGGTGATTTAATGCACATTAACATTAGAGCACTTTAGTTCGGGCCCTTTTACAAATGCTGGGTATTTTTTACCCCTAGTGCACATTTTCAATCACAATCAATGTGCATTAGGTGCCACTGCACTGTGATAATTGTTGGAGGTATGGCTGGCATGTGCCCAACAGTTACTACACAGGCAAACCTCATAGTTCATGTTCTGGCCCTTGAAAATTACCGCAGGTGTGCCTAACACCAGGGTCGGCTCAAGGCAATCTGCTGCCTGAGGCAAAGGATGAGATGGCATCTACGGGGGCGGGACTTTCTCAAAATTCCAATCAGGGACTGAACCAAACCAAAAAGCCGATTAGATTATTAGATTATATGGAGGAAATGCAAGATATTTGCACACCAAGGAATTAAAAGAGAATGAGGACCACAGCAAGTTTATAAAACTAAATTATAACTCATTTTTATTTTGTTGTTATAAATTGCATTATGATTCTTGCTTTTTCTTATTCAACATATATTTTGCATCCACAGAACCCCCATCAACAGTGGGTACAGAGCAGAACCAGGACATTCACCCACAGAACTCAATATCTTAAAAAATAAAAATCTGATTCTGATCATCTCACTAACAACAACAAACATTCTCCAATTCCAGGCATATTCCTAGCCCCCAAATCAGCCCATTACCAGTCCTAGCTCGTTTCTAGTGCTAGCTCCCTGATCAGCCCATTTCCAATGCTAACCCCCCATCAGCCCATTACCAGTCCTAAATCCCCCAATCAACCCATTACCAATCCTAACCCCACCTGATCAGCCCATTTCCAGTCCTAGCCACCCTAATCAGCCCATGTCCAGTCCTAGCCACCCTAATCAGCCCATGTCCAGTCCTAGTCTCCCTTAAGTGCCCATATTCAGTTCTAGCTCCCCCCATCAGCCCATTGCTGTTGCTAGCCCTTCCATCAGTCCACTACCAGTCCTAACACTCCTGATCAGCCCATTACCAGTCCTACCCCCCCCCCAATCAGACCATTTCTGGGGCTAACCTCCCCCCCCCCCCAGCCCAGCCCATCCCTGCTCAGCAGCTCATTACCAGTCCAAGCAAACCCCCCCCCCTCCTCCCGGGGAGGGAGCACTTCTTGATCGGCGCCCTGGCTCACCTTTGCAGAGCCACGGGAAGGATAAGCATTTCTCTAGTTTCCCACTGTTCTGTTAAAGTTGAGCCTACTGGCGCGCTGAGTGTCGGGAGCATTTCCTGTCTCGCGCGAGACAGGAAATGCCTCGATTACCCTCAGCGCAATGTTCAATCAACACTCAGTCTGCCCCAATCCTGCCCATGTCCTGCTCCATCACAAGATGTGCAGTCAATACGCTTTTCAGCACATAGTCATCGGAATGGGGTGCGCCACATGGAATCTGGCCCTAGCAAAATTTGCCCACCATCCACGATCGTGGCAGGCTCATGTCTGCCTGCAGGAGATCCCCTCAGGCAGACAGAAGGACTCTGCTGCGATCGAGGCAGCCTTCCCCTCCTGCCTGTGGGGATCTGAACTCACAGGGCAGGCACAGGGAGTCTTTGTGATCACAACCATTCCCTTCTCTTCTGTGCACAGGAGATGGGATCCCCGCGGGCAGAACAGGAAGGAAAGGCTGTGAGGGGCTTGGGGGCAGAGCTTGGGATGAGGTCAGGGCAGAGCTTGGCTCCCCCCCCCCCAATTGTAGAGGCATTCCGCAGCCCCTGTTTCAGTACATGGGTAATTTTGCCACCTGTGTAGTAGTAATTACCGCGGGCCTGCAGAAACACAGGGTTCCTAACTATATCTCTTAATCTTCCATTGCCTCAGGTACAAACTTAGATTGTAAGACCTCTAGGACAGGGAAATACCTGCTGTGCCTGAATGTAACTCACCTTGAACTGCTACTGGAAAAGTGTGAGATATATTGCAGTTAAATAAACACTCAGCCTTCTGAGGCCAATGAAACCTATCAGGATTCAGCAAGTTAAAAGCTTTCAAACTTATAAAGAAGTCCCTTGGATAAAGGAAATTATCAAGGCTATGATCAAAGTCTAAGGCAAATCCACTGGAAATAATTATCTTGCAAAGCATGACTCCTCATAGCAAAAGTACAGATGCGTTTACAAGCAGGGCTGGAGCAACCATTAGGCAAACTAGGCAGGTGCCTAGGGTGGCAGCTTCTGGGGGGGGATAAGGCTTAAGGTTTGCCTGGGGCGCCAACACTTTGAACCAACTCTGGGGCCAGCCCTGCTTACAAGTAACTAGAAATCCACTTCTGGACATTGTTGACCCAGGTGAGTTAACTCTATTTTTATCTGCATAAGGGTATGTAAGCTTTTGAAAATTTGCCAGTAATCCTTAGGATTAGTAGCATTGCTGGATTAAGAACAATCCACGATTAATCTCCTTATTATGAAAAAATGTAAATAATATTTAGGTCTATACAAGCCAAGAAGATGCCTGGGCCCCGTATTCAAAATGTTTAATTCTAATTGATTTTACAAAATATATATTTCCAGCTTTCATTAATTAAGCAGCTGCATGTTGGGGCTTTTTCCGGATTTGGTAAAGATGTTACAGACCTCTCTCTTGGCTAAAAGTAGATGCAAAATGTTTTAACTGGGTGGAGGGCAATAAGAATGGATAGAGGATTCTTTGGGACTACGTGGGCCTGATATTGAGCTAGGCTCATTTTCGAAGGGTTATGCACCTCGTGGGCCCTTTGAAAATGAGCGGCGAAAGCATTGAATATCTGGGGATCGGCGTACACACCGGAAGCTGCCGAAGCTAATTGCACAGCAGTGATATTGCATGTTGCCCGGTTAGTTCCTGCACCTTAAAGATAGGCAGGGGTTTTCCTCGTCTATCTTTTCAGCGCAGGTCGTTAACTGGGCAGCATGCGTTATAACAGCTGCCTGGTTATTACTTGTCGCCCCCCTGGAACACCCCCGACATGCTCCGATGCTAACTGGACAGCATTGGGGCACATAGGGGAGTTAGAAAGGGATATTTACCTTCTAAGTGCTGTTGAATATCCCAGTTTAAGGCATTCACACCGTTTACTGTGTAAATGCCTTTCAAAAATCGGGCCCACGCATCCTGTAGGTACACAGGTTTATCAGATCTGATTGGAGGCATTCCTGGTGTTGGTGTTGGGGTTGGAGTTGGTGTTTGGGAGGAGTTAGCACTTATGTATATACTTTATAACTTATAGGGGGTGTATTAGAAGCCCTATTTGTGAGTTGGACATTTGAAAACAGGCGCTTAGATGTGCAAAGCAAGGAGACATCTCCGTGCCATTTTAGAGGCCAGGTATAGACGTCCCCGGCATGAGAACATCCTTGTAGCATGGGGAAGTGCTGGAGGCGTGGCATGAGCAGAGCAAGGGAGATGCACATTACGGTGCAATTTCAGAATGTACGAACATGTCTGACCCTGAATGATGAGACGTACGGAAAGCGCATAATACGCTTACATCGCCACAGTTCTTACTGACCTGTCATCACACACCTGATTATCTGAAATGGCAGACCGGGACTACTACTACTACTAATAATAATAATAATAATTGATATAGTGCTACAAGGCTTATGCAACACTGTACATATACATAAAGAAACACAGTCCCTATTTGACAGAGCTTACAATCTAAACAAGACAGACAATATAGTTGGTGAGAATAGGACTGCAAATAGGGAAGGGTAAGGAGACACATGGAAAATAAGGGATCAGGATCCAAAAGTAGTCTCAAAGAGGTAAGCTTTTAGCATGGATTTGAAAATAGGCAGAGATGGAGTCTAACGAACAGACATACAAGTCTCATAGTATAGTTGCCCACTTTTTGAAATATCACCTGGACCAGATGGTATATTCCAACGGTGCTGAAAGAGCTGAAATATGAGATTGCAGACCTATTATTAGTAATCTGTGAACTATCATTAAAATCATCTGTAGTACCAGATGATTGGAGAATAGCCAATGTAAAGACAATTTTTAAAAAGGCTTCCGGGAAACTACAGACCGGTGAGCAAAAATGGTAGAAACCATTATAAAAAAATAACATTTTGGAACATATAGATAGTCTTGGGAGTATGTTTACTAAACCGTCTTAATGTTACCAGCGTTAGTTGCAGTCTTACTGTGAAGAATGCCATATAAGGTAGTGGGCGTTCCGGTCTTAAGGTAGCATTTTGGGTTATCGCGCGATAAAGTCTGTTATTGCACGATAGAGGGAGCCGTGGCACATTAACGCGCATTAGCCTTAATTAGGCATGCTGACCTACAGTCACAGCAACAGAGGTGTAGCACACTGGTTAATGCATTGACTGCTGATACAGTGGTCATGAGTTTGATCCCTCAGTGGGCTCAGTTAAAAGACTGTCTGAAGCAATCCCTTTTCCTGCTTGTAACAGTCAGACACATCCCAACAATTTGCACTGCCAGCCAAAAGAGCCTCACCCCTGTGCCGCAACCTAATGCACCTTTTAGGGCGCACCATAAGGCACATCATAAAGCACCACGTCATCCAAGGCAGGACATAATGTGCCACAGAGGGCAGCAGGAAAGGTTGGCATCCTCCAAGGCAGCATATAAGGCACCCCATAAGCTGGCCAGGCCTAAGGTGCCATGAAAGATGCCCCAGGGATGCCAAGGTGACACAGGAGATGGTGCCCAGGGGCACAAAGATGCCCCAAAGTCACAAGTATGAAATGTATGGCTCAAACACAGATGTAACCATAACACTGCACAGAGCACCAAGGAAAGGCAATCAACAAGTGAGGGAAGGAAGTAGATGATGGAGCTCATGGACCAGCCAAATCTGCGTGCAGCCCATGTGGCAGCAAGTAAAGTGGACAAACATATCGGGGGCAGCTGTACCGATGTACAGGGTGATGGTAATGTACAGTGCAACAATGACAGTGTGTGGCAGAGGATGGGGATACATGTCCACCAGAGGAGGTAGAGGTGGCAGGATAAGTGCAATGACAGGACAGAGGAGAGCAGTGCCATGCAGAGCACAGGAAGAGGCAAGCATGAAGAGCCACAATGCAGAAAAGTGTGCCAGTGCAGGACATGGGGTAGCAGCCTGCACATTAGGGCAGGACACCACACAGCTGGCACACACACATAGACAGACAGAAGGATGGATGGCAACAGTGATGAGGGTATAATGTGGCGGCAGCACAGATCTGCACAGATATGAATGCTACACGAATGGAACGAAGTTGTGTAGGACAGCCATTAAAAAAAGGGAACAGAGAGGAATCAAACCCATGACCTCTGCTACTGAAGTCATTGCATTAACTATTGTGCTATATCACTATGGGAGTTATTGTACAAATGGCTGGCCACAGAAAGAGTGCACGTCACAATAAAACTGTCTGCTGTGGCTACCAGGATAGGATAGAACCAACAGTACCCATAATGCAATTCACATGCAGAACAGCAGTCTACATCTGCTCACCAGATGGGGTATGCACCTCTACAGCATGTCAGCTTGGTAGGGGGGAATGACCGTGCGTGTTACTGGCACAGAGTACCCACAGGCCATGCCAATGTGCGTGTTCTGTGCTCACCCTGAGGGTGAGGTGGAGTGGCCAGTACCAGGTCCGCAGTACCCGGGTTG
The DNA here is from genome assembly GCA_033557465.1 of Ichthyophis bannanicus. Classification (NCBI taxonomy): domain Eukaryota; kingdom Metazoa; phylum Chordata; class Amphibia; order Gymnophiona; family Ichthyophiidae; genus Ichthyophis; species Ichthyophis bannanicus. The sequence goes on from CM066041.1 coordinate 295,992,632, forward strand.
GTTGAGGTGGGCTGTGCTGCAGGTCTCCCTCAGTGCTAGTGTGTGACAGGTATTTGTTGTAGACACCTTTAGGAGATCTCTGTGTCCATTTGTAATTGCCAGTCATGTATGGTGCTTGTGGACCATGGTGCACACAACATAGTGCATGTCCACTGTGCTTGCTATGGTCACCTGTTTAGGAAGCAGGGGTGTGTCAGGGCTCACATGGCAGCAGCGTACTTAGCCAACCACCCTCTCTGGGTGGGGGACATGATCTGCCCCAACATACCCTGCACTCTCACCCCTTTGTAAGGGGGGCAGTGGAGGTACATGAGGGCAGGCTGTGGGACCAGCACCCTCAGTCCTGGTGGCAAAAGGACAGCTGCTGAAGATCTGCACTTGGGACAGGTCCAGTGGCAGATAGGTAGTGGGCCCAGTCAGCTCAGCTGCGCCCCCCCCCCCCACTACGATCTGACATTCACCAGCAGAGGGCAGTCAGGGTGCACCTGCTGCACCCTGCAAGGTGGTGCAGCCATACAGATGCTAACTCCAGACAGTCTGCTTGCTAATACAAAGTGCATGCTCCCAGAGGAACTGTGTGCACCCAAAATGGGGATGTCAGCGCGCACACATACATACACACAGGTATGTTATTGATTGGGTCCCAGAAAAGAGAACCCATAAATATCACTTGAGAAAAATATGGTATAGCACTATGGGGGAACCTAGCCATGCAGTGGTCACTGCTCAGTCAGGGTGAGAGTGACCTCCCAGCATGACATGCTGGGGCCACCCTGTCCGTGCAGGTGGTGGTCGGGCACTACAATGTCCCAGCCATTGCCCGATACCCTGTGTAAATGCATCCTGCCCATGCCACCCTGTCCAGGCCATACCCACAGTACCTTGCTCCTCATTATGCACATTGGCAGGCTAACACAGGAAACAGTGCAAGCAATGTGGGCTCAGTAAGCTGTAGGCAGCCACAACACACTGGATAGACAGACCAACACTCCCACATCTATGCCAGCATTGTGCAAATATAGATGTTTTTGGCAGCCCTGGCCGCCACACCAGTCCTGGGAACAGTGCAGGCATTGCTATGGTACTCAATACTGTTAGGGTCACTCCCCGGGGTGACAAACACTGTCAGAATCAATAACTGAAACAAACTCCACAGATATTAGAAAGGTTGCTATGATGAATCTCTATCAACAAATTGTGTTTAACTTAGGATTTGTTAGCTGGCATTAATCATAGCAACCTTTTGATATATGTGGATCATGTACCCAAGTTTGGGACGGCATTGCTAAGGTATGCAGGTGCCAGTATTGGGAGATGCTGCTCCGCGCAGGGCCCAAAAGCCTGACTCTCCATGAGGCTTTGGATAGTGGAGCCTGTGGGTGTGGGTGTTTATGCCCCTGTTGGCCGCTGCTCTAGGGCAGAGGTTCCCAACTCTGGTCCTGGTGGGCCAAACACTGTTCAAGTTTTCATGCTGTCCCTAATGAATATGCATGAGATATATTTGCATACAATGGGGGCGGCGCATACAAATGCAGCATAGGCATATTTATTAGGGACAGCATGAAACCTGAATGGTGTTTGGCCCTCCAGAACTGCAGTTGGGAAACTCTGCTCTAAGGATTGCACATGTTTATGGTGTCTGTGCTCTATAGGGTAAGATATAGGCATTTCAGGCATGTTTATTTTATCTGCAATAAAGGTTTCATCGGTATTACCATGGTTTAGTACTCGGTAAAATATGGGGAAAGGGTTTGCAGGAGCCACAGTTGAGACTTGAACTTGTGACCTTCTGCTCCTGAACACACTGGCTGTGTATACTGCACCACACTGTTGCCACATGGATGGATCATTCCCTGGAGATACCATGACTGTTCGTCAGACAGACCCTGTCTGTTGCAGTTCACGGCACCCACCTAAATGGGGCTTAGCCGTGGTCTGCTGTGGGCAGATGCCACTGCCCCCTCCTCCACCAGCACCTCTCCGCCACCATGCTTCCATGCCACTATGCTGGTGGTGCGCAGTCCCAGGCCATCCAGTGTGCTGGTAGGCAGCTTCCTATGGTGTGGGTTCTCGGGTAGGGGTGCCTACATGGACATGCGCGCTTCCCCCTGGCACCGCCTGCCAATGTTATGTGCCCTTGGGGGTACCTGCTGGGTAATATCCCCTAGGATACTGTGGGACAAACACTTGTGCCCATGTTGGACCCTCGTCAGTTGCTGTCTTGCTGCTTTACAGTTTCGCATTCCTATGTGCCACCTAGGCATCTGCCTAGTCCGCACTGTGCCCCAGCTGGACCACAGCATGTGCCGCCTGCAGCCCCCTGTATCCCATTTACAGCATCAGTACAGTTGCCCTTTCCTACGTGCCCACTCTGCTGTTACTGCACATGTTCACGCCATAACAAACCTGCCCAATCTAAACGACAGAAACCCTGATCAGCGCTATTTCAATGTGGGTTCATTCACTTTGTAGGGGGACAGAGCATAGACCCTTCCAAACATGATATCTTCCTTTTTACGCTTTGTCCGTAGTATTGCTTTATGTTTATCATTAATATCACTATTGGCCAGCTTAGTTATTGGGATTTTAAATGTGGTTCTGGTCATTTTCTATGTTTATTTGCCTTTTTGGTTCCTGCACATGTATCACTACGATCACTTTTCTGGGTTTCCCTGCCTTTAATGCACATTGCTGACTGAAATGGTTTCTCTTTCCTGCAAATGTGCCTAACGCGAGGGTTTCACTGGCGTTAGTTTTCAGACCCAGACTTCACAGCATTAGTTTGCCTGGAGCCTCTCCCCGCCCACTCTCCGCCCATTGAACCCTTCTCTCCGCCCTCTGGGAAGCCTTACTCCACCTTTCAGACCCGGATTTCACAGCATTAGTGTGCCTTAACGCCGCCGCTGTGTTATCACACGATAAGTGACGTTATCACGCGATAATGTTACATTATCACGCAATAACGTCACTTAACGTGCGATAATACCACCGCTACGACATTAAGACAGTTTAGTAAACATACCCCTTGATTTAATGGGAGAAAACCAACATGGATTTAGCTGAGGAAAATCTTGTCTTACTAATCTGTTATGTTTATTTTTGAAGGTGTGAATAAACAGGTAGACCAAGGTGAGTTGGTTGATATAGGGGTATGTTTACTAAGCAGTCTTAACGTGTGCCCGGAGATAGTGTGCAGGATGCCATAAAAGGAGTGGGCGTTCCGGTCTAAACGTAGCAAACTGGGATTATCGCATGATAACGAGCGTTGCGCACATTATCGGGCGAAAGATTGAGCTACGCACGTTAACGCGCGTTAATCTTAAGTAGGCGTGCTGATATGCAAACAGAGCAGCAGAGGTGTAGCACAATGGTTAATACACTGACTGATGGTATGGGGTCACAGGCTTGATCCCCCAGTGTGCCTAATGAATAAGGCTGCCTGAGGCATTACCCTTTATATTTAAGTAGTGCTTTGTGAGGCATTTTACTTTTATTTTAATTAGTGCTGCCAGAAAACACACCTTCACAGTGCCGTAATCTGAGGTGCCGCATAAGGCGCCCTATAAGGAACTCCAGAGGGCACATTATAAAGTGCACTGTCCGCCAAGGCACCCTATAATGTCCCCTATAATACGCCTTAAAAGGCACTTTATAGGGCGCCTTATAATGCGCTTTATAAGGTGCCTTATAAGGCACTTTATGGGGCGACTTATGAGGCACCTTAAGGTTACAGCACTGTGAGGGTGTGTTTGCTGGCAGCACTAATTTACATTAAAAATAGACAATGCCTTGGACAGCCCTATCAAATAACCCCACTGTGATATCAAAGCCATGAGCTCTGACTCCACAGGCAGTGAAGTAACCAGTGGGCTACATCTCTATTGCTGCTAGCACACCCCTGGCTGGCTACAGAGGGACTGCAGGTCACCACACAAACTGTCTGCTGTGGTTACCAGGATAGGGTTAACCCACCCGTACCCATGATGCACTGCACATGCAGATCATCAGTCTACAGATGATCCCAAGATGGGGTATGCACCCACACAGCACCTCGGCCTGGTAGGGAGAACTGACCGTGTGTGTTACTGGCACAGAGTAGCTACAGACCGTCACATTGTGCGGGTACTGTGCTCACCCTGAGGTTGAGGGGGGCATCCAGCACCATGTCCACAGCACCTGGTTTAGCTGAGCTGGCTATGCTAAAGGTCACTATCAGTGCCAGTGTTTGATAGGTAGTCCTTGCAAACACACCTAGGATACACCTGTGTCCATCTGTATTTCCCAGTCATGTCTAGCCTTTGTGGACTATGATGCACCCAGAAGAGTGCATATTCTGTGTGACTGCCATCGTCACATGATTTAAGTGACAACAGGGGGGTGGTGTTTGGACCCATAGGTGGATTATGTAGTACCTTCCAACCTGGCCTCTGGGGCCCAGGATCTCACACCAACAGATCCACATTCTACATCCCTGCAATGGTGGCAGTAGAGAGGACCATCAACCCCAGTCCTGCTGGGGAACAGAACCCTAAAGGGCAGTCAATGCAAATCTGTACGCATCCAAAAAGCAATAGCAGACAGACAGTAGGCCTGGAAATGCTCAGCTGACCCTCACCACTATCTGACATTCTCCAGCAGTGAGCACAGTGAGTCTCCAGCCACTGCACCCTGCAAGGGGTTCCAACCATACGCATACAAACTGCAGACAGTCTGCTAGCTAGTCCATAGTGCATGTTCCTGGAGGAGATGTCTGCACACCCACCAAGCAGATAAGTCAGTGATTAGGCCCCAGAAAAGGGAACCCATATATATCACTTTAGAAAAAAAAAACACAACAAAGCACTATGGGGGAACCTAGCCATGCCATGGTCACTGCACAGTCAGGGTGAGAGTGACCTCCCAGCAGGAAATGCTGTGACCACCCTGTCCGTGCAGGTGGTGGCCGGGCACTACAATGTCCCAGCCATTGCCCTATGCCCTGTGCAGATGCATCCTGCCCAGGCCGCCCTGTCTGGGCCATACCCACAGTACCTTGCTCCTCATTATGCACATTGGCAGGCTAACACTGGAAACAGTGCAAGCAGTATGGGCTGAGTAAGGTGTTTGCAGCCACCACACACTGGATGGACAGACACACACTCCCACACCTATGCCAGCATTGTGCAACTATAGAGGCTTTTGGCAGCCCTGGTCACCACACCAGTCCTGGGCACAGTGCAGGCATGGCTATGGTACGCAATACGGTTGGGGTCACTCCCCAGGGTGGTAAACACTGTCAGACACCAGACCTGAAACACACTCCACAGACATCAGAGAGGTTGCTATGATAAAGCTCAATGAGCAGATTGTGCTTAACTTAGGAATTGCTATCTGCCAGTAATCATAGCAACCTTTTGATAGATGTGTACCGTATTCCCAGATTTACGGTGGCATTGCTAAGGTATGCAAGTGCTAGTATTGGGAGATGCACGCAGGGCCCAACATCCTGCCTCTCCAGGAGGCTTTGGATAATGGAGCCTGTGGGTGTGGGTGTTTCTGCCCCTGTTGGCCGCTGCTCTAGCGCATAGATTCCCAACTCCAGTCCTGGTGGGCCAGACACTGTTTGGGTTTTCATGCTGTCCCTCATGCATATGCATGAGATACATCTGCATACCATGGGGGCGGCACATAGAAATGCAGCACAGGCATCTTTATTAGAGACAGCATGGAACCTGAATGGTGTTTGGCCCTCCAGGACTGTATTTGGGAGACTCTGCTCTAGGTAATGTGCATGTTTATGGTGTCTGTGCTCTGTAGGCTAAAATATAGGCGTTTGAGGCATGTTTATGTTATCTGCAATAAAGGTTCCATTTTTATTACCACAGTTTAGTAGTGGGTAAAATATGGGGACTGTGTTGGCAGGAACCACAGCTGGGACTTGAACCTGTGACCTTCTGCTCCTGAACACACTGGCTGTGTGTACTGCACCACACTGTCACCAAAGGGACAGTTCATTCCCTGAGGATACCATGACTGTTTGTCAGACAGAGCCTGTCTGTTGCACTGCACGGCACCCACCTAAACAGGGCTAGGCCACGGTCTGCTGTGGGCAGCAGCCACTGCCCCCTCCACCACCAGTACCCCTCCGCCACCATGCTGACATGCCCTGGTGCTGGTGGTGCGCAGTCTCAGGCCATCCAGTATTCCGGTAGGCGGCTGCCTATGGTGCGTGTTCTGGGGTAGGGGTGCCTGCATAGATGTCCACGCTTCCCTCCAGCACCGCCTGCCAATGTTCTGTGCCCTTGGGGGTACCTGATGGGTACTATGCCCTGTGACACTGTGGGAAACACACTCATGCCCATGTTGGGCCCTCATCAGTTGCTGTATGGCTGCTCTACTGTTTCAGAATTCCTATGGGCCACCTAGGCATCACCCTAGTCCGCACTGTGGCCCAGCTGTACCACAGCATGTGCCGCCTGCAGCCCTGTGTATTCCCTTTTCCAGAATTTGTCCAGTTTCCCGTTCCGACATGCCCACCCTGCTGTTGCGGAACATGTGCACGCCATAGGACACCTGTCCAATAACAAGGGAAAACCCTGATCAGCGCTATTTCTCTGTGGGATCATTCACCTTGTATGGGGACAGAGCATAGACCCTTCCAAAATTAATATCTTTTTTTTTGGAGCTTTCTCGGTAGGGTTTTTTGCTGTTTCCCATTAATATCACTATTGGCCAGCTTGGTTATGTTTTTTTTCCATTTTGTTCAGGTCCTTTTCAATGTTTATTTGCCCATTTGTTCCGTGCACATGTATCACACTTCTCACGTTTTGTTGGTTTCCCTGGCTTTGCTGTACATTGCTGACAGAAATGGTTTCTCTTCCCTTTAAATCTGCTCTAACGCCAGGGTTTCACAGGCGTTAGTTTTCAGACCCGGAATCCACAGCATTAGTGTGCAGGGAGCCTCTCCCCTTCCACTCTACACCCATTGACCCTCTCTCTCCGCCCCTGGGGAGCCTTCCTCCGCCCTCCGGGAGCCTTTCTCCGCCTTCAGCGCTCGTTTGCGCCGCTGCGCACGTTATCGCACGATAAGGTATCTTTGTGCCCGGTAAAGCGCCATTATCGGGCGATAAGGTACCTTATTGCCCGATAGTGTCACAGCAGCGCAAATAGCGCCCTTTAGTAAACATACCCCATAGTGTATCTGGATTTTCAGAAAGCCTTTGCCAATGTCCCTCATAAGAGACTCTTTGTGAAATTAAAGTCATGGGGTAGGAGGCAGTGTACACTTGTGGATCAGGAGCTGGTTAAAAGATAGAAAGCAGAGGGTAGGGCTAAATGGCCAATTTTCCCAATGAAGAAAGGTGAATAGTGGAGTACTGCAGGGATCTGTGCTGGGCTCGCTGCTTTTTAACATATTCATAAATGATCTGGAAATGGAAATAACGAGGGAGGTCATCAGATTTGCAGATGATACAAAATTATTCAAAGTTGTTAAAAAACGAGGGGATTGTGAAATTGCAAGAGGATCTTAATAAATTGGAAGAATGGAGTCCAAATGGCAGATGAAATATAATATGGACAAGTGAGAAATAATTGGAAATATTCCAACTGTATGTCATCATAATATTTTAATAGTATGTTCAAAGGTATGCAACAACAACAAAAAATGTCTCTACAACTTAAACGTAGTAATTTCTGAGAAAAAACAAAACAAAATAAGACCTGGATAGGATTAATGGCATCCTTCACTAATATTTGGTTGCACAACCTTTGGCAGTGATGACAGCTTCCAAATGTTTCTTATAGCCATCTATAAGTTGTGTACATCTGTCTGCTGGTAGTTTCTCCCACTCTTCAACTATGATTTGTTCCAGCTCATGAATGTTTCCAGGATTCCTTTTACCAGATTTCAGCTCTTTCCAAAGGTTCTTGATTGGATTGAGATCAAGGGGTATGTTTACTAAACAGTGCTAATGGCGCAGCTGCGACATAATCACGTGATACGTGATGTTATCGTGTGATAATGGTGAGAACATCACGTATCGTGCGATAATGTTTCCGGCGACGTTAAGGTGCGCAGAGGGTGGAGTACGGCTCCCCAGAGGGCGGAGTAAGGCTCCCCAGGGGTGGAGATAAGGGGTCAATGGGCGGAGAGTGGGCGGGGAGAGGCCCCATGCACACTAATGCCGTGAAATGAAGGTCTGAAAATTAGCGCCACTGAAAACCTCATGCTAGAGGCACATTTGCAGGGGAGAGAGACCATTTCAGTCAGCAATGTGCAGCAAAGGCAGGGAAACCAAGAAAAGTGATAGTAGTGATACATGTGCAGCAACAGCATAGTGCCCAAGTACGAGAGGGCACTACGGTGAGGCTGCAAATGGGGTACAGGGGGCTGCAGGCAGGACATGCAGTGTGGCAGCTGGGGCACAGGGTAGGCTAGGCAGATGCCTAGGTGACACATAGGAATGTGGAAGCAAAAAACCAGCAAGACAGCAACTGACCATGGGCAAACATGGCCACGAGTGTGTGTCCTACAGTGTCCCAGGGGACAGTACCCAGCAAGTACCGCAAAGGGCACATAATATTGGCAGGCTGTGCCAGGGGGAAGCATGGATGTCTATGCAGGCACCCCTACCCCATATCATGCACCATAGGCAGCCACCTACCGGCACACTGGATGGCCTGGGACTGCGCACCACCAGCACCACCGGCAGAAGGGCATGTCAGCATGGTGGCAGAGGGGTGCTGGTGGCAGAGGGGGCAGTGGCATCTGCCCACAGCAGACCACGGCCAAGCCCCTTTTAGGTGGGTGCCGTGCACTGCAACAGACAAGGTCTGTCTGATGAACAATCATGGTATCCCCAGGGAATGATCTGCCCCTGTGGCAACAGTTTGGTGCAGTACACACAGCCAGTGTGTTTAGGGGCAGAAGTTCATATGTTCAAGTCCCAGCAGTGGCTCCAGCAAACCATGTTTCTATATTTTACCCAGTACTAAACCGTGGTAATAAAGACGGAACCTTTATTGCAGATGGGGTGGAGGAGTGGCCTAGTGGTTGGGGCAAGGTACTTCAGGCCAGAAGGTCAGGGGTTCAAATCCCACTAGAGGACAGCAACCTTGGGCCGGAAGGACTGGGGTTTCTAGTCCCACAGGTGCTCCTTGTGGTCTTGGGCAAGCCACTTAACCCTCCATAGCCCATGTTCCCTGTAAAATAGTTATCTCCAAGTTATAATGCCCTATTCAATGTAATTTCAGTTTGTTCAATGTAAACCACACTGATGCAGAATAGCGCAGTATATAAGAGAATATAAATAAATAAGATAAAATAAACATGCCAGAAATGCCTATATTTTACCCTACAGAGCACAGACACCATAAACATGTGCAATCCCTAGAGCAGAGTTTCCCAACTGCAGTCCTGGAGGGCCAAACACCATTCAGGTTTCATGCTGTCCCTAATAAATATGCCTGTGCTGCATTAGTATGCACCGCCCCTATTGTATGCAAACGCATCTCATGCATATTCATTAGGGACAGCATGAAAACCTGAACCGTGTTTGGCCCACCAGGACCAGAGTTGGGAACATCTGCCCTAGAGCAGCGGTCAACAGGGGCGCAAACACCCACACCCACAGGCTCCACTATCCAAAGCCTCATGGAGAGTCAGGCTGTTGGGTCCTGCGTGGAGCAAGCAGCATCTCCCATTGCTAGTACCTGCATACCTTAGCAATGCCGTCCTAAACTTGGGAACACGTTCCACGTTTATCAAAAGGTTGCTATGATTAATGTCAGATAACAAATCCTACGTTAAACACAATTTGTTGACAGAGATTCATCATAGCAACCTTTCTGATATCTGTGGGGTGTGTTTCAGTGTTTGCCTCTGACAGTGTTTACCAGCCCGGGGAGTGACCCCAACAGTATTGCGCACCATAGGAATGCCTGCACTGTGCCCAGGACTGGTATGGCGGCTAGGGCTGCCAAAAACTTCTATATTTGCACAATGCTGGCATAGGTGTGGGAGTGTGTGTATGTCTATCCAGTGTTTTGTGGCTGCCTACACCTTACTGAGCCCACACTGTTTGCACTGTTTCCAGTGTTAGCCTGCCAATGTGCATAATGAGGAGCAAGGTACTGTGGGTATGGCCCGGACAGGGTGGACTGGGCAGGATGTATCTGCACAGGGCATAGGGCAATGGTTGGGACATTGTAGTGCCCGACCACCACCTGCACGGACAGGGTGGTCACAGCATGTATTGCTGGGGGTCACTCTCACCCTGACTGTGCAGTGACCATAGCATGGCTAGGTTTCCCCATAGTGATGTTTATGAGATTTTTTTTCTGGGGGTCCAATCAGTGACATATCTGCTTACCTTCCATTTTTGGGTGTACACAGCTCCTCCAGGAATGTGCACTATGTACTAGCTAACAGACTGTCTGCAGTTAGCATGTTTATGCCTAGAACACTTTGCAGGGTGTAGTGGGTGGAGGCTGACTGTGCCCTTTGCTGGTGAATGTCAGAGAGTGGTGGGGGGTAGCTGAGCTGTTCTAGTCCTACTGCCTCTCTGCCAGTGCCCTCTGTGATCATACAGATCTGCATTGACTGCCCTGTAGGGTGCCTATTCTCTAGCAGGACTGGGGTTGATGGTCCTCTCTACTGCCACCATTACAGTGATGTCAAATGTGAATCTGTTGGTGGGAGATTCTGTCCCCCACCCTGACCCACAGAGGGCGGATTGGGTGGTGCTATATAATCTGGTTTTGGGTCCAACCACTGCTCTTCTTTTATAACAGGTGACCACAGCAATCACACAGGATATGCACTATACTGGGTGCATCACCATCCACAAGGGCCAGACATGACTGGGAAATGCAGATGAACATAGGTGTAACCTAGGCATGTCTGCAAGGACTACCTATCACACACTAGCACTGATGGGGACCTGCAGCATAGCCTATCTCAGTCAAGCTAGGTGCTGCAGAGCTGGTGCTGGGTGCCCCACCTCACCCTCAGGATGAGCACAGAACTGTACAATGTCACAGTCTGTAGCTACTCTGTGCCTATAACACACACGGTCAGTTCCCCCTACCAGGCCTGGGTGCTATAGAGGAGAATACCCCGGCTTTTGAGCAGCTGTAGGCTGCTGAACTGCATGTGCAGTGCATCATGGGCATGGGTGGGTTTACCCTATCCTGGTAACCATAGCAGACAGTTTGTGTGGTGACCTGCAGTCTTTCTGTAGCCAGCCAGCGGTGTGTTTGATGTTATAGGCTTGTAGCCCACTGGTTACTTCAATGACTGCAGAGGCAGAGGTCATGGGTTTGCTTCTACAGTGGTGTTATTTAATAAGGCTGTCTTAGGCATTTCCTTTTAATTTAAATCAGTGCTGCCAGCAAAAACACCCTCACAGTGCCGTAGCCTATGGTGCCTCATAAGGCGCCCTATAAGGCACCCTATAAAGCACCCTATAGGGCACATTATAAGGTGCCTTGGCGGTCAGGGCACTCTATAATGTGCCCTATGGAGTGCCTTATAGGGCGCCTTTTGCGGCACCTTAGGTTACGGCACTGTGAGGGTGTTTTTGCTGGCAGCACTGATTTAAATTTAAAAAGGAAATGCCTCAGACAGCTCTGATTTAAATTAAAAGGAAATGCCTCTGACAGCCTTCTTACATAACACCACTGTGGAATCCAACCCATGATCTCTGCCTCCACAGTCAATGCATTAACCAGTGGGCTATATTTTTATTGCTTCTAATACTGCGCTGGCATGAATTTAGGATTAACACGTGTTTACGTGCCATGGCACCCACTATCGCGTGATACAGATTCTTGATACCTTGCCGCAGGAACACCCACTCCTTATATGGCATTCTTCACATTATCGCTGCAACTAGCGCCGGTAACATTAAGACGGTTTAGTAAACATACCCCCAAGACTCATTGCTGGCCAGTTTAAAACATTCATTTTTTTCCCTTTTAACCATTTTGCACTTTTGGATGTGTGTTTTTGAAATTGTCCTGTCGGACGACCCATGGGAATTATGAGCTAGCAGCACATATCAGCTAAAAGATGACTGTTACAGCCATGTAAACTATTAGAGTGGGACAGACATGACAGGATGCAACGATGAGGAATTACAACATGTGCTGCTGGTGAGTGGTCCTGCTGTATGTCCCCATCACTACCACAGTGTGCCAGGTGTTCCCCAGGGTTTGTAGCCCACCGCCATAACTGTAATTGGGCCAGTGACACCCCAGCAGTACTGATGTGTGTATGACTGTAAAGCCTCCACTGTGGTCTGCCATTCACTAGCAAACTGCACAGTCAGGCTGCACCTGCAGCACCCTCAGGGAGTTCCAACCATGCACAGATTAGTATGCAGACAGTCTACTAGCCAATCCATAATGTACCAAGCAGATAGCACTGGGAACACCTAAGTGTGACATGAGACACAAAATGTATAGCACTATGTGGGAACATAGACATCCCATGGTCACTGCTTGGTCAGGGTGAGAGTTATCTCACAGCATGACATGCTATGGCCTCACTGTCCATGCAGGTAGTGGTTGGACTCTACAATGTCCCAGCCATTGACCTACACCCTGTGCAGATGCATCCTGCTCAATCTGCCTTGCCCGTGCCATACCCACAATGCCTTGCTCCTCATTATGCACATTTGCAGCCTAGCACTGGTAACAGTGGGGCATTGTGGGCTCTGTGAGGTGTGGCCAGCCACAAAACAATGCCTGGACATACACATACACACTTTCCTAATGCATCATTGTGCATAGATACGAGTGTTTGGCAAGGCTGCCAGGCACACTGGTCCTGATCACAGTGCCAACTTTGCTCAACTGTGCAGGAGGTAGTAGTTGTGCACTGGTGATAACTGCAGCTCCGTGCTGTAGCCAACAGCATGAGCCGCCATGACGCTTTGGAGGGTGGAGGCTGTGTGAGTGGGTGTTTGTCGCTCTGTTTGCTGCTGCTTTTGGGATTGCACATTCTGATGGTTTATCTGCATTGTAGGGTAAAACATGAGGGTGTGCTGTGTGAAAGCCACAGCTGGGACATGAACCTGTGACCTTCTGTTGCAGGACACATTGTCTGTGTGTACTGCACTACCCTGATGCCACAGAAGGGCTGTGGTCCCAGTGACTATCTTTGCCTTTCATCTTCCAGACCTTGTCTGTTGCACTGTCCACGATGCCCTGGAGGAGGACATGGCCTTGGTCCCCTGAGGGCAGGTGTCACTGCCCCATCACCACCAACACCCTCTCCCACATCATGCTGACATGCCCATATGCTGTTTGTGATGGTGTTGCGCTGTCCCAGGCCATCCACTGTACAGGTAGGCAGGTGCATAGCATCTGTCTTCTGGGGTGGTGGAGCCTACCTGTACATCCCCACATCCCCCCCATCTCCGCCTGCCACTGTTATGTCCCTTCCACATGGGCTGATGCTGGCTTTGGATGTCAGGTTGTTGATCCCACAGCTATTGGCTAGGGTGGACCTGGTAGATAGCTGGTGTTATGCCAGCAGACTATGGACTGGCTAGGGCATGCAGTGCGGGTACGGTGTAACCGGTTTGGACTACTGGGTGTACATCTGTTTCAGATGATGTGTGGTCACACTCTGCACTGCCCTCCAGGAGCTGTAGTAACGGATGTTCGTTTAGTTGGGTGTCTGGTCTATTTTGGACGTAGCCTGTGGAAGGTGCAAGGACCCTTGTAGGCGTGACCCCCAAATTTGTTTTGCTTGCCCCATTAAAGGCATTGTGCTTCCTGTGTGATGTTTGGGGTATCTACTGGCCATGTGTCCCCTGGATGCGACACTGTAGAGCAGACTGATGTGCATGTTTGGCCATGGTCATATGCTGTCTTGCTGCTGATTGGTTTCTGTGTTCCTATGTGCTACATAGGCAGCTGCCTAGTCCCCTCTGCACCCTGGCTGCACCCACTGCCTGTCCTGCATGCAGCCCCATATGGCCCATTTGCAGCATCACCAAGTGGCCTTTCATACCTGGTCACTATGCTGTTACTGCACAGGTAGCACTACTATCAACTTTCTTGGGCTCCCTGCCTATGCTGTACATTGCTGACTGAAATGGTTTCTCTTTCCTGCAAATGTACCTCTAACGCAAGGTTTTCACTCGCAATACTGTTCTGGCCTTATGATCAATGCGCTAGTGTAGCAGGGGCCTCTCCCCACCCACTCCCTGCCCACTCCCCGCCCATTGACCCCTTCTCGCCGTCCTCTCTCCACCCCTCACCGGTCCTTAACACACCTGGTAAGGTTTACGCACGTTATGTGACGTTAACACACGTTAGGTAACGTTAACATGTGTTACTGTTACATTAATGTTACTTAACGTGCATTAACGTAGACGCTGTTATGTTACCGCAGTTTAGTAAACATACCCCAAAGATTCATTCCTGTTCGCATCATGTTATAAAAGACATATGCACTGATGTAGCTATAGATTGTACCATGGTCTTTTTTGTTTTGACCCGGTAATGTTTGCCCACTCCTTTGGTCTTCCAGCTCAATTGGAACTGACTTATACTAAGATACAGCATCAGGAGCCTTCATTCACATGTACCTAAGGGGTTTTGCTATTTTTTTTTATCCCTCCTTGATTCCTCCTGCTTTACTGGATCATTGTAATAACAGTCCTTGGTCTTTGAATAACAGATAACAGCTCCCCCCAGAATCCCCTAAATGCACATCCTGAACCTGGCCACTAGGTGTTGCTGTGAGATGATGGGACTCCGGCATCTCCAGCCATGGCCGCAAAGCTGTGCTAGAGAGCTAAATTCAGATGTCCTCGCACTACCACTGAGCCACCAGGCCAGCCCACATCAAACGTACTACTCATTATCTTCCCAGTTTCTAATTTCAGTCTTGATTATATACAGTGGTACAATCTGTTATACAGTAAGCTTAGTAGTGCTGTTTGTGCTCTTGTATAGATTTTGCATTGCACATAGTCATCCGGGAGCCCCATTGTCACCTTGACTTTTCATTCTTACCAATTAAACCTCTTGCTGTGAAAACAAACTTCAATGCAGCGATATTCAAATTGGTAAACCACATAGTATAGTTTCCTAAAGATCTGCTTATCTCAACAGTTGGCCTCTTACCATCAAGGGAGCAATATAGTATAGGGGGTGAAGTACTTTTGTCTACTAAAGAAGAGCGGGACCTAGGCGTGGTTGTGTCTGATGATCTTAAAGTAGCTAAACAGGTAGAAAAGGCGACGGCAAAAACTAGAATGATGCTTGGGTGCATACGGAGAGGAATGGCTAGCAGAAAAAAGGAGGTTATAGTGCCTCTGTGTAAGTCTTTAGTGTGACCTCATTTGGACTATAGTGTGCTATTCTGGAGATCACACCTTCAAAAGGATGTGAACAGGATGGAGTCCGTGCAGAGGGTGGCTACTAAAATGGTTAGTGGTCTTTATTATTGGAGTGGAGGAGTGGCCTAGTGGTTGAGGCAATGTACTTTAGGCTGGAAGGTCAGGGGTTCAAATCCCACTAGAGGACAGCAACCTTGGGCTGGAAGGACTGGGGTTTCTAGTCCCACAGGTGCTCCTTGTGGTCTTGGGCAAGCCACTTAACCCTCCATAGCCCATGTTCCCTGTAAAATAGTTATCTCCAAGTTATAATGCCCTGTTCAATATAAACTGCACTGATGCAGAATAGCACGGTATATAAGAGAATATAAATAAATAAATTATAAAGCATATGAGGACAGACTTAAGGATCTTAATATGTACACCTTAGAGGAAAGGCAGGATAGAGGCGATATGATTGAGATGTTTAAATTCCTCTGTGGCATAAATGTTCAGGCAGAGAGCCTCTTTCAACTGAAAGAAAGTTCTGCTATGAGGGGACATGGGATGAGGGTGAAGGGGGATAGATTCAGGAGTGATATGCAGAAATATTTCTTTACGGAAAGAGTGGTGGATCCATGGAATAGTCTCCCAGTGGAGGTGGTAGAGATGAGGACAGTAACTGAATTCAAAAAAGCATGGGACAAACACAGAGGATCTCTAAAAGAAAAAAGGGGACTGTTGTAGTTGTTGATATGGAAGGACAGACTAGATAGGCCATGTGGTCTTTTCCTCTCATCATATTTCTATGTTTATATGTTTATATCATTTGCCAAAATATTTGGTATGGTTAATGTCTGGATCACCCTCAGGACTGATAATGAGCTGGAGTAAAATGGACAAAGCTGTTTGGTTGAATTAAAATGGAATGAGTCTCACTCATCAATAGAGTATTTGTGAGCCTAAGATGCCCTTTTACTAAAGAGTGTCATCGTATTGTTCCTAACATGCCAATAGCTGCAAAACCATAGGGCAGTAGTTGCGGTACTACCTGCGTCAACTGTCAGAGGCATTGAAAGCAGTTAAAATGTGCACCCCAGCCTAAGACGGCATAAAAATAGCATGAGTGGACTACCTATTGAGATGGTGGTGCGTGCATCTACACTTTTTGGCTGTCTTGCAGTTAGCTCTCACCCTGCCCACTCTCTGCCCCTAACCCACTCACCATGGACAATTAGTGCCAAAATAGAGCAGCACTAACTCTTGTCCATGCACTAGCTGTCAATACATGTCCCAGTGCACCTTTAGTGCATGCTAGAATCTGTGCTAACAGCTAACACCCTTTAGTAAAAGGGCCTCTAAGGGTTCTGGTATCCCATGTATTCTTTGATAGCATGAAATATTGAGGTATTACAGAATTCTACAATCTTAACTATATCTTTGTTGTTTTCCAAGTTTTGGATTGTATTAGGCTTGTGAAGGCACATTTTACAAAGGACATCCAAGCCAGAACACTTGAAAAAAGAAAACAGGTACGTGCAAGTTCAGGCACAGTTTCACAAATGTGGATATGCCTGATAGAAACGTCTAAGGAGGCGTCTTGTCCTGCCCCCGCCTAGGGCCGGTGACTCTAGAGCAAGGGTGACCTCTACTTTGTCTTCAAGTGTCCTTTTTGACTAAGGTAGCAGCAAGGGACGCTGGGAGTTGTAGTCTAGGCTTACTATCATACAAAGGTGTTGTGGCACGAGGGTCATTTGAACAGATACATTTTTATTTGGGGTTTTCCCTTTCACACATAGATTCTTGGCTCAAAACATGACACGGATTACTTTCCAAAACAATAGGAAAACAGGAGCAATTCAAAGTTAGAAAATAAAGCATGTGGCAAACTGTTTCTTCACAGCAAACATTCAGGAGAAAACAACTTTGCATTACCTTCATGCAAAGGTTGTCTAAAGTAGGTCCAAGTGATCAATCTCACATAAAGAACAGTCCATCTCACAGATATCAGTTGTACCAGGAGTGCTTTCTACGTCAACAATCATCTCCTCGCTGTAGTCATTATAACTCTGCTTAGGGGAACTTCTAGACTGCAGGTCACTGAGAACTTCTTGCAGCTGTTCAATAAAGTTGTCCCTCTGATTGGCAGTAACTTTCTCTAGTGCAGGAAACTTATTCTTATGTAAGCTCTTAGCAACAGCCTGTACGTCTGTTTCAAAACACTTACTAAGAATGTTTCTGACTGGAACTGTTTTCGCAACAGTGCTATCTCTGCTCTTATTAGCACTGTTCTATAACTGCTGTACAATCTCCTCAGCCAGTCTCTGGCTAGGAATTATGGCAGACGTACCTTTCTCACTTGCAATGCCTTTTCTGTAATCAGAACTTTCCTCCCTCGTATAGGTAAACTCTTCTACCTTTTCTTCGGGTAGTTTCCACAGAGGTTTTGGCTTTGCTTCTAGTGCTTCTGAGGTAAAGGAAATGGACCTTCCAGAATCCTCCTTTGCTAGTTCTGGGTTCCAAAGTTTCCCTCTTTGCTGCTCTCCTCTTTGCCTTCCTTGCCTGCGTTGCTCTGTCTGCTGTCGTTGCTTCTGTGGGCTCTCTCTCTCTCTACCTCTCTTCCTGAACTCTAGCTCTGAAGCAGGTTTAAAACGGCTTCCTTCAGCAGCCACACTCCTCTGGCTACTCAGGTGCAACTCATTAGAGTTCCACTCAGCTCCTACGTCACTGCTATGGCTGGGCTCAGTTCTAGTTAGAAGCTTTCGGTTTCTATGGGAACCTGACTTGTCCTTACTCTTAAAGGTACAATGCTCATTATTTTCCCAATCCATCTGTTCAGCATTGCTGTCATTATCACAGTCTACATAGACATCCCCAGAATATTTCTTTCATAACAGCAATGTCTAATAGCCTAATGGCTAGAGTGGTAGGCTATGCCCAACATAGCCAGAGTTCAAATCCCAGGGCTGCTTCTTGTGATCTTAAGCTAGTCACTTAACTCTTCCTCTTCTCCATACCCTCTGGATGTTTTACAGCCAAAACAAGCACATTCCCGGTGCCAATTCCTGCCTGGAGTAGGTCTAAATGTTGATGGGGTTGGAGACAATCCCGACATTTCTGAAATGGAACAGGGACATCTGCCACATACTCTACCAAGGATTATCAAAGTATGCTTTGCAGCGGTTACAGACGGCCCAGAACACAGCCGCCCGCATACTACTCGGCACAGCAAGAACTGACCACATAGCGCCCACACTAAAGCATCTTTCAATAACAACCTGCATAAAATACAGAGCTCTGCTTAGCATTTTCAAGACTGCACACAATATAGCTTCAGATTACCTTCAGTCATTACTGCACAGAAGACCAGACAACCGAACCAAGAGAGCTCACACAACACATTCACCATTCAACCCCAAAGTCAAAAAGCAACCAAGTTGTTTGCAACCGAGCCTTCTCTTGCTATCCACCCTCTATCTGGAACGCATTCCCACAAGACATAAGAGCTAAGTTTGATTAATGGACTTTTGTAGAAAACTGAAAACTCACTTATTCAGAGATCATTTTTGAATCAAAACCAATATAGAAATAGGATCACATTCATGATTATTGTGATTATGTTTGTTTATGTCATAAACCCTCCCCGCCCCCCTGTTGATGTAAATTTATACTCACCCCAATTATAATGCATAAAGTGTTCCTTGTAAAAACTATGTAAGCTCCAGTTACCTGTAAATCACTTTGACTTTAAGACAAAGCAGTCTATAAAACGGTTAAATAAATAAAATAAAAATAAGTACGTTTGCACCTCCCCAGGGCTGGTTCAAGGCAAACCTTAAAGCTTATGCCTCCCTCCCCCCTCCGGCTCTCAGAATCTATTGTCTAGCTTTGAATGCCCTGCTCTTTTCTACCTGCCAGTCGCTATTGCCCTAGGCAACTGCCTAATTTGCCCAGTGGTTGCCCTGGCCCTGCACCTCCCCAGAAACACCCCCTGTCTACTAGGATATCACCGCACTGGAGGCATCTGTAAAAGTCATCTGTAAAATGGTTCTGGGGACGTTTCTGTGATTTGGATGTCCATGTGCACATCTTTGGATGCGCAAATCACACCTAAGAGTTTTAAAATAACCCCCTTAGTCTAATCTCCTGTTTCTTATTTAATTGATGCTACTTCAGTCTCCTTCCCAATACTATAACCATATGATTCTTGATCATTATAATTGAACACTGCAGAAAACCTGGCACTCATCTTGGAAAGTTTAAAAGACTGTTTAAATCATCTTCAAAGAGTAAAACCAAAACCATAGGACTCTGTCTGAGCCAGGCTGAGCACAACCTTGATGTCATTTCATGCAAGGGATTCTCCGATGGAGCGGGCATATGAGAAACCCTTGATTTGGTCAGTCTAGATGGTTTTTATTATTGAAAGACTCTAGGGCAAGTGTCAACATTACTGCCCTCTCCTGTTGAAGCAGGAGGACTTTCCTTTCCCACAGGCGTCCCCTTTCCTCTGGTTTACCAGTATCATTCTTCCTATGTTCTGTCTCTCACCAGCGTAGGATTTAATGGACTCATACTGGTTTCCATAAAATCACCTGAATTTTGGGTAGCACTGCGGTTGATTGATTTTATTTGATATACCACTTACTGTAAACCACTTTAATACAATTTGTGGTAACAAAAACCTACAATAATCATAGAGTAAACTAAAACGTAAAAGCAACAGTGTCAGATTAAGGGTAACATGGATCTCAGGCTAAAAAACTCCATAGCACTTTCTTTCATATCCTGAAGTAATAGATCCTTACTCTTAATTCAACCTTATTTGGGCCCCCTTTAGGCTGGGGCATTGGGCTAAAGCTCCATCTGCACTTCTCCCTTCAGCCCTTCCCACTTTAGTCTGTCACTATATGTATCTGAATCTACTTTTGCAAATCAGGTGATCTAAGTCTGACCTTTGTTATTTGTTTTGGAGTTTAGGTAATGCTCTAACATGCTTTCAAACAAATGCTATACAGGTATCTCCACAATCCCTATGGCTGCCTGAGACAACAGGAAACAAACTGACTTTCCCAAGGTCACAGAGACTATCAGTGAAAGAAGCAGGATTTGGCAGCGGGTCTCTTGATTTTCAGCTCTGATCCTGGAGAAAACTGGATTCTTTGCAAATTGTGATATTAGTTACTTTTTGCTGGAGCAAGCAGAAATTACTTATGACCAAAAAGAGTCTGTCTATTACAGGACAGTTTTTAATGTACTGCATGTGGGGTAGGGGGGGGGGCGGGTTAATATATTTCATTACATTAAAAACAAGAAAAAAAAACCATGTGGAAACTCAAGGTGTGGTCTAGTGGTTAGAGCAATGGGATGAAAAACAGAGTTCACATCCCCCTCCCCCCACCAACAGATTTTATGACCTTGGGAAAGTCATTTTATCTCCTGTTGCCTCAGGTACACCCTTAGACTGCAAGCTCTTCTGGGAAGGGACTTATCATGCCTGGATTCTAAAAATCTTGTAGACTTCCTTGAACAGTATTTGGAAAAGTGCTAAAAATCGGAATCTAAATTATGGCACAGAACAAGACTGAGGTGGAGAATAAAGTTGATAGGAAAGATGACGGAAAGAATTGACGGTTTATGAAAGGTTTTAATGTGTATTAACTGTGCACAGCATTTTTTTTTCTATTAGCACACTGACACTTAACGCATGTCATTTTCTTGAATTTGCATTAATCTTTAGTAAACATGTCCCTATGGTTTCTCTCTTCACTTTTTTCTCTTGTGCTATGTTATCTAAAAATGTTGATGAATGTGACCTTTTTGAGACATCTGTTCTAAATACCTAATGATTCCTGCCTGAAGAAAGGGCTTACATGATCTCAAAAGCTCCTATCCCTCACCATCTTTGCATGATTCTTATGTTGTTCTAACAAAAGATTTCACGCCTTGCAAAGAATCCAGTATCCTCCCAAAACATGTGTCCTCTTTTATTGAGCCCAGTGCATTTTATGTTTACGTTTCTCTGACTGCTGTAAGACAAAGAACAGAGTAAAATTTGACTTAAGTGATTGTTCCACTCTAAGGTTTCTGCTCTCTTTATGCCTTGATAATAAAAAGCAGATTGATGACTTTGCTTTTATCTTATTTTACTATCCTGTAGCAATTTAAAGCAACTTACATTCAGGTACAAGAGGATTTTGCTGTCTCCAAAAGGCTTATAATCTGTTTGTACCCTAAACAGGGCTAGTGTAAGGATATTAGGCACCCGTAAGGGGTATGTTTACTAAACTGCAGTAACGTTACCTAACGAGCATTAGCGTTCCCAGCCACGGTAAACACCGCAGAGGGTGGAAAGAGGGCGGAGAGAAGGGGTCGATGGGCAGGGAGTGGTGGGGAGTGGCTCCCTGCACACTAACACGCTGAACTGAAGGGCTGAATCCTACCGCGAATGAAAACCTGCCGTTAGATGCACATTTGCAGGAGAGAGAAACCATTTCAGTGTCAGCAATGTACAGCATAGGCAGGGAGCCCAATAAATGTGATAGTAGTGCTCCATTTGCAGGAACAGCATAGTGCCCAACTATGAAAGGCCACTATGGCGATGGTGCAAATGGGGCATAGGGGGCTGCAGGCAGGACATGTAGTGGGGGCAGCTGGGGCACAGGATGGACTAGGCTGGTGCCTAGGTGGCACATAGGAACATAGAAACCGGAAATCAGCAAGATAGCAGCTGACAGGCCAAACACAATCCACCTACATCTACCTGGTCCACCCGAGCTAACAGTTGCCAGGGCACTGACCTGACATGCCCCCAGCCAACCCGCCCCCAAGCGGAAGGGACATACTATTGGTAGGCGGTGATGGGGAGCATGTGAGGATGCTCATGTATGCCCCCCGCCCCAGACCCCGCTCCCTAGGCCAGTGTTTGCCAGGCCAGTCAGGTTTTCAGGATATCCCTAATGAATTTGCATGAGATATATATGCATTAGAGATAGCTTGCCAACCTGACTGGTTTGTGGCCCTCCAGGGCTGGATTTGGAGACCCCTGCCGTACACCTCTGTCATTTAAGATTGTGAGTGGGCAAGGTACAGATGTCCTAGACATCGAAAGGGTAGATAGAACGTGTCACATTCCTCCTCGATTCTCACCACCACCAAAGAGTTGTCTAATAGACAATATTTTGGTGGTGGTGAGAAGTCAGGAGGAATGGGACACGTTCTATCTACCCTTTCGATGTCTAGGACATCTGTACCTTGCCCACTCACAATCTTAAATGACAGAGGTGTAAGGCAGGGGTCTCTAAATCCAGCCCTGGAGGGCCACAAACCAGTCAGGTTGGCAGGCTATCTCTAATGCATATATATCTCATGCAAATTCATTAGGGATATCCTGAAAACCTGACTGGCCTGGCGTTCCCCGAGGACTGGGTTGGGAAACACTGCCCTAGGCGACCACCTACCCACACAGTGGATGGCCTGGGACTGCGCACTACCAGCACCAACAGCATATGGTCATGTCAGCATGGCAGGGGGGGGGGGGGGTGTGACATTGCTGGAGGAGGCAGTGGCACCTGCCTGCAGTGGATCTAGGCCAGGGGTCTCCAACTCCAGTCCTGGAGGGCCGCAAACCAGTCAGGTTTTCAGGGTATCCCTAATGAATATGCATGAGATATATATGCATTAGAAATAGCCTGTCAAACTGACTGGTTTGTGGCCCTCCAGTGCTGGATTTGGGGACCCCCACCTTACACCTCTGTCATTTAAGATTGTGAGTGGGCAAGGTACAGATGTCCTCGACATCAAAAGAGTAGATAGAATGTGTCACATACCTCCTCGCTTCTCACCACCACCAAAATATCGTCTATTAGACAACTTTTTGGTGGTGGTGAGAAACGAGGAGGGATGTGACACATTCTATCTACCCTTTTGATGTCGAGGACATCTGTACCTTGCCCACTCACAATCATACATGACAGAGGTGTACGGCAGGGGTCCCCAAATCCAGCACTGGAGGGCCACAAACCAGTCAGTATGGCAGGCTATTTCTAATGCATATATATCTCATGCATATTCATTAGGGATACCCTGAAAACCTGACTGGTTTGCGGCCCTCCAGGACTGGAGTTGGAGACCCCTGATCTAGGCCATGCTCTGTACCAGTATGTGGTGTGCAGTGCAACATAAAAGGTCTGGCTGAGAAAAAGTACAGGTAGCTCCAGGGACTACCATGCATGTGTGGTGCAGTACACACAGCCTGTGTGTCCAGAAGCAGTGGGTCCCAGGTTCAAGTCCCAGCTGTGCTTCCTGCAGAGCATATCCCTATATTTTACCCTACAATGCAGATGCAACAGCAACGTGCAAAGCCCAAAGCAGCGGTGAACAGGGGTACAAACACCCACTCACAAAGGCTCCACAATCCAAAGATGCATGGAGAATCAGGCTGTTGGCCCCAGCATTGAGCTGCAGTTTTCACGAGGGCACTACTACTCCTAGTTTATCAATGTCGGCACTGTGATCAGGACCAGTGTGGCGGGCAGGGTTGCCAACCACCCCAATCTTTGCACAATGCTGCAATAGGAATGTGTGTGTGGGTATGTCTATCCATTGTTCTGTGGCTGCCCACCCCTCACTGGACCCAAAATGTCCCACTGTTACCAGCGTTAGCCTGAATATGTGCATAATGAGGAGCAAGGTATTGTGGGTATGGCCTGGACAGGGCAGATTGGCCAGGATGCATCTTCACAGAGTGTGGGGCAATAGCTGGGACACTGTAGTGCCCAACCACCGCCTGCATGGACAGGGTAGCCACAGCATGGCATGCTGAGAGGGCACTCACTCTGACTGAGCAGTGACCATGGCATGTCTAGGTTCCCACATAGCGCTCAACACTGTCTGCTTCCAGTGATGTTTTTGTGTTCCCAGTGCTGTGGTTCCACTCACTGAGATACCTGCTTGGTGCACATAATCCCTCTGTGAGTATGCCCTATGGACTGGCTAATAGACAGTGGTGTGAGGCAGTTGGGATTTTCCACGCCTAATTCCAGTATTACTGCTGCTCTGCCACTGCCCCAGTCACAGGTATGGCTCTGGCCCACCAACCCTGAAGGGCTGTCTTATACCAGCAGGATGGAGGATGCTTCACTGGGGCACCTATCCCTTACCTACAAAAGGGGTGACTTTGACTTATAATAGCACTGCTACACAAACCTCATGCAAGTCTAGAAACTCCTCTGCCCTGATAACAGGTGCCCATGTCAGCCAGATCCTAACACAGGATACATATTAATCTGGGTGGTGTCTGGTCCCAGAGGACCACATGTGATTGCAGGATACAGATGGACACCAAATTACCTTCAGCTGCACTGCAAGGCACACCTATAACACACTGATAGTGATGGTGATGTACAGCAGGACCTATTTCTAGCACCACATATACTGCAGACCTAGTGCTGGGCACCCATCCTATCCCTCAGGATGAACACAGAACCTGCACAATGGCATGGTCTGTAGCTACTCTGAGCCAGTATCACACACTGTCAGATCGTCTTTCCAAGCTGAGGTACTGGAGAGGTGCAGACCCCATTTGGTGATCAGCTGTAGGCAGCTATTCAGCATGTGCATTGCATCATGGGTACTGGTGAGGTTACCCTATCCTGGCACTCAGTTTGTGTGGTGACCTGCAGTCCTTCTGTACCCAGCCATTGTTGTGATATGCACCACGGAGGTATAGCCTACTGGTTAATACAATGCCATTCTCAGCAGTGTTCATGGGTTCAATTGTTCCCTCCTTTCCTCCTCCAAACCCACCACCTGTTCATCAGACCCTATCCCCACCCATCTCCTACATTCCATCTCCCTCACCATTTTCCGCTCCATCACTCATATCCTCAACCTTTCACTCTCCACAGCAACTGTTCCTGTTGACTTCAAACATGCCGTTGTCACACCCCTCCTCAAGAAACCCTCACTTGATCCCACATGCCCTTCTAACTATCGACCCATCTCCCTCCTTCCCTTCATATCCAAGCTATTAGAACAAACAGTCCACTGTCACTGCCTCAACTTCCTCACCCACCAGGCTCTCCTGGACCCACTACAATCCATATTCAATCCCCTATACTCCACTGAAACAGCACTCACAAAAGTCACCAATGACCTGTTCTTGGCCAAATCTAAGGGCCTCTATTCCATCCTCATCCTTGACCTTTCTGCTGCTTTTGATACCATTGACCACAACCTTCTCTTCACCACCCTCTCCTCTCTTGGCTTCAAGGACTCCGTACTATTCTGGTTCTCCTCCTACCTCTCCCATCGCTCATTCAGTGTATGCTCTGGTGGCTCCTCCTCCTCCCCTACCCCGCTACATGTAGGTGTACCCCAGGGATCTATCTTGGGCCCCCTCCTCTTCTCTCCCTATACCCAAGGCCTTGGCACGCTTATCTCCTCCCATGGCTTTCAGTACCATCTCTGTGCCGACGACTCCCAGATCTACCTCTCTACACCTGATATTTCTCCGGCAACCCAGTCCAAGATCTCTGCCTGTCTTAAGGACATTGCTGCCTAGATGTCTCATCGCCAATTGAAACTGAACATGGCCAAGACTGAACTCCTTGTCTTTCCACCTAACTCCTCCCCCCCCCCCCCCCACTTTCCCCTCTCTCAGTCCATGTGGATGGATCTACTATCCTTCCTGTTCCCTCGGCCCGCAATCTAGGGGTTATCTTCGACACCTCTCTCTCCTTCTCTGCCCATATCCAGCTTGTAGCTAAGACCTGCCATTTCTTTCTCTACAACATCAACAAAATCCGCCCCTTCCTCTCTGAACACACTACCAAAATGCTCGTCCACTCCTTGATCTCCTCTCGCCTCAGTTACTGCAACCTACTCCTCGCTGGTCTCCCCGTGAGCCACCTCCTCCCTCTTCAATCCATACAAAATCATGCTGCTCGACTAATCTTCTGCCAGCCTTGCCATGCCCACACTACTCCTCTTCTCAGGTCGCTTCACTGGCTCCCTATCCAATTCCGCATCCAATTCAAGCTTCTCCTACTGACCTATAAATGCATTCACTCTATGGCTCCTCAATACCTCTTATCTCTTATCTCCCCCCACATCCCCTCTCGTAATTTGCGCTCCGCTAACAAATTACTTCTATCAATGCCCTTCACCCAAACCGCGAACTCCCAACTGCGTTCCTTTCACCTTGCGGCACCATACGCCTGGAACAGGCTACCTGCGTCTGTGCGCCATGCATTCTCCCTGGCCCTCTTCAAATCCAGGTTGAAGACCCACCTCTTCACCATTGTATTTAGATCCTGACTCCATCCTCATCTTACCCTAAACCCCTTCAACGTCTATGACCAAACTATAGACCAAACTGTACCTCACTGTACCTTGCGCAGAACTGACTAATGCTCTCTACTGTTTTTCTCTTAACTAGATTGTAAGCTACAGTTTTCTCTTAACTAGATTGTAAGCTCTGACGAGCATGACTCTGACGGGCAGGGGCTGTCTCTTGTATGTTGGTTACCTCTTGTAGGTTAGCTGTGCAGTGCTGCGTGCGTGGCGCTTTATAAGTGCTGAATAGTAGTAGTAGTAGTCATAGTAGTCATGCCTGTCCTACTCAAATAGTGTGCATGCCTGTAACAGTCACATTTTTGCAGATCTGTGCTGCCAGCCCATAATACCCTTGCCACAATTGCCAAAATTCCCTCGGTCCGCCTATCTGTGTCTGTCAGCTGTGTAGAGTCCTGTCTGCCAGTGCAGGCTGCCACCCCATGTCCTGCACTGCTACCCTTTCCTGCATTGCGCCTCTTCATGCTTGCCTTACCTGTGCCTGATCTGCATGGCACAACCACTCCTCTGTCCACCCATCATTGTAACTATCCTGCCACCTACGCCTCCACTGGGGGACACGTATTCCCATCGTCTGCCACCAACTGTCTTTCCAGTACTTTACATTGCCAACACCCTGTGCTGTGGTACAGCTGTCCCCACCATGTTTGTCATCATTACTGGCAGCCACATGGGATGCCCGCAGATATGGCAGGTCCAGCGGCTCCTAGCTCTCCCTTCTTCACTCACCTGTTCATTGCCTTTCCTCGGTGCTCTACTTAGTGTTAGGGTTACATCTGTCTCTATGCCTCACAGGTCATGCATGTCATCCTGAAGCACCTTGCAGCCCTTAGGGCACACTGACCTAGGGCACCATAACTTTGTTAGGCCACCTTAACCTATGATTCCATAGCCCAGCGTGCCTTCTACGGTGCCTTGTCCAGGGGTGCCTAATACAGCACTTAGCCTAAGGAGCCCTATAGGGTGTCTTACAAGGCACCTTATAATGCACCTTACAGGGCACCTTACAAGACACCTTATAATGCACCTTACAAGGCTCCTTACAAGGTGCCTTGTAAGGTGCCTTATAAGGCGCCTTGTAATGCGCATTAGTCTAAGGCACCTTGTAACATGTGTTAGCTGATACGGCTTGCTGTAACAATGCACCGTCCACGCCTTTATATGGACATCTGTACCTTTACCGCAGAACCTAACGTGGGTGACATTACTGCAGTTTAGTAAACATACCCCTAAGTGAAACTACAGCCATATGCCCCCTTGCAATTAGCTTTTAGACTTCTAGCATGCCCCCCCCCCAAAGATTTGGATTATTAAACTCAACTGTGATCATCTCAATATCAACCTTCTCAGAGCAATTCTATAAAAATGCATGCTTTGATGTGACACTTTTAAATATTAAACTTTGTTATGTAAATGTATATGTAATGAGGGGATTTCAAAAGGCTGTTTATAAGGGTAAATGGGATATTTGCATATTGCCCATTCTTCCTGCAAGTAGAAGGTACATGCTGAGGACTCTGAGCTTGTGTGGCTGCCAAGACCCATTATTTGACTTTGAGCATAGCTGCTCCCCTATGCAGCCACTAGCTTGCAGGGTGGTTGGGTTGGCCCTGGTCTTAAGGCTACAAGGAGCATCTACTGGGATTCGAGCCCTGATTTTATTGACTCCTAGTCCTCTGCTTTAACAACTGGGCTGGCTGTCCCCAGTTGGCTGTTTGGAAAGTTGTCAGCTTGGCGCCAGCACTATACACTGCATTTTGAAGACCAGGAGTTGAAATTCCGAGGCTATCTGGGGATGGGGATGTTGTAGAGACGGTGTTGACAGCCTCTGGAGGGAAGGAGTCTCAGTCACCACTCAAAGGGGACACCAACTGGCTAGATTTAGGATGGAAATGTCCCCAACTCCAGGGGTAGCTGCATCTGTGCACGCTGCCCAAGTATTGTTGCTGTAACAAGTCAGTTGAAGGGCTACAAAATAGGGGAAAACTTTGAATAGTTGCAAATGAAGGCTTTTAGAACTTTAGCCCAATAGATCTGGTTCTGATTGAGAAAGAAGCTGAAAGGAATGGAAGGAAACCATTGCGTGACTCGGTTTTGTGCCCTTGGCGGAGTTTTGCTAATAAACGTTTTGCAAAACAAACAGAAATTTCAAGCTTTCCTTCAGCAACCCTCAGTGCAGAACAACAAATACAAATCTGCAATGACCCAGCCTCTCAAACCTCTCGTCATCCCAGAAATACAAGTCATTTGAACCAGTCTAGTCCAATCTGCACATATGGAGAATGGAAAGATATCCCATATGGAACCACAAACGACTTATCTGCCTTTCATTGCAAGGGACTGACCTTCATTTCTGATCCATTGACTATTTTTGCTTTTTCATCACTTAAAAACATTCTTCCAGCTCAATATCATTTTCTTTTCTTTTCAACATTATTCAACAAACACATCTACATATGACTAGAACAGAGATGGGATTTGGGTCTAGATCCACAGATGGAGGCTGGCTGGACCACGTTAGTGCTTTGAAATCTGTTATCTACCCATTCAGAACTAAGAATCTGACTCTGTTTACTTTTTCCTCATCACAGATTTTTTTTTACCAAATAAATATTCCAGATTCTTACCAGATCGGAGCCGTCTTCTTCAGCTGCTGGTGTATTCAGGTTTTTCTGTTTTACATTTGCTTTTCCAATTTCTAGACAAAGCCGAATGCAGAAAAGGCCACACTGTCCAAGTTCTCTTTCTGGACGATGCTATAAAAATTCTCATGAAAGTGCCTAGCCTAGCCAGCTTCTATAGGCTGGGTCATGGGCGGCATAGTCATTAATTATTATTGTGAGCAAACAGGTTCTCTCTGTGACCAGGCACTCCCTTAATCTATAGCATGGGGAATGCTCAAGATGTTTTATTACACCATAACGAAGAGAAAAAATATCATGGAAATCCCTTCATACTACTGGGAGCTGCAGAGTGTGAGGTTGATGTAATGAGGCACAAAGCAGGTCTGGCTGAATCTGAAAATAATTCCTTAGTGCTTTTTTTCTTCACTTCGTTGTCACATGCTTCATCAACACCTTCTCCTCCTCTGTTCTCTGGGATGAATATTTTTGCCTTGCTGCTGTAGTTGAACTGAGATGTAGCTCCTGTGAGCTCCTGCTCTCCTAGGCAGCCTTGCTCCATGCACAACAGTAAGCTCCAGGGCTTGGGGCACCTCCCTGAGCACCGGCTCAACTCTTAATGGAATGGGATGGGAAGTATTTGTTTAAAATATATATGTAACTGTGTTACCTGCCACTTAAACCAGATCTGCTTGTTTTTCAAACCAGCAGTCAAAGACTATGGGATCTACTCAGTATCTTTACCCTTGAATCACAACTCATAGGTGACTGCCAGCATCTGTGACCTTGAAAACAAGCATGGTGATGACTTTCACCAGCAGATTCAGGGTTCCTTATCCCATCACCCGTGTCTGCCCTAGACAGATTTCATAACTTGCTCGTGGTATATGGGGCATGTTGAAAACAGAAGCTATTGAAAGCTACTGATTAATGCTTTAAAGTTTGTTATTTCTCAGATTGCAACATCAGAGTATACCTTCACACCCAGAAAAGTAGAGTCTATGTTGCACACATGTATCTAATAACTACTCCTGATGTGCCAAGAAGCAGGTTTGAACTATTGCAGATCAGTTGCGCTATTACTACTTCAAACGTGCACTGATTTAACCCCTTTCTGTCTGTTACACCCGCAAACATGTTTCACCACCATCAGGCAGGGCTGGCAGTTTCCATGGAGATACATTTTGCTGTGGTTTTTGGCTTTAATGTCCTGCTATTTAAAGTACAAGTAATAAAAAGAAATACATCCCCCAACCCCAGCCAAATCTATCTGATGCCATCTTGCATCAAAAGTTCCTTGTTTAAAGATGATTCCAGCAGTAGATTAAAACAAGAATTGGTTTGTGCACAATATCCCATCTGTTGTACGGAGAGTTCATCCTCTTTTCTGTTAGTGGTTTGGATGAATTTCTTAATATGTTTCATTTTGATTCACCAAGGGAAAATCTTTTTCAGGTTTTATAGCAAAAATGTTTTCAAACTGTCAGGTCGATATTCAAAAGCATTTGGTGGTTGTTTACTTTTGTTTAGTTAGAAATTTGCTATATCGCCTTTCGATCATTACAGTAAACAGCAAAAATGAAAAGTAACATTTATCATGTGAAAATCATGGAAGCACATAAAAAAGGCAGCACATGGATGACAGTGTAAATTGAAACAGGGCTTAATGTGGGTTTAAGTGACACAGAAGCAAGCGTAGCCACTGAGTTTATATGCACCAGCACTGGCCACCGCTCCCTCATAACAGTCGCTTGGATTGGGGGAGGTCTGTGTAAAAAGCCACGTTTTCAGCCCAGCTTTGACTTTTTGCCAGTTCGGAGCTCCTTTGGAAAAGCATTCCATGGATCAGGGCAAGATAGTTAAAGGAGGTGCGATGCGTGATTTCCAGTCAGATTCTGGTGAAAGAAGGGACAAGCAATGAATTATTTTGTGTAGAGTGAAGTGGCCTTGAAGGGACAAAGGGCATGAGCTGGTCAACTAAGTACTTTGGATCAGCAGTAGAAAGTGCTCTTTGAGCTAAATGTGAGGATTAGTGGATTAGGAGTCAATGTTGTTCTGCCAACAGATGGGTTAGGTGCTTAGATCTACAAACTTAAGAAGGATATGGTAGAATTAGAAAGGTACAGAGAAGAGTCACCAAAATGGTAAAGGGGATGGAAGACTACCCCTATGAGAGAGGTTTAAAAGGTTAGGACTCTTCAACTTGAAAAAGAGACGGCTGAGTGGAGATATGATAGAAGTCTATAGATTAACAAATGGAGTGGAACGGGTAAATCTATATTGGTTGTTTACTCCATCAAAAAGTAGAAAGACTAGGGGGACATGCAATGAAGCTACAATGTAACCCATTGAAAACTAATAAAAAATATATTTTTCTTACTCAGCATGTAATCAAACTCTGGAATTCATTACCCATTGTTAACACTGTTGCATTCTCAGAGGTTCTACCTGTTCTTGGTAAGGGGGCAGAAAGGCTACATCGCATAAACAGCTTTAACACAATGCTCCAGACCTGGTGCAAAGAGGAAGAATTCAGATTTATAGGCGGCTGGGGAAACAGATGGACCAACAAGAGACTATACTGTGCTGATGGACTACATCTCTCCATCGCAGGGAAAAGGATCCTTAGTGAAAAATTCAGGCAGTATGTGGATGCAATGAATAAAACCAGGAGTCAGTTCGAAGGTCCAAGCCAATTTATTGTGCACAAGTCTCAGGCAAATGTCACATTCAAAATGGTCTGAGCAATGGAGTCCAGTAAACAACACCTTTTATACCTTTCTTCTTCAGTTTAATACAGGCAAACTTTCTATTGGTCCTACTGACCCTTGCACCCATCCAATTAGGATCTTTCTGTGGGCCCAGTGCTCTGTTCCCCCTGCTCAGAACTCTCTAACAAAGGCACAGTTCTAAACTTTGATACTTTTCTCTTACAAGGTCACTGCTTAGCTTAGAAAATGTGTGAATACAAAGCACTGGTACATGTCTGTCATCAGCATAGAATATTCAACAAAGGATCTACACAACCTTATCAAAAAGCAGTTTAAAGCGGTTTCTCTAACTTATACTGACTTTGGTCTTTCTCAGCATTCTTATTCTTAGATGGGGGCTGGGACTCAGGCCTAGCTTACAGGCCTCTCATATGTTTACATACACTTATAGGCTATTCTAGGCCATAGCCTACCACATTCCCCCCTTTGATTATTCTCACCCGTAAGTGAGAAAGGGTGAGAATCAAATCACACATTACACAGGGTCCTCAGCATCATGTTGGGGTACAAGGGAATATTGCCATATAGCTAATACCTTTGTAGCTGCCTTTCGTTCAACAATACTATCAATGGTTGAGTTCAACATGCGTAAGCATAAGGGTAGGAGACATGGGAGAAACAAGCAAATAGCCAATATGAATAGGACAATGAATACAAGTGTTTTCAGGCCACCCATTCCTGAAAACAGAGAACCAAACCATCCATCGAGTTGCAAACCATGCCATGTCTGAACTGGTACATATGTTTGTTTTCTCATATGATTGGCTATATCTTCTACAACTTGTCCTTCATTATCGATTTGCAAACAACAGTTAGTTAAATTCAGCTTTCCACATACCCCTCCTTCAGCAGCAAGTAAATAATCTAATGCTAAGCGATTCTGATAAATGGCAGTACGCATCTGCGTGGCTTGTTTAGCTAACAGGGTTAGTGCTCTACTAGTTTCATTAGTTATTATTTCTACAACAGCTTGCAAACGTATAATACGATTCAACATATACACAGGGGTGCGGTAACCCAAAGAGCCATCTTGTGCCCAGGTGGTAGGTCCATAGTAGGAAACGATTCTCTCCGGTGGCCATTCTTCAGATGTTGCATCCCATTTGTCCCATTGGCCTATCTTCAAGGCCTCTCGTTTCTGTCGACTCTTGTATACAGGAAAACCCAGTCGTTCTCCATGGGAAATGGGCAGAAGAAAGAAAGAAGGTCTTATTGTCCCCAAAACACATGCACCTCCCCAGTTGGCAGGGAGTCTAGCATATGCTCGAGTTCCACAGATCCAATATAGTCCAGGTGGAGCTTGCCAGTTATTGTGAGAAGCGAGATTTGTCCATAACCTGGCAAGGTTAGGAAAGATGATCAGAGGATTGGAGGGTTCCGGGGTATTAGTTCCTGACCACCAGGATGTCTTTTTGGTAGTAGCATTATAGTACTTCTGGTTCAAACAGACCAACTGCCCCACTAGCATAGTCAATTGTGGTCCAGCCCGAGCAAAACATAGGTTACCAACAATGGGGCTAGCTAGGACCCATTCACTGGTAGCTGGATGTAGATCATTTTGGTTATATGGTACAGAATAGTTCAATTCTTGTGCTTCCCAGGGCCACTGGTCTCCCATCTGAGTTCCTCCGCAGAAAAGACAATCAGAGACATGAAGGCTGGATGCTACAGCTCCAGCCAGTTCAATGAACAAATTTCGAGAAGCATGGGGGACTACAAACTCTGCCTTCATGGCCTCATAGAAGGTATGATGTATTCGGTAAGGTGATGAGACATGAGTTTTCGTGTTAAGCTGGATATATACAATAGTCCCCGGGTCAGATCCGCTTCCTGCAATACGTAGACCAAACCGGAATCCTTGCTTCCACTGGCTCGGGTTGAGGATGAGAAGTCGTAGGGGATTGCAGGCACCTTTCTTGCATTTCTTGGGTTCCAGTAGAGGTAATCTTTCTAACTTGGCCTTGCGATTATCTCCAGTTTGTCCAGTAGGACTACCAGACCAGGTAGCATAGTACACACAGCCCCATTTTGGGCAGAAATAGTCATCTTTTGATGGTTTTCCATAAGTGGTTAGGGAATGTACTCCAGTGCATATTTCCCATCTGTATGCGCCTTCGGGACACATGTACTTGTCATCATAGTAGTAAGCTTGTTCCCATGATCCACACCTGTAATAGTCATTTCTGTTTATCAGGTCACAAGCATCAAAATACAGGGACGCAGGTTTGGTGGGATCAGAGAGTTGAGTTGTAGCATTTATGAGGGCTCCATCTTCATCATTCCATCGTAGTTCCAAGACATAGTAAGAAGGATTCTGTTGGGGTCTAAAACAGGTACGAGTCTTTCCATTCATACAGACATTCAGTTCTGTACCATTATACATGCACTGACTGACTTTACCAGTGCAAGTGTAGTAAGAGTGATAAAGTAAAGTCTGGGTGATCTTCATCCCAGTTCAGGTAGTGGTTATACAAGCTGCACAAGGGGGCAGGGCAAGAGTTGTTTCCAGGGGACCCAGGGCTACCGCAAAGATGAAACAGTAATAAGCAATCATCATGATTATAGTCTCTTAGTCTTTGATAATAGATAACTGAGATGTTGAAGGTTGGTATTCTCTTCGTAGTGTGAGTCGTAATGGTGCTGCAGGGTTAGTGATCGAAGTCCAAGGACGACTCTCAGGAACTGCTGCTGGTTTTATTTTATTTTTATTTATTTATTTATTTAACAGTATTTCTAAACCGCCTTATCTTAATAATCAAGGTGGTATCACAGCAAGCAATCAGGTAAAGTGTGTGTGTTGTACATGCAGTGAGGATGAAACTTAGTTGTGTGAGGGTTGTGTTGGGTGCTTGATTTGTTTGAGCTATGTACAAGGTGGGCTATTTACAGTGGTGTGCTAAAAAACATTTTATATACATACAGCTGTTTAGGAGGATTGGAGTGCTGTTATCCATTCTCTTAGGTTATGTGATGTGAACCATAGTGCTCTATGAACAGCATGGTTTCAGTTGTTTTCTGAAGTCTTTGAGGTCTGGAGTTGCCCTTAGATCGTCCGGTAGATTGTTCCATATTGTTGGAGCAGCCATGGAGAGAGCTCTGTCTGTTGTGTCCTTGCGTGTGTGCTTGTATTCATTTGGAGTACTTACTCGGTTGCGTGTTTGACTTCTTCTAGGACGTGCGCTGGTTTCCGGTTGTATGAGCGTGTGGAGGCTGTTGGCTGATGTGTGCTCTTTTATCTTAAATAGGTTTATGATAGTCTTGTATCTGATGCGAGCACTGATTGGGAGCCAGTGTAAGTCCTTTAATGTAGGTGTGACGTGCTCCTGCATAGCGGCTCCGGATATGATTCGAGCTGCAGTGTTTTGTGCCAGCTGGAGTGGTTTGAGAGCTTGTTTTGGTAGTCCAAGGTATATCGGATTGCAGAAGTCCAGTATTGGGGTTATCAGTGCTTGACAGACGGTACGGAAGTGTTCTGGAGTGAGGAGTGGTTTCAGTCTCCTGATGATTCGCATCCTGTAGAAGGCTTTTTGGATTGTTTTGTCTATGTGTGGTTTGAGGTTGAGTTTACTGTCCAGAGTAACCCCAAGGTATCTCACCTCTGTTCTTATCGGTATCGTGGTGCTTTGTATCTTTATGTTTGGTGGGTGTATGAAGCTTTGGTTCCGAGTGATGATTAAAGCTTCGGTCTTGTTGTAGTTTATTGTGAGGTTGTTGTTTTGGCACCACTTCGCCATTTGGGTAAGGCAGTCTGTTATCTTAGAGAAGTCCGGGTTGTCGATTGATATCGGGGAGTATACCATGATGTCGTCTGCGTATATTGTGTATTGGATGTTGTTCTCTTTCATAATGTTGCATATTGGTTGGATGTAGATGTTAAAAAGGAGTGCTGAGAGTGCGGATCCTTGCGGTACTCCTTGTTGGACGTTTATGGGTCGGGAGGTGTCATGTCCCACCTTGACCTGTAGCTGTCTTTCGGCTAGGTACGAGTGGAACCATTTCAGAGTGGTACCGTGTATACCAGTGTTCTTTAGTCTCTCCAGGAGCATATTGTGGTCAACTGTGTCGAAAGCTGAGGAGATGTCGATGAAGATCATTATGATTCCATTCCTGGTGTTGTCAATTATTCTTATGATGCTGTCGAAGAGGTAGATCAGTAGAGTTTCGACTCCATGGTTGGGACGAAATCCGTGTTGGTTGTCGTCGAGAGTTCCCGTGTTCGTCAATGTGTTCCTGAAGTTGTAGTTGAACCGTCTTTTCGATTATTTTTGCGAGGAAGGGTATGCTGGAGATTGGTCGGTATGCTGCTGGGTCCTTTTTGTCGAGAGTAGTTTTCTTTGTGATTGGTCTTACTGAGGCAAGCTTTAATTGCTGTGGCATGAGTCCTTGAGTGAGTGAGTTGTGTACCATTTTATGAATGGTTGGTATGAGGCTTGATTTGGTGGCTTTGACCCATGACACTGGGCAAGGGTCTGTAGGAGCAGTGCTTGTGTTGATTGTGGAGATGATGTGGGATATCTGTTCTTTTGAGGGTGAGTAGAATGTGCCCCAGGTTTTGGGGTGTACGTTCGTTCTGGTGGTTCCACTGGGTGTTGTGCGCTCTGTGGAGTGAAATTTGTCTTTGATGTGGTCGGCGAATTTCTGTGGATCCACTTGTATTTCTCTTTCTGCTGCTTGCTCTTTTGTCAGGGTTTTTACTATTTCGAAAAGTTCTGGGTTTGTTGATGGAAGAATTTATCAGGTTTGTGTGGAATTCTCTCTTTGATTGGTTGATGTGTTCATTGTATTGTTTTTGCTTTGTTAGGTAAAGATGTTGGTCGGAAGTAGTTTTGTTTTTCTCCATCTCCGTTCAATTTTCCTGAGCTCCCTCTTTTCCTGTCGTATTTTTGCTGAGTACCATGGTTTGTTTTGTCTCTTGTTGTGGTGTTGATTCTTGGTCCTGTCAACGGATGGTTTGGCGGCGTTAGCTAGAACGCTGTTCCAGTTGGAAACTTGTTCCTCCAGGTCCTCTGAGTCAATGTTCAAGTGTTGTATTGTGTCCTGTATGAATTCGTCCTTGTCAAAGGACTTGAATCGTCTTTGTGTGTGTGGGATGTACGCTCTTTCGCTTGTCCGGTCTTCTTGTGATTGCAGTTTCGTCTCGATTAAGTAATGGTCAGACCATGGTACTGGGGTGATGGTGGGTGTAGAGATTAGGTCTCTTGAAGTTAGGTAGTTTGATGCGAAGATGAGGTCTGGGGATGATCCAAGTCTGTGTGTTGGTGCATTGACTATCTGTGTGAATTGAAGTGAGGTCATCGCCTGAAGGAAGGCCTCTGCATCTATTGTATTGGCGGACTTAAGGTTGAAGTCTCCGATTAGTAGTGCTGGTTTGTTGTTTGTTGTTATGGCACAGGCTTCTTCGAGTGTGAAGGCTAGTTCGTCGGGTGGAGCACGGGGTGCTCTGTAGGTTAGGCAGATTGCAATATTCTTGTTCTTGATGCTAATTGTGTTACACTGCTGTGTATCTGTGAGGTTCTGTGTCTTGAACTTGAGTTCTGTTTTTGCTATTATTAGGACTCCTCCTCCACGCTTGTGGGTGCGTGGGCAGTTGTATGCTGAGTAGTTGTTCGGTACTAGTTGGTTGAGTAGTACCCTGTCGGTAGGGTTGAGCCATGTCTCTGTGATGCATATTATGTCGGGCTGTCGCTCTTCTATGTGGTCTACCAGAGTGTGTATCTTGTTGCA
The DNA here is from genome assembly GCA_033557465.1 of Ichthyophis bannanicus. Lineage (NCBI taxonomy): Eukaryota > Metazoa > Chordata > Amphibia > Gymnophiona > Ichthyophiidae > Ichthyophis > Ichthyophis bannanicus. Next base: position 296,030,417 of record CM066041.1, read on the forward strand.
GACGGATCTGGCGTTTATGAGCTCAATTGTTGTTGTCTTTGTGGAAGAGGTTGTTGCTACATGTGCTTCCTTTGAGCTGGTGTTGGGGTTTGATTTGTGTCTGTTTGGTCTCTTTGCTTGGGAGGTTGCGAGTGTCTCTTTGTGTGTGTGTTGTGGACCGAGATATGGCAGTGCAGTTGGGGGGTACCATGGTGTGTTTGTTTGGGGGTAGTGGAGGTGTGTGGTCGGTGGGAGGAGTTGTGTGACTAGAAGGTATAGAGGGAGGAAGTATGTGGTGTGCATGTTGGTAGTTTGTGATGTTCTGATAGGGTGACGCCTGTCTCCTTAGGTCTTCGTCTGTTGTTTGCTTTTGGGGAGAGCTGTACTTGTTGCGGGAGCTTGTCCCGGGGATGTGGAGCTGTCTCTGTTGCGGTGCGGGAGCCTGTCCCGTGGATGTGGAGCTGTATCTGTTGCGGTGCGGGAGCCTGTCCCGTGGAGGGAGCCTGTCCCGTGGATGTGGAGCTGGATCTGTGGCGGTGCGGGAGCCTGTCCCGTGGAGGGAGCCTGACCCGTGGAGGGAGCCTGTCCCGTGGAGGGAGCCTGACCCGTGGATGTGGAGCTGTATCTGTGGCGGTGCGGGAGCCTGTCCCGTGGAGGGAGCCTGTCCCGTGGATGTGGAGCTGGATCTGTGGCAGTGCGGGAGCCTGTCCCGTGGAGGGAGCCTGTCCCGTGGATGTGGAGCGATCTGTGGCGGTGCGGGAGCCTGTCCCGTGGATGTGGAGCTGGATCTGTGGCGGTGCGGGAGCCTGTCCCGTGGAGGGAGCCTGTCCCGTGGATGTGGAGCTGGATCTGTGGCGGTCGCCTTGGTGCAGGAGCCTGTCCTGTGGAGGGAGCCTGTCCCGTGGATGTGGAGCTGGATCTGTCGCGGTGCGGGAGCCTGTCCCGTGGAGGGAACCTGTCCCGTGGATGTGGAGTTGGATCTGTGGCGGTCGCCTTGGTGCGGGGGCCTGTCCCGTGGATGTGGAGCTGGATCTGTCGCGGGGCGGGAGCCTGTCCCGTGGAGGGAGCCTGTCCCGAGGATGTGGAGCCGGGTCTGTGGCGGTCGCCTTGGTGCGGGGGCCTGTTCCGTGGGGGGGAGGCCGGAGCTTTTATGGAGTGGGGGGGAGGCCGGAGCTTTTATGGAGTGTGTTGTTGTAGAGGGCGTTTGGTAGTGTGTGATGTAATATGCTCTGTGAGAGTTTTACTTGCGGTTTTGCTGTCCTCCACGGTCTGCTCCTCTGTCGGGATCCGTTGGTATGCAGTCGGTGCTGCTGAATTCCGGGGATGTTTCCTTCTTTTCGCCTCCGTGCCGCGCCTAAGGGCCACGCCAAAGGGCCCTCTGGCGAGGCCCTCAGGCGCGGGCCCGCCAGGCGCGGGCGCGCCCTGCAGGGACGCCGCTTTTATCCCCGGCGGCTGCTCTTCTTTCGGGCTCCCACCGCCCGGATTGGGCGGGAGCTGGAGAGGGGGTGGAGACTCCCGGCAGCAGCGTCTCTGCAGGCAGGGACGCCACTTTTATCCCCGGCGGCTGCTCTTCTTTCGGGCTCCCACCGCCCGGATTGGGCGGGAGCTGGAGAGGGGGTGGAGACTCCCGGCAGCGGCGTCTCTGCAGGCAGGGACGCCGCTTTTATCCCCGGCGGCTGCTCTTCTTTCGGGCTCCCACCGCCCGGATTGGGCGGGAGCTGGAGAGGGGGTGGAGACTCCCGGCAGCGGCGTCTCTGCAGGCAGGGACGCCGCTTTTAACCCCGGCGGCTGCTCTTCTTTCGGGCTCCCACCGCCCGGATTGGGCGGGAGCTGGAGAGGGGGTGGAGACTCCCGACTTCCTGTGATGAATCCAGGAATCGATCTCCGCTACTTTAACCGCTGTGGGTGTTGACAGTAGAACAACATATGGTCCCTTCCAATGAGGTGCCAACGGTGTCTTCTTCCACTCTTTGACCCACACCGAGGCTCCAGGCTTGAAAGGATGTAATGGCTCTGTCAGATTGATAGGCAACTGGTCTTGCACCCAGGTATGGAGGTCCTGCAAGACAGAACTTAGAGCCAACAATTCTTGTCTAGTAATTTCTGATCCAATCTGACTCATATCCCCCCTTATTCCCTGTACTATGGGCAGGGGTCTTCCATACAAAATCTCAAATGGGGAAACTCCTAATGACTTGATGGGGGCTGATCGTACTCTGAGAAGGGCTATAGGGAGAGCTTGAGGCCATTTCAGGTGAGCTTCCTGACATAGCTTGGACAATTGAGATTTCAGGGTTCGGTTCATTCTTTCTACTTTCCCTGAACTTTGGGGTCTATAAGCTGTATGTAACTTCCACTGTATTTGTAAAGCATGGGATAGCATGAGTTACTTGTGACACAAAGGAGGGCCCATTGTCTGACCCTATGGTCAAAGAAGGAGGAGTGGCCTAGTGGTTGGGGCAAGGTACTTCAGGCCAGAAGGTCAGGGTTCAAATCCCACTAGAGGACAGCAACCTTGGGCAGGAAGGACTGGGGTTTCTAGTCCCACAGGTGCTCCTTGTGGTCTTGGGCAAGCCACTTAACCCTCCATAGCCCATGTTCCCTGTAAAATAGTTATCTCCAAGTTATAATGCCCTGTTCAATGTAATTTCAGTTTGTTTGATGTAAACCGCACTGATGCAGAATAGCGCGGTATATAAGAGAATGTAATAAATAAATAAATAAAATAAATAAATAATAAAATTCCAAACCGGGGAATGATTTCATGGAGCAGAGCCTTAGTGACTTCTCTGGCCTTTTCAGTTCTGGTGGGGAAAGCCTCCACCCACCCAGAGAAAGTACAAACTAGAACCAGTAGGTAGTGATATCCATTCGCTCGTGGCATTTCTGCAAAGTCTACTTGGATATTTCCCATGGGGGTAACTCCTACTGATTGAACTCTTGGAGGTAGGACAGGCCCCTGTCGAGCATTATTCTTTGCACAGGTTACACATTTTCGGGCTATTGAGGCAGTTAAGGGTCCCAATAATGAGATACAGAAATACGGTTTTAGGGCTTTTTCCATTGCAGTTTTTTCCATAGTGTGTGGCTTGATGAAAGGCGTGGACAAAGGCTGGACCCAGGGCTTCAGGGATCACAGTCATACCAGGAGGTGAGCCTCCTTCAGGCGGTGGTAATACTATCCATCCAGTCTCGGATAACTGCCCCCCCTCATTCTGACAGTAGTAGTCCAGCTCATTTGAGGTGTATCGTGATGTCCAAGCACTAAGAGGTACTGGAAATATGGCTGCTTGAACTGCAATATTGGGGGTAGAAATTTCTCCTTTGATTGCTGCTTCTCGGGCTGAGGCATCGGCGAATCTGTTCCCTCAGGACACTTCTCCATCTCCAGTTTGGTGACCTCGGCAGTGCATTACAGCAACTTGTTTGGGGGTCCATACTGCTTCCAATAAAGTCAATATTTCTGGGCCATACTTGATGGACTTGCCTCCCGAGGTTATCAATCCACGTTCTTTGTACAAAGCTCCATGGGCATGTAATGTTGTAAAGGCATACTTGGAATCTGTGTATACATTCAGACGGATCCCAGTTCCCAGTTTCAGTGCTCGCGTGAGGGCTATTAATTCGGCCTTCTGTGCTGAAGTTCCTGGGGTCAAAGCTGATGATTCTATTACCATGTCCAGGGTCACCACTGCATAACCGGCAGATCGTTGTCCATTAATTACAAGACTGCTTCCATCCACAAAGAAAGTCTCTGGGTTGTTCAAAGGGATATCAGTTAAGTCTGGGCGACTTGAATATACAGTGTCCATTACTTCTAGACAATCATGGTCAGGAGGGCCTGGACCAGTCGGCAGTAGGGTAGCAGGGTTCAATGTTTGACTAACACTCAATTGCAGCCGGGGATTTTCACACAGCATACTTTGATATTTCAACATTTGCGCATTGGTGAACCAGTAGTTTCCTTTGTGTTCCATTAGAGTTAGAACAGAATGTGGTACAGTGACTTGAAGATTCTGCCCCAAAGTGAGCTTGTCTGCTTCGCTCACCAAGAGGGCTGTGGCTGCTACGGCTCTTAGGCAAGGTGGCCATCCTTTGGCAACAGGATCCAATTGTTTTGACAGATAGGCTACAGGTCGTTGCCAGGATCCAAGGGGCTGAGTCAAAACTCCCAACGCATTTCCACATGACTCATGGACATAGAGATGAAATTGTTTCTGCATATCTGGTAGGCCCAAGGCTGGTGATGACATTAATGCTGTTTTCAGTGATTTGAACGTTTTATCCTGTTCTGGGCCCCATTCCATGGGTGATCATTCCACCCCCTTCGTGGCTTGGTACAAGGGTTTTGCCAAGTGTGCAAAATTGGGTATCCATATTCGACAGTAGCCAGCAGCTCCCAAGAAAGCCTTCACCTGCTTTCTGGTGGTAGGGGTTGGGATGCGGCATACTGCTTCCTTCCGCTCTAGTCCCAATTTCCGGATTCCTTTGGATAGATGGAATCCCAGGTATTTCACTTCAGTTTGGCACAACTGCGCTTTGGCTCTTGAGACTTTGTATCCGGCTTCATTTAAGAGGTGCAAGAGATCACTGGTGGCTTGCACACATTCAGACTTGGAGTTGGTGGCTATAAGCAAATCATCTACATACTGAAGTAAGATTCTTTTTCCTGGAGTTACAGAGTAGTTTGAAAGATCTTGGTTGAGAGCTGCACTGAAGATGGTGGGTGAATTCTTGAATCCTTGAGGCAAGCGAGTCCAAGTGAGTTGGCTTCGTCTTCCTGTAGTGGGGTTCTCCCATTCAAATGCAAACAAGAGTTGGCTGGCAGATGCCAGGCGGATACAGAAAAAGGCATCTTTTAAATCCAGAACAGTGAAATGAGTAGCTTCTGATGGAATCAGTCCCAGGAGGGTGCAAGGATTTGGTACTACTGGATGTATGGTTTCAACTGCACTGTTCACTCGTCGCAAATCCTGCACTGGGCGGTAGTCACCTGTCCCAGGCTTCTTGACTGGGAGGAGGGGGGTGTTCCAGGGTGATTAGAATTCTCTCAGGAGTCCATACTGTAGTAATTTCTTGAGATGACAATGAATACCTTCAATTGCTGGTCGTGGGAGGGGATATTGTTGCACATGCACTGGTTCTGTTCCTGGTTTAAGGGTGACGAGCACAGGAGCTATATTCTTTGCTAGGCCAGGTGGATTATCCTCCGCCCACACTCCGGGCGGAGCTAAGATGTTAGTGGGTATATGGGGGCTAGCTGCTTTGGATGAAAGTGGACTATAGAACCGCCATTCTTCTTCTCGGGGGACAGTCAGCACCATCAGGCCAGCAGATTCCGAGTTCACAGTCATCTCCATTTTTCCTCCTTCGACAAAGGATATCTGCGCCTGGAGCTTAGCAAGCATGTCTCGGCCCAAAAGAGGAACTGGGCATTCAGGTATGTACAGGAACTGATGCATTATCTTCCGTCCCCCTAATTCACAGGCATGGTTCTGCAGGAAAGGTCTTGTGGTTCTAGTTCCAGTGGCGCCAACAATAGTGACAGATCGGGAAGACAAAGGAGCCACTGGCTTAGCCACTACTGAATGTTCGGCCCCCGTATCCACCATGAAGTCCATGTACTGGTCCCCAATCTTTAAGTTGAACATAGGCTCCTGGGGACCCAGGGAAACCTTGGAGCCCGGTCTGGCCTAGTCCTCATCCACGTAGTAGTCCTCAGTAGTCGCCACTCCCTCTACGGCGGCTTCTTCCTGCTGAAACTGTGCACGCTGCATTCCTCCCCATTGCTGGAACTGGCCCCCTCCTCTCCTGGTGCTCCCCCTCCCTCTCCAGGGGGTGGAGCCAACATTTGGGCATTCATTCTTCCAATGTCCTTCTTCCTTACAATAAGCGCACTGATTTGCACCTAAGGGGGACCGAGCGCTCCCTCGGCTCCTTCCCCATCCTCGAGTCCTTCTGTTTGGATATCCTCCACGTCCTTCAACTAGAGCTGCAGCAAGCAGATCGGCTTTCTTCTTCATCTTTCTTTCACTTTCCCTTTTACATTCTTGATCACGATTCACAAATACCTTCTGGGCAACTTCCATTAGCTGTGCTGTATTCATACCCGCAAATCCTTCCAACTTTTGCAGTTTCCGTTTTATGTCTCCCTGGGACTGACTCACAAAAGCGGCATTCACCATACGCAAATTCTCCTGGGCTGCTGGATCATATGGGGTATAAAGTCTATAAGCTTCAGTTAATCGTTCATAGAAGGCAGCTGGACTTTCATCTGGGCGCTGAAGAACGTCTGCTACCTTCCCAACATTCATGACTTTCTGACCTCCCCTCCTCAGGCCTTGCAGTAGGGCCTGGCGGAAACGGGTGAGGGCTCTCTCTCCTTCTGCACTATTCGGATCCCATCTTGGGTCTTCATTCGGGAAATCTACGGCCGCTGCCTGTTGGGGATTTAGATCTCTCCTGTCTACAGGGTTCTCTTCCAGCCATCGAATAGTTGCTTGCACTATTCGTGCCCACTCTTCAGTAGCAAAGAGAGTAGCCAAGAGCTGGCGGCAATCAGACCAGGTAGGCTGGTGGGTTTGCATGATACTAGACATTAACTCTGTCAAATCTTGGGGTTTTTCAGTATAAGAGGCATAGTGCGTTTTCCAGTTTAATAAATCTGTGGTAGAAAAGGGCACATAAACGAGACTAGTTGGCCCGACCACAACCTGACCCCCATCATCTAGAATAGGCAATCCTGGGACTTGGCGCAATGGCATCTGGCGAACTTCTTTCAGGCCCATTTCTCTACTTCGGAGGGCATAGCGCAAATTTGCGGGTCCAGCGGAGACCCTTCCACTGGAGCCTGGACTAACGGGTGACCCTGGACTGGCAGTTGATAATCCCCCACTGGCTGTTCCTTCAGGTGATGGCAGCCCTGCCGGGGAACTTTGAGAACTTTGTTCGGGACTGGGACTCCTGCTTCGGGAAGGGGGCTGCTCTCTTTTGGACAATGGAGGTGACTGATGGGGTGGAGTAATGTCAGCTGGAGGGGCTCTCTCTTCCTCAGGCTCTGCTCGGGGTAATGGTGGAGCTGACGGGACTGGCTTATACAGGAATTGGGGTGGATAGTTTAAGATTTCTGCAGGTTCTGGGGCTGAGTAAATGGGGGGCTTTTCTCCCTTGGCCCCCGGGACCCCCTTTGTAGTTGCTAACATGATCCTGCACTGCTCCTCACAGCAACGCTTCATCCAAGAGGGTTGCCTTTCACAGATTTCTAACCAAGAGTCTATGTAGGGAAACTGGTCGGGGTAATTCCTACGCACTATCCCATGCACTCAGGATACAATTCTAACATCAAAAGTACCCTCTGGTGGCCACATGGTGTCCAGCACCGGCCACTCCCTACCACATAATTTTCCTAACCGGGACGGCGACATTTTCATCCCGTAATCACCGCTAAATACCTTCTTAAAATTTGTGATCATACAGTTCAGCGGAGTTTGCACAGACCCCGCCCCTCCCATTATGACGCACAAAACAACAGACAAAGAGGGCGGGTAGTATGGCTGCAGGTAAGGGGTCCGTACAGCCCACGGAACAATAAGGAAGACAAACACCAAACGCTTCCTCCTTTTCGTGACCTGGGCGTGGACGCCCGGCCAGGAACTGCGCTACTTAGAAGTCCGCTTTCACTTGGTCTCTATTGCAAGACCTCTCATTCATTCAAACAAACAGGCATGCCACCGAGTTCCCAAAATTCCATAAAGGCCTACCTTACTTACTTATTCATGAGGGGTGGGGTTTCGTCCTTGCGCACTCTCATGCAAGGAGTACTCGGCCACACCCTGAGAGGTGATCAGGCTCTCGTTACCTTGTACCGTTACCATAAACCATAATAGTCTCGTGCATGCTAGACTTTCCCAGAGCTAGCTGACTAAGAACCAGACAAATTGCTACTCACCGGATCCGGCCATTAATGCGCTGCACAACCAGTCCCTCCTTGGGTTGAATCCTGGACTCCCCTCGGGTTCAAGGTGTTGGCCAGTCGGACCCGGCAGGCCACTGAGGCAGGGCAGAACCCTCTCCGATACAAGGGGACCGGCGGCGCCTGGGGTCCTCTCTGTTGTCGGTCAGCCGCAGTCCCGACCGGACCAAACCTGGAGGCGGTAATACGTGGTATATTCACTTGTGCACCATTCACATACCGCACATTCCCGGCCAACGCACCAAGAATATGTTGCAGCGAAGTGCACGCAATGAATAAAACCAGGAGTCAGTTCGAAGTTCCAAGCCAATTTATTGTGCACAGTCTCAGGCAAATGTCACAATCAAAATGGTCTGAGCAATGGAGTCTAGTAAACCACACCTTTTATACCTTTCTTCTTCAGTTTAATACAGGCAAACTTTCTATTGGTCTCACTGACCCCTGCACCCATCCAATTGGGATCTTTCTGTGGGCCCAGTGCTCTGTTCCCCCTGCTCAGAACTCTCTAACAAAGGCACAGTTCTAAACTTTGATACTTTTCTCTTACAAGGTCACTGCTTAGCTTAGAAAATGTGTGAATACAGAGCACTGGTACATGTCTATCATCAGCATAGAATATTCAACAAAGGATCTACACAACCTTATCAAAAAGCAGTTTAAAGCGGTTTCTCTAACTTATACTGACTTTGGTCTTTCTCAGCATTCTTATTCTTAGGTGGGGGCTGGGACTCAGGCCTAGTTTACAGGCCTCTCATATGTTTACATACATTTATAGGCTATTCTAGGCCATAGCCTACCACAAAGAGTGCAAAGAGGAAGAATTCAGATTTAAAGGCGACTGGGGAAACAGATGGACCAACAAGAAACTATACTGTGCTGATGGACTACATCTCTCCATCGCAGGGAAAAGGATCCTTAGTGAAAAATTCAGGCAGTATGTGGATATGCATTTAAACTAGAAAAAGGGGGTGACGGATGGGGAAGGTCACGTTCTGGACGTCACTCCCTGCAAAAGCAGAATAAACATCAAAAACAGCCACACTTTTAAACAACACATCAAAAACAAGTGGGAAGAAATGGACAGAGCAAAATCAATGCAAAACATACGCAAGTCAGTTAAATGCTGGAAAGCAATGAGCACAAATGCTCGAAGCTTATCCAATAATGTTCCAGACCTGGAAGCCCTAATGATGGAAATGGACTTGGACATTGTGGCCATTACAGAAACATGGTTTAATTAATCGCATGATTGGGATATAGCCATAGCTGGCTTTAATCTATTCAGAAGAGTCAGAGAAAATGGAAGAGGAGGAGGAGTAGCCTTGTATGTCAAAAGCAATATTAAAGCTACTGAATGTAGGGGGCATGGGGAAAAGAAGAAGCGCTCTGTATTCTGTTGGAAAGAGGAGATGGCACTGTCATCCATACTGCTGAAGTCTGCAGACCTCCAACTCAAATCGAAGAATTAGATAACAAATTGATTATAGATATTGCCAAGATAGCCACAAAGGGGGAAGCGATCATATTGGGTGACTTTAATCTACCCGATGTGGATTGGATTACTCCTTCTGCAAATCTGGAAAGAAGCAAAACAATTGTGGATGCTTTTCAAGATGCATTACTTGGACAAATGGTGATGGAACCAACCAGGGAAAGCTCAACGCTGGATTTGGTGCTCACCAACGGTGATAGCGCGTCAAATGTCTGGGCGGGTGCCCATGTGAGCAGCAGCGATCATCACACAGTGCGGTATGAGATAAAAGCCAAGGTGCAGTCCAGTCACAGCAAGCTCAAAGTCCTAAACTTCAAAAACATTGACTTCAGTAAAATGGCCAAGTATCTAAAGGAGGAGATGGCAGGGTGGAAGGGGATAAGGGAAGTGGAATTGCAATGGGTTAAACTAAAGGTGGCAATAAAAGGGGCAACAGATAAATATGTAAGAAAAGTAAATAAAAACAAGAGGAGAAGGAAACCTATTTGGTTTTCCAAAGTGGCTGCTCAAATAAAGGCAAAAAACACAGCTTTCGCAAAATTCAAAAGCTTGCAAACAGAGGAACACAGAAATGAATACAGGATCAAACTCAAAGAGACAAAAAGAGAAATAAGGAAAGCAAAATCAAAGGCAGAGGAAAAGATGGCTAAAGATGTGAAGTGTGGCAACAAAACTTTCTTTAGGTATATTCGGGAAAGGAAGAAGATCAGAGGTGGAATTGCAGGACTCAGAAGTGCTGGGAACGGACTCGTGGAAAGTGACATTGAAAAAGCAAAATTGCTAAACAAATACTTCTGCTCTGTTTTTACTAAAGAAAATCCTGGAGAAGGAGCAACTGTGACTCCCAAATATAAAAATGGGAATGAAGTAGATACCACACCATTCACAGAAGATGATGTGTTAGAACAACTTGCAAAACTGAAAGTGGACAAGGCCATGGGACCGGATGGGATACATCTCAGGATACTGAAAGAGCTCAGAGAGGTTCTTGCAGGGCCATTAAAGGATGTTTTCAAAAGATCCTTGGAAACAGGAGAAGTTCCTCAGGACTGGAGAATGGCTGATGTGGTACCTCTACACAAATGTTGTGACAGGGAAGAAGTGACAAACTACAGGCCCATGAGCCTTACTTCAGTGGTGGGAAAAGTAATGGAGGTGTTCCTGAAAGAGAAAATAGTGGACTTTCTCAAAACCAACAGGTTGCAAGATCTGAGGCAACATGGTTTTACCGAAGGACGATCTTGCCAAACAAATCTGATTGAGTTCTTTGACTGGGTGACCAGAGAACTAGATCAGGGGCATGCGATGGATGTCATCTACCTGGATTTCAGCAAAGCCTTTGATACTATTCCTCATAGGAGGCTTATCAATAAACTCAGTAGTTTGGGTATGGGTCCCAAGGTGGTAAACTGGATCAGAAATTGGTTGACTGACAGATGACAGAAGATGATGGTAAATGGAGCTCACTCGGATGAAAGGAAGGCGATTAGCAGGGTGCCCCAGGGTTCGGACCTGGGCCTGGCACTGTTCAATGTATTTGTGAGTGATATTGCTGAAAGACTGAATGGAAAAGTCTGTCTTTTTGCAGATGACACGAAAATTTGCAACAGAGTCGATTCCCCCAAGGGAGTGGTTAACATGAGGAAAGATCTACAAAAGCTGGAAGAATGGTCTAATGCTTGGCAATTAAGATTTAACGCAAAGAAGTGCAGTGTCATGCACTTGGGTAGCAGAAATCCAAGGGAAATGTACGCGATAGGGGGCGAGAGGTTGGTGTGCACAGATCAGGAGAAAGACCTTGGTGTGATTATTTCTGTAGATCTCAAGGTGGCAAAACAGTGCAACAAGGCGGTGGCAAAAACCAGGATGATGTTGGGCTGCATACAAAGAGGAATTACCCGCAGAAAGGAAGAGGTACTAATGCCGCTGTATAAGTCACTGGTGAGGCCTCACTTGGAATACTGTGTTCAGTTTTGGGGACCATATCTTGCAAAGGATGTAGAGAGACTGGAAACTGTTCAGAGGAAGGCGACCAAAATGATTTGGAGCATGTGTCAGAAGCCTTATGAGAAGAGACTTGAAGACCTAAATATGTACACTCTGGAGGAGAGGAGGGATAGGGGAGATATGATTCAGACCTTTAAATACTTAAAGAGAAATAAAGAACAAACAAACATCTTCCAAAGACGGAGAAGCTGTAAAACCAGAGGGCATAACATGAAGCTGCAAGTTGGTAAATTGAAAGGCAATGTCAGGAAATACTTTTTCAGTGAAAGGGTGGTGGATGCTTGGAATGCCCTCCCGATGGAAGTGGTGGGGGCAAACACGGTGGCGGAATTCAAAATGGCATGGGACAGACACAGTGGATCCCTTTACATCAACAGGATAAAGTCAAAATAAACTGAACCATCTAATTTCTCAACAAATAGGGGTGTCCTACATGGAGCGGTGGGTTTACCCCTAAACAAAGACATGGAGAGGGGTGACCTGCACAGAGTGGCAGGTGCACCTGCTCCTGTCATCTTACTGGGCAGACTAGATGGACCATACTGGTCTTTATCTGCCGTCATTTACTATGTTACTATGTTACTATGTAGTGGGAGCTGTTAGTGTAGTTGGGTTTAAAAAAGGTTTGGAGAAGTTCCCGAAGGAAAGATCCATAAAGCATTATTGAAGAGGACCTAGGAAATACACTGCTTACCCCGGGACAAGCATTGAGGAACCTGTGTGCCTTTTCGGGAATATGCCAGGTACTTGTGACCTGGATTGAGCTCTGTTGGAAACAGGATTCTGGGCTTGATGGAGCTTGGTCTAACCCAGTATGGCATTTCTTATGTTCTTATGTTATATTCTAGCTCCAAAGAACCTCATACTTGTGTTTTGCATTAATTATAACCATTTTATAGATGCAATCTATCAAGATTAACCTAATGTTAAATTATCCCACTTTTGTACCAATTTTGGAGTCAGTTTTTTGACTCCACAGCGGTGCTTCTCAGCCCTTTCCTGGAGGCACACCTTGCCAATCTGGTTTTTAGGATTACTGCAATGAATTTGCATAAGATGGATTTGCAAATCCTGGCTCTCCTATATACGCAAATTTATCTCATGCATATTCCTTGCAGTAATCCTGAAAACCCGGCTGGCTATGTGTGCCTTCAAGAGATGGTTTAGAAGCACTGCTCTACAATGAAAATGTCTTTCAGAGCTATGGGCAGCTAAGAACAGTATTCAGCTTAGTAAAAGAAAAATCTTCTCCTTTCAAATGGCAGAAGAGGTGCAGATTCACTCAAGCTGTGTGCCAAACTTTCATAACCAGTGACGTCCATGCGTGGATTGCCTTAGTCTCTCCTTGACTGCTTAAGAGCAGCAGTTTCCTTTATGACTCAATGACTGCACCTCCGGCTGTATGAAGTTCAGTGAGTTCTCGATGCCTCATTTGTTCAATTAATAGGCACATCTCAAATAAAAAAAAGAAGAGCCAGCTATACTAAATTGATTACAAGTCAACATAGTTCTAAGGAACTGTTTGTGATTGCCAGTAAATTTTTTTGAAAAGCCCTAATGTGGTCATTAGAAGCATGAATTAGCCTCAGGTTGTGATCAGAGGGCTACATTCTCTAAAGACGAAGTTGATTTATTGAGATCCTCATTCCTGGAGAACACAGTGTTAGGGAACAGACAGATCTCACTAGAACAATAGTGAAGGAGGCAGGGAACTCGGTGCGGCTAGCCACATTCCTGGAGCATAGCCCTAAAGAGCGCGAGGAGACCAATTAGAACATTAATGGGGGAGGAAGAGGAGGAGGAGGGAATTTAACGTTAGTATCCACAAATTATCTGATGTTGACTGAACTCCGCAGGATCATGGCATCTTAGGCCTGGTTGATCAGAATTTTCAGACTTGCCTGCTTGCGAGATTAGTTCAATGATTCGCAGATTCTAGGATTTGCTAGTTAACTGTGTTTGTTTTCATGATGGAGGCTGACTATCCAGATTCTCTTACCCAGCAGTTTTGTCTGCTACTATAGAATCCTTGTTTTTATAATATTTGATAGAATTAGAAAATTAGAGCCACCAAAATGATAAAGGGGATGGAGGGATACCCCTATGAGGAAAGGTTTAAAAAGTTAGGGCTCTTGAACTAGGAAAAGAGACGGCTGAGGGGAGATATGATAGAGGTCTATAAATTAATGAATGGAGTAGAACGGGTAACCTAGGAGACACACAATGAAGCTACAATGTAACCCATTTAAGACTGATAAGAAAATATTTTTTCACTCCACATGTAATCAAACTCTGGAATTTGTTACCGAAGGATGTACAATAGTAAAAGCTGTTAGTATAACTGAGTTTAAAAAAGGTTTGGACAAGTTCCCGGAGGAAAGGTCCATAAACCATTATTAAAGAAGACCCGGGAAATCCACATCTTAGCCCAAGACAAGCATTGTGGAAGTTATGCACCTTTTTGAAAACCTGAACACCGGGGAGTGAAGTGTAAGAAGAAAGTTCTTTATTGAACAAGAACACGACTGTGTAGTTTGGAACAGAAGCGCAAGGGCACCTGAGTTTGTATAAACGTATCTGTTAGTCACCCGTGAACGCGGTCTGTTCACAGAATCTCTATTGCACTACAGTTTCCCCCTGAAGAAAGCATTGGTTTTGCTACTGCAAGCGTGTGAGCTCCCCTGTGGACACCTTTTTGGGAACCTGCCTGGTACTTGTGACCTGGATTGGCCACTGGTGGAAACAGGATACTGGGCTTGATGGACCGTGGTCTGACCCTGTATGGCATTTCTTATATTCTAATGTTCTCTATAGTCCCCTTTTCCTTTAGAGATCCTCCATGTTTGCCCCGTGTTTTCTTGAATTCACAAATTACTCCTATCTCCTTTCACCTTTCACCTTTATCCTATGCCCCCTTGTTGCAGAGTTTTCTTTCAAATGAAAGAAACTCTCCTGTGCATTTATGCCATGAAGGTATTGGTTGACATACCTTCTTATATGAAGGGCATTACCCATTTCCTGCAAATACTGGAGGATGCCTCACCATGGGCGTCTGAACAAGACATGATGTTAGTAACGTTAGATGTGGTTGCTTTGTATACCAGCATTCCCCAAGAGGCAGCAGCTGAGGTGGTTGAGATTGCCTTGCGTTGTCATGGGGATCTCTCAGAAGAAATTATTATTTTTTTGCTGAATTTGGCTAGGTTAGCTTTGGGACACAATTATTTTATGTTTGAGGAGACAATTTATCAGCAAATCTCAGGGGTAGCCATGGGGGCCACATTCGCCCCCTCGATAGCTAATCTTTTTATGGGTTGCTATGAGGATAAATGGTTGAAAGAATTCACTTATGTTTCATGTGTCAAGCTGTGGCGGAGATATATAGACGACGTCTTTATGATCTGGCGTGGGTCTCTTGAGAGCTTGTTGGACATTTTTGGATGGTTGAATAGCCTTGATCCTTGTATTCAATTTACTTCAGTGTACCATCGGGATGAGATTGCCTATTTAGATGTGCTGGTAAGAAGGGGCCCCCGAGGGTGGATCACATCTGTTTTCTGTAAGGAGACCGATAGGAATACTTTTTTCCACTACACGAGTGCGCTTCCCCTACATTTAAGGGATGGGTTACCGTTTTCCCAGTTCATTCGTTTCCGCCGCAACTGTTCTGATGTTGGTGATTTTAAAATTAGATCTAGATCCTTGCATGTGGATTTTATAGATAGAGCTTACCCTGCTCGGGTTGTGAATTTGGCATATCGCCGGGCTCTGTTTAATATTGGGCCCTATTACTGCGTCCCTGTAACCAGAGGAAAGCATTGGGGATTGATGAGTGTGAATTTTATTTCAAAATATTCCCCTTTCAGCATGCAGATTCAACGCCCTATAGCTAAACATGCGAATGTGTTGCGGGCAATTCCAGGACTGGAGGGGAAGCAAACACGATGTGTGTGGTTGTGGGACCAAAATTTAAAAGAAAAGCTAAGTCCTGCCTCTCTTCGTTCATTGAGTCCTCAAAAATTGGTAGGTAGGGAGCATTATAGATGTGGTAAGTGTTCCATCTGCCCGGTTTCCTATGATGTTCAGTCATTCTTATACCATGATAAAGTTTATAAACTGAGATGGGCAACCTCTTGTGCTTCTGTTGGGGTAGTGTATGGCATTTGTTTGCCCATGTGGTTTATTGTATATAGGCAAGACCTCGAGATCATTTCGGGTTAGGATAGGTGAGCACCACAGTAGATTGCGATGCAAAGTTCGTGAAACTCCGATTGTTCAGCATTTTTTAGCGACCGGACATTCTTTTGAGGATATGAGATGTTTTTGTATAGACGTTGTTGAAAGAGGGTTCAATGGTCGGACGCGAGAACAGACTTTACTTTTCTGTGAGCAGCGCTGGATCTTTCAATTGAAGACTGTGGCTCCGGGTGGCCTGAATTCCCAAATTGATTGGGGAGTGTGCATTTAGCTGAGTAGCTGGAGCATGAAGGTATTGTTTTTGGTATATAAGCTGTGGGTTAGTGAGCAGACCGCGTGCGTGGTGTTTTTTGTGTGTAGCGCTTGGGTGCTGTTTAAAGTCCTTGATGTTCAAAGTTTGCTTGTCTGGCTATTTGGTTGGTAAGTAGAGTTCATTTTATTTAGCTTTTAGGGTATAGTCTTGGGCTTGTTGTTGAGATTTATAGTATTTGGTGTTTTTTTATGGCAGTTTTCAACTTTCTCTTGAAGAAGCAGTGTTTGCGAAACGCGTATTTGGTGCCGATGAGTACGGCATTGGGATTAGATGCTGAATCTCATCGAGATAAAGAGAATCATCTTTCAATAAGAAGACTGTATCAACTTGATGGGATTCTTTTTATGTTGTTCTGAAGAGTGGCATTGCCATAAGATGTTTGTAGGAAAATAGTCTTGGAGAGTGGTGGGTTGGTCGTTGATGTGCTGGGGCTAAAAGCTTGAAGTTTATTCTTCAGCTTTTTGTAGTAGCCCAATGTTCTGAGACCTTCCCTTCTCTTCTGGTTATGTTGATGCTAATAGTGTTCAGCTCTGGACATTCACTATAATTTTTGTTTTTGTTTTTGAGTGGAGTGCATTTTTGAGTGTTGGGATCTATTTCACTCCGAATAGTGGCCTTTAGTTTTTTGGAAACCAAGTGTGAAGGTATTTAAACATCTCTATCATATCTCCCCTCTCCTGTCTTTCTTCCAAAGTATACATACTGAGATCTTTAAGTCTGTCCCCATATGCCTTATAGTGAAGCCCACTGACCATTTTGGTAGCCACCCTCTGCACTGACTCCTTTCTTTTTAAACCCCTTTGAAGGTGTGGTCTCCAGAATTGCACACAATACTCTAAATTAGGTCTCACCAAAGACTTATACAGAGGCACTATCACCTCCTTTTTCCTGTTGACCATTCCTCTCCCTATACACCCAAGTATCCTTCTGGCTTTTACTGTCACCTTTTCTACCTGTTCAGCCACCTTAAGAGCATCAGAAACAACCACCCCTAGGTCCCGCTCTTCTTTCATTGACAGAAGCACTTCACCCCCCTATACTATACTGGACCCTTAGATTTTTGCAGCTCAAATGTATGACCCTGCATTTTTTAGCATTAAATCTCAGCTGCTAAATTCTCAACCATTAGTCAAGCTTTGCTAAATCCCTCCTCTTGTTATCTACACCTTCCTGGATGTCTAGTCTATTGCAGACTTTGGTATCATCTACAAAGAGACAATCCTTACCTGACAGCCCTTCCGCTATATCACTAACAAAAATGTTAAAAAGAATCAGACCAAGGACAGATCCCAGCAACACAGCACAGGTAACCTTCTTTTCCTCAGAGTAAGCTCCATTTATCAGTACCCTCTGTCACCTCTCACTCCACCAGTTTCTAACCCAGTCAGTCACTTTAGGGCACTCAATTTATTTATAAGTCACCTGTGTGTGACAGTGTCAATGACTTTACAGAAATCTAAGTTCACCACATCTAGAATTCTCCCTCGGTCCAATTCTCTGGTCACCCTGTCAAAGAAATTAATGAAATTTGTCTAACAAGACCTGCCTCTTGTAAAACCATGCTGCCTTGAATCATGCAGTCCTCTGAATTCCAGAAATTCACTATCCTCTGTTTTGGCAGCCTTTCCGTTAGTTTACTCACCACAGAGGTCAAGCTTGATGGACCCTTGGTCAGACCCAGTACGGCATATCTTATGTTCTTATGTCTTTATGCTCATACGTTTACCAATTAGGTAATTTTGTCAGAGGCATTTTACATGCTTAAGTGTACTACCTGGTAGCTCAGGGTTTAGTGTGCGGTGTGGGCAAGAGGCTAAAACGTAGCATAGGCCTTAGTGCCAAAATTCGAATGCTACCCGTGTTTTGCTTGATGGGGTGGGAACTGGGTGAGACAGAGATAGAACTGGTATGTCATGGCTAGCATGGTCATTAAGAGCCCACTCTAACCATGCTTAGAGGTATGTTTACTAAAGGGCGCTATTTGCGCTGCTGCCAAGTTATCGGGCGATAAGGTACCTTATCTCCCGATGAAGGCGCTTTATTGGGCGCTAAGGTACCTTAGCGCGCGATAACACGTGCAACGGCGCAAATGAGCTCTGAGGGTGGAGAAAGGCTCCCGGAGGGCAAAGGAAGGCTCCCCAGGGGCGGAGAGAGAGGGTCAATGGGTGGAGAGTGGGAGGGGAGAGGCTCCCTGCACACTAGCGCTGTGGATTCCGGGGCTGAAAACTAACGCCAGTGAAACCCTGACGTTAGAGCAGAGTTAAAGAGAAGAGAAACCATTTCCGTCAGCAATGTACAGCAAAACCACGGAAACCTACAAAACGTGATAAGTGTGATACATGTGCACGGAACAAAAGGGCAAATAAACATTGAAAATGACCAGAAGAAAATGTAGCCCAAACATAACCAAGCTGGGCAATAGCGATATTAATGGGAAACATCCAAAAACACTACCAAAAAAGCTCCAAAAAAAAGATATTAATTTTGGAAGGGTCTATGCTCTGTCCCCATACAAGGTGAATGATCCCACAGTGAAATAGCACTGATCAGGATTTCCCCTTTCCATTGGACAGGTTTCCTAGGCATGCACATGTTCCGCAACAGCAGGGTGGGCATGTTGGAGCAGGCAACTGGACAGATGCTGGAAAAGGGGACACAGAGGGCTGCAGGCGGCACATGCTGAGGTGCAGCTGGGCCATAGTGCGGGTAATGCCTAGGTGGCCCATAGGAATGCTGAAACAGTAGAGCAGCCAGACAGCAACTGATGAGGGCCCAACATGGGCACGACTGTGTTTCCCACAGTGTCAAAGGGGATGGTACCCAGCAGGTACCCCCAAGGGCACAGAACATTAGCAGGTGGTGCTGGGGGGCAGTGTGGAAATCTGTGCAGGCACCCCTACCCCACAACCCGCACCATAGGCAGCCACCTACCAGCACACTGGATGGCCTGAGATGCGCACCACCAGCACCACCAGCAGAAGGGCATGTCAGCATGGTGGCAGAGGGGTACTGGTGGTGGAGGGGGCAGTGGCAGCTGCCCACAGCAGACCATGACCTAGCCCTGTGTAGGTGGGTGCCATGCACTGCAACAGACAGGCCCTGTCTAACGAACAGTCATGCTATCCCCAGGGAATGCACTGTTTCTGTGGCAACACAGTGGTGCAGTGCACACAGCCAGTGTGTTCAGGTATGGAAGGTCACAAGTTCAAGTCCCAGCTGTAGTTCCTGCCAACCCAGTCCCCATATGTTACTCAGTGGTAATAAAGAGGGAGCCTTTACTGCAGATAACATTGAAATGCCTATATTTTACCCTACAGAGCACAGACACCATAGACATGTGCAATACCTAGAGCAGAGTTTCCCAAATGCAGTCCTGGAGGGCCAACACCATTCAGGTTCCATGCTGCCTCTAATAAATATGGCTGTGCTGCATTTCTATGCGCCGCCCCCATGGTATGCAGATGTATCGCATGCATATTCATTAGGGACAGCATGAAAACCCGAACAGTGTTTGGCCCACCAGGACAGGAGTTGGGAACCTCTGCCCCAGAGCAGCTGCCAACAGGGGCAGAAACACCCGCACCCACAGGCTCCATTGTCCAAAGCTCCATCTTTCACCCGATAATGTGCGCAGCGCTCGTTATCGCCCGATAATGCCGGTTTGCTACGTTTAGACCGAAACGCCCACTCCTTTTATGGCATCCTGCACATTATCACCGGGCGCACGTTAGAGCCCTTTAGTAAACATACCCCTTACTGTCTTTAATGTGGGTGCAATTAATGCCACTCAGACCTAGTGTGCTGAGGCATCTTGGGCCCATGCTAACTGCAAGAAAATGGATGCACATGCTTCCTGAAGTTCATGTGAGTCCCCCCTGCTGGATAACATGGCCCATACATGTTAACAGCACGGGTCTTAGGAAACATTCTCCATATGTTCATATATGCGCCAAAATGTCTATATAAAAAAAGCCTCATAGTGCTTTATTAGTTTGGGCACCCATTATAAAAGTTACCCTCTGGGTGTTTGCTGGAGGCTGCTAATATGTTCTTAATTATCTGGGGGAATTTTAGTTATTTTTATTTTCCTCTAAATAATAATGTGGTGTTTAAATTGTTTTCCTTTTGTATGTTTGACTTGTTTTTATTTTTTGCTCTTTTTATATATTTTGTATTGTAGGCCTTTAATGATTGTTGCTTGTTACATTTTGGATATTTTGATGATTTTTTTAAATTTTATTTAGTAGTATTTAGCTCCTCTCTTTACAATAATAGTTCAAGGCAAGTTACAATCAGGTATAGAAGGTATTTTTAAACATGATTTCTCTATGTAAAAGTGACTATAAATCCCTTTTTAAATTAAAGTATCTTTTACTAAAGTTCTGTAACTTATTAAGTTCTTGTAGAGACCAGAACAAATCCAGCTTGCATTTACAACCAAACTGCTACCATAAAACTCAAGAAACAACAAAAAAACATTATGTTGGACTTTAGGTTTGTAGCACATGCCACTAGAGAGATCATGTAATACCAAGCCACAGGGCCTGCCCAACCATGAGGCAAACTAGGCAGTCACCTGGGGTGGCAGCTTCTGGAGGGCAGCAAAAAGCAAGGCATTCAAAGCTAAACAATAGATCCTGATATTTGGGGGTGGAGGGGGTGGGGTAGGCCATAAGACTTAAGATTTGCCTAAGGTGCTAACATCTTGAACCAACTCTGGGGCCAACCCTGCTGTCAACCATCAGAAATAGAAAGAACCGAGATCTTATTGTACATCTCAAGGATGAAGAGTGACAAGAAATATGTGATACTTACCTACTGCCTTGCTCTCTCTCTCCCGCTCCTTCCCAACTTTCATGGATAGCTATTTCTGGAAAACAGGAACCAAAAGATTTCGTATGCTTTCAACCGAAATTAAAAATGAAGGATCCGATATGAAAAAAAGAGTTCCTAAATTTAGGCACCTAAGTTAAGCCCTAAATTTGTGCCCTATTTTCAACCACTCTAAGAGGACTTTTACTAAAGGGTGCTATGGTGGTGCGTCTAGCGTGGCAAAAGTTCTGAAATGATGGCACTTTCGGTACAGCACCACTGCGTGAATGTCAGTGGTATGGAAAGCATTTCCTGCCAGTTAATGTGAAGCCCTGTCCCACAGTGCGAGTGGTGTTACTGCCTCCTACTGAGGTAGTGTTAGGTGATCCCACGCTAATGCAGTTAGTGCAAGGTATGAACGCCGCGATAACTTCGCAGAGCATACTACACCCACTCTCTGCCTCAACCCTGCCCACTCATGCCCTTAAAATGCGTTGCAATCAGATCCAAAACCCCCTCAAACGGTAATCAAACGTATCACAAGATACACCAATAGGATACCGTGAAACCCTCTGTGACATTTTTTATTTGTCGGACATAAATTGTGAAGGAAAGGCACTTCAAACCGTCCCCAAACCACAATACATGTCCCTTTTATTCCATCAGTGAATCTAAAAAGCAGATTCATAAGTCCATAACTAATGTAGATGGTGCTTATCTGGTATCAAGCGCGACGTGCACGTTTCGGGGGAAAAACCCCCTGTATCAAGTGCTCCCAACTCAATTCCAATATAACAAAGTCCTTGGGAGCGCTTGATACAGGGGGTTTCTCCCCAGAAACGTGCACGTCGCGCGTGATACCAGATAAATCTACATTAGTTATGGACTTATGAATCCGCTTTTTAGATTCACTGATTGAATAAAAGGGACATGTATTGTGGTTTGGGGACGGTTTGAAGTGCCTTTCCTTCACAATTTATGTCCGACAAATAAAAAAAGTCACAGAGGGTTTCACGGTATCCTATTGGTGTATCTTAAAATGCATTGGACAGTTAGCGCGGAAATCTTCATGTGGTACCCATCATGGCGCCATGTTAGCCGGAAACATGTGTCCCAGCATGCATTGCATGCATGCCAGAATATGCATTGTCAGCGACTGCCCTTTAGTAAAAGTGCCCCAAGGAGCCTTGGGGTCATGTTTACTAAAGGTTAATGCGTGTTAAGTAATGTTAACATGCGTTAAGTGCTACCATTGCCCATTCATTTCTATGGGACATTGCAGCACTTAACACACATTAACTTTATGTAATGTGCGTTAACCTTTAGTAAACATGCTCCTAGGTTTTCAGCTGAAAATTTATTCCAATTTAGGAGCTGAAAAATGTATGCCCCTAAATTGAAGCCTCCCATACATTTTCTTAGATTTATGAGCCTAATTTAGGTGCCTGATGCTGAAAATCGGTGCTAAGCTCCCAACCTTTTTCCTCATTCTAAATCTACCCCTGTCGCCACCCACTTTTTATGCTTCTAAATTTAGGAATTTAGTGAAATTTTTAAAAAAAAGTAGGTACTCAGCTCTAGTAAACTTTCGGAGAGACCAATTTAGGTGCATAACTCTCAAATTTAGGAGCATAAATCCTTTGAATATTGGACCTGAAGGAAATAAATAAATTGTGGAGGAATGATAAAGGTACAGGTGCCAAGGTACTTACTTTATGCATGTGTCCCAAAATAATTCCTGGCTCTTTTGACATAAGCCAATTGCCAAATAAGGTTATGAACCCAGCACTGCGGAAATGCATACCGGCATCAACAAAAGATGAATCATTTATGAAATGAAAAATATATTTAGTAAGAACAATAGGACTGACAGTAAATAAATACATCACATGCAATTGCATAAATCCAAATATTCCCTCCTAAGATCAATAGTAGGTTTGAATATCTGAGTCCTAAAGATGACAATGTTATTTTTGACAGGAGATAGTATTTACAAGCCCTAGACATTTCAGCTGCCTTAATGTATAATTATGCCATTTTCTCCATGCTTGTGCTACAGGTAGTCATGTGACAAAATTGGCATCAGATGTACAAGCTATTGTGTAGAAACATAGAAACATGATGGCAGAAAAAGATCACATGGCCTACCTAGTCTGCCCTCCAAATAAATAAATAAATATAAATATATACCCCTTATTAGGCTTATTAATTTATGAGATGTTCTCACTTTATATATATATATATATATATATATAAAGTGAGAACATCTCATAAATTAAAAGCTTAAATAGTTTACTTATTTAACCTTTTTAGCTATATAACGTCATTATTTCGACAATTTCCGGTCGCCATCTTTTTTTTTTTAAATTTGTCAATCGTTTACATCTGTCTTTTTGAATTTTTAAATAACTTATATGCTACGAGATGTTCTCACTTTTTTTGGTCCACCCTGTATATATCAACTACAACAACAGGCACCTTTTTTCCTCTGCATTTGCCCCATATTTTTTTGAATTCAGATACCGTCCTCATCTCTACCACCTCCACTGGGAGACTCTTCCACACATCTACCACTCTTTCCGTAAAGAAATATTTCTGCATATTACTCCTGAGTCTATCCCCTTTCACCCTCATCCTATATCCCCCTCGTAGCACAGCTTGCTTTCAATCAAAAGAGGCTCTCCTCCTGTGCATTTATGCCATGGAGGTATTTAAACGTCTCAATCATATCATCTCTGTCCCGCCTTTCCTCTAAAATATACATATTAAGATCCTTAAGTCTGTCCTCATATGCTTTATAATGAAGGCCACTAACCATTTTAGTAGCCACCCTCTGCACTGACTCCAACCTGTTTATATCCTTTTGAAGGTGCGGTCGCCAGAATTGCACACAATACTCCAAATGAGGTCACACTAAAGACTTATACAGAGGCACTATCACCTCCTTTCTTCTGCTGGCCATTCCTCTCCCTATGCACCCAAGCATCCTTCTAGCTTTTGTTGTCGCCTTTTCTACCTGTTTAGCCACTTTAAGATCATCAGACACAACCATGCCTAGGTCCCGCTCTTCTTACTGATTTTGCAAAATATTCTATATAAAAAGAATGTTAAGTATTGGGGTATGTTTACTAAACTGCGTTAGTGCAATTCGCGTTAGGAGCCGCGGTAGTGACAGAAACCCCAAATAAGGACATGGGCGGTACATCGTCACCACTAACACGCGTTAAAAAAATTAATGAGCGTTAGCGGGTGCCGTGGCGCATCACTGCGCTTTAAACGTAAGAAGACGTACAGACACAAAGCACTGAAACAGAGCTGTAGCACAATGGTTACGGTACTGACCGCTGTTACAGGCAGCATGGGTTTGAGTCCACAGTGTGCCTAACGCAGAAGGCTGTCCCAGGCATCACCCTGTACATTACAGAGGGAAAGAGGAGGCATGTTTTTCGTTACGCTGAGTATTGGTGTCAGAAAAACACCCTCGGAGTGTGCCTAGCCACGTGCATTGGTACGTGCGTAGCCCCGTGCATAGCTGCGCGCGTACAATCGTGCGTGGGTACGTGTGTTTTTACGTGCGTGGGTACGTGTGTTTTTATCAGTGTGGGCATCTTATATTACAGACTCTGTAGGGTGTCTTGCACCTATGCATTATGCTAACAGATGTACGTGTGATGGCCTATGGTTTATCAGAGCCTGTGAGCAGGTGCTGGAGTTACACAGGGTTGGATTGTGCCAGTCACACCCATGATGCACTGCACATGCAAATCAGCTGTCCACAGATACACACCATGGGGAATGCACCCCCACAGCACCTCGGCCTGGTAGGGGGAACTGACCATGTGCACCCCCACAGCACCTCGGCCTGATAGGGGGTACCGACCGTGTGTTGTACTGGCACAGAGTAGCTACACACCGTCACATTGTGCGGGTACTGTGCTCACCCTGAGGGTGCAGTGAGGCGCCCAGCACTAGGTCCACAGCACCATCCATGGCTGAAAGAGGCCATGGCACAGGTCCAAAGCAGTGTTACTGTGTGAGATAGGTAGTTTCTGCAGGAACACCTTGGACATCTCTGTCTGTTTAAGTCAGGTGTAGCCCCCATGCACCACCACCACCACACCCCCCCCCCCCCCCGGGCAGCAAACAGGGTCCCCCATCAAAAGATCCACAGTCTACCTCCCTGCAAAGGTGGCAGTAGAGGGGAACATCAACCCTAGTCCTGCTGAGTAACAGACATCCCACAGGGCAGTCAATACAGCTCTGTACACAGCCATAACACAATAGCAGACAGACATTAGGCCTGGATATGGTATGCTGCACCCCACCACTATCTGATATTCCCCTGGTGCAAGCCATCAGCCACTGCACCCTACCAGCTACAAACAGTCTGCTAGTGCCCAGTGGAGATGCCTGCACCCAGAACTGGGATGTCAGCATACACAGCAAGCAGATACATCAGTGACTGGGCCCCAAAAGGAAACCCATATTTATCACATGAGAGAAATGGTAGATAGCACTATGGGAGTGCCTAGCCATGCTGTGGTCACTGCACAGTCAGGGTGAGAGTGATCTCTCAGCAGGATATACTGAGGTCACCCTGTCTGTGTAGGTGGTGGCCGAGCACTACAATGTGCCTGTCACTGCCCTATGCCCTGTGCAGATGCACCCTGGCCAGGCCACCCTGTCCGGCCTATACCCATGGTACCTTGCTCCTCATTATGCACATTGGCAGCCCAATACTGGCAACATTGCTGGAAGTGTGGGCTGTGGAAGGTGTTTGCAGCCACCACACACTGGATAGACAGACAGCCACCCCCACACCTATGCCAGCATTGTGCTACTATGGAGGAGTCCAGCAGCCATACCCACCACACCAGTCCTGGGCATAGTACAGGCATGGATATGGTACACAAGACTGTTGGGGGGTCACTCCCCAGGGTGGTGAACACTGTCAGAGACCAGACCTGCAGCACACACCGCAGACATCAGAATGATTGTTATGGTGGAGCTCAATGAGCAAAATGTGCTTAACGTAGGAATTGATATTTGCCAGTTATCAGAGGAAATGTTTGATAGCTGTGTACCATATACCCAGGTGTAGGGTGGCATTGCTAAGGTATGCAACTGCTAGTATTGGGAGATACAGGCAGGGCCCAATGTCTTGCCTCTCCAGGTGGCATTGGCCAATGGGGCCTGTGGGTGGGTGTGTGGCCCTGTTGGCTGCTGCTTTACGGCAGAGTTCCCCAACTCCAGTCCTGGTGTTCCAAACACTGTTCGGGTTTTCATGCTGTCCCTCATAAATATGCATGAGCTACATCTGCATACCATGGGGGTGGTACATAGCTATGCAGCATAGGCATCTTTATTAGAGGCAGCATGAAACCGGAATGGTGTGGGGCCCTCCAGGACTGCATTTGCGGGACTCTGCTTTAGGTAATGTGCCTGTTTCTGGTGTCTGTGTTTGGTGTGGTAAAATATAGGCCATGCGTATGTTCTCTGCAATAAAGGAGTGTCTTTACTATCACTGTTTAATGGTGGGTAAAACTATGGGGACTGGGTTGGCAGGAGCCCCAGCTGGGATTTGAACCTGTGACCCTCTGGTTTTACAGGCACTGGCTGTGTCTGTTGCACCACACTGTGGCCACAGAAACAGTGCAGTCCCTGGAGTTAGTTAAACCGGCCTGATGAGTCAGAAACCCTGCTCTGCAACAGGTTTACTGTGGCCTCATTTACCTTGTATGCAGACAAAGGTGCACATAAACCTCAGAAAAGACCTCACAAAAGGGGCACACACCCATAACCAAGCTGGGCAACAATGATAGCATTGGGAAACATTACACAACACTCCCAGGACAGCTCCATTACAATGAAATGATCTTTGAAAGGGTCTGTGGAGCGTAGACCCTTCCACACATCATTTCTTTTGTTTTTGGTGCTTTCCAGGGAGTGTTGTTCCTTGTTGCCCAGCTGAATTATGCTTTTTAAAATGTTTCTTGTGGTCATTTTTAACGTTTTATGTGAAATTTTGTTCTGTGCACATGTATCACACTGCTCACGTTTTGTGGGTTTCCCCGGTTTTTCTGTACATTGCTGACGGAAATGGTTTCTCTTCCCTTTAAATGCCTTTAACGACAGGTTTTCATTCGCGTTGGAATTGAGCTCAGGAATTCAGTGCGTTAGTGTGAGGGGAGCCTCTCCCCGCCCACTCTCCGCCCATTGACCCCTTCTCTCCGCCCACTCTCCACCTTCTGCGCTGTTTTAACACGCCGCGGGACTTTACGATCGTTAACTATACTTAACACGCGTAGTATTACGTTAACGGTCGTTAGCGCATCGGTACGCGTGTTATACGGCACTTACGGTCGTTAACGTCATATAACGCGCGTTAGTCACGTTTACCGCACTTTAGTAAACATCCCCCATTGTGTCCAAAGTGGTTGGAGTCAGCAGTATGCAAAATCCTAAAGAAAATGAAAAACCTTTAAAATAAAAAGAAAGAGTGAGACATGGAGAAGTCACAGCCCATCGGTACCATTCCTTAAGTGGCCAGCAGAAGTCGCTAGTTCTCTGCTACTAGTACATGTGAATTTTAAATTTAAATCATTCCCATGTCTTTGTAGATTATGGCTTCCCAAACCTGTGCTGGGGATCTCGCAGTTGCCGGGTTTTCAGGATATCCATTCATAATAGGTGAAAGATAAATGTGCATGCATTTCAAGACCCAGCATGTGGAAATTTGTCTCATGCAAATTCCTTGTGGGTATCCTGAGGCCAGAGATGTAGCACCCTCATTTGAAGACTCTCACACTGAATCGCTTCTTTCACTCATTAGAGCCTCAGTTCCGGTGCACTGATCCTGATCACTGCGTTTATTACGAGAAAGCCTGGGGAGATGAAAAACCTGGTGGCCCACCAGAAGGAAGAATTCAGTGTACTTTTCCCTCCCCTGCCTCAGTCCTTGTCCAAGCATCTACACTCACATGCACTCTGAACCCTATGTGCATGCTTTTAGCCACTGAGTAAACCACAGTTTCCAGCCCAAGTTAACCATAGCAACTACTTCGTTACCTGTGTAAATTCTATTGCCTCCACTCTGTCTATATTCTTTTAGGGCACCACAGACATTTTATACTGCATTTTTTTTTTCATTTGCAAACCAGTATGACATTTAAATCTGTCTAGCCCAGGAGTTCTTAACTCAGTCCTCGGGGTACATATAGCCAGTCAGCAGATGAGGTTCCCTTACTTACTTACTGTACAACATAGGCTGTTTGCTTCAGCCCCTTCAGACTGCCCGATGTGGACTTTCTGTTATACATGCTGAATATACATGAAAGAGATTTGCGTGCAATGCCGTCATTGTAAACGAATCTCTCTCATGCATTTTCATTGTGGTTTTCCTGAAAACCTGACTGGCTAAGTGTGTCCTGACGGCTGGGTTGAGAACCCCTGGTCTAAACCAATACCACTGTCTTTGGAGATACCACTGAATTACCACCCTCTTTGGCTTTTAACTTTACTCTTCGGGAAGGTAAATATCATGTTTCGAGATGACCCACACATGACATCTCTATGAAGCCCTTAGTGACTGTGGGATCACTAGGACAGATTTTGGGAAGCCCCACTGTAGAAATTTCTTTCAGACAATCTAAACATAGAGGTATGTTCCCGACTTAGACCCAGTTAGCAAGTTGGAAGCAATGCTATTTCCTTGATTAACCTTTGAAAGCACACTCTTGATCTATCATCCCCCTAGCTTTTGGAAAGGATCAAAATCTGCGGCTCTCAGCCAAGGACCTTTACTGTGACAGCTGGGTTAGATAAAGTTGTGACAATAGATAAAAATCACCCAGGTCTTTGTGAAGAAAGGTTCATGGCGCCGTAGCCGTGGGAGAGGCAGTTTCCAGTTGAGCTGAAAGGCCAATGAGCAGGAAGAAACAATTGGACCAAAAAATATGTTAAAAATAAAGGATAAAAGAAACAGTCACAAGATGACATTTATTTCACTTAATTAAAGTGATTTTATTCAGCCTCCACATAACTTATATATCCCAAAACACACCCACTACTAAACAATGCATTTTTATTTTAATAGTAACAGATAGTTCAGAAATTTTACTTCCTCTTTACATAATGTTTCTTTAGAGACTGATTAATGCCGGCGGGTGTCTCAAAAGGTACAAATGGGGACAGGATTATGTGGAACTGATGAATGCCCCTCGATTTTTTATGCAACATAATTCTGGCATGGAGATGAGTCACCTGCT
This sequence comes from Ichthyophis bannanicus, assembly GCA_033557465.1. Lineage (NCBI taxonomy): Eukaryota > Metazoa > Chordata > Amphibia > Gymnophiona > Ichthyophiidae > Ichthyophis > Ichthyophis bannanicus. Next base: position 296,059,456 of record CM066041.1, read on the forward strand.
TGTCAGGTGCAGGGCCAGAGAGTTGACAGGAACACAGGGTGTGTGTTCTCAATGAGGTCATAATAGTTGAATACTTTCTGCTATCTGATTTACTAATGTCACAATTTACCTATGATGTGTGACGGAGAATTGGGGATTAGTTAAGATAATAGGCATCTCACCATCTCTTAAATCAGCTTCCTTTTATGACTACCTCCGATTTCATCGTCTTCTTTCAAATTATGTAAACTGCGGTTTCAGATTTTTTTTTTAAACTTGTCACCATAGAATTTTTCAACTAGACTTCCAATCAGAACCACTAGTCATCTCTGTTCTCTTTTCATTTTAACAATTTTTTATTCGATTATTTAAGATTTCTTTATTATTGATGATATGCTCACCTATTATTGCAAGAAATGTTTTGACTTCAATTGTTTGATTATATGAATTCAAAATTAATATTTCAGCTTACATAAATGCATACACACACATGCAGCATTATTTTCACACGCTGTTTTACTATTGTAGAAATAGCATGAAGAGGTCCAGCTAGGCTGGTTGCATCGTGGGATGGGTGCACTTGGCTTGGGGAGGATGCTTGCCCCTGCTTGGATGGTCCAGAGTAGTAGCAGTCATGAAAAAGAAGGGGGGCTGGCTGTGAACTAAATGGGAGCTTGTGCAGATAGTGCACCTTAGAGAAGCTGCCTCTCCCATCTTACAGAGCAGGTTTCAGGTAGGAGGGCTATTAAAGGGGAAAAGATCCACTAGATTAAGAAGAAAAGGATTTGAATGCATTACTAAAATAAACACATCTTGTATGTACTGGAATTTGTTAAAAAAAAAAAGACAGGCATACAGTCCAAAAGATTGCATTTTTACTTCAGGGTAGAGCTACTTCCCATTCCTCACAGGCACTTTGATGTGTCAATGACTTCACTTAAGGGTATGTTTACTAAACACCGCACAATTGCGCATCCACGCAATAGCGCACGGAAAGCAGCACTTAAGTGCTCTTAAGCGCCCCGCACACGTGCGCGTCACCCCCGCACACGTGTGCGGCACACTAACGGGCCCCGCACAAGTACGGGCCCGCAAATGTCCGATAGAGGCGTGGAAAGGCTAACGGAGAGCGGAGGAAGGCTCCCGAGGGGCGGAGAGACGGCTGCAATGGGCGGGGAAGGGGAGGGGAGAGGCTCCTCGCACATTTACGGGGCCGAATATACAAGTAAAAAATACCGCGAGTGAAACACTCGCGGTAGAGGGCATTTAAAGGGAAGAGAAACCATTTCCGTCAGCAATGTACAGGAAAACCTGGGAAATCTACAAAACGTGAGCAGTGTGATACATGTGCACAGAACAAAAGTGCAAATAAAAAGCGAAAATGACCACAACAAAAATATTAAAAATAGTAATTCAGCTGGGCAACCGTGATATTAATGGGCAACAACAAAAAACACTCCCTGGAAAGCTCCATAAAATTAGAAATGAATTTTGGAAGGGTCTACGGAGTGGAGACCCTTCCAAAAATCATTTCTTGCTATTGGAGCTGTCCTTGGAGTGCTTTGTATGGTTGCCCATTAATAACACTGTTGCCCAGCTTGGCTATCTTTTTTCCCCCTTTTTTTGCAGGCATTTTCGTGGTGTATTTGCACTTTTGTCTCCAGACAAGGTGAACGAGCCCACAGTAAAAATGTGCAGAGCATGGCTTCCGACTCCTTCTTGCCAGGTTTCCTATCTCCAGGGACTGCACTGTCTCTATGGCCACAGTGTGGTGCAGCAGACACAGCCAGTATCTCGAGGACCAGAGAGTCACAGGTTCAAATCCCATCTGGGGCACCTGCCAGCCCTGTCCCCATATTTTACCCACCACTAAACAGAGATAGTAAAGACACTCCTTTATTGCAGAGAACATAAGCATGTTGCAAACACCCATATTTTACCCTACACCGCTCACACACCATAACAATGGGCATTACCTACAGCCGAGTCCCCCAAATGCAGGCCTGGAGTGCCACAACTCAATCAGGTCATATGGTTTTACTACGATAAGGACATGCCAGCATGTTGGCGGAAGGGTACAGGTGGTGGAGGGGCAGTGGCTGCTAGCCACAGAAGACAGTGGCCTAGCCATGTGCAGGATGGCACCGTCCACTGCAACAGACAGGCCCTGTCGGATGTACAGTCATGGACCTCCCAGGGAATTCAGCCAATCTGTGGCAACGCAGTGGTGCAGTGCACACAGACAGTGTATGCAAGAACAGAAGGTCACAGGTTCAAAGCCCAGCTGGGGCTACTGCCAATCCTGTCCACATATTTTTCCCACAACTAAACCATGATAGTAAGGACAAACCTTTATTGCTGAGGACATACGCATTGGTAATACGCCTATCTTTTACCACACCGAGCACAGACACCATGAACAGGGGCATTACCTAGAGCAGAGTCTCCGAAATGCAGTCCTGGAGGACCACACACCATTCAGGTTCCATGCTGCCTCTAATACAAATGCCTGTGCTGCATATCTATGCACCACCCCCATTGCATGTATATGTAGCTCATGCATATTCATGAGGGACAGCAGGAAAACCCGAACAGTGTTAGGCACACCAGGACTGGAGTTGGGAACCTCTGCCGTAAAGCAGCAGCCAACAGGGGCAGACACACCCACACCCACAGGCCCCATTGGCCAATGCCTCCTGGAGAGGCAGGACATTGGGCCCTGCGTGCATCTCCCAATACTAGCACCTGCATACCTTAGCAATGCCACCCTACACCTGGGTATACGGTACACAGCTCTCAAACGTTTGCTATGAGTACTGGCAGATAGACATTCCTACGTTAAGCACAGTTTGCTCTTTGAGCTCCATCATAACAATCTTTCTGATGTCTGCGGTGTGTGCTTCAGGTCTGGCCTCTGACAGTGGTCACCACCCTGGGGAGTGACCCCCAACAGTATTGCGTACCATATCCATGCCTGTGCTGTGCCCAGGACTGGTGTGGTGGGCAAGGCTGATAAACTCCTCTATAGTAGCACAATGCTGGCATACGTGTGGGAGTGTGTGTCTGTCTATACCAGGGGTGGGCAATCTCGGTCCTGGAGGGCCGCAGACCAGTCAGGTTTTCGGGATATCCCTAATGAATAAGCATGCAATATATATGCATTACAGATATCCTGCCAATCTGACTGGTCTGCGGCCCTCCAGGACCGAGATTGCCCACCCTGGTCTATACAGTGTGTTGGCTGCAAACACCTTCCACAGACCACACTGCCAGCACTGTTGCCATTATTGGCCTGCCAATGTGCATAATGAGCAGCAAGATACCATGGGTATAGCTCAGACAGGGTGGGCTGGCCAGGATGCATCTGCACAGGGCATAGGACACTGCCTGGGACATTGTCGTGGCCGGCCACCACCAACACAGACAGGGTGACCTCTTTCTGTCCTGCTGGGGGATCACTCTCACCCTGACTGTGCAGTGACCACAGCATGTCTAGGCACCCCCATAGTGCTATATAGTATTTCTCTCATGTGATATATATGGGTTTCCTTTTGGTGCCCAGTCACTAACTTATCTGCTGGTGTGCACTGCCATCCCAGTTCTGGGTGCATGCATTTCCACCAGGACTCACTAGCAGACTGTTTTCAGCTGGTCTGTGTCGTGATGGAGCGCTGTGCAGCGGCTGCAGGCTTGCTGCAGGAGAATATCAGATAGTGGTGGGGTGTAGCTTAGCATATCCAGGCCTTCTGTCTGATATTGTGCTATGGAGGTGTATAGAGCTGCTTTGACTGCGCTGTAGGGTGTCTGTTCCCCAGCAGGACCGGGGTTGATGGTCCACTCTACTGCCACCATTGCAGGGAAGGTAGAATGTGGATCTGTTGATAGGAGACCCTGTTTTTCAACCTTGGGTGGTGGTACATAGCCCACCTAGGTGTCCATAAGGGGTTCCCCTGACTAAGACAGAAAGTGATATCCAAGGTGTTTCTGCAGAAACTACCTATCTCACAGATTAATACTGCTGTGGAGCTCTGGCTTGGCCTCTTTCATCCATGGAGGGTGTTGTGGACCTGGTCCTGGGCGCCTCTTCACACCATCAGGGTGAGCACAGTACCTGCACAATGTGACGGTGTGTAGCTACTCTGTGCCAGTAAAACACCTGGTCAGTACCCCCTACCAGGCCGAGGTGCTGTGTGGGTGCACACGGCCACTTCCCCCTACCACGCCGGGGAGCTGTTGGGGTGCATTCCCCATCTTGTGTTCATCTGTGGACCACTGATTTTCATGTGCAGTGCATCATGGGTACGGGTGGCCTAACCCTATCCTGGCTACCACAGCAGACTGTCTGTGTGGTGACATGCAGGCTCTCTGCAGCCCACCAGGGGCTTGCTGGCAGCTGTAGCCCAATGGTTACTTCACTGCCTGAGAAGCCAGAGGTCATGGGTTCAAACCCACAGTGGGGTAATTTGCTAGGGTTGTCCAAAGTTTTTTTTATTTAATGTACATATGTTGATGCCAGCAAAAACACCCGCAGTGTACTGTACTCATAAGGTGCCGCTGAGGGTGCTTTATAGGGCGCCCTATAGGGCACCTTATGGTTGCCGTCCATATAAGGTGCACTGTACATTATCCTGTGATGCAACATATATGGTGACCTATAGGGGACATTCTAGGGTGCCTTGGCGGACAGTGAACTTTAACATGTGCTGTATGGGCCGCCTTATGTCAACACGCTTTGAGAGTGAGTTTGCTAGTACTGATAAATAAAATAGAACTAATATGCCTCCTACAGCACTCTTCCCCATAATACATTATGCCTCAGCCAGCCTTGTTCACTGGGCACTGTGAGAGATTGAACCCCTGATTCCTGCACCATTGGTCAGTGTCTTAACCATTGTGCTGTGGCTCTATTCCTGTGTGTGGACATTGCCGCACTGCCTTAGGCCTTCATGACGTAGCAGTGCACCGCCTTCTGCCGCCCAAACCGCACAAACTTAACAGCATGCCGCCTAATGCCCACTATTTACAGTGCTATGCCTTATGACGCCCACACCTAACAGCGCACCGCCTAATGTCGCCCAAAATTAACAGTGTGCCGCCTTATGCCGCACAAAATTAATATGCCTCCTACAGCACTTTAACCCATTACAGTTATTGCCTCAGACAACAGCTTTTGTTGCACACAATGGGGGATTGAACCCATGGCCCCTGCACCATTGGTCAGTGTCTTCACCGTTGTACTACAGCTCTGTTCTTTTCTGTGCCCAGCAGCGCGCCACTTAGCCTTCCCACGCGCTAATGTGGACCCCGCACATTAGCACGACGCGCACAAGTACAGTCGCTTTCTCCCGGTTTTTTTCTTTTCTCTGCCTGAACCGCCCACTCCTTATATGGCACAGACACACTACCGCGGCTCCGCACAATTTCGGAGTTTAGTAAACATACCCCTTAGTATGGCAGTGATTGCAAGGCATTGATGAAGTGCTCCCTTAGAGAGGCATCACCTTGGTTTGTCTCAGAGGCAATTTTTGCAAATTGGTTAGTTTTGTGCATACCACCTTAATGACGATCAACCTCACTCCTAAGCTAGGGTGTGTGCAGTATGATCTCAGTCTCTCAAATTTATCCTAACGCTTGCCTTAGTACCTACATCGTGCCAAAGAGAGCTTCCTTCTGGGGCTCATAGGATGGAATATGTATAGGCCACCTGGCAAGATATGTTTGTAAATGTCTTTTAATCAGGCCTGTGGTGCCCAATATGATGGAAAATATCTCTATGGGGTATGTTTACTAAACCGTCTTAACGTGCGCCCGGCGATAGTGTGCAGGATGCCATAAAAGGAGTGGGCATTTCGGTCTTAATGTAGCAAAACGGGATTAATGTGTGATAACACACGCTGCATACATTATCGGGCGAAACGCTGCTAAGCACGTTAACGCGCGATAATCTTAAGTAGGCGCGCAGACATGTAAGCATAGAAGCAGAGGTGTAGCACAATGGTTAATACACTGACTGATGGTACATGGATCATGAGTTCAATCCCCCAGTGTGCCTAATGCATAAGGTAAGCTGAGGCATCACCCTTTACATTTAAGTAGTGCTTTTTGAGGCATTTTACTTTTATTTTAATTAGTGCTGCCAGCAAACACACCCTCATGGTGGCGTAACCTAAGGTGGCGCATAAGGCACCCCATAAGGCACATTATAAAGTGCACTGTCCACCAAGGCAACCTATAATGTCCCCTATAGGACACCTTATAAGGCGCTTGATAGGGGCGCCTTAAGGTTACAGTACTCTGAGGGTGTTTTTGCTGGCAGCCCTAATATACATTAAAAATAGACAATGCCTCAGACAGCCCTATCAAATAACCCCACCATGGGTTTGAACCCATGACCTCTGGCTTCACAAGTAGTGAAGTAACCAGTGGACTACAGCTGCCAACAAACCCCTGGCTGGCTGCAGAAGGACTGCACGTCACCACGCAAACTGTCTGCTGTGGTTACCAGGATAGGGTTAACCCACCCGTACCCATGATGCACTGCACATGCAGATCAGCAGTCAACAGATGGGCACAAGATGGGGTATGCACCCCCACAGCACCTCGGCCTGGTAGGGGGAACTGACCGTGTGTGGTACTGGCACAGAGTAGCCACAGACTGTCAAATTGTGTGGGTACTGTGCTCACCCTGAGGGTGAGGTGGGGCGCTGGGGCGCCCAGCACCAGGTCCACAGCACCTTTCATGGCTGAAATACGCCATGCTGCATGTCCCCATCAGTGCTACTGTGTGTGATAGGTAGTTCCTGCAGACACACCTAGGTTACATCTGTGTCCTTCTGTATTTCACAGTCATGTTTAGCCCTTATGGGCTATGATGCACCCAGAATAGTGCATATCCTGTGTTGGTGCCATAGGTGAAAGCGGGGGTGTTTGAACCCATAGGCAGATTACATACTACCACACAACCCACCCTCTGGGGTTCAGGGTGGGAAACAAGACCACCTACCAATAGATCCACATTCTACCTCCCTGCAATGGCAGCAGTAGAGGGGACTATCAACCCCAGTCCCGTTGGAGAACAGACACCCTACAGGGCAGGCAATGCAGAGCTGTACACATCCATAAAGCAATAGCAGACAGACAGTAGGCCTGGAAATGCTCAGCTGCCCCCCACCACTATCTGACATTCTCCAGCAGCAAGCCTCCAGCCACTGCACCCTGCAAGGTGTTCCAGCAAGACACAGACTAGCTACAGACAGTCTGCTAGCTAGCTAGCTAGCTAGTCCATAGTCCTGGATGAGATACGTGTATCCAGAACGGGGATGTCAGCATACACACCAAGCAGATAAGTCAGTGATTGGGCCCCCAAAAGAGAACCCATAAATATCACATGAGAGTAATACTATATAGCACTATGGGGGAACCTAGTCATGCCGTGGTCACTGCTCAGTCAAGGTGAGAGTGACCTCCCAGCAGGACATGCTGTGGCCACCCTGTCCGTGCAGGTGGCGGCCGGCCACTTCAATATCCGAGCCATTGCCCTAAGCTCTGTACAGATGAATCCAGGCCAGGCCACCCTATCCAGGCTATTCCCACAGTACCTTGCTCCTTATTATGCACATTGGCAGGCCAATACTGGCAACAGTGCTAGCAGTGTGGGCTGTGGAGGGTGTTTGCAGCCACCAAACACTGGATAGACAGACACACACTCCCCACACCCATGCCAGCATTGTGCAACTATCAAGGTGTTTGGCAGCCCTGGCCACCGCACCAGTCCTGGGCACAGTGCAGGCATGGCTATAGTATGCAATACTGTTGGGGTCACCCCCCAGGGTGGTAAACACTGTCAGACACAAGACCTGTAGCATACTCCACAGACATCAGAAAGGTTGCTATGATGCAGCTCACTCAGAAAATTGTACTTAACCTCGGAATTGCTATCTGCCAGTAATCATAGCAACCTTTTGATAGCTGTGTACCGTATTCCCAGGTTTAGGGTGGCATTGCTAAGGTATGCAAGTGCTAATATTGGGAGATGCACGCAGGGCCCAACATCCTGCCTCTCCAGGAGGCATTGGATAATGGAGCCTGTGGGTGCGGGTGTGTCTGCCCCTGTTGGCCGCTGCTTTAGGGCAGAGGTTCCCGACTCCAGTCCTGATGGGCCAGACACTGTTCGGATTTTCATGCTGTCCTTTATGCATATGCATGAGATACATCTGCATACCATGGGGGCGGCGCATAGAAATGCAGCACAGGCATCTTTATTAGAGACAGCATGGAACCTGAATGATGTTTGGCCCTCCAGGACTGCATTTGGGAGACTCTGCTCTATGTAATGCACATGTTTATGGTGTCTGTGCTCTGTAGGGTAAAATGTAGGTGTTTTGGGCATGTTTACGTCATCTGCAATAAAGGTTCTGTCTGTATTAGCATGTTTTAGTAGTGCGTAAAATATGGGGACTGGGTTGGCAGGAACCACAGCTGGGACTTGAACCTGTGACTTTCTGCTTCTGAACATACTGGCTGTGTGCCCTGCACCACCGTGTTGCCACAGAGATGGTGCATTCCCTGGTGATACCATGACTGTTGGTCAGACAGGGCCTGTCTGTTGCAGTGCATGGCACCCACCTACACAGGGCTAGGCCACGGTCTGCTCTGGGCAGCTGCCACTGCCACCTCCACCACCAGTATCCCTCTGCCACCATGCTGACATGCCCTTCTGCTGGTGGTGCTGGTGGAGCGCAGTCTCAGGCCATCCAGTGTGCGGGTAGGCGGCTGCCTATGGTGCGGGTTCTGGGGTAGGGGTGCCTGCATAGCTGTCCACACTTCCCTCCAGCACCGCATGGCAATGTTCCGTGCCCTTCGGGGTACCTGCTGGGTACTATTTTTATTTATTTTATTTAGCTGCATTTATATCCCGCTTTTCACCGGGTCAAAGCGGTTGGGGGATACATTTAACACGAGGGGATATGAGACACATACACTAATACTTACAGGGAACATGGGCAATGGAGGGTTAAGTGGCTTGCCCAAGACCACAAGGAGCACCTGCGGGACTAGAAACCCCAGTTCTTCCGGCCCAAGGTTGCTGTCCTCTAGTGGGATTTGAACCACTGACCTTCCGGCCTGTAGTACCTGTAGTACTATCCCCTGTGACACTGTGGGGAGCACACTCGTGCCCATGTTGGACCCTCAGCAGTTGCTGTCTGGCTGCTCTACTGTTTCAGCATTCCTATGGGCCAGCTAGGCATCACCCTAATCCCCACCGTGGGCCAGCTGCACCGCAGCATGTGCCGCCTGCAGCCCTCTGTGTCCCCTTTTCCAGCATCTGTCCAGTTGCCCATTCCGACATGCCCACCCTGCTGTTGTGGAACATGTGCATGCCATAGGAAACCTAGCCAGTGGAGTCGGAAACCCTGCTCAGTGCAATTACACTATGGGCTCATTCACCTTGTATGGGGACAGAGCATAGACCCTTCCAAAATTCATATCTTTTTTTTGGAGCTTTCTTGGGAGTGTTTTTTGATGTTTCCCATTGATATCACTATTGGCCAGCTTGGTTATTTTATTTTTACATTTTCTTCTGTACATTTTCAATGTTTATTTGCCTTCTTGTTCCGTGCACATGAATCACACTTATCACTTTTTGTAGGTTTCCCTGGTTTTGCTGTACATTGCCGACGGAAATGGTTTCTTTTCCCTTTAAATCAGCTCTAACGCCAGGGTTTCACTGGCGTTAGTTTTGAGCCTCAGATTTCACAGCCTTAGTGTGTGGGGAGCCTCTTCCCTCCCACTCTCCACCCATTGACCCCTTCTCTCCGCCCCTGGGGAGCCTTCCTCCGCCCTCCGGGAGCTTTTCTCCACCTTCAGCGCTCGTTTGTGCCGCTGCACATGTTATCGCGCGATAAGGTACCTGTGCGCCTGAAAAAGCGCCATTATCATGCGATAACGTACCTTATCGCGCGATAACGTCACAGAGCGCACATTAAGACGGTTTAGTAAACATGCCCCTATATCTTTCTGCCACATTTGCTTGGTCTCTAACCTCAAATGTCCCAGGTGATCATAACCTCTTGTTTCTCAAGCCAGTCCTTGTGCACCTCCTAGCCAGTCAGGTATTTGAAATCCACAGTGAATATGCTTGAAACAGATTTGCATGCAATGCCACAGGCTTGATTAAGAGGAATTTGCAAGCATGCCCTGATAAATTACCCATAGATGTTACATTTTATGAACTCCAGAGGGAGGCTCTCTTTGGCACGATGCAGGTACTACACCTGCACAGAGCAGCAGGTGCATCTACTCTTGCCATCTTACTGGGCAGACTAGATGGATCATACTGGTCTTTATCTGCCGTCATTTACTATGTTACTATATTTGGAGACATTGTCATGAAAGAAACTTTATAATCTGTTCAAAACAGACAGAGCAAACAGGGGACTAGAGTAATTCTTAAAGGGAAATGATTAACATAAACATGGGTGTAGACAGGAGAATAAAGGGGGGGGGGTGTCAGGATCCAAAAGCAGTCTTGAAGAGATGAGCTTTTATCCTGAATTTGAATTGGACCAGAGATGGAGCCTGACGTACTGACTGAGGTCGTCTAGTCCAGGCATAAGGCACAGCGAGGCATAACAAATAGAGTCTGGAGTTGGCAGTAGAAGAGAGGGTGCTGTGACTAGCTGGACAGGCCGCCTCTAGCTCCAGCTGGCTCTAGGGGCATAAGGTCTGTCTTGCGACTGAAACCTTTGTCCTCCTCAGTGCAGCACTACAAGTAAGCCACAGAGATTCCCCTTCACTCCTAATCAACCTGCGCTTTAGAATTTCCCTTTGAAAGCACAAGAATGGGATAAATAGCAAATGGAGCAGTATTAATCAGCTATATCCTGCTTCTGCTCCCTTCCTCTCACAAAGTAAAGGAGTAGTTGGACAGCAGGCAGGAAAACAGGGGGTCAAATCCTGATGGTGCCTCTTAAGGCCTTGGGCAAGTCACTTCACTCTATTGTGTCACGTGTGAACTTAAGTCCCTATTTACTAACACTGCATTGTTTGGCAACCTAAACCTTAGTACAGTGCTACCAAGCTGATACTAGGGGTCCAATAGCACTATTTTTGAAAATGGACCTGCTGGGGCAGAAGCTACTGGGGCTTGCTTCTGCTCCCAGTAGACATCAGGGATACCTTAGTAGGTGCCAGAGGAAAATGGGGGGTGGGGGGGGGGGCATTGGGGTTCTGCTATTTTGGAATAGGGATTGGGGGTGAGAGACTATTGTTTTTCAAACCACTGGTCCCTTTACATTCATTCCTGGGGCATCGGCTTGTGTGATAATGGCCTAATGGCAAACATTTCTAAAAGTGTTAACTTTCTATGAATAACGCAACTTGCAAATTTTAATGTAAGCTATGCATTCATTGTGCATCACTGAAAGCTGCTTTGCATGTGATGCAGCTTCATTGTTTAACATGCATTGAACATCTATTTATTTGTATTAAGATATATTGTTGGCCAATAATAAAAATAAATATGTAACATTCAGTAACTGGATGTCTCTTTTGCTTTCATCTAGCTTTGACTTTTCAGATCATATCCTCAGTTCTTCTCTTGCTTCCAGCATTTAGCCTTGTCATTCTACGGCACTTTCTCCTCTCGTTTTGACCCTTCTGAAGGCTGGCCATACCTTGCCTATGTTCTTGGTTGCATCTTTCCTGGTTTTTCCATAAAAATTGCTCAGTAAATGCATCGTAACACAACCCTACAATAAAGACAGCAAGATGGTGCAACCTTCAATCCAGGGCCGGTCCCAGGGCTGGTACAAGGTAATGGGCACCCTAGGCAAATCTTCCATCTTTGTCCTTCCCCCCCCCCCCCCCCAAAAAAAAAGATTTTGAAAATGAAACTCAACAATCATGATCACCTGAACACCACCCTTCCAACAACAATCATGTAAAAATGTATAATTGAAGATCATACGTTTATATGTTAAGCTTTTGCTTTGTGCCTGGTCTCTCTGCAGGTAAGAGAAGGTGCTGATGGCTCTTTGAGTTTGTCGGGCTATCAGGACCTAGTGTTTTGTTTTGAGTGCTGCTGTTTGCTGCCTCCCTCAGAAGTTGCTGCCCTACGTGAACACCTAGAGGGGTATTACTAAACCGAGCTAACAGTTAATCCAGGCTATCTGCAACCAGGTCCCATGTTATTCAATGGGACCTAGTTGCAGATAGTCTGGGTTAACCATTAGCCCGGCTTAGTAGACATCCCCTAGTCTTCTCCAGTGGTTGGGCCGGCCCTATTCCTTGTTCTTCAGTCCCAAAGAGCAGAAAGTTCATGCTGCAGAAACTGTTTAAATAAACATCTGCTCTCAGCCATAAAAGACCGAGGGGTGATGTGCCTACTAATCTCACAAAAATGCAATCTTTTGGGGCTTTTTTATAGCTATAAGTGGCTCAACATAGCTGTTAAAAATGTGCTACTTCAGACACTGGTTAGGCACAGTGCAAATGAAAAACAAGCAGCTTCCAATCCTGTAAAAAAAAAACCCCAGTATGGAGAGTGTGTCAACTTGCCTGGGAGTCTGCCGCGTTATACCAGCTGTGCGGAGCAGTGCAGTGAGGAGGAACGGAGCCGCAGTGCTGAGCTGCAGGCATTGTGAGGACGCCCTTGCCTCCGAGGACCCTCCCTCCGGTTCCCATAAAAGTTCTGCTTGCTCACTCGCGGCCGCGAGTCGCGGCCCGTGTGGTCGTGTCCTAAGGAGCACATCAGAAGCTTCTCTGAGCGCTGGTCGTCATTGTAGTGCCCATGGGGAAACGAAAAGGGAAGTCTGGTGGTAGATCTGGATCAGACAATGTTGCAGCTGGAGGGAAGTTGGTCGGACCCATGGACAGACATCTGACGTCTTTGCTGCCTGCAATTGTGCCGGAAGAGGTCTCTTTGAGCCCTGAATCTCGGCTGCCTCCTCCTTTTCCACAGCCATTATCCTCTACTCTTCTCGACGCTCCTTTAGAAACTCTGGTTCTTCCTTTGAAGCCTGTCGGTCCAATTGGAGAAGATATTCCTTTGCCTACTCCAGCTGGTGAGATAACTCTTATGGACATTTGGACTGTGATGCAACAAATTGATAAGCGTCTAACTCCAACTGTCTCTGCATTGTGTGTTTTTTCTCAAGATGTAGTAGTAGATAAATTTGTAAATGTTGATAATCAGATAGGTTCTTTGGTTCGAGCTTCTGCTCTAGCTGATTCTCAGCTCCAGACGAGTAGGGATAATAATGTTGCTTTAATTCGAGATATGTCTGCTGTTTCATTCCGTTTGGAAAGTTTGGAGAATCAGCAGAGGGCAAGAAATCTCCGTTTCCTTAATTTTCCTTCTACCCACCTGCTGTCCGTAGAGATTTTGCTGCAAAAATATTTTTCTGAGATATTACGCCTACAGAGTACAGTGGAAGTTCTCCATGTTTATTTCTTTAATCCTAAGTCAGCAGTATCTCACCAGGATGGGGAATCTCCCTCCCCCCCCTGCGGAGTCTGTTGCTCAGGATCTTACTGCCTTTTTGGAGGATACCTTGGATCTCATACCCAAGCGTTGCACGGTTGTTGCTACGTTTGATTCTGAGTCCAGTAAACTTTTAGTCCTTAGAGCTTATTTTAAGCATAAGGACGCTTTGTTTTGTGGTTATAAACTCCAAATGTTTCCGGATGTGGGGCGTGTTACTCAACTTCGTCGCAAACAATTTTTAGATTTAAAATCATGAGTGATAGCTTTAGGGGTGTCCTTTTTTCTGAAATTTCCATGTCGTTGCTTGATAACTTATCAAGGGCATAACTATGTGTACAATGATGTGTTACAGTTACAGAAATTTTTGTCTACTTCTGAAATGGCTAAGAAGTAGTTAGGAGGCAAAATTGTTTTGTATTCGCTCCCTAGTGTGGAGTATTTATTACTCCTTATTGCTTAAGTAAGTTTTATGTGGGCCTTTTTCGCTGATTCTCTGTTCTTGATGTGATCTATTATGTGTTATCTGGATAATTTTTGAATTTTATTCTTCTTGTTGACAGATGTTTCTTTATGATTTGATTTGTAAATTCAGAAAAGCATTAAAAAAAACAAAACAAAAACCCAGTATGTAAAAGATAAGTCTATTTAGATTTTAAATCTGCTGGATTTCGGTGTTTCCTGGGCTTGTTCTTTCTTTGCTCATCTCAGCACTTTACAGGGTACCTTATAATCAACCTTCCCGTAAAGCTCACGGGAGCCCTCTAATCGTGTTGTTGGCAGCAGGGGGAGCTGCTTCAATATCACACTGCCTGCTCCTCATGCAATCACAGTACCTCCCGCTACCAGCAGCAGCATGCTTGGAGGACTCCCACACAGCTTTTCAGGAACGCTGCTTACAAACTCAAGAGTCCACACTGCTAGCCAACAACCTTCCATAAATAGTGAGAAGAGAGTCAAATTCGTGGAAGGCAAGATAGAAACACTGAGTTTTAAGTTTGGCAGTGTAGGGAATCCAGGCTATGGAGGGGGGATGAACATATTCCCGAGACAAGACACAAGGTCAGAAAGAGCAGGAAAATGAAAGCTGTCTTTCGCACCATTAAAGTATGAAGAGAAGAAGAGAATCGGTAGAAATGAATCCCAGGGGAGGAAAGGGAGAGCTGGCAAGAAGATAATGTCTGTTTTAAATGTATGAAAGCATCCGAAAAGCAGCAGAGTCCGGCAGAGTGACATTCGGACAGAGGAGGGGAATAGGGGTGAAAAGGAGAACTACATTGGTGGACATCAGAGTAAGGAAGTCTTACCGATAGTGGGGCCAGGGGTACAAGATCACCATTAGTGCCTGCAGCATCGGGGCGGTTTACTGCTCCCATGTCCCCCCAAACATGTCTACGATTGTGTATCATCACCACAGCAGCTATACAAACACACATGAGAAGGTCCAGGCCGTGAAAGCAGCAGCAAATAGCCAAGGGATCGTGCAAAGAACCCGCAAGTGCAACACAAAGAGGAAGTGATGCAACAATCCATAATCTCTAAGTGGATTTAAAGTGATAATATCTAAAGGTTTAGTCTGAGTCTGATTTGTATTTACTTACATGCTCTAAGGCGTTTTGGGAGGTAGGGAGGGATTGACGATCAAGTTTTTAAACAATGAATCACATTATTCAACTGAGAGAAGGTTG
This sequence comes from Ichthyophis bannanicus, assembly GCA_033557465.1. Lineage (NCBI taxonomy): Eukaryota > Metazoa > Chordata > Amphibia > Gymnophiona > Ichthyophiidae > Ichthyophis > Ichthyophis bannanicus. The sequence continues at coordinate 296,074,606 of CM066041.1, forward strand.
AACATGTATTATGAAATGTTAGTTGCTTCCAGCTAATTTTGGCCTCACAATGGACTAAACGCTGCACAGCTGTAAACTGCGTCCAGAAAGAGCGAGAGGAGAGTTAATGAGCCACATCGCAAGGGCAGACAAGGAGGAGCTGAATTGGTGATCCAAGCAGCAGTGCCAGGAGGGTTTTACATGGGTCTCCCACTGTACTGCTGCCACCGAACAAAATCGTGCCAACAAAATAAAATAACATTAAGCCCCCCCCTCCCCGCAGCCCCTCTTTCCCCACTCTGTATTTACTTATTTAGATTTTTCTAAAAGCCGTTTCATAGGCAGCTGAAGGCAACTTACATTCAGGTCCAGTTAGTTACTTCCTGTCCCCAGAAGTTCACAGTGTAAAGGCCGCATCTACCTAAATGCGTAACATGACTTAATGCACCTTTATTAAGTTGAACCCCTTTTCCTGTCGGGTCTGTTTGCTAACTATGCACTTAACATGCATTAATGCCCATTGATTCATTAATCCCTGTTAGTAAATGAGGCCCAGAGGCTATAGTGACCTCCCCAAGGTCACAAGTAGTGTTACAACGGATGCTTCCAGCAGGAGGTGCAGTCTTGTCATGGAGGAAGCCAACTAGAAATCTCCTGCGTCCATGTACTGTACGTTCTGTCACAGACGCTTACACCAGTAGAAAGAAGCTGTTGTATAGGGTAGTACGGCAGGTTCTCAATGCTGCCAGTCTTGGCTAACTGGAGCCATTTTGACAGACAGAAGCAGCAGGTCAGGAGCAATTGGTGCTAATTCCTTCTCCTGAAGGCTCCACGGATGGGTTAAGACACCAGAGGGGGCTCAGGGAGCTGTCTGAGAGAGGGCAGCTTGTAGTTTGCTGTGAAGGCCGGGCAGTGCAGTGGAACCTGGAACTAACATTTTTCTATTTTCTACATTTTATTTGTTTGTTTTGTTTCTTTAAACAAAAGAAGTGGAAAAATTCCGCTAAAAATGAAATCAAAAACATTTTAAGTACACACCCCTAGTCATTTAGAAAGATAGCCAGCTGGCCTTCATGCAAAGCCTAAATAACAGAGCCGCACCAGTGGCCCGAGAGAGACCTTACAACACCTTTTTATCTGCTTCTTGCTTGAGAGTAGCTTCTGTACAATATGGGATCTTATGGCCGTCAACTCATGAGCACTAAACTGGGCTTATTCATAGAAAGAAAAATTACTTTGGATGGGTACAGAAAAAGATTTATAGGGCAATACAATTAAAATACAAGTTCTCTGTGGGCTCTCTTGCTCAGGCTGTAGCTCTCCATGCTGTGCCCCAGAAGACCTGGGTTTATATCAAAGCTGGTCAGAACTGGGCTCACCATAGGGGTGGTGGGGTTCAGACTCTTAAGAGGGAGAGAAGCTGACTGAACTACTGTTGCCACACTGGTCAGCCAAAGACGAACTGTGAGGGTGATGCTCGGGCTTAGAGCAGGCGCCTCTCAAGCTCTTGGGTCAAGATGGGCTCCCATAGCTACACTGGCATGCTAGTTGGGGGGGGGGGGGGTCAAAGATGGAAGGGTAACAGACAAAAATTCTATAATTCTGAACTACAAACATAGATACAAATATTCAGCACTGTGTGTATTATGTAGGGGGGATGATTTCTACTTAGAAAAGGGGCCATTTGGTAACCATGACGTATGATGCCAACAGTTGGACCAATATTTCATAGATGCCAATGTTATTTTACTATAGACCCTTATAACAATACTGGAATAAGTCCAGACCAATGTTGTTCCAGGTTGGACGTTGGAGCCTTCCCATGTGAATCTCTCTTGTGCCAAGCAATCAACTGCGCTGGCTGGCACAGGGCAGATCTTTGTCAGGAGTCATTATGCAGAAGGATGAAGTTACTGAAATGTCTGTGGAGGATGGGGAAAGAGATCTGTGGGGAGCTATGGGAAATGCCCTGAGCACAAGAGGTGCAACCAGACTACGGAAATCTATCTACTTCTGCTACTACGGTTAATCAAGGTGTACGCAGCGCTGCATAGGTACATGTACAAAGATGGTCCCTGCTCATGAGAGCTTACAGTCTAATCAAGGCTGAGGACAACGGTTCAACCAGGGAAAGGTACGAGACACACAGGAGAACAAGGGATCAGGATCGAGCAGCATCTTTTAGCAGAGAGGAAGCCTGACGTATGGACTCAGGCAGTTTGTTCCAGGCATAAGGAGCAGCAAGGCGAAAGAATCAAAGTCTGGAACTGGCAGTGGAAGAAAGGGGCACAGTGAGGAGAAAGCCACTAGAAGAGCATAAAATCCGATTCAGGTGACATTTGCCAAAAAGCAACAAGAGTATTTTAAGGCCTTATTTATGAAGAGATTTTCCCTCGTTCTGCAAAGAGAAAAAAAACAATTTGATAAAGTGGTTCTGTGATTTCTCTTGCATCTCCTTCAGCAGCCCGACAGAGCTAGATTTGCTTTATGGAGCGAGTTGCACATGGCAGGATGTAGAGCTATTCTCATTCACAAGTTCTGTGCTAGGTGAGTTGGGAACTATAGTGCTCAATGCTAGCTGCCAATCTGCCAGGGTGTACATTCCCTTCAGCATACGGAAGCAGAGCTGCCAAGTTACCCAGTTCTATGAAGGGAGACTTTCTGGCCAGTCCAGCATTTGACTTACATTCCAAAGCAGTGTGACATTTGCAGTCCTGGATGCTGCCCGTTGAAATCTGCACTGCAAGTCCCATAATGCATCAGGATAAAGTTGTCAGAAATCCAGGACAGGTCTAAAATTCCCCTCTTGGAACCGGGTAACCTGGCAGCTGTCCAGCGATCTATAAATAACTTCTTGGATAGCTCCGTGCTGCCTTCTGCGGAGTATGCTGGAAGGGAGTATCCATGAAACATATCTTGAGGCCAACACCATCCTGAAGACCGTTTAATTCAGTTCCTGCAGAAAAATAATAAAATGCTGCATTTCAGAATCCTTATCCTGTAAGGGGGTGGAAGTGTGTGTATGTTTATACATATATATATAACCTAATGGTTTTAGAGCAGTGCGTTGAGAACCAGGAAGTATATATGTTCTGCTGAGCTTTCATTCACTGCATTATGATTTTTCTTGCAGACCGTCTGCTCTTTTCCGGCTTCTTATCTTTCTCATTAGATATGAACCGAGAGGCCCACAGGTCTCAGAGAATTATTTTATTTATTTATTTAACTGTATTTCTATACCGCTTTTTCTTCCAATCAAGGCGGTTTATCACAGCACTGCAGAACTCCACACCTACCGGACATACACAGGACTGCAGAGTGGCAATAAGTATTCAGTTACAATATGTCCCTTTCCCAGAGAGCTTACAATCTAGGTGGGTACCTGAGACAATGGCAGATAAAGACTTGCCCAAAGTCACAAGAGGGGCTGTAGCAGATGCAGGATTGGTACCCTGCTTTTGCTGGTTTGCAATGCACTGCTTTAACCACTAGGCTGCTTCCTAGTAGTCACAGCCTGGTCTCAAGAGCCATAGCAAAAGTGTTCACCCCACAGCTCCCATCGGATTCCTAGAAATCTGAGAATTCAGCGGAACACCTCTTCACTAGCTTGTGACGAGAACACAGTTAAAAGTGAGAGGGGGAGTCTCCCATCTGACTGCAGCCTTAGGACATGTGCTCTTACCATTATAAGAATGAGCAATGGAATCGTGAGGATGCCAGGATGGAAGTAAAAAAGTATCGATGGCTGAGCAGGAGCACATTTAGGATTTCATCTCAGAAATTAAACAGATACTGTATTCAAAGCTTATATAGTAGTCTAATCCATCTGTCTGTCTGTCTGTCCATCCCAAGGTACAAGTTCATTCACGCTGCACTGATGAGAACTAAACTTGGGGGAAAGATTCACCAGGGTGCTACATGTTACACAACGGGAAATGACAAGAGCTCGATGAGAGTCATTTTCAATAAGGTTATGTTGAGAAACCCTCGTAAACTTAGGTAAATGCCCGATTTTCACTTCCCTCTGATATTGCCACTGCATGAAAGACACGGTACTGGATAGATTCCTTATATTTATTATCTCCTCTTCTGATCTTATTCCTTGGCCTCCTTCCTTATAGTTCGTCCTAATATATGGGCCGATGCAGAAAGCTAGTGCAGCCTTTAGGAACCCCTAACACCCCGTTTAAGCACACTTTATGCACCTTTTCAATGCAGAAAACAGACATAAATACTGACCGAAAAACTAGCGCCCAATTAACGTCATGCGTATTTAAATGTATTTTAATCAGCTGCTGGTATGCAGAGACAGGCATAGAGGATTTTGCAACCAGCCTTAGCACCAAAATTTTTACTGCAGGGTCTGAGATGACTTAAACCTCTAACGCTTGCCCCCGACAGTATTTGGATGGCACCGGCTGCTTTCTTCAATGCCTAGATCATCTTCTCCTCAGATCATCAGGCATCGGGAAAAGCCCCTGATGCCATCAAAATACTGTTGGGGGCCTTGCCCGACAAAAAAAGAATCCCTGGTAGCCCATCAGCCCGCCCCCCCCCGACAGTATTTTGATGACATCAAGAATGATCGTGGCATCGGGAAAAGCCCCCGATGCCGTCAAAACACTGTCAGGGCCAGCACCCTGACAGAAAGTAAGTACCTGGTGATCTAGTGGCCCCTGTACCCCCCAACCTCCCCCCCCCCCTTTAAAAGAAAAGAGAACCTCATTGTCTAGTGGCCCCTATACCCCCCACCCCAACCCAAAATACAATAAAATAAAATCAAAGTCACCTGGTGGTCTAGTGATCCCTGTACCCCCCACCCCAACCCAAAATCAAAACAAATTAAAATCGCCTGGTGGTCTAGAGGCCTCTCAATCCAACCCCCCTCCCCCTCCGTACCTTAAAATAGGCGGGAGCACTGGCTACATGCTCCCGCTCTGGTCTACCATCTTCTAAAATGGCGATGCCTGGCCTCACGCAGTGCATCCAGGCGGGGCTAGTCTGCCATATAAGGCATAGTCAACCTTATATGGCAGTCTGATCTCACTTGGTGCATCCCAGGATGCACCACGTGGGGCCAGGCATTGCCATTTTACAAGATGGTAGACCAGAGTGGGAGCTCTCTCACCTATTTTAAGATACAGGAGTTGGAGGGTTGGATTTAGGGGCCACTAGATCACCAGGTTCTATTTTCTTTTAGTTGGGGATGGGGGTACAGGGATCACTAGACCACCAGGTGTCTTTTATTTTATGATTGTATTGTGGGTTGGGGTGGGAGGTGTAGGGGCCGCTAGACCACCAGGTACTTACTTTCTGTTGGGGCACTGGCCCCCAACAGTATTTTGATGGCATCAGGGGCTTTTCCTAATGCCGTGATGGTCCCTGATGCTATCAAAATACTGTCGGGGCTGACATGCAAATTAGCCACGTGGTGCCTGGAGAGCAAGTCAAACTAGCGCAAACTTCTTGTGCGCATGTATTTGGCTTGCTCTCCCAGTTTAACTCTGCGATGGCTCATATGCAAATGTACGCTGTGGTAACTGTGCACATGCAAGCCCTATCCTTCCTGCATTACACATTAAAATGTGTACGTTGTCAGGAACGTAAAAATTCCTTTTAGCGTGGGGCTAGCGCCGGCTTTCTGCATCGGCCCAATAGTCCCTTTCTTACATGTTCACTCCTGCTGTTGAATAAAAGCTGTGCACTTTTAATTATTTATTTATTTATTTCAACTTCTTATATACCGCACTCTTTGACATCAGCGCGGTTTACAAATAACAGATGGCCACAACCCTAATTTCATTTTTGTTTCCGTAAGTCTGCTCATTAATGCTGTGTGTCTGGGCATAGGTGAGACCTCCACCCTCACTTCTGAGGAACATTAGAGCCCGATATACTAAGCATTTTAATTTTCCTACAGACACAAAGGGAGCAGTTTTATAAGGACGCTATGGAATGTTATGTGCGTAAGCCCCTATGCTAAAGGACTTATGTGCATATATGAGCATTCCGCGTGCACTCTGCCTGGTTGTTCTTCTGCAAGTGTACGCAGGTTTCCGCGCATCTGTATGCCTCTATTTATAATATAAAGCAGGTGCCTGCTTCACTTTATAAAGCAGGGCCAGAATATGCACACAGCAACGTGCATAACCTCGGGGGAGTTTATAAAATCAACCTCTACATATGAAAAACTTTCAGACCCTTCATCAAGGTCGTAAGAGTAGGATGAGGCAAAATAGAACTTGCAAAACATTTTTATTCTCTCTGGTCAAGATTCAAGTAAACGTCAGAGCAAACAAAAAGTATTTTAATGATTTTGGAGGTTGAGTCTCCCTCCCACCAATGGTTTTTGACCTCCAGGAGGTAAACAGCACCTGAATACTGAGTTTCTCTGAATATCTACGGCTATTAACCAGCCGCTATAGCGCGTTTTTCTCAAAAATATCCCAAAGATATTTGCACGGGGTTGAATAAAACATAACAGGAGGTGGAGCCCACACCTCCTCTCTATTATCTACTGTGATCGGCATCTGCACCCGCCCTGAAGTGGCAGTTCACCACCCTAGATATTAGGGGTGGGCAGGCCAAAACATTTCATTTTCTTTGGATTCCTGAGTCATTTACTTGATTTTTGTTTTATTCTTTTTTACTTTTTTTGTTTTGTTGGCGACGTCGTCAATAGTGGGCACTATCATACTATAGACACTTGTTATGGCTGGGCCCACTCATGGGGAACGCCAGGGACAGGGGATCTTCACCTTCACCTATGGCAGCTCCTTTTGTCTATGGGTTCAGCCCTCTGATAGCTTGGCAGCTTCCAGAACTTGGAGCAAAGAGGAGTGGGTGAACATTGGGGGGGGGGGGGGGGGCGGAATATTCAGCCACAGCGGCCAGCACAAGCAAATTGGCTGCTCATCACTGATTTCAATTAAAACTGGGTATTCCATGCAGAGGCCATATCTGCCCACCAACACTGAATATTCGGGTTGCCCGGACAGTGAATTAGTTATCCGCTCTTGGGCGATATTCAGCAGCTGGCCAGATAGCTAAACAAGCTAAAGTTAGGCCAGCTTTATTTAGGGTTAACCGGCCAGTGGCTCAAGATTGATGCTGATGGATAACCCTCAATGCTGCCTCAGATCCGACCCTGGAATGGCCCGACACGAAGCGGTCAGCATTCGGGATTCAGTGGCATGAAGTGGGAATACAGAGTAGCCCAAGCAGGTATGTGTCACTGAATATCTCACTCAGCGGGATTAATGTGGCTAGTAGGTCTGCTAACTGCATTAATTCCTTGACTATGCCCCCCTGGATGTCAGGCGGAGGAGCAGGGTGCAAGAGAGATATTAGGCATGGAACCAAAGTCAAACAGTAGGCAGAAGCTGAATCCGGAAACAGGCAGAAGTCATGGCAAACACCGCAGGCTCGTTACTGATAGACAAGCCAAAGTCAGTTTCTCGGAGGATATGCAACGAAGACACGGTGGAGATTATCTTATGGGCAGGCATTTTTGGCTTCTTTCCTATAGATTATAGTGACATCATCGGCTGATCTAACTGCGATTTTCCCAACTTTCTCTCACGTGAACCAAAATCACTTGAGTGACTTGCCATATCCAATAAGGTATAACGAGTTTCATGCACAGGGAAATGAGTTAGGAAACACATTCTGCAGTTAGGAGCAAGCAAAACTGAAATACTTCATTAAACACTTATTTTTGCTCTATTCACCCTTTTTCAGCCTTCCAGGCAGTGTCTGTTCAAACTCTGAAGAGAAAATATTTTTATTTGCCAGCATGCAAAATATGATTTTATTGTTCCTTGCTTTCAAACATATTATAATCAAGTGGTTTTATCAAATGACAGCAAATAACTATTCTCCTCAAAAATTAAACAGTAAATAATATATGCAAAACATATGCAGTGGTTTGCTCTGATCAGGGCCAAACTCGAGGAAAAGGTCCACCACTGAAGATGATCAGAGGTGGCTCAAGGCAATCTGCGCTGCCTGAGGCGAAGAATGAGATGGCGCCCCCCCCCCCTTAGAGGGGGCGGGGCTTTTTCAGAACTCCAATCAGGGAATGAACCAAACCAAAAAGCCAATTAGATTATATGGAGGGAATGCAAGACGTTTGCATACAGGGTCATACCAAGCTGCAATCACACCCTGTGCAAATTGCAGCTTGGGCGCGTGCCCCCCTCCTCCCCACCCCCATACCTCCGTCCAGTGCTGCCTGCTCTTTCCCTGCTGCTGTCGCCCTCTGTTTTTTTCACGGTGGCACTGGCAACAGGAAAAGAGCAGGCTGCGCTGGAGAGAGGTATGGGGAGGAGAAGGGTTGGAAGGGGGGCCCGGTACCTTCCAATGTCAACTTGCATTCCCATGATTGCCACTGGTGTCCATTCCCTTCCAGTCCCCCTCCTTCCCCACTGTCCAGCTCCTTCTAGTCAAAATACCATGGCAGCCCCTCTCAGCATCCACTCCCTTCCAGTCCCATTCTCCCATCCCCTAGCATCAGCCCATTTGTAGCCCTAGCCCCCAGTTTTCTTCCAAGGTCAGCAGCTCTATCCTCCCCTCCCCACTATCAGCCCATTCCCAGTTTACTTCCAGTGCTAGTCCCCCCTCAACCCCGTTACCAGTGCTAGCCTCCTCTAATCAGCCCATTACCAGTCCTACCCCCCCATCAGCCCATTTCCAGTCCTACCCCCCCAGCCCATTACCATTCCTACCCCCCAGCCCATCAACAGTCCTAGCCTCCCCTAATCAGTCCATTACCAGTCCTCACCTCCCAATCAGCTCATTTCCAATGCTAGCCCCCCATCAGTCCATTACCAGTTCTACTCCCCCATAAGCCCATTACCATTCCTAGCCTTCCCTAATCAGCTCATTTCCAGTGCTAGTCCCCCCTCAGCCCATTACCAGTGCTAGCCCTCCTAATCAGCCCATTACCAGTGCCAGCCCCTCCTTCGATCAGTTCATTCCCAGTCCTTGCCTTCCTTAATCAACCCATTACCAGTCCTAGCCCCCCCCCCATCAGCCCATTATAATCCTAACCTGCACTGTCTCTCCCCTCTGTCCAGCATTTACCCCCTGTCTGTCCAGTATGTCCCCCTGTCTCTCCCCTTTGTCAAGCATTTGCCCCCATCTCTCCCCTTTGTCTAGTACTTGTCCCCTTGTCTCCCCCTTTGTCCAGTATGTCTCCATCTTACCCTTTGTCCAGAATTTGCCCCCTTGTCTCCCCCTTTGTCCAGTATGTCTCCGTCTTCCCCTTTGTCCAGAATTTGTCCCCTGTCTCCCCCTTTGTCCAGTATTTGTCCCGTCTCCCCCTTTGTCCGCCATCTCTCACCTTTGTCTCTCCTTGTCCTCCTCCTGTTCCCACGCCCTCCACCTGAACCTCTCATCCGGCGGTGGCGGGGACACTCTGGCTGTTTTCATTTTAGATTTTGCCACCTCTGCACTGCCTCTGCCTTCCCACTGCGTTTTTTTCCTCAGGAATGCCTGCAGCAAAAAAAAGAAAAAAAAGCAGCCGGAAGGCATAGGCAGGGCAGAGGTGGCAAAACCTAAAATTAAAACAACCAGAGTGCCGCAGCCAACCAAATCAGCCTGATCGCTTGCAGCGATCAGGCTGATTTGTTCGATGCCGGCAGCACTCCGGTTGTTCCAGCTGGATGAGAGGAACCCTTGTCAGTTCCCTTCCAGCCTCCTCCTTCCCCAGTGTCAGCCCCCTCCTCTCCAAGTGTCAACTCAGTTGCAGACCCCACCTTCCCGTCATGTCAATTCACTTCCTCCCCTCCTCCCCCTGTGTCTTCCCCATTGCAGACCCCACCTTCCCCTCATATCAATCCCCTTCCAGCACCCCTCCCTCCCTCCATGTCAGCTCCCCCTCCCTCCTTCCCTCTCCCCGTGTCTGCCTGCTGCCCCCACCATAGTTACTGTGCTGCCTTCTTCTGCAGCCATGTATCCCTGCCTCTTAGGAAACCGTGGCTGTGCTGTTGAAGCCGGTGTGGAGCCTTCCAGTCTCTCGAAGGGGTCCATGAAGCATTGTTCCACCCCCAAAGGAAGTTGTTACCACTTCCTTTGGGGGCAGGACAATGCTGCACGGAGCCCTTTGAGAGACGGGAAGGCTCTGCACCAGCTTCATCAGCACAGCCGCACAGTTCCTTAAGAGGCAGGGAGCCACAGCTGCAGAAGAAGGGAGGCGGTGAGTTTGCCACTGCCAAGAAGTGGACTTGGCCGTGGCAGCATCTTGTGTGCTTTTTTTTGTTTTCTTTTTAACTTTAAAGGCAAAGTGAGGTGGCTGTTTTGGGGGCATTTGCCACCCTCAAAACTTTGCCGCCTGAGGCAGCCGCCTCACTTCGCCTCATTATAGAGCTGCCCCTGAAGATGATCAGAGATCGAGAAGAGTCTGTTCATTTTCAATAACACAATGCAGAAAAGCCCTCGTAGATTTATGTGAATGTCCAATTTTCACTTCCTCTCCTCTGATATCACTATAGCTTTTCCAGCCACAAAATGTGTGGTAAATAGCTCTTGTCTAGGATTGCCTTCCTGACCTTAACGACCTTCATTGGCAAGATACCTTGGACCAGCTTCTCTGCTCCATCTGGAAAGCGGGAACATAGGATGAAGGTTAAAGGGGATAGGTTCAGGAGCAATTCAAGGAAATATTCTTTACAGAAAAGGTGGTGGATGCATTGTACAGCCTTTTGGTGAAGGTGGTGGAGATGAGGATGGTAACTGAATTCATGAAAGCTCGAGACAAACACAGAGGATCTCTGAGGGAAAGGAAAGGATTGTAGAGCTTAGTAGTTGGTGTGGATGGGGAGACCGGATGGGCCAAATGGCACTTTTTTAAAAATATAGCTGCCAAATACTTGACCACTTTTTGAGCTTTCCTAAATTATTTCTCATTCTGTCTACTTCCTCTGGAATGTCCACTTTGTTACAAACATTGATACCATCTGCAAAAATACCTACTTTCCTGCTATGTCCTTCCAATGTAATTTCCATTCCCTACACTTAGGGGTCTGATGTGTGCTGGAGGCACATGTTCAATCCATGTTGACAGCTACCAAGGAGCCATGAGTTAGCGCCCCTGGATTCTGGTGTTAACTGTCCATGGTGCATTATTTTATTTATTTATTTATTTACATTCTCTTATATACCGCGCTATTCTGCATCAGTGCGGTTTACATTGAACAAACTGAAATTACATTGAACAGGGCATTATAACTTGGAGATAACTATTTTACAGGGAACATGGGCTATGGAGGGTTAAGTGGCTTGCCCAAGACCACAAGGAGTACCTGTGGGACTAGAAACCCCAGTCCTTCCGGCCCAAGGTTGCTGTCCTCTAGTGGGATTTGAACCCCCGACCTTCCGGCCTGAAGTACCTTGCCCCAACCACTAGGCCACTCCTCCACTCCATTAGTGGAGGAGTGGCCTAGTGGCATTAGGGTTGCAAGTGAAAGGGTTAGAGGTGGAGAGTGGGAGGGGCAAGTGCTATGCAGGCAGCACGCGTGTGTCTACTTGTATGACAGGCTAGTAGCACAGGTACACTCACTGCCACCTCCATGGGTGATGTTGAGTGCACCTGCAGTTTTCTAGTGCTGCGGCAGGATAGCACACGCTACGGCAACTGCCGGCAGGTAATGCTATAGTGTTGCTCTAATGCACCATGGTTTTGCATGTTAGGTGCAACATCACAGCCCCTTTTAGTAAAAAGGGCCCCTTATTCTCACCTTCTGGGAAGTCTGTGGTACCTTAGCACAGGGCAGAAGGGAGCATACTGCTTGCATGTCATTCTAAATGACTTGCAATGCAATGTGTGCCTTCAAGTCAGTCCTGACTCCTGGCGACCCAGAAGCTCCTGGGTTTTCTTGGCAGTGTCACCGGAAGTAGATTGCCAGGCCTTTCTTCCGAGGCAATGGAGGGTTAAGTGACTTGCCCAAGGCCACAAGGAGTGCTAGTAGGAATTGAACCCTGGTTGCTTGGTTACCAAGCTAGTGTTCTAACCACTAGGCTACTCCTCCACTCCCTAAATGACATAGGGTAGGGCAAATGCATATCCTCTAGGGTCAGGCGACGCAACCAACTATCCACCACACATTATGCCCCATCTATAAAGACAAATTCATAAAGAAAATTCTGTCCCAGCACTATTCTGTGAACTCGATCCATCTTGGAGAGTGGCCATTCAATTCCAGTCACTTAACTGCCGGCCCAAACCATCTTAGACCCAGTTTTGTCAAAATAATGACAGTATCTTTGTTCTCTTTAGTTTCACATACAATTTCTATGCATTATTTCAAAAATAATATATATGGTTTGGTGATGGGCAAGTGTTATTCCTGAAAAATATGTTAGAATTTTGGTTTAAAAAAAATTATGAAAGTTCAGTAGTCAGCAGCAGACTAAAGGTTAGGAGGGTGGACGTGGGGTACACTTTGCTATCCTTTGGATTCATTTCAGTTCCTCTTCAAGGTAGCTTCAGTTCCTGTCCGGAGCTCTTTTCTGACCAGCCTCCTCTGTACTGGACAGTCTCAGGTGTCCTGGAACAGAAGGGACTCTAGGACCTAGAGGTGATATGTGTGTATTCATTTCCACAGGATCCTCCTCTGCCCAGCTTGGCAGTGTCAGGTGTCCAGGGAGCACACTGAAGGCATCCCCTATCCTCTTTTTCCCTCTATCCCTGCAGCTCTCCACAGGCTTCCCTTAGCCCCTTATCTCTAGCTCTGAAGCTCTCTGCAGTCTGCTCTCTTTGGCTGTAGACACAACGATCCCTTGCTCTATCCTTGGCACGCTGCAGGCATCATCTCTGCTCCTAGAGCTGTATGGCTCCTGCTCTTTCTTTTCCAAAGACTAGCTGCAGACATTCATCTCTGTGTTCTGCCCTTTGCCCTGGGCTTTATCGGATCAGCAGCTAGTCTACTGTTACCCATGCTTATCCCGTGAAGTAAAACCTTTAGTCCCTCCTGGCCACAGATGAGCCAAGAAGCACATACACGTTCACAGCATGAATGACCAGTATCACCGAGCAGCCCGGGATGGATATCTGGACTTGCTGAAGGAGGCCACAAGGAAGGACCTCAACTCACCTGATGAAGATGGAATGACCCCAACCTTATGGGCCGCCTACCACGGCAACCTGGAAGCCCTGCGGCTCATCGTCAGTAGGGGGTAAGTCCTCAACGCTGAAGCTGCGCATAGCTTTTAGCGTTAGCTCTATTGGGAAGGGACTTTTTAACCATGTGATTTTACACTGCAGAATAACAGGTTTTGTTCCATCAGGAGTTGCAGAGACACGTTGAAGTTAGAGAAGCTAGAGATGTTATTAGCTGAAGCCTTCCTTCCCTCCCTCCTCTCTGATCTCTGTGAAGGCTCCTCACCTGTGCACTCCACACAATCCCTAAAAGTCTTTGTACAGCCAGGCTGCATAAAACTTGCAACAACCCCCAGGAAGCTTCCTGAGCTGAAACTGTTACCCTCCTACTGCAGACTTGCTCTTGGGAAATCTTTTAAGATTCCCATTACAGAGCATTACAGAGTCAATCCAGATTTCACTATAAACTTAATAAACTGCATCTGTTATATCTATATCTATATCTCACAAATACATATGCCTCTGATGGCAAGAAAAAAACAGATGTGGCTATAGAAACTCATTGCATGAGATGCAGTGCTGTTAACTGTTATGAATTTATTCTCTTTTCGTGTCTGCGGCACGCATGTGCACAGGCAACATATTTTCAGTTCATTTTTATATTTTTATGACTTTTTCATAATTTTCAGGTATTTTTTTGGTTTGTTTCAGATGTTCATTTTAATAACACATTTTTAACTATGCTATTTCACAGGTTAATGCACGTGACATTGATTTGGCATGAGCTCCATATTTAAGGCGAGTTGACATCCCTAGTTAGCATGGAAAGGAGATATGTCAGAGTCTTTAGTAGTAACGGTCCTATTCTTCAGCTGCAGCTATGCTTGTAGTGTGGTCATTGTAGGAGATGGGTACAGGCAGCCCTTCTCATAGCTGGAGTAGGGTGCACAGGAAGAATGAGAAATTAATGATGCACAGAATATAAATATTTTTAAATAAAAAATATATAAAAATGAATGAGGTGAGATAAGATAGGATCCTGGTAGGTCTCCTAAGGGCACCATTTCTATAGTGCCTTTCATTTCCCTGGTCCCTTTTCCCATAACATTGATGCACAAAGGGTAACCGCTCTGAAACGGCAGAATGTAAGATGTACCATGTTGGTCAAACCAAAAATTCATCAAGCCCAGCCTCCTGTTTCTGACAATGGCCAATCTACTTTACTAGGCCCCAGTGGGATCCGAAAGAGTAGATCCGTTCCTTGTTGCTCCTTATCTGCGGTTCTCACAACAGCCTGAATTTACAGATACCCAGCATCTTTGCTAAGTGAATAATTGATTTATGATCGCCGCTTGCAGGGGAAATGCCAGGGAGATTCAATTCCTCTTTATGGCTATCCGCACTCAGGAGATGACTCCACAAATCACTTTTTACTGTTTCACAATGACGTTTCACAGCTATGTTAGTTGGGCTCCTTTATAGCGATGAAATACACTGCACTGGTAATTAAACGCAGGAAACAGTTCCAGCTAAATCAGTCAGCTCCGAAGATCTTCTTAAATTAAAGCTTTGAACAATCTGAGCTGATTTTCATGAGGTTATTGTTCTAGACAGTTTCCTATGTATCTTCCTTGACTCTCAAATTACCCAGCCTTCTCTTATCCCCTTTCTCCAGGCTCCCAAAAGAGAATATTGAACCACTGAACCATCATAGTGAAACACTTTGATTCATTTCAGCCTTTTTCTGTAAGTTTGCTTGGCTATAACTTCAGAGATGAGAAGCAGAAATGTTTCTTCTTAAAATTAAAATCATCAGAAGGCCTTATTCAGACGAGCCTCTTTCCTATTCTGTGCATGAGGAACTAAATATTTATTGAATGCGGACTGGAATTGGCTGACATGTGTGTTCACATTTCAGATACTTATAAACAAATATTTCCTCTTATTCTTTTGCTTAGCTGAATATTCCTAGCTCATGTAGATTTTTCTCCATATGGTAAATGTTATTTTTTTCTTTGCCATTTACTGTACATTTATTTATCCTGCTATAAAATCACCAAGGCTCTAGATCATAGGTGTAATTTGTCAGTTTAGTTTGGAGGGAGCAAAAAGAAGGGAAGGTTGGAATGATGGGAGGGAGCAGAGTTAACTTTCTCACACTCCTCAGATTGCATGGACTTGGGGGACAGACATGGCGCAAGCTTTAGGCCTCTTATTAAAGTGCAGCAGGATTTTGTGCCTACTGTGTGTTTAGTGCTCAAACAAACATGTGGTAAGAGCAAAGCCTCCATGGACAGCATGCGGGCACGCCCCTTAGTGCACATTCCAGCCCTTGGCAAGAACCACGGATGCACCTATTGTCACATATTGAGATAGACACATAGAAACATGACTACAGAAGAAGACCACATGGCCTATCTAGTCTGTCCTTCCATATCATCCACTACAACAGCCCCCTTTTTCCTTTAGAGATCCTCTGTGTTGGTCCCATGCTTTTTTGAATTCAGTTACTGTCCTCAACTCTACCACCTCCACTGGGAGACTATTCCACGGATCCACCACTCTTTCTGTAAAGAAATAGTTCTGCATGTTACTCCTAAATTTATTCCCTTTTACCCTCATCCCATGTCCCCTCATAGCAGAGCTTGCTTTCAATTGAAAGAGGCTCTCCCCCTGTGCATTTATGCCACGGGAGTCTTTAAACATCTCAATCATATCACCTCTATCCCGCCTTTCCTCTAAGGTGTACATATTAAGATCCTTAAATCTGTCCTCATATGCTATATAATGAAGACCACTAACCATTTTAGTAGCCACCCTCTGTACTGACTCCATCCTGTTTATATCCTTTTGAAGGTGCGGTCTCCAGAATTGCACACCATACTCCAAATGAGGTCGCACCAAAGACTTATACAGAGGCATTATCACCCCCTTTCTTCTGCTGGCCATTCCTCTCCGTATGCACCCAAACATCCTTCTAGCTTTTGCTGTCACATTTTCTACCTGTTTAGCTACTTTAAGTTCATCAGACACAATCACACCTAGGTCCCGCTCTTCTTTAGTGGACAAAAGTACTTCACCCCCTATACTATATTGCTCCCTTGGATTGCTGCAGTCCAAATGCATGACCTTGCACTTTTCAACATTAAATCTCAGCTGCCAAATTCTAGACCATTCTTCAAGCTTAGCTAGATCCCCCCTCATGTTATCTACACCTTCCTGGTATCATCCGCAAAGAGGCAAACCTTACCTGACAGCCCTTCTGCTATATCACTAACAAAGATGTTAAAAAGAATCGGACCAAGGACAGATCCCTGGGGCACATCACTGGTAACTTCCTTCTCCTCAGAATGAGCTCCATGTACCTGTACTCTTTGTTGCCTCCCACCCAACCAATTTCTAACCCAAGCAGTAACTTTAGGGTCCATCCCTAGGGTGCTCAGTTTGCTTATAAGTCGCCTGTGAGGAACAGTGTCAAAGGCTTTACTGAAATCTAAATACACCACATCTAGGGCTCTCCCTCAGTCCAACTCCCTGGTCACCCAGTCAAAGAAATCAATCAGATTTGTCTGACACAACCTGCCTCTGGTGAATCCATGCTGCCTCGGATCCTGTAATCCGCTGGACTCCAGAAACCTCACTATTTTCTCTTTCAGCAGCGTTTCCAATAATTGGCGGTAGATGTACGGTTAGCAAGTGTTCCTGGTGCCCAGTCCACATCCACTCATTGCTCCAATCCCACTCCATTGCACAATGCATGACTAAAGTGCATTTCAGCAGTCGGTAATGGTCCCATATGTGCAGTAACACTGCAGGCACATGGAAGTGGTTAACGCATGTTAAAATTTATTTATTTAGTATACTGCTACTTCCAGCTATCAGCAGTGGTTTGATTACAGATTGGAAATTGTCAAATCATGACAGGAAAGTTTTGAGGTATAAACACATTGATTAGACAGGAAAGCACAGCACACAGAGAACTATTTTACAGGGAACATGGGCTATGGAGGGTTAAGTGGCTTGCCCAAGACCACAAGGAGCACCTGTGGGACTAGAAACCCCAGTCCTTCCGGCCCAAGGTTGCTGTCGTCTAGTGGGATTTGAACCCCTGACCTTCCGGCCTGAAGTACCTTGCCCCAACCACTAGGCCACTCCTCCACTCCATGTACATTAACTACATAAGACACTCCTTCCTCCCCCTTCCCAGACTCTCTCTTTTTCTCTCTCTCTCATATCCACACAAACACTCACTCACTCACTCATTAAACCCAAGTCCAACCCCCGCTTTGCAGCAAGATGATTCAATAAAATATTTTGTTTCTTCAACTTCTGTTCTCCTTTGTTTTTTTTCCTTGATCCTTCTTCAGTTTTATTCCAGTTTTCTCTATTCTTTTATTTAGATTTATTGACTTTTCTCTAACCTTTCCTTATTTATTCATTTTTCTATACTGCTCTTCCCCTTTGACTTCTAAGACTTTTTTTTCTGAGACCTCTCAGCGTCTCCACTAGATTTTGAACATTGCTACCATCTTTTCTTCTTTGACTTCGTTCCTGTCCCGTTTCTTTTGTTTTTCTTTTCTCTTTTGTTTCTCTTTATCCTACCTATCCTCTTCCATTCTCTTCTTTCATTCTCCCTCACATACTTTTCTCCTGCTCCTATCACACATCATTCATCTCCTCATCCCCTTCTGTTTCTCCTCTCCAACCTCTTTCTGCCTTTATCTCTCTTCTGCCCACCCTTCTCTCTCACTGTCACTTCTTCTCTCCTTTCTCCCCTTTATGCTCTCATCTCTGTCATTTCCCCGTCTTGTCTTCTCCCATTTCTCCTTCCTTCCTCTTGCCTTCTTCATCTCTCTCCTTTCTCCTTCTCATACCTGACCTCCTCTTGTTATGCTTTCCTCCATTTTCTATCTCTGCTCTCCACCTCAATCTCTGTTCCTTCTCCCTTTCGCATAGTCACTTGCAGCACAAGCTTGCACAGTGTTGCTACCCCTAGATCCTTTCCCATCTCCTTCTAATAGCGTGCTTCAGCTTCCAAAGAGGAAATATGCGGGTGAAGTGAAGAGGAGGACTCTGGGGCCTGACAACACTATGTGTGCTCTGAGCCCCTACAGCCTGCGGTCAGTTGAAGGAAGAGTAGCACAGCGCACTGCTGTCTGTCACCTGCCTCTCACTCACTGGGGCCTCACTGGCTGTTCCTAATCTGTGAGGAGCCACATGATAAGCTTCCTGGTTTGGGCTCGAGTGGGCTGACTTAGCACAGGAGCATCTGGGAGATGGGAAGAGGGGAGACGAGGCCTATCCCTACCTCATCCCTTCAAAGTCTATGTTCCAGATGTGGTCACTTGGAGACTTCCCACACATTGTTTCAGTATTCTCACCAAATAATTTCCATACCAGGCAGCTTCTACCTGCCATGGCTAAGGTGCATAATCTTACATTTGGTATTTATGTTTATCCCGTGCAGCTCATCAATACAAAAAGTTGGCCATGATAGTGCTCCAGTTCTCTTTAGCCCAGTTTTCTTCTCAGTTACATCCATGTTTCCAGATCTTGACCAGGTCTTAATGTCATTGCCTCAACCTGCTCCTTGCTTCCTCTCTCTCCTTTGCCCTCTATCCTGCTGACTGCTTCTAGAGTGGTCAGTTTGTCCTCAGAGCCTCTGAGCACCACCAGAAAATCTCATTTTCCCTTCGATCAGCTCTTCCATCTGGGTTGTTGCACCTCTCTTCACCTCGGGCAGGAGATCCATCTAGTTAATCTTCAGAATTCTCCTGCCTGGAGCAATTGTGCTTCAAATGTTTGATGCTTCTGCAGAATCTCTTTACATGAAGTCCACGTTTCCCTTCTGCATCCAGCTCCGAGAAGATGTCTGCTCTTGAGATCCTTTTCTTCTTCTTACAGACTCTTTATATCCCCCCCAAATCATTTTTGACATTTGTAATTCTTTTTATGTCTGCTAAATATTTTTCATCCTCTCTCATCCAGCTACCTGAACACTAATACTCTTTCATTTATTCTAGTTAATTAGCTTCAGCAAATATTTGTGCAACAAATGATTCATCTCCAATATAGTATATTTGCCCAGGCTATTCATCTATTTAATTTGACCGAGTTTTTATTTGCAAATACGGCAAAATGATCTTCTACAAGCTTTCTTAGGCTTTGCTCCATGTTCCTTCACAGCTGCTGGGAGTCCATTGCCAAGTTTTCACATGGTTTGAATGTTATGGAGGCAGGTGGGTCCTGCAGAGCCTGCCTGCAGCACACCCAGAGCTTCCAGGAAATGTTGATGCTGTGTGAATACCATATAATGTCATTATATATTCCATTTCTTGGAATACCATATAATGTCATTATACCTCCATGAAGCTAAGTGCAGCTTTTAGACATCTGACATCCATCCAATCTTGGGAAAAGTTTTTCTCTAGGAGTAAATTTTCAGTTGGGCATATAGCTTCAGCCTTCAGAGCCAGTATGACAAAGGCTAATTTTCAAATAAAATGTATCTGCCTATAAGGTGTCTGAGTACTGAGTTAGTATGCAGATAAAAGAGCTTTGCCTATTGCGTACTCTACCATACACAAACGTTCCAAACATGCCTTTAAAATGTCCACCTGGAAACCTCATTTTCTATCAAAATTATACATCAGTTTCCAGCAGCCATATGATCATTTAGCCAAATATGACTGGCTTAGGACAGTTAATTCGTTGTACTTGTATGAAAGACATCTAAATCTTTCAAAGTTTACTTCCCGGCGTAAGAATAAATTTGTGTTTATTACTAGCGATGTATAGGCCAAAAATGCTCATTTTGTTTAGTTTCCTATATTGTTTGCAGGAATTTTCAGTATTTTTTATTTTGCTTTTGAATTTTTGTTTTAAGGAGAAATGCCGTTAGAGTGCGCCATCACTCAGTAGTGCGCACTGTTCATACCTACTCATCTTATCACGCAATAGTGCGCACCATTCACGCACGCTCACCTTAGAAACATAAGAACATAAGAAATACTAGACCAAGGTCCATCAAGCGCAGTATCCTGATTCAAACAGTGGCCAGTCTAGGTCACAAGTATCTGGCAGGTTCCACAATGCTTGTCCCAAGGCAAGCAGTGGATTTCCCGGGTCCTCTTTAATAATGGTTTATGGACCTTTCCTCCAGGAACTTATTAAAATCTTTTTTAAACCCAGCTACACTAACAGCTTTTACTACATCCTCTGGTAACGAATTCCAGAGTTTGATTACGTGTTGAGTGAAAAAATATTTTCTCTTATTAGTCTTAAATGGGTTACACTGTAGCTTCATTGCATGTCCCCTAGTCTTTCTACTTTTTGATGGCATAAACAATCAATCTACATTTACCTGTTCCACTCCATTCATTAATTTATAGACCTCTATCATATCTCCCCCCAGTTGTCTCTTTACCAGGTTGAAAAGCCCTAACCTTTTAAGCTTCTCCTCATAGTAGTATCCTTGCATTCCTTTTACCATTTTGGTGGCTCTTCTCTGTACCTTTTCTAATAATACTATATCCTTTTTAAGATTTGGTGACCAGAATTGCACACAGTATTCAAGGTGCAGTCACACCATGGAACGATACAGAGTCATTATAATATCCTTGGTTTTATTCTCCATTCCTTTCGTTATGATTCCGAGCATTCTATTTGCTCTCTTGGCCGCCGCTGCACACTGGGCAGAGGGTTTCAACGTATTATCCACGATGACGCCTAAATCTTTTTTCCTGGGTTGTGGTTCCTAATGTGGAACCTTGAATTGTGTAACCATAGTTTGGGTTGTTCTTTCCTAGGTGCATAACGTTGCACTTGTCCACATTAAATTTCATCTGCTATTTGAACATCCAGTCTTCCAATTTATTAAGGTCTTCTTGCAATTTTTCACAATCCTCTTGGGTTTTAACAACTTTGAATAATTTTGTGTCATCTGCAAATCTGATCACCTCACTCGTTATTCCCATTTCCAGGTCATTTACAAATATGTTAAAAAGCAGCGGACCCAGCACAGATCCCAGGGGTACTCCACTATTCACCTTTCTCCATTGGGAAAATTGGCCATTTAGCCCTACCCTCTGCTTTCTATCTTTTAACCAGTTCCTGAGCCACAATAGTACACTGCCTCCTATCCCATGACTTTTAAATTTTGTCAAGAGTCTCTCCTGATGAATCTTCTAAAAGGCTTTCTGAAAATCCAGATACACTACATCAACCGGCTCACCTTTGTCTACCTGTTTAATCAGACCTTCAAAAAAATATAACAGATTAGTAAGATAAGACTTCCCTTGGCTAAATCCATGTTAGCTCTGTCCCATTAAACCATGACTATCACATGATCAGTAATTTTATTCTTTATAATGTTTCTTATTCTTTATAATGGTTTCAAGACACTGAACAGTAGCAGTCCCAGGACCGATCCTTATGGCACTCTACTACTGACCCTCAAATACTTAGCTGATATGTTACTAGAGGAATTGCACAAATTCAAAGCCTAACAGACATGCACACACACACACACACACACACACACACACATATATATTATTGCTCAATAGTGTGCAGTATTCACACATGCTCTCCCTATTGCTCAGTAGTGTGCACTATTGGTCCATAGCACATACTACTGACTGATAATGTGCACAATTTTCTAATAGTGCACACTAATTATGACAGCCGAAAGGGACAAGAAACGATATAGGAAATGTCATTGATATTTCCTATGTCATTTCAAACAACTACACATTCCTAGTTATTAATCAAATAGACTCTCATTAAATAGACTTGAGAGGATTTCTGTTAATCCCTATTGACTCATATCTGACTAGGCTGAGAGAACTGCTAAGGAAACAGTTGATTAAGATTTGAGATAAATCTTCTCTCTTATTTTCCTCTAGCTGAAATCTTTGTTCTAATTGGCTTCTATATGTCCTCAGGGCCCAAATGAAGGTAATTATTCTAAAAGTATAACTAAGGACAGGATAATGCATGGAATAAATCTTCTCCTTATCGCATTAATTTTAACTTAGTGACACTTTGTTAAAGTAATTCAACAAGGACCATCTGCCCTTTGAGGATACGAGTTCTCTCTCTTTCTCTGTTTCCTTATTTCTTCCACTTACTTGTGCTTTTCACCTCTCCTATTTCTGGACACAATACATTTTCAAGCAATTTAACTCTGAAATATCAGTCACAAACATTTCGGGGGCTGATATTTAGAAGCCCTTCTCCAGAAAACCACTGAGCTTATCCAGATAAGGGCACTGAGAGAGAGACTCAGTAGTACTATCTACTACAGATATGCCACTAACCATCTTCACAGTCTGTTCTGCACTATGTCGATAGTGCCGCGGCTATCTGTTGACTGAGCAGGGGCCGTGCTGGTGACGATATTCAGCCCAAGTACTATCCAGATAGGCTGTCTGGAAGTGAATGTATATTGCCACTATCCGGATATTGGCAGATGATATTTAAACGACATGGCTGAGTGCTGCAGCGTTTAAAGATCTGATGTTCTGAATATCAGACCCTCAGGCTTTAGTGGCTGAGTAAGTTGAGAGAGATGCATGCGGATGTGTGCTCAGAAACAACATGCACTTTCTACAGAGCAAGTTGTCGACGATGAATCTGAGCCTTAGCTTCGCAGTAAAAGTCTGCAGTGCAATCATTAAGCACATATGTGAGAAGCGTGTAAATGCGTGCAGCCGGTGTGCTCATCTGTTTATGGTCTGTATGTCTGCATGTGAATAGGTGTAGCATGTCAGTGACCTTCAGGCACAGTTCTGTTCGCTGTCTTCTCCCAGTAACATATTCAGCTGTGATTAAATCTGAGACAAAAAGATGCCCCATAAATTCTCTTCCTATTTCTTTGCTCAGTAAAGTGGAAACTGGAGGGGGAGTGGGAAGGGGAATGGAGTGTTCTGGTCAGTGAGCAGGACTCATAACAGCCCTGTGTAAGGAAAGATCCTGATGCAGTCGGATGAGGTGAACAGACAGAAGGCGGGAAGAGAGGAGAGGTCTATGAGTGATTTATTCTTCTTTTCCGTAAATACCTGGCAATTCAGTTATTCATCTGCCAAGAACCAGAGGTGAGTCATTGGCTCTTTCCATGGCACAATGCAAGGTACAATATATTAAGAACAGCCTTTGAGGTGATGCAGATGTATAAAAATCTGTTTATTCTGTTTTTTCTAGTGTTCACTGGAAACTGAATTATATGTGCAGTACAGAGGAGCTCTCTACCTTACCTCCTCAGCCTAAAAAGTGCAATTACGATAAAACAACAAAGCTAGTGGCGTGGAGGAGTGGCCTAGTGCTTCCTAACGTCTGGAGTTAGGCACCTAAATCATCCCCTTTGTAAACTGACTAGGCATAAGTGCTATTTCCACTGTATGCAAATCTATCACATGCATATTCATTAGGGATAGCTTGAAAACGTGGCCTGTTTGCGGCCCTCAAGACTGAACTTGTGGGAAAGCATGAAAGAGGGGACCTCACCTGTATCCTTCATAAAACAGAGAACCAGTGGCCATACAGAAGACGCATAGAAACAAACCCTCCCTAATCATTTGGAGTCTCTTGCCACCTTAGGGAAATGGTTTAGTCCATCAGCTTTGTGCTTTGATTTAAAACAGTTGTGGTACTGTCTGATCCAGCACAAAACCTCGACTTGCCCATTCCTTGGCTTTATTGGGTCGTCTTTATTTTCTTTCCTAGTCCTCCTTCACTTACAAGGCTAATAGATTTCCAGTGCTTTACATGTTTGCAGTGAGAGCTCTTCTTTAATGACTCCTGCCTCCCCTGCTTTTAAAGGCTCCTTCCCTGAGTCACCCTTGACTCATGTGGGCTTTATGTGAATCTGTGTGATAGCTGCGGAGGGTCAGCATTGAAAGCATGTCATCTAGTTTCGATTTGTAGATGAAAGTGACCTGCTGAGAAGTCGGGTTGAATAAAGATTAGCAATAAATTGGCATGGGAGGAGTGGCCTAGTGGTTAGGACAAGGTACTTCAGGCCAGAGGGCCAGGGGTTCAAGTCCCACCTGGGAACAGCAATCTCAGGCCAGAGGGACTGGGATTTCTAGTCCTATAGGCACTCCTTGTGGTCTTGGGCAAGCCACTTAACCCTCCACTGCCCATGTTCCCTGTAAGCATTAGCATATGTGTGTCATATCCCCTTGTGTTAAATGTATCTCCCAATTGACCGCTTTGACCCAGTGAAAAGCAGGATATAAATACAGCTAAATAAATAAATTAAGACAAAACATACTGTGATACTTTTTATGGCACTAACTCACCATGTTTCTTGACTAACTCTCAGAAGCTAACATTCCCTTCCTTGGGTCAGCACAGAATCTGAATATTCTAGATCTAGCCTCACAAATTTTTACAGTAAGAAGGAACTTAGGCTAATAGGGCAGGAAGGGACTTAGTCCTTGCCTATTTGATAAAGGCACATAAGCCCCTATGTAATTTTATAAAACACTAGGGCAAACCCTACAGAAATCACAGCCCGACTGAAGGCATGGCCATTATAGCTGCTTGAGAGCGGACGTAAATTTTAGCACATACTTAACATACATGTGCACGTATTCTATAAAATACAGGCATCAATCGTGATTCTGTGCACACTCTTCCCTAACTCCTCCCCTGACCATGCCTCCTGCCCAAGTACACGCCTGTTTGTATGGCGTGCACTTTTAAGCATGACATAATTTTATAAAATGCCCTTTCCACATTTAATTAGAGTTTCACACGCAGAAGAGGTTTACAAAATTATCCTCTAAATGTATGGATTGCCCCAGGGGTTCCATTGCTTGGATATCATTAGAGCAGGGAATGACTCAGTGTATAATACAGGCCAAAGGAATCAGCAACCTGAGATTCTCAAACAATGATCAGAGATGGAATATATGTTAGTTGGTATTTCGGGCTATGTGAATGGCAGCTCATTTACGCTGAATTCTCTTTCTTTACTGAGATTTTGTTGCTGTTGTTTCAGTACAGAGTGCCTAATTTATGCTATATGGCAGGCTTTTTCCCATTGAGGGGTTTAGGGTCAGGGCCAGTACAAAGATATTGGACCCTCGAGGAGGACCTTCAACCTTATGTCCCTTCAAAAATCATGATCATCAAAGCACCACCCCTCCCACAACAATCTTGTGAAAATGATCATTTTAAATATTAAATTTTTGTGAAAATGATCATTCTAAATATTAAACTTTGCATTGTATACTACTTAAATTGTGTGGCTAGGATCAGCAGCACCATCCAGTGTCCCTGTCAAGAATTGTCAGAATTATACCGAATAAGGACTGGTACTTTCCAGAATCCTGGGAGTTTCCTCCTGCCATTCATTTTAAGATGGGAGGAGACTCCCTTGAGGAGAGAAAGCCCATGTCCTAAAAAATCCTCATCCCAAAGGCAGTTTCTGTCTTTGGCCCTCAAGTCATTGCACCATGCATATCTGAGAGTGTTTGCCCTTAGGGGCAAGTGCCTCCGGCACCCGATCAAGGTACATCATCCACCAGGAAAGAGATCTGTGGTAGCCATCCTAACCAGCAAGAAGCAGCTTGAAGAGGTTGGAGCCACAGCACAAGTGCAGACGAATGCTCAGCCGGAAGATGTGGGCTCCTGCACAGACCTGCCATGAAAGCATAAGGTGGAGAAACCCGACATCAAGCGGCGAGACACCGAAGTGACGAGGAGTAAATCCTTACAATACTGGGGAACTAAAGGCATCTATTCCTATGCCCACATGCTTCAATTATAGTGGAAAGGGAGGCCAGAAGATTAAATCACTGATTATATAAATATATTCTGCTGCCACTTATAGTTCCTGATTTATGTTCTGCGCACTTTGGTTTCATTTGATTTACACTTCATTGTCGGTTCTGTATAAACCACCTAGACTTTCAGATTGGGTGGTATAGAAAACACTTAAATAAATAAATAGATATAAAGCTGGTTGTACATTTTGAGGAAGGGTTGGACAGAATTAAACATATTATACACTCCTTACATTACCTGGAGGAAACTAATATACTATAATATAATTTAATTCTTCATATTGAATTGTTAAATGTTAAAAGCTGCTTATCAGTGGCCCTAGATTTTAAGTAAACCCTTGGTTCAGAATAAAAAAATTCTGGCCTGGACTTATTCAGAAGGGTCAATCAGAGTGTGTCAAGTGCCAAAGCCTTAAATATTGGTTGCCACATAGTAATTAAATCCTCACAAGTCAGAACACTAATGCGTAATACTCCAGCAGCTTGGAGAAACTCTGGCTAGTAGTTCTCTGAAATGTTGTGCTTAGCATCTGCCTGGAGCCCACAGAAAGGGGGTGACATATGCATGTGTATAACCACTTTCTCCACACAACATGATTGTTCTTTGAGTCTTTGTGATGTCAGAATCTATGGTTCTGCTTTGTCTGCTGCTGCTCTTTGCTGCCCCTTAGAAGCTGCCGCTATAGGTGACTTCTTAGTCTTGCCTGGTGGTGGAGCGAGACCTGTTTAGGCCAAGTCCATGACTGATGCATTGTTACATGCTATGATAGTGTTTTCATTACTGGGTTTGTGTGCACTGTGAATACTCTTTTCTTTGATGCCAAGCTGTTGGAAATGTATTTTATTCTATGATTTATGATTATGTTGTGTGTTGTGCTTATAATTGTAAACCACTATGATATATTGCAAAAAGTGGAATATTAAGTTAATAAATCAAATCAAATCAAACCAGTCTGTTCATGCTATTGTTTTATTTTCTCCTCTTGGTTTATTGTTATTTGGTCCTCTTTTTATTATGTTTTTTTGGTGGTGGTAGTGCATGTGGTGGGGTAGTTTTTTACATATTATCCTACATTTTACATTCTATATTTTACATGGTTTAATTTTAGCATTTATTGTATCTCGCTTTGCTGTTGGCTTTGACAGGTGATTTATCAAATTCTGTAATTATACTTGAACTTAAATCTAATTAAATCTTTTGAAATGCATGCAGGCACGAAATAACACAATCCACAATGGAGTTTGTATGTGTGCTGGGGATATTTATCTGCCAAAAACGTCTACAATTATATTCTGGTACATAGTGCCTGTAGATGTTTATCACGCTAACACGGGGATCTCAGAATGTGTCTGGGAGGGGTGGAATGGGGCATAGTTTGACAGAGAGATGTATAAAGCATATTCAGGAAAGGCCCGTGAACATGTTGGGAGGTCACCGCAGACTTGCCTTATACCTGCTGGAGACATGGAATAAGGTGAGTACTTATCAAATATTCTTCAGTGCTTGTATAAAGGTGGAGACTAGTCTGTTCTAAACTGGTGGACTGCAGTAACGAAAAATACCACAAGATGCATTTATAAAGAACAGAAATCAGAGGTGTGGAAATCTTGTAAGCTAAAGAGGCATTACTAACTACCCTGAAAGAAATATTAAGAATAATAATAGTGATTATTCTGGCAGTTGCTGTTTGTGCTAAAGGAGCTCATCTAGAGGACCCTAACAGTTCTTGTATCCTGAAAACTGGGACTGTTGATGTAGGAATAGTATGTGAGTATGGAAAGGATTCTTGTTTCCATATTTTCAGTCCTTGGACTCCATGCTATTATGTTATACCAACTGTTATTTATAGGTTCAGGGCATCGCTTTGGCAGTAGTATGTTTTTTGTGACTCTGTGTGTATGGTTTGAGGGCTGCACAGGAGGATCTGGTGTGCTCATCTGCAGTTCAGGGGGGACATGAATGCCTGGCCAGTACCTGGACCATACGGATGACCGCAGCATCACCAGGTGCCAGTGTGATAGGGCAGAAAAAGATCGCAAGAGGTTCTCCATAGCTAAATGTCAAAATATATCTCTTTCAATAATAAAAGACCCTCAGAATAAGAGCATTCAACAGTGCAAACAACTCTAAAACTGCCCAAAAGCACCATCATCGGTCTCCTCAAATGTGCACATTTATAGAGACTGATGATGATGCTTTTGGGCATGTATTAGTGCTGTTTGCACTGTTGAATGGTCTTATCCTGAGGGTCTCTTATTATTTAAAGGGATATGAACCACTTTAATAAATCTTGAATGGCGGCATATAAAAAAAGTTAAATAAATACATATATTTTGACATTTAGCTATGGAGAACGATTTGTGATGTTTTTCTGGAATATGTTTCATAAGGTACTCTAATAAGATTGTATATTGTTGGCAATGTGATAGGTCAGCCATACATCCGCTGTGCCAGGCACTGAGAGAGACTGATGTTGTGCCAACATTCCCCAGATTGTTCCATGAGACCTACATCCTTACCCAGTCCAGGATCTATGTATGAGAGCTGAATAAGTGGTGATATATTTGGAGGCTGGGTACTTAGTATGATGGCACAGGGATCTCCCCTTCCATACCCACACAGGCTTGACCAGGAGAGCACTGCTGCACAGCAGACTGTGGGAAGGCAGGCAGGATTGCCCCACAGATAGCAGAAGTATACAGACCAAGACAGAGAGTGGACATTCTATGGGACAGGTGTAGCCACATGTAGGGAGCTGCTGTGTGAAATGCTAGTACCCAGATATGTGGGAAACAGATGCCGTAGCCAGACAGCCATAGTCATTTGAAGAGCATTGTTATGTCACTCAGCAATACGATGCATCCTTTGGGGAACTACAAAGTTGAATGAGGTTTTTGTGAGGTTGGTAAGGATCCATACTTAGCATTGTAAAGACTGTTTTAGAGATGACCAGTGAAAGAATAACTAAGGATTTCTTCTGCTGCCATGTATGTCTTGATGCAAGGTATGTCATGACAAACATCACTTTCTACTTGCTATTATTATATCTTGGAGTGCACTTGCACTGTTCTGGGCATTCAACAGTCTAGTCTAGTTTCCATCAACATTTATGTATCATCAGTATTTCTGTGTAGTAGTAGGCATCAGAGAGAAGCAGCTTAGGAGATACACGTTTTAATAGAGGAAGCACAGCCGAATATGGCAGAGATGGGCAGGATCGGAAACGTCCATCTTTTCAGAATACAGTGAGTGCGGGGATGTCCAAACTGTTTGCTGTGTATACCCGTCTCTTGTTATAACAGCGGGGCTCTTGTTCTTCCATAGTGGTTTGCTCATGCCATGCCAGAAACGCCTCTGTCCCCAATTCGGGAACCTCAGGCACGTCTATACCTGCGGTTGCATAATTAGGATGAAATCGGGCCCGTTTTTGATTTGGACATGTCCGCTGGCTGGACGTGCATGTAATGGAATTGGCCTCAATATGAATGTGTCTTGATTTCTTCATTATAACAGCCCTTTGCCTATGAGGACAGTGTGCAGTCCTCAGAGACTCTCCTACACCCTTTAAATGCTGAAGACCCTTAACTGAAGGCTCTCCCCACACACATGCATTCTCATTACTTTGACCATAATGCCAATTGAAGACCTTCCCAGGGCAGGCATGAGGCCTGGGGAAAGAGCTCCCTAGGGAAAAGACTGAGATAAGCAAGGAATAGGAAGCCATCAATTGAAATGGTAATCACCACATCCCACGATGTTTCTGAACTCCATTCATCGGAGGAGGACTATGTGTGCATGTAGGGATTCGGTAATGCAGATAGACAGCTCAACCTTTCAGTGGCTGCTCGACAAAAAATGTTTTTGTGGAGAGGGAGTCTTGAAAGGTCATCCTAGGTTGTATCCTGACTTCTTTGCACAGAAACTCTCCTGTCATCCATTCAGCTGAGATCTGGACAATACAAATTTCAGTGATTGCCATGCGTGGGAAAATCAAGGGAAATGGGCTTGACTTGTTACTGGACAATGGTTCTTTAGTGTGAGCCTGCTTGGCATCCTTATTAAAGAGGCCAGTAGTGAGGGCTCAGTGCCAGTCTTTCATTGCCCAAGACTAAATCCCCAGACAAGTACGAGCACTGCCAGCCTAAGGAAGAGATGGTCTCCCTGAGAGATTCTCTCTCTTTATTATGGCCGTTATCACATATTTTCACCTATTGCATATTATGTCATTTCGTACTTATATAAGCTCATCTCTTTTATATACATGGCATGCTTAATGTATTCGTATATATTTGCATTTATAGCTTCCTCTGTTTAGGTGCCTCTTGCAATAACACTCAGAAGGTTTTATCTTTTGCAAATAAGATCAGTGCTGGACCAGTTTACAATCCCGCATTCTGCAAAACGCAGTGACTTCACCTTAGTCAGCGTACGTGCATTACCGACGATCAAATGTGGGTAAATACAGTTGGCAATTAATCCAGTGTAGCTGAATAGCCATCTAAAGACAACTGGGTACATTTACCCATGTTTGAATATAGGCAATGTAAAAATTGATAGGGCAGATTAAGGCCTGCTGACTGTGTGACCGGGCCGACATGGTTACGTTTAGCTGATTAGCACTGATTTGTGATGGTTGGGTAAATTTGAAAGCCTGCCCCAGGAACGCCTCTAACCTGATCTCCATTTTATCTGAGCACATTAATGCATCTGGATCATTTTAGTTACATACATTAGTGTCTCACTTACTAAAGTGTGTTAGCCAGTTATATTGTACTGGTGCACATTAGGGCTAATGTGATTTAGCACACATTAGACAACACAAGCCCCATTATTCTCGGTGGAGTTTATTTACTAACTATGTCCTTAATTCTGTAGTTCTGTGTGGCTTTTAAATACAAGCTCTCTGCCTGAAAGCTCTTAAAGAGGTTTTGGTTTTCATTTTTAAAAGCTAATTCTTTTTCTGTACTGCAAAGTGGGAATTTTTGTGGTGTTGGGCAAAGCTCTGTTAGTTACAGTTCATTGTTTTTGTTCCAGCTACCCATTCACAGCTAGCTCTTTGTAGCCACTGATCTCATCAGGTGTTATATCCCTCCCTACCCATCTCAGCTCCCACCCACCCTATGTGAGCATTCTTGCTTTATAGGGCAAATCCCCAATTAGCTTCACACAGGGACATAGAATAGCGCTGTTAGAACAAATTTAAAAGAGGCTAACTGTTTTTTCTCTTAAAGGACAGCTGAGGAAAAGGTAGGGACTTTGGTAGGTCTTTCTCTTTTACTTCAACAGGTACCAAAGCTCCACCAACTAAACAATGGCTGGGAAAAATTGTATTGCCAAAGCTGTTGCCCCCATTATAGCTTCTACCTCTGTCCAGATGGAGATTCCACATACTGAAGCTCCCAGGAAACAAGTGGAGGAGTTCAGAGAAGAGGCAGCGAGGCTGAGTGGGAAATTCATTGATGAGATGCTTCTTGAAACATCCAAGCTCTCTGATAGAGGTGAAGATGGGAGGCTACAGAATGAAGAAAGTTGGACATAAGTCACCAGAGCCTAGAGAATCAACACTCCAACTCCTCCAGCCCTTGAATTGAAGAACCATTATGCATCCCTGGAAGTGAAGGAGGTGAAAGCAACCCAGAAAAGGGAAGAATCAGAACTCGAGCACCCCAAAGTTGCAGAATCAGTGACCACAAGGAAGTGAAGGGTAGTAGTGGTTGGTGACTCTCTTCTGAGGGATACTGAGGCATCCATCTGCTGACCAGACTTGATGTCCAGAGAGGTATGCTGTCTGCCAGGTTCCAAAATCTGAGATGCTACAGAGAGTTTGCCAAGACTCATCAAGCCTATTAACTATTATCCGATGTTCCTCATCCATGTTGGCACAACTGATACTGCTAGGTATCCCTCTGAGCATATCAAGAATGACTTCATGGCTCTGGGACAGAGGATGAAGCAGTTAGGGGCGCAGGTGGTGTTCTCTTCAATCCTCCCTGTTGAGGTTAAAGGCCGAGGCAGAGAATGTTGCATCCTGGAGATGAATGCATGGCTGTGTGGATGGTGTCATCGAGAGTGTTTTGGTTTCCAGGATCATGGGATGCTGTTCCAGGGGTTGCAGACCAAAAATGGTCGACGTTTCTTAAGTACCAGACTGGCTGACCTTCTGAAGAGGGCTTTAGACTAGATTCATTGGGGATGGGTGAAGAAAGCCCCCAGGTAAGTAAAAGCCCTCAGGTAAGTGAAACATTAGATGCCTTTGTAGAAATGGTTAAAAGGGGCAACATCTGGAAAGCGGTGTGCATAAATACCCGTAGCATGGGAAATAAGATCCCAGATGCTGAGGCTTTAATGGAAGAGGCTGACTTGGATTTAGTGGTGGTTAGAAACATGGTTCGCGGACAAACATAACTGGGATGTAATTATGCCAGGCTATACTATATTCAGAAAGGACAGGGTAGGAAGAAGGGGAGAAGGAGTGGCGCTGGATGTAAAAAATAATATTAAAGCTATAGAATTACAAGGCTTTAAAGGGAGAGAGGAGGCACTGTGGGTTAAACTATAAAGAGGGAAAGGGAAATCCATTTGCATTGGCGTGATATACAGTTCCCCCTCACAGGGAGAAGAGGTGGATGGAGATTTAATAGAAGACTAACGCAGCATTGCCATGAAAGGAGAAATACTACTGATAGGTGATTTCAATATGCCGGATGTTGACATATCCCTGCTGCAGTGTCATCTAGAAGTAAGGAGACCCTGGATTCTCTACAGGGAGACCTATTCAGGCAATTGGTAACAGACCCCACACGTGAAGGGGCCATAATGGGCTTGGTGCTTACCAATGGTTAAAGTGTTTCTGATGATATAGTGGGAGATCATTTTGCATCCAGTGATCACCAGATGGTGTGGTTCAGTATTAGGATTAGGACTGATAAAATCCATTCAAAAGTGAGGGTCTTAGGAAAGCTAACTTTGCCAAGATAGGACAATACCTTAAGGAGTTGTTAGCGGGATGGGAACAGATGGGGGAGAAGAAAAACAGTGGGCAAAACTGAAAGGGGATATTTTAAGGGCAACAAACCTTTTTGTTAGAAAGGTAAATAAATGTAAAAGGAAAAGGAGGCCGCTATGGTTCTCAAAAGAAGTAGCTGTAAAGATGAAGAAAAAGAGGGAGGCCTTCAGAAAGTACAAGAGATCACAGAAAGAGGAAGACAGGCATCTATATTTGGAAAAAACTTGGAGAAGCTAGCAAAGTAGTCAGGAAAGCAAAGATACAAAAAGAAGAAGAAATAGCCAAAGCAATGAAATAGGGGGATAAGACATTTTTCAGATATGTTAGTGAGAAGAGGAAGGGCAAAAGTGGTATTGTCAGACTCAAGGGTGCAGGGGAGGAATATGTAGAAGCTGATAAGGATAAAGCGGAATTGCTTAACACATATTTCTGTTCTGTGTTCACAGATGAAGAACCAGGAGCAGGACCTCAGAAAACACCCACAAACAGGAACAGAAGCGAGGGACATCTTGAACAATTTTCAAGACTGTGTTCGTGAGAACTAACTAAACTAAAAGTAGATAAAACAATGGGACCAGATGGGGTACATCCAAGAATATTAAAGGAACTTAGGGATGTTCTAGTTGCTCCACTGACTGACCTTTTCAATGCTTCTTTGTAGTTGGGAGTGGTCCCAGAGGATTGGAGAAAGAGACATGTGGCCCCTTTACACAAAAGCAGAAGTAAGGATGAGGTTGAAAACTACAGGCCGGTTAGTCTAACTTCTGTGGTGAGTAAATTCTTGAAAATGCTGCTAAAAGAGAGAAAAGTGATGTTTCTGGAGTCCAATGGATTGCAGGATTCGAGGCAGCAAGGATTCACCAGAGGCAGGTCTTGTCAGACAAATCTGATTGATTTGTCTGACAAGACATGCAATGAAGCTACAGGGTAACCTATTTAAGACTAATAAGAGAAAATATCTTTTTCACTCAACGTGTAATAAAACTCTGGGTTTAAAATAGGTTTGGACAAGTTCCTGGAGGAAAGGTCCATAAATCATTATTAAAAGGGACCCAGCTACGGAACATGGGGAGTGGCTATTTTCCAAGATGGCGGCAGTGAGGAATTGAGCCATAATGCCTAAACAGAAAGGTAAGCCTAGAGTTTTTCCCACGGAGCCTACGCCTGCCAGTGTGGGGCCCATGGATCGATATGTCAGGCTCACCGAGAATCAGATCGGGGAGATCCAAGCAGGCTTGGTAGCGCCGGCTGAGAAGCTTGCAGTGTCTTCCGCCTTGGATGTGTCTCTTTCCCATAATGGGCATGCTCCTCCTGCTGTTCCGGGCCTTCCAGTGACCCCTCCGGCAAGTGGATTTGCAGCCCTTCTTGTTGAGGCAGAAGCTGCGAGTCTGGAGCGGAGCGCGACGAAGGTAGATCCCGGTGGTCAGCCGATTGAGATCTTGGCTGCAGGCTCAGGAGAGTTTCAATCTGCGGAGATTGCTGATTCCACTCGTGGACTGAGTGGTACGGGTGGAGTGAAGACTTCGCTGGGGGCGGCAATGTCTGAATCTCCATTTTCCTTTACCTTTTCGCGTCCTGCCTTGGTGACTCTGGACAATATATGGGAGGCGATAGCTCAACTTCCTCAGGTAGTAAGTCAACAGTTGGCTCTATCCACTTCTAGGATTTCTAAACTGGAGGAAACTTTCTCTAAACTAGATAATGAGATGGTGGAGATAAAAGGGAAAGTAGAAGTTTCTGATGAGAAGCTATTGCAGGTTTCTGATGTGTTTGTATCCTTGGTTAAAGATAATATGGCTTTAAGAGCAAAGAGAGTCATTGGAAAATGCTGCCAGGTCTTCAAATATTTGACTTTTGAATTTTCCGGTTGTTCCTGCGGTGGCTCCTTTTGACCTTTTTAAGAAATATCTCCAGGAGTCACTATTGGTACCGTCTGACTTGATGCCTCCAGTATCGAAAGCTTATTAATTGCCAGTGGGTAGAAAAGATGGGAAGATCGCTGTTGGGACTTTAGAGATGGACTTTCTCAATGTCTCTGCTCTACTTCAATCTCCCAAGGAAGATGAACTGTCTGTTTCCACCTTTTTAGTAACATTTGCTCTGCTATCGGACAGAGAACGGCTCCTCAACTTATATTATAAAAAAGAGCTAACCTGTTTATGGGTAAGAAAATATCGATTTTTCCAGATGTTGCCAGAGAAACTCAGAAAAGATGTAAATCTTTTCTACTGTTACGTCCTGGGGTGATTCAGATGGGAGCATCTTTTGTGCTAAGATTTCCTTGTAAGTGTATTGTTGTTTTCCAATTGCAAAAATATGTTTTCTTTCAGCCTGAAGATTTGTCTTCCTTCATTAGCACTCATATTGTTACATCCTCACCCTCTTGAGTGGTTCCTCATTTATTTATAAGATGTTTCTTGGACCTCTGCCTCCACTTGTTTTTGATGTTTATAACTGTTTCCTTTGAGATATCACTGGGGGGCGGGGGAGGGTCTCCTGCCCTCAGTGTGTTTGTTTATGCTGCTTCCCCTTCATTGAGGACCTTAGATACCCTTGCTAAATTTCTTTGTGTGCTTCCTTATATTTTTCTATGCAAGTTTGTATCTTTGCTGTACAAGCAGTGTTGCTTGATTTATTGTTAAAAGCCTATAAATATAAAATAAAATTTAATAAAACCCCAGCTACACTAACAGCTTTTACTACATCCTCCGGTAACAAATTCCAGAGTTTGATTACACGCTGAGTGAAAAGATATTTTCTCTTATTAGTCTTAAATAGGTTACTCTGTAGCTTCATTGCATGTCCCCTAGTCTTTTTATATTCTGATGATGTAAATAATCGATCTGCGTTTACCCATTCCACTCCATTAATTAATTTATAGACCTCTATCATATCTCCCCTCAGCCGTATCTTTTCCAGGTTGAAGAGCCCTAAAAAGTTTAGCCTCGCTTTATAGGGGTATCCTTCCATCCCCTTTACCATTTTGGTGGCTCTTCTCTGTACCTTTTCTAATAATGCTATATCTTTTTTAAGATACGGCGACCAGAATTGCACACAATATTCAAGGGGCGGTCGCACCATGGAACGATACAGAGGCATTATAATATATTTTGTTTTGTTTTCCATTCCTTTCCTTATGATACCTAACATTCTCTTTGCTCTCTTGGCTGCCACTGCACACTGGGCAGAGGGTTTTAACATGTTATCCACAATGACCCCTAAATCTTTTTCCTGGGTGGTGGTTCCCAATGTGGAACCTTGCATCGTGTAACCATAGTTTGGGATGTTCTTTCTTAGGTGCATAACTTTGCACTTGTCCACATTAAATTTCATCTGCCATTTGGATGCCCAGTCTTCCAATTTATCAAGATCCCCTTGCAATTTCCCACAATCCTCTGGGTTTTAACAACTTTAAATAGTTTTGTGTCATCTGCAAATTTGATAACCTCACTCGTTATTCCCTTTTCCAGGTCATTTATGAATATGTCAAAAAGCAGCGGACCCAGCACAGATCCCTGGGGTACTCCACTATTCACCTTTTTCCATTGGGAAAATTGGCCATTTAGCCCTACCCTCTGCTTTCTATCTTGTAACCAGTTCCTGATCCATAATAGTATATCACCTCCTATCCCATGACTTTTTAGGTTTGCCAAAAGTCTGTGATGAGGGACCTTGTCAAAGGCTTTCTGAAAGTCCAGATACACTATATCAACTGACTCACCTTTGTCTATCTGATTATTCACACCTTCAAAAAAACATAACAGATTAGTAAGACAAGATCTTCCTACATGCTGAGTAATTTTGTTCTTTATGATGGTTTCTACCATTTTTTCCGGTACTAATGTCAGGCTCACTGGTCTGTAGTTTCCCGGATCACCCCGTGAACCCTTTTTAAAAATTGGCGTTACATTGGCGATCCTCCAATCTTCAGGTATTACAGATGATTTTAATGATAGTTCACAGATTACTAATAGCAGGTCTGCAAGATCATATTTTAGTTCTTTCAACACCCTTGGATGTATTCCATCCAGTCCAGGTGATTTGCTACTCTTCAGTTTATCAAATAGTTGTAATACATCTTCCCAGTGTAGTGATATGTCTTTCAATTCTTCTGCAGAATCACCTTTAAATACCACTTCAGTCATGGGTAACATCCATACATCTTCCTCAGTGAAGACCGATGCAAAGAATTCATTCAGTCTCTCCACTATAGCCTTGTTCCCTCTTACTGCCCTCTTTACCCCTCTATCATCTAATGGTCCAACTGACTCTCTCAGAGGTTTTCTACGAATGTACCTGAAAAAGTCTTTATTATGCGTTTTTGCTTCCGCAGCAAGTTCCTTTCAAATTCTCTCTTTGCCTGCCTTATCAATGCCTTGCATGTAACTTGCCAGTGCTTGTGCTGTTTCCAGTTTTCGTCATTTGGCTCTTTTTTCCATTTCCTGAAGGATGCTTTTTTGGCAACAACAGCCTCTCTAACCTCACCTTTAAACCATGCTGGCAGTTTTTTGGACTTCCTTCCACTTTTCTTAAAGCATGAAATATGGAAATATTTCTTTACAGAAAGAGTGATAGATGTGTGGAATAGTTTTCCCGTAGAGGTGGTAGAGACGAGGACAGAATTTGAATCCAAAAAACACATGGAACAAACACAGGATCTCTAAAAATAAAAAGGGGACTATTGTAGCTAATATGGAAGGGCAGACTAGATAGGCCATGTGGTCTTTTTCTGCTATCATGTTTCTATGTTTCTATGTCATGTTTCTATGTTTAATTCATATTAATGCATCTTAGCATGTGTTAACATGTTATTACATTAGGCCCTTAGACAATGAAAGGGGCCACATTTTGAAAGTGGTAGACTTATCAACCGATAACGCTAAATTATACTGTATTCATTTATTGCATTTGACTATTGATTGCATATTCATACACAGTGGATGAACACTAGGAATGTGGACAGCCAAAAAAGTTTGGTTTGTGCTTATTTTAGACAAAATGTTTCCTGATTTTTGGGCATTTTTCATGTTTGACTCCCTCATTTTTTTAGGCCTGCATTATTTATTTATTTAAACGTATTTCTATACCGCCTTATCCTGCAATCAAGGCGGTCTGAACAGCAAACAATCAATAAGATACAGTGTATAGTGTGCACATGCAGTGAGTAGTGTATGCGTGTGAGTGTGTCTGGACATTGATTCTTGTGGTGCTATTTACAGCGTGCGCTATTTACAATGCTATGGGTATCAGTTCCTTGCTTAATTACAATTATAGTGACATGTGGGGGGAATTGAGGTGTCTGTTACATGGTTTAAGTAATGTCACCGTAGTGTTCTATGAAGAGGGTTGTCTTCAGTAGTTTCCTGAGCTCCTTAAGGTCTGTTGTTGAACGCAGTTCGTCGGGGAGGGCGTTCCATATTGTTGGTGCAGCCTTTGATAAGGCTCGTTTTTCGGGGTCCTTGCGTACCCTGTTGATATCTTTAGGTGTGTTGACACGGTTGGATGTGCCTCTTCTTCTCGGTCTTGTGCTGTTGTCTGGTTATATGAGTGGGTGTAGGCTGAAAGCTGATGATTGATGTTTGATTTGAAAATGTTTATGATTGTCTTGTATCTAATGCAGGCACTGATAGGCAGCCAGTGGAGCTCTTTTAGGGGGTGTGTGATGTGTTCTTGTCTTGTGGTGCCAGCAATTATGCGTGCTGCAGTGTTTTGTGCCAGTTGCAATGGTCTTAGTGTCTGTTTCATTAGTCCTAGATAGATTGGGTTGCAGAAGTCTAGGATTGGGGTTATTAGTGCTTGACAAACTGTGCGGAAGTGTTCCTGAGAGAGGAGGGGCTTGAGGTGTCGTACTAGTCTCATCCTGTGGTATGCATTTTTGGTGGTTCTGCTGACGTGGGACTGAGGTTAAGTTCTTTGTCCATTGTCACTCCGAGGTATTTCACTTCTGATTGTATGCGTATGGTTGTGGTGCCTATCTTGATGTCACGGAGGGGGGGGGGATGAAGTCGGAGTTTCGTGTGATGATTAGCGCCTCGGTCTTGCTGTAGTTTATGGTCATGTTGTTGTCTTGAAACCAGGTGTTCATGTGTGTGAGACATTCTATTATCTTGGTGTGGTCTGGGTTGTTGAGGGTGATTGGTGTGTATATCATTATGTCGTCTGCATAGATTGTGTATTTTATCCCGTGCTCTTTTATGATGTTGCATATTGGTTGGATGTAGATGTTGAATAAGAGAGCTGATACATGACTTTTATGGGTCGGGATTTATTTATTTATTAACATTTTTTATATACCGCACTATTCATTATCAGCGCGGTTTACATGGAACAAGAAAACTTCAGACAAGTTACATTTACCTGGTTATTACATATAACAGGAAAATTAACTTGGATAACAGGAGCAACTATTTACAACAAAAACAACAACAACAACAAGAGAAACTATTTACATACAAGTGTCATATTGTCTGAAAAGTGTACTATTAATCTAGTAAAGTAGTGTAATGTGTTGTTGAGTCAGGGAAGATTATGTGGTCGGAGGGTAATTATTGCTATTTGGGTGTAACTGTATTTCTTTGTTCTCTGGAAAGTATTTGAGGAAAAGGTGATGTTTCAGGGCCTTCTTGAACTGGATGAGATCAGAGATGGCCCTAATGTGTGCTGGAAGGGTGTTCCAAAGTTTTGGAGCACATAAACTGAAGGCTCGGCTTGCTGTTGTAGAGTTGTATCTTAAAATTTCCTTTGGTACAATTAGCATATTTAGTTCCGTGGTTCTTCTTAGTCTGTTAGGTGTGATTGGTTGGATCATCTCAGATAATGAGGTGGGGGCGAGACCTTTGTAAGCTTTAAAGGCCAGGAGCAGAGTCTTGAAAGTGATTCTCGCTTGAATAGGAAGCCAATGTAGTTGTTTTAGAAGGGGTGTTACATGTTCTCTTTTGGGTACTCCAAAAAGCACTCTTGCTGCACTGTTCGAGGCGAGTTGAAGAGGGTTTAAGATAGATTGAAGAAGCCCTTGTAGTATGGAGTTTGAGTAGTCAAAATGGGGAATGATTAGAGCCTGGTAAACAGTACGGAAATCGTCCGGATCAATCAGTTGCCGGAGATGTCTGAGGGAGCGGATCTTGAAATAAACTGCCCTTACTGTGTTGGATATGTGAGTCTTCATGTCCAGATTTTGATCCAGAGTCACTCCTAGGTATCGGATATGGGATTTTACTTGAAGCTTGGCATCTTGAACTTCCAGGAATGTAGGTGGTATGAAATTCGTGTTCCTTGAGATAAAGAGAACTTCCGTTTTTTTATGTTGGATTCTGAGATTTTGAGTCAGTAGCCAATTTGATATGGAATTAAAACAGTTGGTTAAGGGGGTGAGGTCCATCTTATCTATGCAGAACGGCATATATAATAACACGTCATCAGCATATATCATACAGTTGACATTAAAAGATCTGATGATGTTACATATAGGTTGCATGTATATGTTAAATAGTAATGATGATAGAGAGGATCCTTGCGGGACTCCTTGTCCTTGATGAAACGGATCTGATGTTTCCCCATTTGATCGCACATGCTGCCATCTACCTGACAGGTATGAGTTACACCATTCGAGTGCGTTTCCACAGAACCCTTGAACCCTTGAACCCTTCTATTTTAGGCGGATAATAAGAAGCTCGTGACAAACCGAATCAAAAGCAGCCGCAATATCCAAAAAGATGAGAACAAAACCCTGTCGGATGTTGTCAATACCAGAGTTTAGGCTATTGAGGAGGGTGGTAAGGAGCGTCTCGACCCCATGAGATTCTCTGAATCCATGTTGACAAGTATCCAAAGGCGCTTCAGCGTCAATGTGGTCTTGCAGCTGCCTGTAGACTATTTTTTCAATTATTTTTGCAAGCGTAGGTATGCTGGAAATGGGTCTGTATGAGTCTGTTTTTTGTGGATCTAACTTGAGGTTTTTCAGTAATGGTCTGATGGATGTCTGTTTGAGAGCAGCAGGGGATGAGCCAGTGTCAAATGATAGCCTTATAATCTTGGATATTATTGGAGCGAGATCTTTGCGAAGATCCTTTATCCAGAAGGCTGGGCAAGAATCGGTGTGTGCTGTGGACAAGTTGAGAGATGAGATAATGTCTTCAATCAGCTTCAAAGAGGGAGTAGTGAATGATACTAAAGGAGTTGGGTGCCCTTGAATAATTGGGGCAGAGGGTATTGCAATTTTATTTGTGCGTCACATCTTAGATTGTATGTAAGTAGCGTATTCTTGCGGGTTGATTTCACGCTGGTGCTCAGGTGATGGTTCCTTGGCTAGTTTCTTGACTAGACTAAACAGGTCGTGGGGTTTATTTAGAGCACGTCTCAGGGTGTCTGTGTGGTACTGTTTCATTTTTTCTGAAATGGATTTGTGGTGAGCGTCAAGATGTTGCATGTATGCAGTCTGGTTGCTGTTGGTGTGTGACCTCCTCCATCTCTTCTCAAGCTTTCATAGTAATTTTAGAGATTCTTTCAGCTCTAATGTGAACCATGGGGCTGTTGCTTTTTTCCTGAGGACCTATTCTTAGGTGGGTGCGAGGCAATGAAGTTGAGTCTGTTGTTCCAACAGGTGATAATCTCTTCCAAGTTTAGGGATGTGTTGGGCCCAATCTTGACCTGTTTCTGTCTGTCCATTAGGTAAGAGTGGAACCACTTCAGTGTGGCTCCATGTAGTCCGATGTTCTGTAGTCTTGCTAGGAGTGTTCCGTGGTCAACTGTGTCAAATGCTGATGATAGGTCAATGAAGATCATGAGTATTCCATTCTTGCTGTTGTCTATGAGGTGTAGTATGTCATTAAAGAGGTATAGCAGGAGTGTTTCAACTCCATGGTTGGGGCGGAAACTGTGTTGGTTGTGGTCGAGTTGTGCATGGTTGTCGATGTGGTCTTGTAGTTGATGTTGTACCACTTTCTCAATAATCTTAGCCAGTAGGGGGATGCTTGAGATGGGTCTGTAGTCTGCTGGGTTGTTTTTGTCGACTGCTGATTTCTTCGGGATTGGTCTTATTGTGGCGAGTTTTAGCTGGTCTGGCATGATACCTTGTGTTAGAGAACTTTTCACCATGTTGTGTATGGTGTGGATGAAGTTTGACTTTGTCATTTTGATCCATGTGACTGGGCATGGGTCTGTTGGGGCCGTGCTTGTGTTGAGGGCGGTGATGATGTGTGAGAGCTGCTCTGTGGATGGGTTGCTGAATTTGTCCCAAGTTTTTCTTGGGGTGGTGGTTGGTTTGGTGCTTGTGTTAGTATTCCTTCGTGGAGCTGAGTGGAATTTGTCTTGGATGTGGTCTGCGAATGTTTGTGGGTCTATTTGCACTTCATAAGAACATAAGAACATAAGATATGCCATACTGGGTCAGACCAAGGACCATCAAGCCCAGTATTCTGTTTCCAACAGTGGCCAATCTAGGTCATATG
This sequence comes from Ichthyophis bannanicus, assembly GCA_033557465.1. Classification (NCBI taxonomy): domain Eukaryota; kingdom Metazoa; phylum Chordata; class Amphibia; order Gymnophiona; family Ichthyophiidae; genus Ichthyophis; species Ichthyophis bannanicus. Next base: position 296,116,931 of record CM066041.1, read on the forward strand.
TACCTAGCAGTTTCCCCAAGAGACACAAGTTCCACAATGCTTGTACTGGGTCAAGCATTGATATCTTCAGTCACTTCTTAATAATGGTTTATGGACCTTTCCTCCAGGAACTTGTCCAAACCTTTTTTAAACCCAGCTACACTAACAGCCTTTACTACATCCTCCGGTAACAAATTCCAGAGTTTGATTACACGTTGAGTGAAAAAATATTTTCTTTTATTAGTCTTAAATAGTTTACCCTGTAGCTTCATTGCATGTCCCCTAGTCTTTCTATATTCTGATAACGTAAACAATCGATCTACGTTTACCCGTTCCACTCCGTTCATTAATTTATAGACTTCTATCATATCTCCCCTCAGCCGTCTCTTTTCCAGGTTAAAGAGCCCTAACCTTTTTAGCCTTTCTTCATAGGAGTATCCTTCCATCCCCTTTACCATTTTGGTGGCTCTTCTCTGAACCTTTTCTAAAATCGCTATTTCCTTTTTAAGATACGGCGACCAGAATTGCACACAATATTCAAGGTGTGGTCTCACCATGGAACGATATAGAGGCATTATAATATCTTTTGTTTTATTTTCCATTCCTTTCCTTATCATACTTAGCATTCTATTTGCTCTCTTGGCCGCCGCTGCACACTGGGCCGAGGGTTTTAACATGGTATCTACAATGACGCCTAAATCTTTTTCCTGGGTGGTGGTTCCTAATGTGGAACCTTGCATCGTGTAACCATAGTTTGGGTTGTTCTTCCCTAGGTGCATAACCTTGCACTTGTCCACATTAAATTTCATCTGCCATTTTGATGCCCAGTCTTCCAATTTATCAAGATCCTCTTGCAATTTTTCACAATCCTCTTGGGTTTTAACAACTTTAAATAGTTTTGTGTCATCTGCAAATTTGATAACCTCACTCGTTATTCCACTTTCCAGGTCATTTATGAATATGTCAAAAAGCAGCAGACCCAGCACAGATCCCTGGGGTACAACACTATTCACCTTTCTCCATTGGGAAAATTGGCCATTTAGCCCTACCCTCTGCTTTCTATCTTTTAACCAGTTCCTGATCCACAATAGTACACTGCCTCCTATCCCATGACTCTTTAGTTTTGCCAAAAGTCTCTGATGAGGGACCTTGTCAAAGGCTTTCTGAAAGTCCAGATACACAATATCAACCGACTCACCTTTGTCCACCTGTTTATTCACTCCTTCAAAAAAACATAACAGATTAGTAAGAAAAGATCTTCCTTGTCTAAAGCCATGTTGGCTGTCTCCCATTAGGTTGTGACTATCTACATGCTGAGTAATTTTATTCTTTATGACGGTTTCTACCATTTTTCCTGGTACTGACGTCAGGCTCACTGGTCTGTAGTTTCCCGGATCACCCCTGGAACCCTTTTTAAAAATTGGTGTTACATTGGCGATCCTCCAGTCTTCAGGTTCGCTGTCGGATTTGTTCTCCTTAGTGAGTGTTTTCACAATTTCGAAGAGCTCTCTCGGTTTGTTGTTTGATTTGAGTATGAGGTTGGTGTGGTATTCTCTCTTTGTTTGGTTGATGAGATCGTTGTACTCTTTTTGTTTTGCTAAGTATAGAGTCTGTTTGTTGGTAGACTTGGTGTGTCTCCATTGCTGTTCTAACTTCCTGAGTTCTCTTTTTTTGATCCGTATGGTTTTTGAGTACCAGGGTGTGTGATGTGCCCTAGTGTGGTGATCTTTCTTGGGTCTGTGTTTGGTGGCTTTGGAGGCTGCATTGATGATGCTGTTCCATTTTCTGATTTGATCATCTAAATCTTCTTCTTCCGTACTCAGGTGCGGTATCATGTCCTTGAGAAATTGGTCCTTGTTAAAGCTTTTAAATCTTCTTTGTGCTGTTGGTTTGTCTAGGTTTTTGTCATGGTTTTGTCCTTGTGGCATGACCTTTGTTTTGATTATGTGATGGTCTGACCATGGGACGGGGGTGACATCTGGTGTAGATATGTTACCATTGTCTGTTAGAAAATTGGGTGCGAATATGAGGTCTGGTGGTGATCCGTGTTTGTGTGTTGGTGTGTTGACCATTTGGGTGTATTGTAAGAATCCCATAGCTTGTAGGAAGACTTCTGCGTCCTTTGTGTTGGAGGATTTTAGGTTGAAGTCTCCTAGTAGTAGCAGGGGTTTGTTGCTGGTGTTGAAGGCACAGACCTCCTCTAGAGTGGATGCTAGTTCGTCTGGTGGTGCATTCGGGGCTCTGTAGGTGAGGCAAAGTGCCATCCATTTGTTTTCCACAGTGATGGTGTTGCATTGGTTGGTGTTTGATGAGCTTCGTGACTTGAATCTTAGGCTGTTCCTTGCAAGGATCAGGACCCCTCCTCCTCTTCATTGTGTGCATGGGCAGTTGAATGCTGTGTATGTGGTTGGTACTAGCTGATTAAGTAGCACATTATCGGTGGGGGTGAGCCATGTTTCAGTAATGCACAGTATATCGGGTTGATGCTCTTCTATGTGGTCTGCTATTGTGTTAATTTTGTTTCTTATGGATCTGGCGTTGATGAGCTTGATTGTGATCATAGTCGGGTGCTTAGTTGAACCTTCGCTTTGTTTGGGTTTGTTTGTGTGTTGGGTTTGTGTCTGTTTTGCCTCCTGTGCTTGGGGGTCTTGATTGTGTTCCAGTGTGTGTACTGTGGGTGTGTGAAGAGTTGTGCTGGCTGCCATGGAGTGCTTGTTATTAGGGTGTGGTTGGTTGCCTGGTGTGGTAAGAGATGGGTGAGGAGGAGGCTGATGGGCAGAATTCATGTTTACATTCTTATGCGGTCAGAGTTTGGTAGATGTTGCACTTACTTTGCTCTGCTGGTGTTGTCTTTCTTGTCTTCGATGTCTGAGTTTGGTTGCTGCTTGTGGCTCTTGCAGCGTCGGGTTGTGGTTGTTTCTGTGGCTGCACTGGGGTGCCATGCCTAAGGGCCCTCAGGTTCGTTCCTCAGGCACGGTTCTGTCAGGGGTGGGTGGATTCTGCTGGGCTGGTGATTTTCGAAGGTGCTCCCGCCTCCGGGCGGGAGATCTGACTGCCTCTCCTGCTCAAGCCCTCTACCCCGAATCGGGGGAGCTGCTGAGCTGCGTCTGCGTTTGTTTCATTATAAGTATGCAAGAAATTAAAAAGGCACAGAATCGATTGTACATGCATTACTTTGTGGGTATACCTGCATACAAGCGATTGTACACACTTTAAATTTTTAGGCACCCAAACAAACCAGTCATGAATGCACATCCCTAATAAACACATAATCACACCATAGACCTGTACTAGACCAACAGACTATAGACAGAGTGGAGGAGTGGCCTAGTGGTTGGGGCAAGGTATTTCAGGCTGGAAGGTCGGGGGTTCAAATCCCACTAGAGGACAGCAACCTTGGGCCAGAAGGACTGTGGTTTCTAGTCTCACAGGTGCTCCTTGTGATCTTGGGCAAGCCACTTAATCCTCCATAGCCCATGTTCCCTGTAAAATAGTTATCTCCAAGTTATAATGCCCTGTTCAATGTAACTTCAGTTTGTTCAATGTAAACCACACTGATGCAGAATAGCACAGTATATAAGAGAATGTAAATAAATAGATGCGACTATACACACATATACCCTATGGAGAAAATTTCCAATAGCTCCTGTGGTTGCACACAACATGAAGCACAAATTTAACATCTGCACTGTACGGTTAATTTTCAAAGGAAAGCCACCAAGACAATATTTCATTTTGAAAATTAGTTGGCATAAAGGAAGCATTTGACAAGCTGCCATATACTCTGAACGAATTGCCGATAGGGGCAAAACCGCATATGCACATTTGAAAATAGAACATTCTCATGAGAGTGATGTCATAAAGCCCATTTTACATGTGGAACAACCTCGTTATAAACTTGTGAGCTCAGATACACCCTTAAAACACAGCGTTCCCAAAGACTGCGTGTAAGTGCTCCCAGGGGTGTAGTTTGGATGGAGCAGAGGTGCATATATAGAATATATACCAAAATGTAAACCATCTTCAGAGCAGATGTAGATTTATGAGTGTGGATTTGTGCATTATTGGGGCTGGTTCTGATATTCTTTTTTTGTAAAGCCACATAGGAACCTAGATGGCTAGATACCATGATATGAAATTCCCCCCGACATGATGTTCCTCCCTCAGCATAAACACACTCCTGCACAAGCCTCCTTTTAAGCCACCTGTGTGCTCTTTTCCCCGGACCAGAGAGGGATATTTTCAGCCAAGTTTATTTACCTGGTTGAATAACTTTGGAAATTGCTCTTGGTGACACATAATCTGGACTCATGCTTACGTGGTAACACAGACGAGCACAACCGTCTACTACAAATGCTCACACAAAAGCAGGCGTGTAGGGTATGCACCGCTCACACACATGTGCTTCCTCTAACCAAACCTAAACTGAGGTTCACGTCACACCTCCGGTTTCTCCACATTTGCCAGTGGTTGCCATTTCACTGACTCTTTAATCAAAGGCAGTCAATAATTTATATTTCTCTTGCAGTTCATCAAATATTTATCCTTCTTAGCCCTGGCAAACCACAGGAGGGAGGGGGAATAAGGCAGTCGGGTGGAGTTAAGTAAGGAACAAGGAAGTGTCGGTGGCTTTTGAGGTTTAGATTAGGAAAAGAGGAAAGAAAATAGCACAAGAAGGAACCTCAAGAGTTCATCTTGGTGCGCTCTCTGGCCAATATTCTAACTTTCTACTGTCAGGTCACAAACTTCAACACCTTGAGCTATTAAAAATGAAATAACAGTTGGGGATTCTACTATTGACTCTAGGGAAGCCCATAGCTCTGTTGGAACTAGCGTTCCTCAGTAGATGGTGATAGGAAATAGCACAGGAGCAGTTGAGTGTACACTGTAAATCCCTCAGTTTTAGTCTCTTCCAGCTGTAGACAATGTTTGGGAGTACTAGCAAGGCACAGCTCATAACGTCTTTGAGCCCTGGGATCTTTGTGGAATAACAGGCAACCATAACTGAAGAATTGCTCCCATTTCTTCAATCTGAGTCATTCCCAGGAGGAGGCATTGTAAGAAATACTGGCCGGATAGAGAATAGTTAGGGCACTATAGCCACAGGGTTCTGGTGCTACAGCTGAAAGTTGCATAGCTGAATAGCCTTACAGAGGGCGGGTTACTTACTACACGCTGCTGTTGTGTGAGCGACCAGGGGAAGGAAGATAAAGAATCGGCATGTTTTTCGAAAATTCCATATATGGGTGCAATTTTACTACCCTGACTTAATCATATCCTCTTTGTACCCCAGTGAAATATCCACACGCTACGGAAGCCTGAGTGTTGTTTAGCCATGTAGAGGGGGGTAATTGTCAGCCAGGCCCTGCTTATTCGGTATCTGACTTTGAAAAACGCAGACTACAGAAATTTTCTATAGAGCAAGGATCACCTTCAAGCATTCTGCTGGCTACCTAAGGCTGCCAGATGTTCCTGGTGTTTGAAGATTGTCGCCGATTTTCAAGCTGTGCCCCTGATTTCCACCTGTTTGCCAGCCTCCTGTCCCTGATTCCAGCAATACAAACAGAGGGGGTAGAAAACCATTTTTATTTTCAATTTGGTGATTTGTATATGTCAGTTTTTAAAGTTTACACCCATTCTCTTTACATTTTGCACAGTGTGGGGGAAATGCATCGCTGTTTCTACTTCTCTGTCGATTTGTCTGCGTGGAAGTGATAATGTCGCTGTCATGGGATGGATATATGGGGGGGGGGGAGACTCCTCTTCCCTGCTCCACTTCTTGTTGCTCCAACCAAGAACTAAATTGTCCCTTCCTTCCCTCCCCCCTTTCCGATGTGTCCCAGATTTGCCTGCAAAATATCTGGTAACCTTGTGGCTACCTGTTCCTTTAAGCTGAAGCAGGCTCTTTGGAACGCCCCCTTGATCAGCGTTCCCAATGGCAAGATGACGGCAGTGACATCATGACATGGGTCTGTTAATCACATTATGGGAGTGTGGGACTTCCGAGAAATACAGAAACCTAATACTTCGTGCTTTTGAAACTGGACGACTGAGATGAAGGATACTAGGTTTTGCTCTCAGCTGTGCAATCAAAAAACAAACTTGGCAATGCAAAGCCAAACAAAATCTGCTTTCCTCCTTCTGAACTGCACCCCAGTGACAAGTGCATGGGAGGTAATGTGTTCACTGACTGTACTAGATGTAGAGAAGCAAATGTGTAAAGTGTCGTGGGTTTAGGTTGACAAAACTAACAAAATTAAGCATGTCAAGGCTGCTACTGGCCATTAAATATTGGGTTCTTAGGGTTACATTGGGTGTAATTTAATAACAGGTCTCTTAAGAACCCAATATTTAATGACCAGTAGCAGCCTTGAAATGGCAGTGCTGTGTGGAAAACCCGAGTTTAATTCCTGGATCAGATCTTCTGCTCCCTACATTGACTGGAGCTAGAGATGCTGAGTAGGCAGTGTTCACAGCTCCTGGGGAAAAGTAGTCGCAGTCATTCCACAACAGTGACACCTTGTGGCCACACTTAGTAAAGGTTCACATTATTGAGGCAGTCACATTTTGTGGCCTCTTTCCAAGAACTGTTGCTATGAAGGCAGGGTTGAGTTGGGGGTTGAGGGACTTTATAAAATAGGGAAAAATAATCCCTGAGCAGTTGAGAATGAAGGCTCATGGGACCATTGCCCAGAAGCCAGCTTTGAGCTAGATGTGAAATTTTGTTTTACCTTCAAGTTTTTAGACATTATTTCTCTCTGATTAGATATACACACTACATTTGGCTCACACCTTTCAGTAGGTAGCTTAAGGCAAGTTATATTCGGGTACAATAGCTATCCCTACTCCCAGTAGAGCAGGTTCCAATCTAAGCTTGCATAGGAGGTAGGAGAGATTTAAGTGACTTGTTTAATGTCACAAAGAAGCTCAGTGAAATCAAAACCTGATGCTCGAATCACTAGGCTACGTCACCACTCAATTAAGTAATAATATCAAATCACACCTAGGGGATGTTTATTTTTAATGACCTAATTCAGAACTCTTGTGATATGACATGTGATTGCTGCTTAAGGATAGATACTCTCATTATGTTTTTCACAAATGGAAAACAAATGACAGTGGGGATATTTTTCTAGTCACAAGGCAGGAATGCCACATAGTCATTGCATAATTGAAATCTACATTGAGTATGAGGACCAATTTACAACAGTTAAAGAAAAGAAGCAAAAGTTTGAACTCAGAAAGACCTGGGTTCAAGTCCCACCTGAAGTGTTAGGCTGTTTAGGAGGACCAGGGCTGGGAATGCTGCAGAGGGAGTATGCATAGCCCCCAGGATAAGGGGGTCATATTCATCACACAATGGCGACATCTTGTGGTCAGATTTGGGACTCATGATTGCAGGGTCCCAGAAGGAGCTCTGTTGTATTTATTTATTTAACATTTCTTATATACCGCGCTATTTGTCATCAGTGCGGTTTACATTAAAACAATATAACACTTGGTCAGATACATTGGCCGTCGTTTACATAGAACAGGGGGTTTAACATGGAGATAAGCTTGGGGAAACTATCTACAATATGACTTCCAGCCAAAGATTATCACTACAATGAATACAGTAAGTAAGTTGGAAGGGAGCATAGAGGAGATGAAAAAAATCTTTGGGCACTTGTCAGTGAAAACAAGCACAAAGAAGCAAAAGAAAGTTCCAGGTAATAAAAAAAAAAGTAATTGCCCAACTGATTCAGGCTCAAGGCTCAGCCAGCCCAGAATTCTATTTCCACTAGTGGAAAGCAGAGGGTGAGAAGAAGGGCATTGCATAATTCCATAAACTAGGAAGTTGGTAACTTCCATAAGTAGAAGGTAAAGATTAGAAGGCACGGTTTTGTCAATCATATTCATGATCTCCCCTATGATAAATGAAATGTATTGGGATTATCCTTTATAAACAGTGGAATGAGGTGAGCCATCAGAGCATCAGCAACTAGAGATCTAGGGGGTGAGGCGGGACATCAATTTGTTTGGCCCCTTCAACCCAAAAGGCTGTAATTATAAGATTGCAAATTAATAATATTTTAATAAAATCAGTGGGCATTGATCTTCAGAAGGTAATTCTGTAAGGTGTTTTTATATCACATGTAGGACTTCATGTAGCCTAGTGGTTAAAGCAGAAGGATGGAAACCAGGGTTCAAATCCCACTGATGCTCCTTGTGGTCTTAAGCAAGTCACTATTGCTTCAGGTCAGGGAGACTTAACCAGTCCTTGGAACACACCTCACCAGTTAGGTTTTCAGAATAACCACAATGAATATGCATCAGAGAAATGAGCATTCAGTGGACACAGTGCAAGCAAATCTATCTTATGCATATTTATTGTGGTTATCCTGAAAACCCAACTGGCTAGGTATGTCTCAGGTACAAACTTATCATAAGCCTTTTAGGGACAATGAAATACCCACTGTCGCTGAATGTAACTTGTCTTGAACAGTTAGGTATGAGCTAAATACAGAAAATAATAAATGCAAAAAATATAAGCCAATTAAAGTCTTTTGTGTAGTAACCACTTGTTTTGTATGTTATTTTAGGGGTGATCCAGACAAATGTGACATCTGGGGAAACACACCTCTCCACCTTTCAGCAGCTAATGGTCATCTGAATTGTCTCTCCTTCCTTGTGTCTTTTGGGGCCAACATCTGGTGTCTGGACAATGACTACCATACTCCACTGGACATGGCCGCCATGAAGGGCCATATGGAAAGTGTGCGTTACCTGGACTCCATTGCTGCAAAGCAGAGTAGCCTCAACCCAAAGCTGGTGAGCAAGCTGAAGGACAAGGCGTTTCGAGATGCCGAGAGGAGGATCAAGGATTGCGTCAAGATGCAGAAGAAACACCATGAACGGATGGAGAAGAGGTACAGGAAGGAAATGTCAGACAATTCCGACACCATGAGCTTCTCCAGTTATTCCAGCAGCACAATCAGTAGGAAGCTTCACCACCTGTCCATCGTAACTTCTCTGCCATATTCCCAAGCCACCATCCATGGCACTGCCAAAGGTAAGACCAAAATTCAGAAGAAGCTGGAGAAGAAGAAACAAGTGGATGGGACGTTTAAGATCTATGAGGATGGAAGGAAAAGCGTCAGGTCATTGTCAGGTCTTCAGCTGGGAAATGATGTCATGTTTGTCAAACAGGGCACTCATGCTAGCCCAAAAGAGCGAATTCGACGCAATGTCAGGGACATGTTCCTTACGGAAGAAGATACAATCTCTCATGCCATAAGTGACCCAGGTTTACATATAGACTCTGCCCGCTCTGAGATCAGTGCAGACTCTGGGCACGATTCCTTGTTCAACCGGCCTGGACTGGGCACCATGGTGTTCCGAAGGAACTATGTCAGCAGCGGGCTGTTTGGGATTGGACGGGATGATGTTAGTATGCTGGCTGAAAGTGACATGGATGGGGTGGGTGTCAAACTACGAAGCCGTCTGCAGCGTTCGCCAAGTCTCAATGACAGCATTGGCAGTGCCAATAGCCTGCAGGAGAGAAACATGGAGGAGTTGCCCTGGGAAGAGGTGGAGTTAGGGCTGGATGATGATGATGGATCAGACACCAGCCCCCTGGAGGCCTTTCTGGCCTCACTACACATGTTTGAGTTTATTTCAGTGCTAAAAAAGGAAAAGATTGACCTGGAAGCTCTAATGCTGTGTTCGGACAATGATCTCAAAAGTATCAACATCCCACTAGGACCCCGAAAAAAGATTCTGGATGGTATACAGAGGAGAAAACTGATTCTGGAGAAGCCAAATGCCATTGGGGACACAGAACTGTAGGTGGCAGGAATTTCATTCTTTCATTTATAATTAAGTTCTTATACGCCATCATTTCTGGGTCATCAATACGGCATACATAAAACGTACACAGTTTTGAAAACAGACTAAAAGTACCATTACACATAATAAAACATCTTAAAAGAGGAATAAATAGAAAGTTAAATCAAATAAATAAAAAGAAAAAAGGGTACAAACAATAGCACACACACCTAACTAGCTACCCTTTCACCACAGGCCATTCTGTAGGATCCATTTTTACACAAGGGGGCATCACTAAATAAAGTGTATTGAAGTATAGCATCAAAAGAGTAACAGTAAAAATGCCCCTTATTTATTGACAACCCCTTTCATATTTGAAAGTTGTGGAAGGGACAGAATATCTGCCAACATTGTGCTTGTTTTTTTCATGGGTACTTTTCCCCATGATAATACAGTCTGTGGGTGTTATTTTTCTTTCCCTAAACACACCCCTGGGAATCTGTCTAAAAGTATGTATGCTGTTGAATCCTGCAATTACTTTTAGTTGGGAAAAGGGTGAGTGATGTGAGATAACCCCTTTTCCTGATAAATGGCTTATGAAATTTGACCTCAAAGTCTCTGTGTCTGAAAATAGCAAGAAAGCAATTTAGGGGTATGTTTACTAAACTGCGGTAATGTTACAGACTGCGTGTTAGGTAACGTTACTGCGCGTTAGGTAACGTTACCGCGCGGTGCGTAACGTTACCGCGCAGTAACGTTACAACCCACTCGGAAGCGTTCCGTGGTGCGGTACACACCGCAGAGGGAGGAGAGAGGGTAGAGAGCAGGGGTCAATGGGCAGGGAGTGGGCGGGGAGAGGCTCCCTGCACACTAACGCGCTGAACTGAAGGGCTGAATCCTACCGCGAATGAAAACCTGCCATTAGATGCACATTTGCAGGAGAGAGAAACCATTTAAGTGTCAGCAATGTACAGCCTAGGCAAGGAGAATGTGATAGTAGTGCTCCATCTGCAGCAACAGTATAGTGGCCAAGTATGAAAGACCACTATGGTGATGGTGCAAATGGGGCATAGGGGGACTGCAGGCGGGACATGCAGTGGGGGCAGCTGGGGCACAGGGGGAACTAGGCCGTCGCCCAGGTGGCACATAGGAACATAGAAACTGGAAATCAGCAGGACAGCTGCTGACCAGGGCCAAACATGCCCAGTAGTCCGTGTTCCACAGTGTCCCATCCAGGGGACATTACCCAGCAAGCACCCCAAAAGTCACACAGGTACCACTATGCCTGTAATAGGGCAAGCAGCGCACATCTGGGGACCACACTAACAAGGGTCCATAGACCACACCCTGGATGGGTCCCAGTTCGTAGACCCAGCTAACTGAACACACTTTACGGCAGCCCCTAGTAAGGCATTGCAGGGTGTGCCCATACGTTGTCGGAAATATATATACACCCAGTAGGCCAAACTGGGTACACCGTACCTGAGGTGCATACTCTAGCCTGTCCACAGTCGGCAGTAACAACACATTCCACCTACATCTACCCGGTCCACCCTAGCCAATATTTGCTAGAGCACCAGCCTGACATCTCCCCAGCCATTACTCCCCCATGTGGAAGGGCCATAACATTGGTAGGCAGTGATAGGGGGATGTGTGGATGTCCATGTATGCCTCGCCACCCCAGACCCCGCACCCTAGGCACCCGCCTACCTGCACAGTGGATGGCCCGGGACCACGCACGACCAGCACCGACAGCATATGGTCATGTCGGCATGGCAGGGGGGGGGGTGTTTGTGCTGGAGGGAGCAGTGCCACCCGCCTGCAGTGGACCTAGGCCATGCCCTGTACCAGTACGTGGTGTGCAGTGCAACAGAAATGGTCTGCCTGAGGAAAGTAAGGGTAGCCCCAGGGACCACTACTACCCTGTGGCAATAGTGTGGTCCCTGGGGCTACCCTTACTTTCCTCAGGCAGACCATGTGTGTCCAGATGCAGAAGGTCACAGGTTCAATTCCCAGCTGTGGATCTTACAGAGCATCTCCCCACATCTTACCCTACAATGCAGATACAACATCAACATGTGCAAACCCCAAAGCTGCGTCGAAAAGGGGTCAAAAGACCCACTCACACAGGCACCACTATCCAAAGCTTCATGGAGAGTCAGGCTGTTGGCCCCAGCATGGAGCTGCAGTTATCAGCAGAGCACTACTACTACCCCCTGTACAGTTTAGCAATGTCAGCACTGTGATCAGGACCAGTGTGGCGAGCAGGAATGCCAACCATCCCTATCATTGCGCAATGCTGCAATAGGGGTGTGTGTGTGTATGTTTATCAGTTGTTTTGTGGCTGCCTACAACGCTCTGGGCCCACAATGTCCCACTGTTACCAGCGTTAGCCTGCAAATGTGCATAATGGGGAGCAAGGTATTGTGGGTATGGCCCAGCCCAGACAGGGTGGGTTGGCAGGATGCATATGCACAGGTTGTAGGGCAATGGCTGGGACACTGTAGTGCCCGACTACCACCTGCATGGACAGGGTGGCCACAGCATGGCTCTGGCCCACCTACCTTGGAGGGTTGTCCTCTGCCAGCAGAACTGCGGTTGCTTGTCCTACAGCCAGGGCTCAGGCACCTGTCCCTCCACTCCCTCAATTACAAAATGGGTGATTGTGGGTCCTTTGGGGTATATAGTGCATACCACTTTGACCCATAGAGACAGTACTACATCCACCTCATGCGAGTCTAGACACCCCTCTGCCCTGATAACAGGTGCCCATGGTAACCAGACCCTAACAATGGGTATGCACTAATCTGGGTGGTGTCTGAACCCACAGGGCCACATGTAACTGCAGGACACAGAAGTACTTTCGGGTGCACTGCTAGGAATACCTGGCACACACTGACAGTGCTGGAAATATGCAGCAGGACCTATCACTAGCATCACATGTACTGCGGACCTAGTCCTGGGTGCCCATCCTAACCCTCAGGGTGAACACAGAACCTGCACAATGGCATGGTTTGTAGCTACTCTGTGCCAGTATCACATCTTACCATGCTGCAGTACCAGAGAGTTGCAGACCCCATCTGGTGATCAGCTGTAGACTGCTGTTCTGCATGTGCATTGCATCATGGGTGCTGGTGGGGTTACCCTATCCTGGCACACAGAGCAGACGGTTGGTGCGGTGACCTGCAGTCCTTCTCTACCCAGCCATTGCTATGCAACAAGCCATAGAGGTATAGCCTACTGGTTAATACAATGATATTCTAAACAGTGGTCATGGGTTTGATTCCTCGTTGTTCCCTCTTTTCATGCCTATCCAACTCAGATATTTTTGCATGCCTGTAACAGTCATATCTTTGCAGATCCGTGCTGCCAGCCCATATTACCCTCACCACTGTTGCCAACAATCCTTTGGTCCATCTTTCTGCGTCTGTCAGCTTTGTAGCATCCTGTCTTGCTGTGCAGTCTGCCACCCCATGTCCTACACTGGTACCCTTTCCTGCATTGTGCCTCTTCATGCTTGCCTTGCCTGTGCCTGATCTGCATGGCACCACCACTCCTCTGACCACCCATCATTGTAACTATCCTGCCACCTCCGCCTCCACTGGGGGACACGTATTCCCATCATCTGCCACCAACTGTCTTTCCAGTACTTTACATTGCCAACACCCTGTGCTGTGGTACAGTTGCCCCCACCATGTTTGTCAACAGTACTGGCAGCCACATGGGATGCCCGCAGATATGGCAGGTCCAGCAGCTCCCAGCTCTCCCTCCTTCACTCACCTGTTCATTGCCTTTCCTCAGTGCTCTGTCTAGTGTTGGGGCTACAGCTGTCTCTGTGCCTCACAGGTCATGCATGTCATCCTGAAGCACGTTGCAGACCTTAGGGCACACTAACCTAGGGCACCGTAACCTTGTTAGGCCACCTTAACCTATGGTTCCATAGCCCAGGGTGCCTTCTACGGTGCCTTGTCCAGGGGTGCCTAATACGGCGCTTAACCTAAGCAGCCCTATAGGGCGCCTTACAAGGCGCCTTATGAGGCATCTTATAAGGCACCTAACAAGGTACCTTATAAGGCACCTTACTTATATGGCACCTTACAAGGCGCCTTAGAAGGCACCTTACTTATAAGGCACCTTACAAGGCACCTTATACGGCACCTTACAAGGCACCTTATAGGCACCTAACAAGGCACCTAACAAGGCACCTTACTTATAAAGCACCTTACAAGGCACCTTACAGGGCACCTTACAAGGTGCCTAGTAATGTGCCTTGTAGGGTGCCTTATAAGGCGCCTTGTAATGCGCGTTAGTCTAAGGTGCCTTGTAACGTGCGTTAGGTGATACAGCTTGCTGTAATGATGCACTGCCCATGCCTTTATATAGGCATCTGTACTTTTACCGCGGAACCTAACGCGGGTGACATTACCGCAGTTTAGTAAACATACCCCTTAGTGATGCAAGTAGGACCTGCCTCAGTATTAGTGCCTCAGTATTAGTGCCTCAGTATTAGCTCCTCGGTATTAGTACCTCAGTATTAGCTCCCCAGTATTAGTTCCTCAGTATTAGTGCCTCAGTATTAGCTCCTCAGTATTAGTGCCTCAGTATTTAGTACCTCAGTATTAGCTCCTCAGTATTAGTGCCTCAGTATTAGCTCCTCAGTATTAGTGCCTCAGCATTAGTACCTCAGTATTAGTACCTCAGTATTAGCACCAGTGTATTAGTACCTCAGTATTAACTCCTCAGTATTAGCTCCTCGGTATTAGTGCCTCAGTATTGGTACCTCGGTATTAGCTCCTCAGTATTAGTGCCTCAGTATTAGTACCTCAGTATTGGTGCCTCAGTATTAGCTCCTCAGTATTAGTGCCTCAGTATTAGTGCCTCAGTATTAGTACCTCAGTATTGGTACCTCAGTATTAGCACCTCAGTATTAGTGCCTCAGTATTAACTCCTTGGTATTAGCACCTCAGTATTAGTATCTCAGCTGCAGATCTGTAGGACTGGATTGGGTCATGAAAGGGAAAGACAGAGCTGTGATAATGATGCAAAGACATGTGGACTTCCTGGTCCGTATCACTCACAAAGGGCCCCTTTTATTAACACTTAGCTGTACCAAGGGCTGTGCGAGCAATGTGGCCACAGAGGGGGCATTGATATCATCTCTGAGCTTCCAGAAAACTCAAAAAGAGTGAGTTGCTGAACGTGGTTGGGTGGAGGGGGGGGGGCATCAGATTCATTAGATGCGCAGGACGCATATCTAGCTTGGTACGGTCCTGTACTTAGCTTGAGCCATCTGCTTCATGGCCCATTTTATTCCTATGGGTTATGGGCCCAATTCTGGGACACGGGTTGTGGCGCTGCACGTCCAGGCCTGATTCCCCCTCCAGCTCTCCTCATACATCCTGAGCAGCAGGACAGGGAAAGTCGATGGGGGGCGGAGCAGGGGCAGGCCAGCCTGGTGGGATATACAGGGCCGATTCAGGTCACGGCCCTGTAAGGTCTTGCTGGGTCAAAGGGGACGTGATGCTTATTCCACTTTGAAGGTACGAGGGGGACCCTGCTGCCCAATCCTGGCCCCGGCAGGCCAGCTGTGGGTCAGCCTTTGGGAGTTGGGGCACCTGCAGGGAAGATGTCCCTGCAGGTGACAGGGGCACGCCGGGCCGTCCACGAGCCCAATTCTGTGCAGTCCTAACTGGTCCATCTTCCTTGGGGATGTCTAGACAGCAAGGACGCCCCCTCCCTGAATTGGGCTCCACGTGCCAGACAGCTTCAGCTAGGTGTTAGTTAAAGGGGTCCAAACAGAATGCATTGAATAATGTTATAGTCTGTCTCAGAAAATGCACATCTGACTTTGTAATCTTTATGGTAGAAAACTTTACTCTCTTCCCGTGGTTTGATTATATATCCAGATTCTCCTATTCCATATTCTCCTGTTTAACACCCATGCGTCTTTTAATAATTTTCCTCAAAATCACCCTACCTGCTTGCACGTTCTGTTTGTTTGTCTTGAATAGATTGTAAGCTCTGAAAGCAGAGATTCTCTTCAATGTTTTTATGTACAACCCTGCATATGCCTTTAGCACTATACAAATGATTTGTAGTCGTCGTAGCAGTAATGGGGGGGGAGGGAGTTCCCTTTTGGATAATGTATCTTGTTTTTTTTACTTTACAGATAGCAGTTTCTTCAAACAAGAAAAGACAATTTTAGGTTGCCAGAAAACGCAGTACTGTGGATCAGTACCAAAGTCCATGCATTGGGTCATACTTTCCTGCTTCCAGTGAGGCTGCCGCCTACAACATTTGAGGCTAATGCAGGAACTCAAAGATGAGCCAATCCGCAGCTGATTCCGTATAACTGATGCCTATTTACGCCAGGCACCAGACGCTGCATGTTCTGTGCGTTCGATGACATGGGAAAGTCTAAGTGCATCAAACACTGCAAATCCCTGGTTGCTGTAAAAAAGAAACTTCCAGGCAACCCATTGTTTTCAATCAAACTTAAAGTCTTCATGCATTTACTAAGTCATTCAAATAGGTTTTATTTTTTTAAATTTTATCCCACCAGTTTTCTTCTTTTGGACTTCCAGCTCAATTGGCACTATGAGCTTTCATATGCAACTATGCAGGGATTTTACTAGGCCAGCCCTTGTAATGACAAGAACCGAGCTAATCTGGCCACCAGGTTTCACTACTGAGCAATGGCTGAGGCTACCTGCTGTTTTATGCTGTTGAGCATGGGCTGGCCTGGGGAACAGAATTCTGGCTTGCGAATTGAATGCATAGCATTTGCCACAGATCCACCAGACCGGCCCTAAAAAACATTTCTCAGAGGAAAAAGATAATTGGGTCAGATGTACTAAAGGGGGTCTTCCACTCTGTGTCTGTTGTTACTGCTTATCTATTCTATAGTGCTACTAGGCAATACACATAAGAGACAATCCTTGCCTCACAGAGCTTACGATCTGTTCAAGACAGACAGACAAACAGGGGACTAGGATGATTCTCAAAAGGAAATATTAAAATGTACATGGGTGTAAATAGGGGAATAATGGGGTCAGGATCCAAAAGCAGCATCCACGGAGAACCCCTTTGTATCTCTGGCCATGGTGACATTGCCTGTTAGGAGCAATTTTCAAACTGTCTGCACTGTGCCAAAGTTCAAGCATAGAGAATGTAGGCACGTGCTTTGATTTTCAAAATTGTCTCAGGTACAAAGTACCCATGGACATCTGCACCTGTCGTTTGTACAAGCACCTTGTCTTTGGAAAATAGCACATACAGGCCCTTATTTACCAAAGTGCACAGAGGTTTTGCAGTTAATACACATGAACTATAAATGCTAACCTACGGTAACTTCTGTGGTAAGTGCAGAGGGTGATCTTAGCGACTTAGTGGAAGGAAGCCGGGCAGCTAATGGGGCCCGGTGGTCATTACTGCATCTTGCTGGCATGGAATACAGTTAGCTGCCCCTCTGGAGGTGTAGCTAACTGATTTGCACTATTCATTAGCAGTTAATGCATTACCTGCAAGGTGCATTTCCTGCCCATTCTCTGTCCATCCCAAGCTCGCCATTGGAATGTCAATGTTTAGCGCAGCAGTTAATATGCATGAATCACTAAGGTTCTACGCTAACTCTAGGCAGAGCCGCGCTGCTAACATGCATTAAAGCTGGCATTAAAAACCAAAAGCTGCTTAGTAAACATGCAATTTCTACATGCTTTTCCTCTACTGATCTCGCACAGCCCTGGGAACTGCTCTCCATAATGCAGCGAAACCACGTGCATTGTAGAATAACATGTACTAGGGATATGCATTCTTAGTGCGCGTTTGGTTCGTTAGTGTGCCTTCAAAGTGACAGTGCACACTAAATCAATTTGACATGTTAACTCTGAATTAACACACATTAAGGGGGATGTTTACTAAAGTGCGTTAAACGTGACTAACGCGCGTTATACGATGTTAACGACCGTAAGTGCCGTATAACGCATGTACCGACGCGCTAACGACCGTTAACGTCATACTACGCGCGTTAACCGTAGTTAACGATCGTAAACCTCCGCGGCGCATTAAAACAGCGCAGAAGGTGGAGAGTGGGCAGAGAGAAGGGGTCAATGGGCGGAGAGTGGGCGGGGAGAGGCTCCCCTCATACTAATGCGCTGTATTTCAGAGCTCAATTCCAACGCGAATGAAAACCTGTCGTTAAAGGCATTTAAAGGGAAGAGAAACCATTTCCGTCAGCAATGTACAGAAAAACCGGGGAAACCCACAAAACGTGAGCAGTGTGATATATGTGCACAGAACAAAGTTCACATAAAACGTTAAAAATGACTGCAAGAAACATTTGAAAAAGCAGAATTCAGCTGGGCAACAGTGATAGCAATGGGCAACAAGGAACAACACTCCCTGGAAAGCACCAAAATAAAAGGAAATGATGTGTGGAAGGGTCTACGCTCCGCAGACCCTTTCAAAGAGCATTAC
Source organism: Ichthyophis bannanicus (assembly GCA_033557465.1). NCBI lineage: Eukaryota > Metazoa > Chordata > Amphibia > Gymnophiona > Ichthyophiidae > Ichthyophis > Ichthyophis bannanicus. The sequence continues at coordinate 296,135,192 of CM066041.1, forward strand.
ATTGTAATGGAGCTGTCCTGGGCGTGTGGTGTAATGTTTCCCAATGATATCTTTGTTGCCCAGCTTGGTTATGGGTGTGTACCCCTTTTGTGAGGTCTTTTCTGAGGTTTATGTGCACCTTTGTCTGCATACAAGGTAAATGAGGCCACAGTAAACCTGTTGCAGAGCAGGGTTTCTGACTCATCAGGCCGGTTTAACTAACTCCAGGGACTGCACTATCTCTGTGGCCACAGTGTGGTGCAACAGACACAGCCAGTGCCTGTAAGACCAGAGGGTCACAGGTTCAAATCCCAGCTGGGGCTCCTGCCAACCCAGTCCCCATAGATTTACCCACCACTAAACAGTGATAGTAAAGACACTCCTTTAGTGCAGAGAATATACGCAAGGCCTATATTTTACCACACCAAACACAGACACCAGAAACAGGCACATTACCTAAAGCAGAGTCCCGCAAATGCAGTCCTGGAGGGCCCCACACCATTCCGGTGTCATGCTGCCTCTAATAAAGATGCCTGTGCTGCATAGCTATGCACCACCCCCATGGTATGCAGATGTAGCTCATGCATATTTATGAGGGACAGCATGAAAACCCGAACAGTGTTTGGAACACCAGGACTGGAGTTGGGGAACTCTGCTGTAAAGCAGCAGCCAACAGGGCCACACACACCCACAGGCCCCATTGGCCAATGCCAGCTGGAGAGGCAAGACATTGGGCCCTGCCTGTATCTGCCAATACTAGCAGTTGCATACCTTAGCAATGCCACCCTACACCTGGGTATATGGTACACAGCTATCAAACGTTTCCTCTGATAACTGGCAGATATCAATTCCTACGTTAAGCACATTTTGCTCATTGAGCTCCACCATAACAATCATTCTGATGTCTGCGGTGTGTGCTGCAGGTCTGGTCTCTGACAGTGTTCACCACCCTGGGGAGTGACCCCCCAACAGTCTTGTGTACCATATCCATGCCTGTACTATGCCCAGGACTGGTGTGGTGGGTATGGCTGCTGACCACCTCTATAGTAGCACAATGCTGGCACAGGTGTGGGGGTGGCTGTCTGTCTATCCAGTGTGTGGTGGCTGCAAACACCTTCAACAGCCCACACTGCCAGCACTGTTGCCAGTATTGGCCTGCCAATGTGCATAATGAGGAGCAAGGTACCATGGGTATAGGCTGGACAGGGTGGCCTGGCCAGGGTGCATCTGCACAGGGCATAGGGCAGTGACAGGCACATTGTAGTGCCCGGCCACCACCTACATAGACAGGGTGACCTCAGTATGTCTTGCTGAGAGATCACTCTCACCCTGACTGTGCAGTGACCACAGCATGGCTAGGCACTCCCATAGTGCTATCTAGTATTTCTCTTATGTGATAAATAGGGGTTTCCTTCCCAGTTCTGGGTGCAGGCATCTCCACTGGGCACTAGCAGGCTGTTTGCATCTGGTAGGTGTTGTGATGGAGTGGCTTGCAGGGTGCAGAAGCTGATGGCTTGCACCAGGGGAATATCAGATAGTGGTGGGGTGCAGTATACCATATCCAGGCCTGATGTCTGTCTGCTAGCTATTGTGTTATGGCTGTGTACAGAGCTGCATTGACTGCCCTGGGTTCATGTTCCCCTCTACTGCCACTGTTGCAGGGAGGTAGACTGTGGATCTTTTGATGGGAGACCCTGTTTGCCACCCCTTGGCCCTGGGGGAGGGGTGTGGTGGTGCATGGGGGCTATACCTGACTGAAACAGGCAGAGATGTTCAAGGTGTTCCTGCAGAAACTACCTATCTCACACAGTAACACTGCTTTGGACCTGCACCATGGTCTCTTTCAGCCATGGATGGTGCTGTGGACCTAGTGCTGGGCGCCTCACTGCACCCTCAGGGTGAGCACAGTACCCGCACAATGTGACAGTGTGTAGCTACTCTGTGCCAGTACAACACACGGTCGGTACCCCCTATCAGGCCGAGGTGCTGTGGGGGTGCACATGGTCAGTTCCCCCTACCAGGCCGAGGTGCTGTGGGGGTGCATTCCCCATGGTGTGTATCTGTGGACAGCTGATTTGCATGTGCAGTGCATCATGGGTGTGACTGGCCCAATCCAACCCTGTGAAACACCAGCACCTGCTCACAGGCTCTGCTAAACCATAGGCCATCACACGTACATCTGTTAGCATAATGCATAGGTGCAAGACACCCTACAGAGTCTGTAATATAAGATGCCCACACTGGTAAAAACACACGTACCCACGCACGTAGAAACACACGTACCCACGCACGTGTACTCAGTGTAACGAAAAACATGCCTCCTCTTTCCTTCTGTAATGTACAGGATGATGCCTGAGACAGCCTTTTGCGTTAGGCACACTGGGGGCTCGAACCCATGCTGCTTGTAACAGCGGTCAGTACCGTAACCATTGTGCTACAGCTCTGTTTCAGTGCTTTGTGTCTGTACGTCTTCTTACGATTAACACGCAGTAACGCAGCACAGCGCCCGGTAACGCTCGTTAATTTTTCTAACGCGCGGTAGTGGTAACGATGTACCGCCCATGTCCTTATTTGGGGTTTCTTTCACTACCGCGGCTCCTAACGCGAATTGCACTAACGCAGTTTAGTAAACATACCCCTAAGTCAATTAATGCACACTTAAAAATGTCTAATTTGTTAAATGTTATTAAAATGAAGGTAAGAAATGAACTGAAAAAATGTCTGAAAATCAGGGGGGAAACTCTGAAAATGAACCAAAATGTCTTCTCTGCATATCTCTAATGTGTCCTATTAGCCACAGTGAGGGAGGGCAGTTATCAGATGCCCAGTGTATTCAGGTACATGAAGTGTCCTCTCTGTGTATCAATATTAGTTCATTTAGCTGTTTAAAAAAAGAGGGAGGAATTAGATTTAGCTTGTGCCTTTTCTCAGAAGCTCATCACAAGTTCCAGTAGATATTTTCCTGTCTCCAGGGGGTTTATAATACAACTTTGCACCTGAAGGTTATGTGATTTGCCCAATATCACAAGGAGCAGTGCTGGGATTCAAACCACAACTTCTCTGGTTCTTAACCTATTGCGCTGTCCATTAGGTTACTTCCCCACTCAGCTCACTGGGTCACATTTTGGGAAGTGATTATAGTAATCCAGGGGAAGTAAGCCTGGCATATTCTCTCTGTCCCTGGAGAAAGGATACATTTCAGGAACTTGTGCTCATAGTCTGCTGGCATTAGTGAGGGTTTCTTTGGAACGCCTAAAAAATTGTTGTGATTGCAAATCGCCTGGGCCGCCGTATACCTACATGTTATAGTGCATACAATTGATTTGCACACTTTAAAAAGTTTTAGTACTTATACAGTAAGGGTCTATTCTGAAGCACCCCTTTCCATCCCCGTCTAAGCCTTCCCTGTATGTCCGGGGCCGACAGATTTGACAGGGGACTTATTCCATCCCAGAGGTGGAATAAGTCCTCCTAGACGTCAGGGGACGGCAGGCCTGGGCAGCGGCAAAGGGTGGAGGGGGTGCAGGAGATTCTCTGCAATCCGACCCTGGCCATGGGAGGCCAGATCAGGGGTCAGGCTGTGGGGAATGCAGAAAGTCGATGGCGGCCAGGGATCACGGATCCAGAATGGACCCACGGCACCATGGCAGATGCCATGGTGCTGCAGCTCCATTCAGGAGCCTAACTGGGTCAGCCGGGCAGGAGCCTGTATGTGCAGGCTGACCAGAATCAGGTCCGGCCTGCACATACAGGCTTAGACACGACTGATCCCACAGGGAGCTAAACATGTCCCGCGGGATCAGAATTGCATCTATCTCTGTGTGTCTGGTTCCGACCAGATGCATAGAGACGTGGGACGCACATCTTAGAATGTGCCGCCACATTTATTTAAAACAAATGTGTGAAAAAAACACAAAAAACCCCATGTGAAAATCAGGAAAAGTTTGAAAAATATAAAGCTAAAACCTTTCACTGTGCACATTCCTGTCTGCTGGGTCTCATCTCCAGCTGCCCTCTGTACAAGAAACTTTGAGTTCTTATCTCCACTAGCACTTAACACCAGGAGAAGAAAAACTAGCACTTGCCCCTGCCCCCAAACAGTGAACAGCAAAAGGAACGTTCACCTCTGTAAAAGGTTACTTGCATCTGGTGTATATTTCCCTCCTTATAATTTTCTACACCCTCAGAAGGACATTTGCACATAGTCTTAACCCTATTTTAAGTACAGGGTGTGCACTTTTCTGGAGCAGTGACTTGCTGAATTTGCCAACAAGGGTAGAAGAAAGAGTTTGGGATTTTTGTGACAGCAGAAACTTGATCATATTTGCTAAAGGCCAAATGTATGCAAGGGTGTTTTCCATTTTGTGTCCATGGAAAACATGGATAGTACACCTGACCCTAAAAGTATATTTAAAATTACTTAGAACAGTTGTAAGGAAATATAAAATGAGGTCAGGAAATGCATTTGCTGCAACTCCACCACTGAAATTTCTTTAATCCATACAGTGGAACTTGGTGTTGATATTGCTGTTGTATGGTGTCTGATGTAAGCTTCAGCACACAATGCTATATGTCTTGTCTAGAAACTAAACCCAGAAATTTATCCCTGGCCATTTTTCTAATCCTATTTGTGCAACTCATGGTATTACCTGGCAGCCAAAATCCTTTTCCAGTTAACGAGCTGTGCCGATTGCTATCTTTCTAAAATATAAATCACATCCCTCTTTGCTTAAAGTATGTATGAGAAGAGAGCTGGATCTGCCATGTTTTACTCCAGGAAGAACATGATCCCCAGGTTGGAATGTGCTACGAGCTGATTCTGGTACCCGCTCAGAGCAACACTGTGTTTTTTGGGACCTCGTGCAAGTAACCAACAGGTGAAGATGGCGACGAGTGGAGGAAGTGCTGGCCAACAAACTCCTTGTCATAAAGAAGACCAGCCCCTAACCTTTTAAGGCTGGTTCCCAGATTTCAAAAAAATGTCAAGGACTGGCCTATGGTACTTGAAGACTGGAGAGAGGCCAATATAACACCAACATTTAACAAAGGTTCAAAGAGTGGTTTGAGTAACTACAGACCAATGAGTCTGACATCAGTGCCAGGCAAAATGATAGAACAAAATTACTGAACATACAAATAGTCATAGTTTAATGGGACAAAGCCAGCATGGATTTAGCCAAGGGAAGTCTTGCTTCACCAATCTGCTACATTATTTATTTATTTAATAAGATTTTAGCTCATGCCTTCCAGTAGTAGTTCAAGGCAAGTTGCAGTCAGGTATTGTAGGTGTTTCCTGTCCCCGGAGGGCTTACAATCTAAGTTTGTACCTGAGGCAATGGAAGGTTAAGTGACAGTGGGATTATTTGAAGGTGTGAATAAACAGGTAGATCAAGGTGAGCCGGCTAATATGTTGTATCTGGATTTTCAGAAAGCCTTTGACAAGTTATGCACTTAGGAAAGAACAATCCAAACTATAGCTGCATGATGCATGGTTCCACGTTAGGAGTCACCACCCAGGAAAAGGATCTAGACGTCATCATGGATAATATGTTGAACTCCTCCACCCAGTGTGCAACAGCGGCTAAGAAAGCAAATAGAATGCCAGGAATCATAAGGAAAGGAATAGAGAATAAAACAAAGGATGACATCATAATGCCTCTGTATCATTCCATGGTGTGACCGCACCTTGAGTATTGTGTGCGGTTCTGGTCACCGCATCTAAAAATAATATAACAGAATTAGAAAACGTACAGGAAAATTGACTCTAAAATCCCATTCATGTACATTTAGGGGTATGTTTACTAAAGTGCATTAATGGCTAATACAACCTGTACTAAAAATCCCTCCTCACTCCTACTATGACTACTACCGATCATTTATATAATGCTACAAGGCGCATGTAGCACTGCCCAGAGAGCATGATTTGGGGTGGAGACTGTGCAGGTCAGGGGAAGAGGGTGAGTGTTAACTGTGCATTAGCACGTGCTCACCATCAATGTCGCAGTTAGCGTGGATGCACTTACCGCCATCTGCATGGATGGCGGTACTTGCAGCAATCAGATTGGTACAGGGGCGGGCGGCACTGGAACTGAATTAACTGCATGGGGATATGACGTGCACACCCCCATTTGTTTGCATGGGTTCAGTGCTAGTCCCGTGCTAGATTTTAGGGCTGAACACAGAGTAACTACTCATTTTAGTCAACATAGTTCTTAAATCAAGTACTGATTACTCATGGAATAAATAATCCAGACGTGAAACTATTTCCTTAGGTGGGATGAGTTACTCCAGAATTATTGTACAACATGTTTGGCTGCTTTCAAAACAGGCATTGCCAGTGTAAGGCAATTTCATTTCATTAATTGAAAATAATTATATTCCACTTACATAGCCAGTCCTAAAGAGATTGCAGCATAAAACAAGCATATTAAATAACACACATTTCAATCAACAGCCCCGACACACATATTTCTAAACACAGTATCGTTTAGATCCTGCTACACAATAAATAAGATTGCAATTAGATACCAAAATCTTATACTCCACCTCTATTCTCATGGGGGAATATTCAGCAGAGGCAGCTAGTGCTTGGACAGCAGGGTCATATTCGGCCACAGCGTTGAATTTCTGGGTTGGCTGCATAGCACAGAAACTAATTCAGCCACTGCCTGGTCGGGTTCTGCAGTAAACATTAGGACAGTCTTTTAAATATCTAACGTTCACCACTGAGGGACACTTGTCTAGTGGCTGAATATTGCCGCTAGCCAGTTCTTCCCATGCACCGCTGGAACGGCCTGATGCGAGTCAGTTAGCATTGGGGTGTTTAGTGGTGGCACCCGCACGAAGCGCATTCACTGACTATCCTGCTCGCCCTTATTAATACACATAGCAGCTCTATCATCCATGTTAATTGCTTTGAAAATCCCCCCACCCCCTCATGATTCCTAATAAAACTTCACTGATGTGATGCGAATCCGCTAGAATCCCTGGAATAATCTCGTTCTTAGCATTTTCTTAAACCATTTGTCCATAATATGCTTACACATAAGATTTTTTGATGAGGGAACAATAAACATATCTTCATTTATTAAATGTTGCGCTCTCGAGTTGTTAACATCAACCAGAGAAGCCATTTACTTTGGAATAAAACCTTGATAAATCTTAAAAGCAAAACATAACAACTTAAAAATAATCCTGGCTTTGTCCAGAAGTCAGTGTAGTTGGATCAAAAAAAGGGACGCCCTTTCCCACCTATAACCTCTAAATATGAGCTTTGCTGCAGTGTTCTGCAAGACCTTCATACAATTTACCTTCAATCCAGCCACCCATTTTATTTATCCTAATGCCTTTGTCTTATTCATCTTGTCTATCTCTATGTCCCAGTTGCACTTGTCCCCTCTGCTGCCAACTAAGTTGTTTCACTTGTATTGTGCTGACATTGTGAACATCATATTTCTGTTACAAGAATGTCCTACTGCGCTGCCTGTTATGTTATTTCGATTGTATTCTATTTATGTTACATGAATGTCCTACTGCGCTGCCTGTTAAGGTATTTCGATTGTATTCTATTTATGTTACATGAATGTTCTACTGTGCTGTTTAAATGTGTATGGTACTGACACTGTATCATATTGTTGCTATTACCAAATTTAATTTGTCTTTTACCAAGTTTATCTCACTGTTCTAATTGTGTATTATGTCAGCATTTACCTGAAGTTACGCTCTTACTGCATCGTAGGTAGGCTGCCTATGTCCAGCTATGCCTGTTGTATACCGCCTTGGGTGAATATCTTCATAAAGGTGGTTCATAAAAGTATCATAACTAACTTAATAAAATATTGCCACCTAGTCAAACTATCTACTCAGTGAAGGCTAGATTTCAAGCCCAGCAATGTAAGCTGGGCAATGCTTTACTTAACTAGATATTTGATCCCTTTTGGCACGTTCCTTCACCATGGGGATAAAACCCTTTAGTGCCTCAGTCTCTTATATCTTTACTTCTGTCTGAAATGCAAGTCTGTTGTTTTTCTATTCTTTGAGTCATTACAAATGATTTTAAGACATTTTCCAAACGTTTTAGATCCACCACTAGCCCTGGATCCATGTTTGTTGCTTTAAAAGTATGAAATGCATTGATTTGTGTGCAACAATAAGGGGTTTATGCTATTTACCCCCCCCCCCTCATTTAAAATCACATGCTACATGACCAGACTTATCACTGACTATTGACCTTCACATACCTAGGAATGATAAAGTGCGCCTCGTTTGCACCACATGTTCCCGAACGCCCTTCAAAAATGCTTCTGGAAGTTGGCATTCCTTGTCTGAACTGCGGAGTCCTGTCCAACATGATGAGAACTGAAGGTCAGCACAAATATCTGAAGAATAGAGACCTTAGAGGTTATGGTGACTGGACTCTTGGGAACAGCATTGACCCAGGGATTTTGGCTGCAGATGCACATTGGGTGGTTTAACTTTCTTCTTTATGACCACGTAGACAGTGAGTTTGGGTAATTAGAAGAAACCTGAGTTTAAGGAGCAGGGGTGGCCCACGGAGAGATGCAGAGGGTTGTGGGACCATGTGCAGTGACTCTTTGCATAAGGCAGTAGGGACTGAAAAGCAGGACGATAATGCTGTATAGCAGGGCTGGCCCAGTTAATGAGCTTGCGTTGCGGACACTAAGCAATCATACAGCTTCCTTCCTTCGTCTAAAGGATGGCGGAGCAGCCCAGAGCCGGCTTCAGACCTATATGGTGATTGCACAGTTGTTCTGAAGGGTGCTGCCACCCAAAGGGCCCCAAAGGAACCCTTCCCCGCCTCCCCCCCCCCTCCCGTCCCCCATGGAGGCAGCTGTTCTCCTTCCCCTCTTTCTCACACAACATGATAAAGCTGGCCATGGAGGGGTCAGAATGGGATAGGACAGAAGAAAACACCTGCGAGCAGGTTTCCTCTGCAGCGCTGCATCAGGACTGGGCTGTTCTTACACACCTTTTCCCTGTAATTAACTCGTTCGTGCATTCAGGAGCTTGTCCAGATCTGAGAGTGTACAATATGCACTGTGAATGCAAATGGCTTACAAAGATGTTCTATATTTAAGATGCAGATCGATAGACTATAGGGGTCATGGGGACAGTTGGAACGCAGGCAGAATTTTGCAGCATGTCATGGTCAGTATTAGCTCTCAAGATCCAACTATTCGTTTTGAGCATAAACTGAGTTTTCTGTGTGTTAATGCTTTTATTTTTAACCTTAGGGAATGGAAGAAAATGTCAGGGGAGATGCCACCTCTCTTCTGGGAGAATATTCGGATCCCTGGCATGTTTTCCTATTTGCAAGGATTATTTTGGATTTTGGTGAGGCTGTGCACCTGTGGTCGCCTGATGATTTGTATGCAATTAACCTCTCACATCACCCTTCGATCCACGTGGAAGAGCACTAGAAGAGTCAATGCACAGCATGTTTATTTTTTAACTGATTTTTAGCTGCCTGATTCAAATTCAAGGCTCTAGTTAGCATACAACAGAGCCAGGGCCGATTCAACCATCAGACAAACTAGTCAGCCGCTTAGGGTGTCAGCTTCTGAGGGTGGCAAAGATCAAGGCATTCCAAGCTTAAAGATAGAGTCTGACAGCTAGAGGGGACGTACGGCCTAAGGTTTGCTGAGGGTGTTAACACCTTGAGCTAACTCTTGGGCCAGTCCTGAACACAGCATTACCTAGCTGAGCCTACTAAGACCAGGTAGCCAGCCAGCCAGCTGGAAAAGGTAAGCCTGCGACAATCAGTTTTCAAAGGAATTTGCATGGCTAACAAAAAACATTTCCTGAGTAAATCCCTCGAGACTGAAAACTTCCCTCCCTCATCTACTTAGAGGTTTATTTTATAAGAGGATGCCTGTATGAGCAGGGCCAAAATGCTGCCTATTCCAAGCTTATGCATCTTTCTGAAATACTAGCAGAAATCACAGCTAAAATAAAGCGCTGGACATTTGTGCTTGCTCTGGAACAGGCGCACATGTCTCTGCATAAAGTACACGTGTGTGAATCTGTATTTTATGAAATGCAATGTACAGTACAACTCTGCCTGCCAGGCTGATTCTCAATCTTCTTTTCGAAGAAGTGGCTCTATGAGACCCTTTCACTAATGGGCGCTAGGGTGTTGCACTGAAAGCACCAAAAGCACCACAACTATGGTGCATTAGGTGCAACACCATTGCCAGGGGTGTGGAAAGCATTTCCTCGGCAATTAATGCACATTTGCATGAGTGCACTTAACTCCATCTATTTAGGTGGCATTAGGTGATTCCTCACTAGTGCAGGTAGCACATGGTGTGAACACACCACTAATTGCGCTGAGCTCATCACCCCCACTCTGAGCCACAACCCACCCACTCGTGACCCCTAATGTGGGTTAGACAGTGCAGGAATCATCTCGCACTATCTATCATGGCCCCATGCTAGTTGGCGATGCATGTCTCAATGTGCATGCAGTGTGCACTGGAACATGCGTTGTCAGCTAAAGCCCTTTAATAAAAGATCCCCTAAGTCCTTTCATGTGATCTTTCTAACAGTCTAGGGATGGACCCTAAAGATCTTTCTAACAGTCTAGGGATGGACCCTAAAGTTACTGCTTGGGTTAGAAATTGGTTGGGTGGGAGGCGACAAAGAGTACAAGTAAATGGAGCTCACTCTGAGGAGAAGGATGTCCTTGGTCCGATTCTTTTTAACATCTTTGTTAGTGATATAGCGGAAGGGCTGTCGGGTAAGGTTTGCCTCTTTGCAGATGATACCAAAATCTGCAATAGAGTAGACACCCAGGAAGGAGGGATCTAGCTAAGCTTGAAGAATGGTCTAGAATTTGGCAGTTAGGATTTAATGTTAAAAAATGTAAGGTCATGCATTTGGGCTGCAGCAATCCAAGGGAGCAATACAGTATAGGAGGTGAAGTACTTTTGTCCACTAAAGAAGAGCAGGACCTAGGCGTGATTGTGTCTGATGATCTTAAAGTAGCTAAACAGGTAGAAAAGGCGACGGCAAAAGCTAGAAGGATGCTTGGGTGCATACGGAGAGGAATGGCTAGCAGAAAAAAGGAGGTGATAATGCCTCTGTATAAGTCTTTGGTGCGACCTCATTTGGAGTATGGTATGCAATTCTGGAGACCGCACCTTCAAAAGGATGTGAACAGGATGGAGTCGGTGCAGAGGGTGGCTAGTAAAATGATTAGTGGGCTTCATTATAAAGCATATGAGGACAGACTGAAGGATCTTAATATGTACACCTTAGAGGAAAGGCGGGATAGAGGTGATATGATTGAGATGTTTAAATACCTCCGTCGCATAAATGTTCAGGGAGAGAGCCTCTTTCAATTGAAAGCAAATTCTGCTACGAGGGGACATGGGATGAGGGTGAAGGGAAATAGATTCAGGAGTGATATGCGGAAATATTTCTTTACAGAAAGAGTAGTGGATCCATGGAATAGTCTCCCAGTGGAGGTGGTAGAGATGAGGACAGTAACTGAATTCAAAAAAGCATGGGACCAACACAGAGGATTTCTAAAGGTAAAAAGTGGACTGTTGTAGTTGTTGATATGGAAGGACAGACTAGATAGGCCATGTGGTCTTTTTCTGTCATCATGTTTCTATGTTTCTATGTCTGACAGAGAGCAGGCTCTTGCCTTCATATTCTCCTGGACAAATCACAGGATACTCCTTCATGCATCCCGCAAACAGGCTAATTTTCCACAGAACTCTGACCCTAACCTAACCCTCTTGCCCTACCCTCAGAGGATTTGGGATCTTCCTGCCAATGTAGGTGCTACTTTGCCCTCCTCTGAGTGCCTTGGGGTCATCTAGCCTATGTTGGTGCTATTTTATCCCTCTCCCTGTGCCCTGGGGTCTTCATTCTACTCTTTGTGCTGTTTTGCCCCTCTGATGAGTGCTTGGAGTCTTCATGGCACTGCTAGTGCCCTCTGGTCCTCTTTTGGTTCTCCCACTCTTGATGCCTTGGAGTGTTGTTGCTTCTCTAGTAGATGCCTACTAGATAAGTTTTGAGTAACTTTAATTAAAAAGGATAAAAATCCCATTGGAAGAGTGTAAAATTGCTTTTCCCATTGACTTTAATGGACCTAAAATAATTGGAGTCTGAAGACAAACTGAACAGCTGATTGACCTGAAGATGAACAGAACCATACATTGTTTGCTATGGGCTAGATTGCATCCTGGACTTCCCGGTCCTCTGTGCACTCGATTGGATCTGAACATACAGAGTTAGATGGGATTCCGATCCCGCGGGGCATGTCTAGCCCTACAGGATCAGAATTGCATCCAGGCCTGTACGTGCAGGCCTAACCCGGCTAACTAACTCTGTCAAGGCTCCTGAATTTATTTATTTATTTGTTTTATTTAACAGGTTTTATTTACCACCTTATCTTTCAATCAAAGCGGTTTAAATAGAACTAAAATATTACAACAAACCATTTGTATTAAAACTCAAGGGGAGAGGACATGCAGGGAAAAGGGAGACTTGGATTACTATTTACAATGCTGGGAGTGAGCTATATACAGTGTTGCATTTCGAGTTATGTACAGTGTTGCATTTCAGTTTATGTGGAGTACTTACAGAGTATCATTCAGCGTTTGGGGGATGGGGAGATAGTTGGTAAGGGCAATGTATTAGGTGATGGCTCCATAGTGCTTTGTGAAAAGGTAGGTTTTCAGCTTTTACTTGAAATCTTTAGTGTCGGTGGTTGCTCTGAGGTCATGAGGAAGGGAGTTCCATAGGGCTGGAGTAGCTAGGGATAGGGCTCTACTTGATGTGGAGTTTGTGGTTTTAAAATAGGTGCTGGGGTCTGGATGGTGTTTGTAGTATTTCGTCGTTTGGGTCTTGTGCTTGTGTTAGTGTTGACAAGGCCTTTAAGAATGTCAGGGGCACGGTTGTGTTGGATTCTGTGAATGTTGAGAGCAGTCTTGAATTTGATTCTTGAGGCAACTGGGAGCCAGTGCAGTTGGTTCAGGACTGGAGAAATAAGATGGTGTTTGGATGATCCTGTAATAATGCATGCAGTTGTATTTTGTACCATCTGTAGCAGTCAGATTGTTGCTTTCGGTAGGCCGAGGAGTAATGTGTTGCAATAATCCATGGCATCCAGTTGCCATGGCACCACAGCTCCATTCAGGAGCAGCAATCTCTGGCCGCTGAACAGATTTTACATTTCCTGTAGCCCGACCCCTTATAAGAACTCCCAAGGCCAGGGTTGGGCTGTGGGGAATCTCCTCTATCCCCTCCTCCTCCTCCTCTGTCGCCCGGGCCTGCCATCCGCCACTGACTAGGGGAACTTATTCCACCTCAGAAATGGAATAAGTTCCCCATTTAGTCTGCCAGCCTTGGACGTACAGGGCCGACATTGGAATTGGCTCTGTATGTCCGGAGTCGCGGACCACCCACTACCCACCTTAACTCCACCCCCATACTGCCCCTTTCCCGCCCCCATCTAACTTCCCCGTGCAATGTACGGGGAAGTTAGTTGGAGTCGGCAGAGGGGCCGAATAGTGGAATGACCCCGTATGCGCATCCCTATTGCTTTAAGAGAAAAAGACGAAGACAAGATGGTGGTGTATTTCCTCTTCACTGAAAAGCATGAACTGTTTGGATGGCAGAAATATAGTGAGCTTAGTCATAGACCTGGGTTTCAAGCAATAATTAGCTAAAGGTGTTTATTTTAATTCTTTAAAAGCTGTGTCACAGAGAGATACGCCCTGTATATATGTCATTTCCTATTTTTGTCCTTAAGTGATTGGGATTAGTCACTGACTTGGATGCTCAGTGTCTCCTATCTCTTGTTATTCCCTGGCTGCTGCTCTTTTAGAGGTACGATCTCATTCTCCAGTGCTCTTGTTTTCAGATAATTCCCTTCAGTATATGTTCTGTTGTAGAAACCTTTCTTATTCCTAAAGAAGGAGAGAGTATCTCATATTCAGGCAATTCCAATTTCCCAGACATGTGAAGGCACATTTTAGAAATCATGTCTAGGTGCAATCTGGAACGTCCTGGTCAAAACATCTGTAAAACTGCTGTCCACATGCAAGTTTCATCCAGATTTTAGAAACTTCCAAGTGCCCAAAATGCACTGTGACAGCCCTGGCCGCTTAGACATCTCTGTGATAAAAGGTTAGAACAGGGACATCTGAATGTGCGACCCTGCCTGCATTTGGGCTGCAGCAATCCAAGGGAGCAATATAGTATAGGGGGTGAAGTACTTTTGTCCACTAAAGAAGAACGGGACCTAGGCGTGGTTGTGTCTGATGATCTTAAAGTAGCTAAACAGGTAGAAAAGGCGACAGCAAAAGCTAGAAGGATGCTTGGGTGCATACGGAGAGGAATGGCTAGCAGAAAAAAGGAGGTGATAATGCCTCTGTATAAGTCTTTGGTGCGACCTCATTTGGAGTATAGTGTGCAATTCTGGAGACCGCACCTTCAAAAGGATGTGAACAGGATGGAGTCGGTGCAGAGGGTGGCTACTAAAATGATTAGTGGTCTTCATTATAAAGCATATGAGGACAGACTGAAGGATCTTAATATGTACACCTTAGAGGAAAGGCGGGATAGAGGTGATATGATTGAGATGTTTTTTTTTTGTTTTTGTTTTTTATATATTTATTTATCAATTTTTACATATTATCCAAGCAAACAAACTTGAATGGAAAATAAGGATACAGGTCACACATTTACATAGGTCAGCATACATCCTACCCAAGATGAAATCAGCATAAGGAAAACACAAACCTGTTCCAACCACAGCCCTCTATAGTGAGGAGGAATCCAACTAAGCAAAAAAACAACAGATACAAAAGTAGTGAGGAAAAAAAACTAAAGGGAAACAGTCAAGCTATGTCTACTGCAGTGAAACCTACACTGTATCAGAAGGACGACGGGCATCAATGAAAGCTAGTAACTGAGAAGGTTAAAAAAAAACATATGTAGCAGACATCAATTTGATAATACATTTCGAAGGAAATTTAAGAAAAAACTGAGCACCCATCAACAACACAGCAGGACGTAAAAGTAAAAAGTCCCGTCTACGCTTCTGAGTAACTTTTGCAAAATCTGGGAAGACCCGAACAGTTAGACCCAAAAAAGCAATATCTCTCGATTGAGATGTTTAAATACCTCTGTGGTATAAATGCACAGGGGGAGAGCCTCTTTCAATTTATTTATTTATTTAAAGCTTTTCTATACCGTGCTCTTTAATATCAGTCCGGTTCACAAATAACAATTTTTTGTACAGGGCAGAGGAGATCTCCCTTGTGCTTACAATGAACAGGAACGATAACTTGAAGTTGTAACTTGGGGGAACTATGTACATTTTAGGCCAACGTAAGATGTAGCTAGGATGACTATTTACATGTTAGGCATAACCACCCGGTTGAGTCTGTGTCTTATCAGTTATTTACAGTACAGAGTCTTAGTATATATACATTCACATACGTCATTTGTTAGAGTTTGCATAATGGTTGTAATCATGGTATTACTATCACATTTGTTATATACACCTTTGATTGACCTTCTTGAATATATCAATGGTTGGTAAGGGGCTAGATTTGTTCTAGTTTGCAGGTGATGTGTGGGGCGCTGTACGAGTGGATTGGGGTTTGGGAAGAGGGGAGGTATCATTGGGTTGGGAGAAATGTAGAAGGAATAGGTGATGTTTGAGGGCTTTCCTGAATTGTGTGAGATCTCTGATCGATCTGATATTGGGTGGGAAGTTATTCCAGCACTTTGGGGTGTAGAAAGCGAAGGCTCTGTTCCTAGTTGCTTGTGCACATTTTTTAGTTTCCTTGGGGACAATCAGTGTGTTGGAAGCTACTGACCTTCTTGATCTGTTATTGGGGGTGGGGGTGAGGAGGGCTGTGATAGTGGAAGGGGAAATCTTGTTGATGGCTTTGAAGGTAAGGAGTAGAACCTTGTATGTGAGCCTGCAGTTTAATGGTAGCCAGTGTAGGTCTTTAAGGATGGGTGTTATGTGGTCTCATCTGGATACTCCACAGAGGACGTGGGCAGCAGCATTCATCGCGAGTTGTAACGGACTTAGGGTGCTCTTGGGGAGGCCATGCAAAATGACGTTTGCATAGTCAAAGTGGGGTATTACCAGCGCTTGGAATATTGTTCAGAAGTCGTCTGGTGCCAGCATGGGTCTTAGGTGTCGTAGTGTCTTGATTTTATTGTATATTGCCTTGATGGTGTTGTTTATATTCGCTTTAAAATCGAGATGTTGGTCAAGTGTAACGCCTAGGTAGCATATCGTTGGTTTACTGGGGAGCTGTGTCTCTCACCTTCAAGGTCATAGGGGAGGGAAAAGATTTTGTTCTTTGTAATGAACAGGACCTCGTTTTTTTGAAGTTTATACAGAGGTTTTGGGCGTGAAGCCAATCGGTGATTGCGTTGAAGCAGTTCACTAAAGCAGTAAAGTCAGGGTGCGTGACGTTGATTGGTGCAAACAGCAGTACATCATCTGCGTAGATCAGATAGAAGATTTCAAAGGAGCAGATGATTTTGCATATGGGCTGCATATATATGTTAAAGAGTAGCGCAGACAGAGAGGAGCCTTGGGGTACTCCCTGACATTGTTGGAAAGGTTCGGATGTGTTAAATCCCGTCCGTACGTGCTGCCATCAGTCTGCTAGGTAGGATTTACACCATGCCCAAACCAAGCCCTGGATTCCCTTCTCTTGGAGGCGCGTAAGGAGCTGATCATGATTGACAGAATCGAATGTGGCAGCTATGTCGAGGAAGATAAGTGCAAACCCATTTTTGATATTGTCAATCCCTCTGGTTAAGGTGTTGGTTAGTGTGGTGAGTAGTGTCTCAACTCCGTGAGATTCCCGAAACCCGTGCTGGCAGGGATCTAAGGGGGCTGCAATGTCGATGTGTTGCTGGATCTGTCTTTGGACAACTTTCTCAATAATTTTGGCTAGCAGTGGGATACTCGAGATCGGATGGTATGATTCAGCCTTCTGCGGATCTAGTCTGCTATTCATTGATTGAAAGCACGTTCTGCTACGAGGGGACATGGGATGAGGGTGAAAGGGGATAGATTCAGCAGTGGTATGCGGAAATATTTCTTTACGGAAAGAGTGGTGGATCCATGGAAAAGTCTCCCAGTGGAGGTGGTAGAGATGAGGACAGTATCTGAATTCAAAAAAGTATGGGACAAACACAGAGGCTCTCTAATGAAAAAAAGGGGACTCGAAGTGGGTGATATGGAAGGGCAGACTAGAAAGGCTATATGGTCTTTTTCTGCCATCATGTTTCTATGTTTCTATTTTGCAAGGGGGGACGTGCATCAGGGTGCCGACCAGAAAACAAGTGTTTTTGTTTCCTTTCCATTTACTTTTTCGTTGTGTAAAGTATTGCAGATGTCAGAGAGCCCTCTTCTCTACTCACTCCAATTATTTCAGTGGTAGAATGAGGGTTTTTCTGATGCCTACTCGCAGGGCCGTACCAAGACATAATTGCGCCCTGTGCCATTTCTTCTTCTGACGCGCCCCACCCCTTGCCGGTTGCCTGCCCCTGCCTACCCCTCCCCCCCCCAACACCTCCCCGCGTTGCCCTGCCACTACCGCCACCACTTTTTTGTTTTCTTGGAGGCAGCGGCGGCACCAGTAAGGCAGACCCGCATTTGTAGGCAGGTCAGGTCCCTCCTTTCCTTCTCTGATGTAGGTCTCATGAAAGGAGGGAGGGACCAGGCCAGCATTCAAACGCTGAGTTGCAAAGTCCCTGGTCCCTCCCTCTTCTGTCATGACCTACATCAGAGAAGGGAAGGAAGGACCTGACCTGCCTACAAACGCAGGTCTACCTCACTGCTGCTGCCGTCATCGCCTCCGAGAAAACCAAAAAATGGCAATGGCGGCAGGGCAATGTGAGGTGGGGGGCTGGGGCCGGCAACCCAACATGTGCCCCTAATCCTTTTGTGCCCTGTGTGGCTGCGCCACTCGCAGAGGGCTATGTATGGTACTGCCTCTTCATGCCCCGGAGCAGAAATAGAGATAGATATTATCCCTGGTAGGTTTAGATATGTTCACTGTTTCTGATATCTTTTCTGTAATGCTCTGGACATACCTCCACCACACCCCTATGCGACATGGACTTCTTCATCCTGGAGACGTTGAAAGAGCCGACTTTGTAAAATGGTTTCAGAGGCATCTTCGGGATTTGCACATCTACAAATTTAGACATCCAGCTCACGACTAGACCTAAAACGATCAGCATCATCTGCAGCTCCTTGACCTTGCTCATGGGTAGTGTGTGTGTGCCTAGGCGATAGACCAACAACACATACAGACCCAGTCAGCTTTCATCCTCAGTAGTCTGAGAGACGGGTAGCAGTGTCTTAGTAAGAAAGAAACCAGGGTTCAATTCCCACTGGCACTCCTTGTGGGCTTAGGCAAGTCACTTAACCCTCCATCACCTCAGAAAAAAGGCCTGGCAATCTACCTCTGCTCACATTGCCAAGAAAACCCAGGAACTGCTGGGTTGCCATCATTCAGCAGTGACTTGAAGGCACATGTTGCATTGCAATAAGTGGGAAGGACAACACCAAGTTCGAAAAGTGCCTTGAGAATCTGGCCCCCTCACCAGACCCTGCTGGAACTCACGCTCATCAGGCTTCTTGGAAGCCCCAGTGATGACATCAGTGCCCTGGAAATGGGAACGTAGCATCCATTGGCCTTACTGCAAAGCTTGGTGACACTAGGGGGTATGTTTACTAAACTCCGTTGCTGTGCGGGTCCCCGTTAGTGTGCTGGTGCCATATAAGGAGTGGGCGGGCCAGGCAGAAAAAAGCAAAAAACTGGACAGTACGTGTGTGCGTCGCGCTAATGTGCGGGGCCCACATTAGTGCGTGGGAAGGCTAAGTGGGGCGCTGCTGCAAAACCAAACAACAGAGCCGTAGTACAATGGTGAAGACACCGACCAATGGTGCAGGGGCCAGGGGTTCAAACCCCCATTGCGCTCAACAAAAAAGACCAGCTGAGGCACCAACATTTATGGGCAAAAGTGGTTAGGAGGCATATTAATTTAAGGCGGCGCACTGTTATTTTTATTACGGCATGAGGCAGCGCACTGTTTAGTGTGGGCGGCAGATGGCGGCACATTGGTAAGTTTGGGCAGCAGAAGGCGGTGCGCTGATAAATGTGGGCAACAGAAGGCGGCGCGCCGGTGGGCAGAAGGCGGCGCGCTGATGTGTGAGGGGGCAGTCCAATAGTGGGAGGGAGAAGTGGCGCGCTGATGTGCAAATAACAGGAACGGAGCCATAGCACAATGGTTAAGACACTGACCACTCATGCAGGGATCATGGGTTCAATTCCCCACAGTGCCCATTGAAGACAGCTGGCTGGGGCATTTCCATGTTGTGTGGCATAAGGCGGCGTGCTGTTAATTTAGTGCGCCACAAGATGGTGCGCTGATGGCTACAAGGCTGCGCGCGGATGCACAAACACAGGAACAGAGCCACAGCACAATGGTTAGGACACTGACCAATGGTGCAGGGGCCAGGGGTTCAACCCCTCACAGTGCCCAGTGAACAAGGCTGGCTGGGGCAGTATGTATCATGGTGAGGAGTGCTGTAGGAGGCCTTCCATTTATATTTTATTTCCCACCACTAGTAAACCCGCTCTCACAGTGTGTTAACATACGGATGCCCATAAGGCACATGTTACAGTGCACTGTCCGCCAAGGCACCCTAGAATGTCCCCTATAGGGCACCATGTATGTTGCGACACAGGATAATGTATAGTGCACCCTATATGGATGGCAACCATAAGGTGGCCTATAGGGCGCCCTATAAAGCACCCTCAGAGGCACCTAATGGGTATAGTAAGCTGTGTGTGGTTTTGCCGGCATAGACATATGTACAGTAAATAAAAATAAAGCTGTGGACAGCCCTATCAAAGGGCCCCACTGTGGGTTTGAACCCATGACCTCTGGCTGTACAGGGAGTGACATAACCATTGGGCTACAGCTCTATAGCTGACAGCAAGCCCCTGGCTGGCTGCAGAGAGCCTGCATGTCACCCCACAGACAGTCTGCTGTTGTAGACAGGATAGGGTTAGGCCACCCGTACCCATGATGCACTGCACATGCAAATCAGCTGTCCACAGATGCACACAAGATGGGAAATGCACCCCAACAGCTACCCGGCCTGGTAGGGGGAATTGTCCATGTGCACCCACACAGCACCTCGGCCTGGTAGGGGGTCCTGAGCGGGTAGACTACCAGCAAAGAGTAGCTACACACCGTCACATTGTGCGGGTACTGTGCTCACCCTGAGGGTGTGATGTGGCGGCCAGGACCAGGTCCACAACACCAGCCATGGCTGGATGAGGCCATGACAGAGCTCCAAAACAGTACTAACCTGTGAGATAGGAAGGTGCTGCAGAAACATGTTGGATGTCTCAGTTAGTGGAAACCCCCATGGACCCCTAGGTGGTCAAAGTAACACCCCCCACGGTGGCAAACAGATCCCCATCCTACCCCCCCCCCCCCCTGCACCAACGGCAGCAAAATGGACCATCAAACCCCAGTCCTGCTGGGGAACAGACACCCTACAGGGCAGTCCAAGCAGCTCCACACACATCCATAACATAATATCAGACAGACTTTAGGCCTGGATATCCAAAGATGCACCCCAGCACTATCTGATATTCACCTGCAGCAAGCCATCAGCCACTGCACACTGCAAGGCACTCCATAAAGACACATACCAGCTGTGAACAGTCTGCTGGTTAGCCCTGATGGAAATGCATGCACCCAAAACTGGGGTGGCAGCATACACAAGCAGAGAGTTCTGTAAGGAGGCCCCAACAGGAAACCCATATATATCACAAGAGAGAAACACAATACAGCACTATGGGGGTGCCTAGCCATGCTGTCATCACTGCACACTCAGGGTGAGAGTGCTCCCCCAGCAGCACATACAGAGGTCACCCTGTCTGTATAGGTGGTGGCCTGGCACTACAATGTCACAGCCAGTGCCCTATGCCCTGTGCAGATGCATCGTGGCCAGCCCACCATGTCTGACCTATACCCATGGTACCTTGCTGCTCATTATGCACATTGGCAGGCCAATACTGGCAGTAGTGCTGGCAGTGTGGGTTGGGGAAGGTGTTTGCAGCCAACACACACTGTATAGACAGACACACACTCCCACACCTATGCCAGCATTGTGCTACTATTGAGGGGGTGATTAGCCTTGGCCACCACACGGTCCTGGGCACGGCACAGGCATGGATATGGTACGCAGTACTGCTGGGGGTCACTCCCCAGGGTGGTGAACACCATCAGAGGCCAGGCCTGGAGCACGCACCGCAGACACCAAACAGATTGTTCGGATGGGGCAACTAGCAGTATGTGCGTAATGTAGGGATATCTAACGTTTCAGAGCTGTGTACCTCAGGTGTAGGGTGACATTGCTAAGGTATGCAGGTGCTGGTATTGGGAGATGCACGCAGGGTCCAATGTTCTGCCTCTACAGGAGACATTGGCTAATGGGGCCTGTGGGTGTGGGTGTGTCTGCCCCTGTTGGCTGCTGCTTTACGGCAGCGCTTCCCCACTCCAGCCCAGTTTTGCATCACACTGTTCGGGTCTTCCTGCTGTCCCTCATGAATATGCATGGGCTAAATCTACATGCCATGGGGGTGGTGCATAGATATACAGCACAGGCATTTGTATGAGTGGCAGCATGGAACCTGACTGGTGTGTGGCCCACCAGGACTGCATTTGGGGGATTCTGCTGTAGGTTCTGCCCCTGTTCATGGTGTCTGTGCTCAGTGGGGTAAAAGATAGACGTATTACCATTGCATATGTCCTCGTCACAAAAGGTGTGTCCTTACTGTCACTGTTTATTTGTGGGGAAAATATGTGGGCAGGATTGCTGGTAGCCCCAGCTGGTCTTTGAACCTGTGACCTTCTGTTCTTGCATGCACTGTCTGTGTGCACTGCACCACCGTGTAGCCACAGCTTGGCTGAATTCCCTGGATAGTCCATGACTGTGGATCCGGCAGGGCCTGTCTGTTGCTGTGGACTGTGCCAGCCTGCACATGGCTAGGCCTCTGTCTTCTGTCGCTAGCAGCCACTGCCCCCTGCACCACATGTACTCGTCTGCCAACATGCTGGCATGAGCTTCTCCCATAAAAAGCAGGTGACCTGATTGGAATGGGGCAGTACGGGACTGCATTTGGGGTACTTGGCTGTGGGTAATGCCCATTGTTGTGGTGTGTGTGCGTTGTTGGGTAAAATATGGGTGTTTTCCCCATGCTTATGTCCCCTGCAATACAGGGGTGTCTGTGCTTAGTGGTGGGTAAAATATAGGGACTGGGCTGGCAAGTGCCCCAGCTGGGCTTTGAACCTCTGACCCTAGAGGTACTGACTCTGTCCGCTGCACCACACTATGGCCACATAGACAGTGCTGCCCCTGGAGGTAGTAAGCCTGGCAGGATGGAGTCACAAACCCTGCTCTACGCAAATTTACTGTGGGCATATGCACCCTGTCTGGTGACAAACGTGCACATAAACCCCGGAAATGACCACGGGAAATGGGGGACAAAATATCACCACGCTGGGCAACAGTGATATTAATGGGCAACCATAGCAAACACTCCCAGGAAAGCTCCACAAAAGGAAATGTTTTTTGGAAGAGTCTCCGCTCCGTAAACCCTTCCAAAATTCATTTCTTTTTTCTGGAGCTTTGCTGGGTGTGTTTTCTGTATTTGCCCATCACCATAACTGTTCCCCAGCTGAATTACTATTTTTTAATAGTTCTGTTGTGGTCATTTTCTATTTTTATTTGCACTTTTGTGCTGTGCACATGTATCACACTGCTCACGTTTTTCTGGTTTCCCCGGTTTTCCTGTACATTGCTGACGGAAATGGTTTCTCTTCCCTTCCCTTTAAATGCTTTCTACCGCGAGTGTTTCCCTCGCGGTAGTTTTTACATGCAAACTCGGGCCCGATACTGTGCGGGGAGCCTCTCCCCTCCACTCTCCACCCATTGACCCCGTCCCTCCGCCCCTCCGGAGCCTTCCTCCGCCCTCCTTTAGCCGTTCCACGCCTCTATCGGACATTTGCGGGCCCGCACTTGTACGGGGCCCGTTAGTGTACCGCGCACCTTTGCGGGGGTGACACGCAAGTGTGCGGTGCGTTCATTAGCGTTTCAGTGCTGCGTTTCCGTGCGCTATTTTGCGGCGCGCACATTTCCGGTTTTTAGTAAACATCCCCCTAGGTATTGAGGAGGGGAGAGGAGTTAGGTATTAAAATCTCATTCCAGCATTTCTTATGCTTTCAGTTTCTCTCTTATCCTTCAGCTGCCTAGATCGCCGCCATCTCTATCCTCCCCATCTGCCCTCCCTCTCTTTCGCCAGCACATAGATACATGATCCTCCTTGTCTCCGGCAGAATTCTGAGGTTAAATATTTTTTAAACTTTTAATTTTTCCCTGCCCCCCTTTCTTTGCTGTAGAAAAAAATTGAAGAAATCCTGCCATAGAACATACCTCATGTTTGCAATCAGGAAAGTAGAGAAGACATAAACCATTGGGAGAGAGACCTCAAGATGAAGGGTGGGAAGAGAAAGAAGGAGGATGAGAAAAGAAGGAAGACGCCCGAAAGAATAAAGAGGGAGAGGCAGAGACTGGGCCACATTCCAGGGGATATTTCTCATTGCCAGGAGTAAGAAACTGGAGCTCACATGAGCAGACTGCCTGATGAGGTCTGCATCTACCCAAAGCTAGCTCTACCTCTGCCTGCTGTGTCAGCCTTTCCTCGAGAGCTCCCTTGCTACATTTAAACAGTTTTGCAGACCGAGGCTGGGACTTTGCATTATTCAGCAGTGCACAGGGAGGATGGATTCAGGGCAGAATGTTCTGTTAACAAACGAGCCGGCAAAGAGTGGAACAGAGAAGGACACTCATCCGAGAGGAGCAGCTCAGCATCCCCTCCAGATCCAGGAAGGGGTAGAGGTGGAGACTCATGGAAGGGAAAATAGTATCCTGGAAAGAAGTCATGATAGCAGGCAGGAGGGGGAAACGGCTGATCCAGAGCACTTATTGCTGAGATGGAGAAAAAGGAGAGTCCTGCCTAAGGACGGAGAGTCTGCCGGGCTGGGGCTGCATTCCACGGAGAATCCGGCTACTTCTGCTGGAGAAGAGAATGACCTTGAGGGGGAGGAGGAGGGAGCCTGCCTCTTTCCGAATTGTGCTCTGGAGGAAATCAGGCAAGGACTGCTTCAGCAGGCTAAGGGAGAAGAGTCCCTGATGAGGGAGCTAGCCACCCTGGTAAAGAAAGTGGTAAAGGGCAGCAGCTGGTGGGAACGACACGGGGTCGATGGAGTACTGATCGTCCTGGCATTCATCTCCTTCGCTGCAGGTAATGAGAGCAGAGATCCAGAGCTGGCAGGTCCATGTGTAGGAGGCAGGAAAGGGTGTGGGTTTGGTTTGGGGGTGGAGAATGTGTGTAGAGAAGGGAAGAAGATGCAGCATCTTTCTACATTTCTTCTATTGCTAATACCTTTTGGAATTTGCCTCTTACTATTACTGACTGAAATAATACACAGCCGTGCACAGAGTATTAAATCCCACCGGTGCTCCTTGTGGTCCTGGGCAAGTCTTTTAACCCTCCTTTGCCTCAGGTGTAAGCTTAGGGGGGCATCTTTAAAGTGGTTTAGCTGGTTAGTAGACCTGCTAACAATTGCCACAGACTATTGCCACAGACTTCAGAGAAGGCAGCGATTTGAGGCTGGATCAGAGGTGGCCCTAGTCAGTAATGATATGCAGCCACTAGCCGGTTAATTAAATTAGATAAAGTTAGGACAGGTCAATGGCTGCCATAACTTTAAGCAGATTTCACTGTCCATTTAGCGGCTGAAGATTGCCGCTGAGTAGATAGTGAGGGTGCTGTCCGTGAAACGGGATATTCAGTGCCGGGTAGGTTCCAAGTCTGAATATCTGGTTTAGATAACGCGGCGTCGGCCAGGCGCTTTAAGCGCACTTGGCTGCCACTGCTGAATGTCAGCCCTTTAGATTATAAGCCCTCCAGGGATAGAGAGACGCTGACTGTACCTGAATGGAACTTGCTTTCAAGTACGAACGGAAAGATGTCAGCAAAATATAAATAAATAAGATAAGTAGACATGGACACTAAAATGTAGTGACACAAAGGGGTATGTTTACTAAACCGCGCTAATGTGCGCTACTGTGCGCTAATGTGCACTGCGCGACGTTAGCGTGCGCTAAGGTACCTTAGCGCACGCTAATGTCGCGTACGGGGCACAAATATGCACGCTCATGTGCGCGGCGTGCTAATGTGCGATGAAGGCGGGGAAAGGCTCCCGGAGGGCGGAGGAAGGCTCCCCAGGGGCGGAGAGAAAGGGTCAATGGGTGGAGAGTGGGAGGGGAGAGGCTCCCCGCACATTAGCGAGGCTGAAATCCGAGGCAAAACATACCGCGAGTGAAAACCTCGCGTTAGAGCCGATTTAAAGGGAAGAGAAACCATTTCTGTCAGCAATGTACAGCAAACCCAGGGAAACCTACAAAAAGTGATAAGTGTGATACATGTGCATGGTACAAAAGTACAAATAAACATTGAAAAGGACCCCAACAAAATTTAAAAAATTATAATCAAGCTGGGCAATAGTGATAGTAATGGGAAACATCAAAAAACACTCCCAAGAAAGCCCCAAAAAATAAATATGAATTTTGGAAGGGTCTACGCTCCGTCCCCATACAAGGTGAATGATCCCACAGTGAAATAGCACTGATCAGGGTTTCCCTCTCCATTGGACAGGTTACCTATGGCATGCACATGTTCCACAACAGCAGGGCAGGCAGGTCGGAATGGGCAACTGGACAGATGCTGGGAAAGGGGATACAGAGGGCTGCAGGCGGCATATGCTGTGGTGCAGCTGGGGCACAGTGCGGACTAGGCAGATGCCTAGATGGCACTTAGGAATGCTGAAACTGAACAGCAGCCAGACAGCAACTGATGAAGGCCCAACATGGGCACGAGAGTGTTTAGCACAGTGTCACAGGGGATAGTACCCAGCAGGTACCCCCAAGGGCACAGAACATTGGCAGGCGGTGTTGGGGGGAAGCGTGTACGCCTATGCAGACACCCCTACCCCAGAACATGCACCATAGGCAGCCGCCTACCTGCACACTGGATGGCTTGAGACTGCACACCACCAGCACCACCAGCAGAAGGGCATGTCAGCATGATGGCAGAGGGGTACTGGTGGTGGAGGGGGGCAGTAGCAGCTGCCCAGAGCCGACCATGGCCTAGCCCTGTGTAGGTGGGTGCCATGCACTGCAACAGACAGGCTCTGTCTGACAAACAACCATGGTATCTCCAGGGACGGCACTGTCTCTGTGAGCACATTGTGGTGCGGTGAGCACAGCCAGTGTGTTCAGGAGCAGAAGGTTACAAGTTCAAGTCCCAGCTAGGGCTACTGTCAATCCAGTCCCCAAATTTTACCCGCTACCAAACCTTGATAGTAAGGACAAACCTTTATTGCAGAGAACATACGCATGGTTCAAACGCCTATATTTTATCCCACCGAGCACAGACACCAGAAACATGCGCATTACCTGGAGCGGAGTCCCCAAAATTCAGTCCTGGAGGGCCACAAATCATTCAGGTTTTATGCTGTCTCCAATATAAGGCCATGTCAGCATGGTGGCGGAGGGGTACTGTTGGTGGAGGGGGCAGTGGCAGCTGCCCAGAGCAGACCATGGCCTAACCCTGTGTAGGTGGGTGCCAGGCACTGCAACAGACAGGCTCTGCCGGACAAACAGTCATGGTATCACCAGGGAATGCACTGTCTTTGTGGCAACACAGTGGTGCAGTGCACACAACCAGTGAGTTTGGAGGCAGAAGGTCACAGGTTCAAGTCCCAGCTATGGTGCTTGCCAACCCAGTCCCCATATTTTACCCACTACTACAACGTGCTAATACAGACAGAACCTTTATTGCAGATGACGTAAACATGCCCAAAACACCTACATTTTACCCTACAGAGCAAAGACACCATAAACAGGCGTATTACCTAGAGCAGAGTCTCGCAAATGCAGTCCTGGAGGGCCAAACACCATTCAGGTTCCATGCTGCCTCTAATAAAGATGCCTGTGCTGCATATCTATGCACCACCCCCATGGTATGCAGATATATCTCATGCATATTCATGCGGGACAGCATGAAAACCCGAACAGTGTTTGGCACACCAGGACTGGAGTTGGGAACCTCTGCCGTAAAGCAGCAGCCAACAGGGGCAGACACACCCACACCCACATCCACAGGCTCCATTAGCCAATGCCTCCTGGAGAGGCAGGACATTGGGCCCTGCGTGCATCTCCCAGTACTAGCCCTTGCATACCTTAGCAATGCCACCCTACACCTGGGAATATGGTACACAGCTATCAAACATTTGCTATGATTACTGGCAGATACCAATTCCTACGTTAAGCACAGTTTGCTGATTGAGCTCCATCATAGCAACCTTTCTGCTGTCTGTGGAGTGTGCTTCAGGTCTGGTCTCTGACAGTGTTTACCACCCTGGGGAGTGACCCCCAACAGTATTGCGTACCATATCCATGCCTGCACTGTGCCCAGGACTGGTGTGGTGGCCAGGGCTGCTAAACTCCTCTAGAGTAGCACAATGCTGGCATAGGTGTGGGAGTGTGTGTCTGTCTATCCAGTGCAGGGGTGGGGAACCCTGGTCCTGGAGAGCCGCAGACCAGTCAGGTTTTCGGGATATCCCTAATGAATATGCATGAGATATATATGCATTAGAGATATCCTGCCAACCTGACTGGTTTGTGGCCTTCCAGGGCTGGATTTGGAGACCCCTGCCTTACAACTCTGTCATTTAAGATTGTGAGTGGGCAAGGTGCAGATGTCCAAGACATCAAAAAGGTTAGATAGAATGTGTCACATTCCTCCTCACTTCTCACCACCACCAAAATATTGTCTATTAGACAACTTTTTGGTGGTGGTGCTATATAGTATTTTTCTCATGTGATATTTATGGGTTTCCTTTTGGGGCCCAGTCACTGACTTATCTGCTTGGTGTGTGTGCTGACATCCCAGTTCTGGGTGCACGCATTTCCACCAGGAACATGCACTATGGACTAGCTAGCAGACTGTCTGCAGCTGGTATGTGTCTTGATGGAGCACCTTGCAGGGTGCAGCGGCTGAAGGCTTGCTGCAGGAGAATATCAGATAGTGGTGGGGTGCAGCTTAGCATATCCAGTTCTAATGTCTGTCTGCTATTGCGTTATGGATGTGTACAGAGTTGCATTGACTGCCCTGTAGGGTGTCTGTTCCCCAGCAGGACTGGGGTTGATGGTCCCCTCTACTGCCACCATTGCAGGGAGGTAGAATGTGGATCTGTTGGTGGGAGACCCTGTTTACCACCCTCAGCCCTGGAGGAGGAGGAGGGTGGTGGTACATAATCCTCCTAGGGGTCCATAGGGGCTACACCTGACTGAGACATACAGATATATCCAAGGTGTGTCTGCAGAAACTACCTATCTCACACAGCACTGCTGGGGTCCTGCAGCATGGCCGTACCTGCACAATGTGACGGTGTGTAGCTACTCTGTGCCAGTACCACACACGGTCAGTTCCCCCTACCAGGCCGAGGTGCTGTGGGGGTGCATACCCCATCTTGTGATCATCTGTAGACTGCTGATTTGCATGTGCAGTGCATCATGGGTATGGGTGGGTTAGCCCTATCCTGGTGACCACAGCAGACTGTTTGTGTGTTGACTTGCAGTCCTTCTGCAGCCAGCCAGGGGTTTGCTAGCAGCTGTAGCCCACTGGTTACTTCACTACCAGTGGAGCCAGAGATCATGGGTTCAAACCCACAGTGGGTTTTTTTGATAGGGCTGTCCAAAGCATTATCTATTTTTAACATACATTAGTGCTGCCAGCAAAAACACCCTCAGCATACTGTACCCATAAGGTGCCTCAGAGGGCGCCCTATAGGGCACCTTATGGTTACCGTTCATATAAGGTGCATTATACAGTATGCTATGGAGCGACTGATAGGGTGCCAGTCCGTATAAGGTGCCTTATAAGGTGTCCTATGGAGTGCCTTATAGGGTGCCCTATAGGGGACATTGTAGGGTGCCATGGCAGACAGTGCACTTTAAAATGTGCCCTCTGGGGTACCTTATGGGGTGCCTTATGCAGCACCTTATGTTACAGTGCTTTGAGAGTGCGTTTGCTAGCAGCAGTAATTAAAATAAAATTAAAATGCCTCATAATGCTATATTACACATAACAGGTAGTGCCTCAGCCAGCCTTATTCATTGGGCACAGTGGGGGATTGAACCCATGATCCCTGCACCAGCAGTCAGTGTCTTAACCATTGTGCTACACTGCTGTTACTGTTTGTACATCAGCACACCTACTTCAGCTTACCACACGTTAACATGTGCAGTGCTGCCATCAGAGTAACCTTGCCGTGCCTCATTGGGCACCCTATAGGCCACCCTTTAAGCAACATTGTAGGGTGCCTTGGCGGACAGTGCACTTTAAAATTTCCTTTTCCATGTTTCCTCGTTTTCAACACTGAGATTCCGTGATGTGGGCTTTATCATTGTGTATATTTCTTATTTTCTCTATAATATTTGCCTTTCTTTAATTATTATGGGATTGACTTGTACCTATTTTGTTTGTTGTATATGACTAAAAATCAATAAAAAAAAAAAAGGCGCTGTTTACACGTGGTGATGCACACCTTGTTTAGTTTTGCAGCAGGCATGGTGAGAGCATGGAGAGATAGTAGTTAGGGCGGGATGACAATATCTATGTGGATTCCCCATCTTACCAGGGGAATCCACACAGGGCCAGTGCCAGAGTTGATTCAAGATGTTGGCACTTTAGGCACACCATAAGCTTTACGGCCCTCCTGGCTATCAAAATGTATTGCTTAGCTTTGAATGCCCCACAGAGGATGCCGCCCCAGGCAACTGCCTAGTTCCCCTAATGGTTGACCCAGCCCTGAATCCACGTCAATAGGAAAAAATCTAGTGTTGGATTTCACACGTGTCCCAAGGCATGGGATTTATCGTCTGCTGTCGACTTGGTGGATCATTCTATCCTTTGCTCTCGCTCTATGATCTGGGTCTTCGAGGATCTGTTCTCTCCTGGTTCCCTTCATTCTTAACTGATCATTCCTTCTCAGTCACCTTTGGTTTTTCCACTTCCAGTGCCTATCCTCTTGCTTGTGGTGACCCCCAGGGGCTCTGTTCTCGCCCCTCTTACCACCATTATAAAGGATTCCAGAATCACTGCTCACTATTACTCAGACAACATTTTTCTCACTTATCACACCCATCCCATCCATCCGGACATAACCCCATTCAACGCTTGCCTCTCCAAAGTGCCTTCTGGGATTAGAACTAATCTGCTTCAGCTCAATGTCTTTAAGACTGGTTCACTAGAAACTCTTCTATACCGACTATCTCTCCCACTCTGGATAGTGTTCTTCTCCCACTCTCTCCTTCCTTTAGGTATTCGGGTGTGGTGCTTGATTCTGGCCTTACATTTCACAAATAAATCAGCTCTGTTGTTTGAAGTTCTTTCTACTCTTTGCGTCAAATTCATTCCCTCTGCTCCTTCCTCAATTCCTCCTCACTGAGCGCACTTATTTATTTCTACACTGGATTATTGCAATGCCATCTATCCTGGCCTTCCCGACTACCAGCTTAAAAGATTAGATGGTTTGAAATACTGCTATCAGACTACTTGCGCACACCTCAAGATTTGATCACGTCACCCCTTTACTACTTCAACGCTACTGACTTACTAATGCTTTCTGTGCGTGTGGGGAGACTGTTCCTCTGAATCTGATCCAGATGACTAGCAGGGGAGGTACAGCACCACTATTTGTCATATAGAATCGGGCCCATAGTCAACTTACAGCCATTCCACTCGCATGCTTATGAGGTTGGTAAACTGGTGTGCCCAGGACTGTGGTCCATTAGACACAGTGAAGCAACACAACAGGATCAACCATCCTGCTCTGTCACTTCCTGTTGAGCCGCTACTGAACCTTTGACCTCTCTCACTTTTTACATATCTTTGCCGCTGTGGCACGACAATAATCAAATGTCAGCTACTGCAATGTTTTTACAGCAAAAGCCAACAGGCTAAGGGAAATGCGAGGCATAATTTAAAATATATAAGAATTGGCATGACAAGAGACATCTTTGAGAGGATTTTCTAGATCCCCTTTTACAACTCTGACAGTGCCCATATCACATGTTCTGCATTTACATCACATGATATGACTCTTGCTACGTTCTTTGGACACTTTGGGTTTAATGCACATAAACTACAGTATCTTAGTTATTTGCATGTAAGTGGTGACTTACATATGTAAATGACTTCATAAAATAGTGACTAGTGAGAAAGTAAGCATATAGTTTGCATCACACAAGATGTCACTGTGGGAGGAGTTTAGGTGGAACATATCATTACACGCATAGATTACCAAGGTCCCAATATTCAGCGCCAATAGCTAGCACTACTAACATAAATCCAGCGCTGAACAGTTAATCCAGAGATTCAATTCCAGCGTCATATCCAGCCCAGCATTGAATATACAGGTTAGCCGCTATTGCTGATCAATAACCGAGCAAAAGCGGTATCGAGCCACTGCCCGGTTAGAAATATACAGTGAAAGTTAGGTCAGAGTTACCTGCGCCTGGCTTTCACAGCATATCACTAACCGCTGACCACTTACCAATAGGCTCCGCCTCCTCTCCACCCCTGGCATGCTTCAATGCTAAACGATTAGCACTGGGGTATGTAAAGCCAGCAGCCACAGCTATTATCCCATTCACTGTGATTAACGCAGTTAGCAGCTCTGCCAATCACATTGATCGCTTTGTATATTGTAAATTCTTTAGGTTACGCACATAATTACAAAACGTAGGCGCATTCATTTACACCAGCTCTAGGACTTGTGTAAATGCTTGCGTGTTCTAGTTTATAAAACCAAGTATGCACGCACTTGATTTTATAAAATCGGTATAAAGTATTTGCATGACAACGTGCATCAGTTTATAAAATTTACAGCTCAATGCGTGCGTAAACTGTACACCCACAGGTTTTCCTGAGGAGGTACCAGCAAATTGTCAGAACAAAAGCACACCCATAGTTCACTTCTGAAAATCACACCTAGTGAATTTATACACTTACATTTCCACCTGCTGTTTGGCACAAACAAATTTTCTGGTTTATTTTGCATGCATACATGTATATATTCAAAAGTATGAGCATAAATTCAAACCCTTCACCAGCCCCAACCCCAAGAATGTCTCCGCTCAGTCTGTAGAAAGATACATGGGTCCAGGCTAAACACGCAGGGGACATATTCAAAGCAGTTTAGCTGGTAAACCACAGTGCACCTGGATAGTGTTGATAAATATTACCACAGATAGCAGAAAAGACGATTGGTTAAAACCGGGGAAAGTGGGGGAGGGGGGCAGTCCTGGCCGCTATCTGCTCAGTGGAAATATTCAGCCACTAACCGGATAGCTAAACTTGTTAAAGTTAGGACAGGTCAATGGCTGCCCTAACTTAACTAGTTTTCACTATCCGGTTAGGGGCTGAATATCGCCGCTGACTGGATACAGTGCTGTCCAGCAAAACCTGAGATTCGGCATTGGATGTCGCGTTCCAACACTGAATATCAGTTTAGATAAAGCAGACGTGGGCACCACTGAGTATCATAGTTTTACAAGTCCCTATTGCAGCACATTCAGGGGCATGTTTAATAAACTGTGCTAAAGTTTAGCATGGGGTTTACTGTGCACCCCTTTTAGATAATCATTGCCTGCCAGTGGTTCCTATGCTCAACTTTTGGGCATTACTTTTGATAGCCAATTTACTTTTTCTTATCAAATTTCAAATACGGTAAAGTCCTCCTATTCCCTCCATAGTACAGTATTAAAGTCTTTCGGCCCTATTTAGATCAGTCTGCGTTTACGACTTTGGTTTTTGCTTTGGTAATCAGTAGGTTAGACTATGACAATTCTTTATATAGTGGGCTTCCTTTAGCTGCCATCAAATGTTTAAAAAGAATTCAAAATATTGCTATTAAGCTTCTTACATATGCCAGACCTTCAGAGCATGTTACTCCTTTATGGAAATCTTATCACTGGCTGCAGGGCCGGCCCAAGGATTTCTGCCACCCTAGGCAGAAGCCCCAGCCGTGCCGCCCCCTCCCCCCCTCCCCCCCCCCTCCCCACTGCCACTGATTCCGACAGTGGGGTCGGGGGGTGTGGCTCAGCTTAGCAGCAGACCATGTGCTTCGGCACACTTAGCCTGCTGCTTCTGACCCCCACCCCCTCTGAAATAATTCAGGGGATCAGAAGTGGCAGGCCATTGGTGCTGAAGCACATGGCCTGCTGCTGAGCTGTCAACCCCCTTGGCACCGGAATCAACAGCAGCGCCATGTGTGTCAGCACAGGGAGAAGGGGAGGACAGCGCAGCTCATCGGGGAGGGCTGTGGTAGGCCATGCTTGCCAAAGCACATGGCCTGCTGCCCACAGAGATCTGCTGCCCTAGGCAGCCACCTAGCCTGCCTAGTAGATGGGCCAGCCCCATTTGGCTACCTCTCTGGTACCGTATTAACTTAAAGTTCTTTTACTGCCATTTAAGGCTTTTTATTTTGGTGTCCCTGTTTATCTTTCAGGTTTCCTTATTCCCCATATGCCTGCTAGGACCTTGCACTCAAACTCATAATTGGCTGGTTGTTCCATCTGCAAGTGTTGCCCGACTTGAAGTTAAACAGTAGTTGGCCTTTTATTTTTGGCATCTACTTTGTGGAATTCACTTCCTCTTTATATTAGATAAGAGAACTCCATTAAGTCTTTTAAAAAACATCTTGCAAAAATGCAATGTGTGCCTTAAGACTTATTTTTTTGAGCAAGCCTATGGCAGCTTGTAATGGTGCGGGCGCCTGAGCTGTGGAT
The DNA here is from genome assembly GCA_033557465.1 of Ichthyophis bannanicus. Lineage (NCBI taxonomy): Eukaryota > Metazoa > Chordata > Amphibia > Gymnophiona > Ichthyophiidae > Ichthyophis > Ichthyophis bannanicus. Next base: position 296,169,198 of record CM066041.1, read on the forward strand.
GAGACCTATATAGTATTTGCTGGTATGTTTTGTTTTGTGCTTGTTGACATTTATATTTGTATTTGTTTGTAAATCATTTTATTGTTTGCAGTTTGCTTGCTCGTTTGAAAACTGCTTTGGTGCCTATGGCTAAAAGCAGTATATCAAGTTTGAATAAACATAAACTGCGTGTTAAACACACTGTACTGAGCACAGAGCAGCTTGGTACAAAACCTGCGAGAAGGGGTGGTGATTGGGTGAGTTAGGGGTAGAGGTTGGGTGGTGATAGCACATCACATTTAGTAAAGGCTTCACTTCTGCGTATGCCTTGTAGCGCTATATAAATGATTAATAGTAATAGTAGTAGTAATTGTGCTCACTAACGCTGAATATTGCCATTAGTGCAGGTGCACTTAGTGCCTTCTCAGTGGCTGGCGGCAAGTGCAGCCGCGTTAAACACATTTCCCATTTAGTGTCTTGTGTAACTGCAGGGGGATATGCTGGACATGACCCCCACAGTTAACGCAGGTCTCTGTGCTAACCTTTGCAGTCTAACGTGCACTAGCATAGCACATTTTAGTAAATACGCCCCAAAATTCTGCTTTATGCTCAGAAATGGCTCTGAAAATGCCCTGTGCGTACATCAACATAAGCAAGCTGTGGAGCAACGTGGGTGGCTGTACCCTGCATTGAACAGAGGCGTTCCCAGGGTGGGATTAGGGCAGGGTTGAAACAATGTGTCCTCTTGTATATCTCTAAGAGTATATGCATGGCTGTGGTACGGAAAAGTATTTGCAAGAAAAGGAGGGACGTGTGTCTGTGGACACTTTCAACTTCGGCAATTTTGAAAAAGAAAGGATGCGTGCCTTTCACTTTGAAAATTGGTGACAGGTCCACAGGGCTCTGCTGTGAGAACTTCTCAGCAAAAAGAGACATCAGCAGTGAATCTTAAACGAGCGGGAGCTCCTTTCCGAGCATACGCGGTGTCAGACGGCTGCCTAGGGTGAGAACTTACACAATCTTGACGATGCATATATTCATATGATTCTTGCAAGGTATTGTGGGTATTGTAGTTCATTCACTCCCAAACACAGCTGATGACAATAATTTGAGTTGTGAAACCAAGTGGTAAGATCAATAAAATACTTCTTTTATTGATGGGGTTTAATTCACCCAGCACATGTATGCTTGATAGCACTATAAATGAGGTTACTTGCTTGCAGTGTTTAAAGGGATAACAAAAAGTCACAAAGTAAACCAGAAAACAACCTTCAACTTGTCAGGCAATTAGCTAATGTTTTCTTAGCAAGTAATTACCAAATACAAAGGCACAAAGTAAAGAATAAACTTTGCTGGTTAGGTTAACTTCTGCTTATTTTCCACGCTGATCTCAGCAGTGATTCTCCCTTGCTCACATACACAATCAGGTGCAGCCCTGATTACTATCCATGGACCAGCTGAAAGCCTTTAGCTGGCTGGCTGCTACTGTGTGAGCCCAAATCCTGCTTTAAGAGCTGTTTGCAGTGGAAATAAAAAACAAAGTTAGGTTTCTTTGTGATGGCTGATGTGTTTGCTCAGAGAAAACTAGCAATAGCATTTAGATAAAGAACAGTCCATGTAAATAGTTTCATCTGCTGTATTTCCCCCTGCATCAACAATCATAGGGTCAATATCATACATTGGCACAGAGGAGTCTTTCATTAAGGCACTATCATGAGAATGCTTATTCCCTTGCTGCCATTCTCTATTATAGATAGGGTCTGGATCAGTGTTCATACCTGAGCCTCTCCTGCTATCATTATTCCTCTCTGTATAGCCTGGCCAATATGTAATCCAATTCTGATGTCCAGCCTTCCAATCTTGATCCCTGGACGCTGGATCTTCTCTCACATACCTTCTGGCCTTGGTCTGAAAGTCCCTTCCACATGCAGTCTTCTCTCTTCCAGGTAGCCACTGGTGATTCCTATCTCTGCCACTCCATTCCTCTGGCTGAATCCAGTCCAATGGACTCTGCTGGCTTTTGGAATACCTCCCAGTATGAGTACTGCCTTGGAATCTCCCAGACCTTCCAATGGCCTTTCTTCTCTTCCTTCCAGAGAGTTTCCTTCTCTCTCTATCTGCTTGGCTTGGCTTCTGTTTCTCCAGGTGATACTGGTGCTTGTAGCCGTTGCTGTCTCTGTATCTCTTCCTCCCTCTGTAGCTGTTCTTGAAACTGTTGCTGAAACTGTTTCCTGAAGAATAATCTCTATTCTTATTCTTTCCTAATGTGTGCTGCTCCCTAACACAGCGCAGCTGTCTTGAATCAGGCCCTGCCCTTTGAGATGAGTGCTTAGGGATTACCTCATAGCTCTCTTGATTGCACACACATTTTCTTACTTCAGCCTCCCTCATGGCTGCTGGAAACCTGGTGCATTCTGGGACTGGTAGTCTTTTATGTGAAAACTCTGTTTTCTTGCTTCTACCAGAACTGACAGGTTGCTTGTTCAGAGTCACATCATCCTTTCTATAGCTCCTACCTGAGCTATGATAAGCTTCCTTATCACATACCCCCCTGCTTAAGTTATTACGGACTGGTTTTACTGGTGAAACTGCTTCTCTACAGTCCGTAATACCTACGAGAGTGTTATCTTCTTGAAGCTCACTTACTTCCTGACTGGGTTCAAGGTCATTATCTACAGGCCTCTCCCTCCAAGACTTAAGTACATTAATATGGTAGGTCTGCCTACGCCCTCTGGCATTTTCTACCATATAAGACACTGGGCTTACTTGTTTAACAACCTCCCATGGCCCTTTCCACTGTACCTCAAATTTTGGAGCAGTTCCTGCTACTTGAACCAAAACCTTTTCACCAATGCTTAATTGGCGGCTTTTGGCCTTTCTATCATACCACCCTTTCTGGCGAACTTGACTGTCCTGCAGGTTCCTCTCAGCAACCTGCGATGTCCTTTTCAAACGTGCTCTCAAGTCACGTAGAAACAGTGGCACCTCCTGACTTCCCGGTTCCGGATCAATCCATTGTTCCCTCAAAATATCCAACAAACCCCGGGGAGCCCTACCATACATCAACTCATACGGAGTTACACCTAGGGACACTTGAATTCTTTCCCTGCAGGCATATAAGGCAAAGGGTAATGACATATCCCATTCTTTTACCTCTCCTGCTAACCCCCTTCTCAACATTTGTTTGAGAGTTTGGTTGAATCTCTCCACCAAACCATTTGATTGTGGATGGTAGGCTGAGGTTTTCACGTGACGAATGCCAAAGGCATCCCAGACCTGGGCCAAATATTTGGATACAAAATTGGACCCTCGGTCAGTCAACACCTCTCTTGGGAATCCCACTTCACAAAACAATTTTACTAGCTCTAAAGCTATTGTTTTTGCAGAAACATTCCTCAATGGTATGGCCCAGGGAAACCTTGTTGCCTGATCTACCATAACTAGGATGTATTGGAAACCTCGGGGCGTTTTAACTAATGGGCCTACAATATCCATGGCAATGCGACCAATTGGGTCCGTGATGATTGGCATGGGGATCAATGGCACCACCGGTGGGTGAGCCGCTGTAACTCGCTGACATGCTGGACATGCAGCACAAAACTGGGCAGTTTCTTTGAATATACCTGGCCAGTAAAAACGCACAAGTATTTGATCTAGCGTTCCTTGCATACCTTTATGACCTCCCACTGGATGATCATGTGCTAGTCTAAGTACTAGCCCTTTGAAAGTTGTGGGTACCACCAATTGTTTACGTATGGCACCCTTTCTGGGGTCCTGACTCTCTCTATATAATATGTCATTATCTAGTCTGAATCTGGGCAATTCCTCCCTGACCTCCTGAGCATACTTAAAAGCTCGGGTGAGAGCTTGATCAGCTCGCTGCTCTTGTGGAAAGTTAGGAAACTTTGCCACCAACTCAGCTGGCACCCAGGGTAAACTTTGACCAGCTAACATCTCAGCCCTACCCTGTGCTCTGCAAAGTCTCTCACGCCTCTTTTGTGCTTTCAACTTTCTTACTTTACCAGATGATGGGGTTATTAAATCATCATGAGAGGGTAAATCTCCTAATAACTCTGCCTGCTCCCCCTCCTCCTTCTGCTGGCTCTCCAACTTAGCCTGCGAGCGGGTGGATACAAGGCCCCTCTTATTACCCATAGTTTGGCCTTCTGGAAGCTTAACCATTTTTTTAGCTGGGGTCTGAGGACTTCCAAATAAAGGCCCGGGAGCTACTACCATTAAACCTTCTCCCTCCTTTTTTCCTAGTCCTTCCACTAGACCCTGCTTAAATCTTGGCCAGTCTCTTCCTAGAACCAAATCAAAGGGTAGCCTAGGCACCACTGCTAATAGGACTTCCTCTTGTTTCCCTAGGCACTTAACCTTTAGCCTATAGGTGGGATATGATGATGCAGCACCATGAATGCATCTGATGTGAACTTGGCTTTCAGGGGTTCTAGGCACAAATCTTTCTTGGGCCTCTATCCTCTTCCAAAGCCTTTTTGACATCATACTCTGGTCTGCCCCAGAGTCTAATAATGCATTTGTGGTAATTCCTTGCACATCAACCATCAAAAGAAATCCTTCCTTGGGCTGTTTTAAATCCAGACCCATTAAACTAGTGTGTGTCTGGCATCTCTTCTCTAAATGTCCCAATTTCCCACACTTGAAACATTTCTTTCTATTCCACTGTGGTTTGATACAGTACATTCATTTTCAGAAACATTCTTAATTATTCCTTTTTCTGATACAGCATCTCTAGCCTCAGCATCCATCTTTAGAGGGCCACCCATTCTATGGCAAGCCTGCGTGGCTTCCAAGAATCTCTCTGCTAGCATGGTTGCCTCTCCAAGATTTTGGCAATTTTGCTGTATAAGAAAAACATTCAAATCTTTAGGTACCCCAAGCATAAATTGTTCCAGCATTATAATATCTAATAACATTTCTACTGTCTTTTGCTCAGGCTCCAACCATTTTACAGCTAAACTTCTGATTCTCTGACTCAGAGCCCTGGGTGTCTCACCCACTTTCAATGTAACAGCTCTAAACATTCGCCTATACTCTGAAATAGACAACCCTAGGCGATCTCTAATAGCTGCCTTTACATCCTTATAAATCAAAGCCTGGGCTGCTGGCATTGCTCTGTAAGCTGCTAGTGCCTCACCAGTTAATGAGGCTGCCAGCCTTACTGCCCACTGGGTCTCTGGCCATGCTAAAGCCTGTGCCACTCTTTCAAAAGACTCTAGAAAATCATCAACATTATCTTCTGGAGTTAATTTCCCAAAATTAAATGCCCCAATCCCTTGATTGAGTCCCACATTGTCCACATGTGGTGCACCAGTACTAACTGCTGGTCTTGCATCTGTTCCACTTTGGCTCTGCAGCTGAACTAGAGCTTGCACCAGATCAAGCACTGGTTTCTGCTGTTCCATTAAGGCCTTCATAGCAGTGTCCTGGGCCTGCTGTGATAGCTCCTGCTGCTTGCTGAATTGGGCTGCCATCCACTGAGCCATCTCCGTCGGATCCATCTTGACCCCTGCAAGAAAAGAAAAAAAAAAAACCAAAGAGCAGCACCTTCCAACCAGGTGTGGTTTTTTTTTTCCAATTTTTTTTTTTTCAATTACCCCCTGTGCTTACACACATCCACCACTAGACATGCCCAGGTACATATTACCTTGTCTCAGTGATGAATCCAGCTTTGCACAGGGTCTTTTCCTCTGGGACAGCTTCCTGGAACAACCACTTTTCCTCCAAAGTGCAGACGAGGGAAAAAAAATCTTCTTACAGCTTTAAACTTGACTTTTATTTATAATCCACAACAAGTAAATCCTCTTGGTGCAAGAGCAATCAGAAAAAACTACGCCATTTGTCAGACGGCTGCCTAGGGTGAGAACTTACACAATCTTGACGATGCATATATTCATATGATTCTTGCAAGGTATTGTGGGTATTGTAGTTCATTCACTCCCAAACACAGCTGATGACAATAATTTGAGTTGTGAAACCAAGTGGTAAGATCAATAAAATACTTCTTTTATTGATGGGGTTTAATTCACCCAGCACATGTATGCTTGATAGCACTATAAATGAGGTTACTTGCTTGCAGTGTTTAAAAGGGATAACAAAAAGTCACAAAGTAAACCAGAAACAACCTTCAACTTGTCAGGCAATTAGCTAATGTTTTCTTAGCAAGTAATTACCAAATACAAAGGCACAAAGTAAAGAATAAACTTTGCTGGTTAGGTTAACTTCTGCTTATTTTCCACGCTGATCTCAGCAGTGATTCTCCCTTGCTCACATACACAATCAGGTGCAGCCCTGATTACTATCCATGGACCAGCTGAAAGCCTTTAGCTGGCTGGCTGCTACTGTGTGAGCCCAAATCCTGCTTTAAGAGCTGTTTGCAGTGGAAATAAAAAACAAAGTTAGGTTTCTTTGTGATGGCTGATGTGTTTGCTCAGAGAAAACTAGCAATAGCATTTAGATAAAGAACAGTCCATGTAAATAGTTTCATCTGCTGTATTTCCCCCTGCATCAACAATCATAGGGTCAATATCATACATTGGCACAGAGGAGTCTTTCATTAAGGCACTATCATGAGAATGCTTATTCCCTTGCTGCCATTCTCTATTATAGATAGGGTCTGGATCAGTGTTCATACCTGAGCCTCTCCTGCTATCATTATTCCTCTCTGTATAGCCTGGCCAATATGTAATCCAATTCTGATGTCCAGCCTTCCAATCTTGATCCCTGGACGCTGGATCTTCTCTCACATACCTTCTGGCCTTGGTCTGAAAGTCCCTTCCACATGCAGTCTTCTCTCTTCCAGGTAGCCACTGGTGATTCCTATCTCTGCCACTCCATTCCTCTGGCTGAATCCAGTCCAATGGACTCTGCTGGCTTTTGGAATACCTCCCAGTATGAGTACTGCCTTGGAATCTCCCAGACCTTCCAATGGCCTTTCTTCTCTTCCTTCCAGAGAGTTTCCTTCTCTCTCTATCTGCTTGGCTTGGCTTCTGTTTCTCCAGGTGATACTGGTGCTTGTAGCCGTTGCTGTCTCTGTATCTCTTCCTCCCTCTGTAGCTGTTCTTGAAACTGTTGCTGAAACTGTTTCCTGAAGAATAATCTCTATTCTTATTCTTTCCTAATGTGTGCTGCTCCCTAACACAGCGCAGCTGTCTTGAATCAGGCCCTGCCCTTTGAGATGAGTGCTTAGGGATTACCTCATAGCTCTCTTGATTGCACACACATTTTCTTACTTCAGCCTCCCTCATGGCTGCTGGAAACCTGGTGCATTCTGGGACTGGTAGTCTTTTATGTGAAAACTCTGTTTTCTTGCTTCTACCAGAACTGACAGGTTGCTTGTTCAGAGTCACATCATCCTTTCTATAGCTCCTACCTGAGCTATGATAAGCTTCCTTATCACAGCGGTCACTCATGTTCCTCTCTTTCCTAGATACAGCATAAGCTCTTAGAGTGCAGGAATTAATGGACATCGTGTAGGCCATGGATAGTCGGAGCCTGCTCTGGGCACTGCACACGTTGCATTAAGGACGCCTCCTCTATCCCCTTCTTGAGTATTTCCAGCTTCTGTTGGGGTTTCCGGGTGCTTCCCTAACTTTTCTTTTGGCCATATGAGTACTCTTCCATTTGCACCTTGCCTGCTCTGTGGAGGACGGTGTGCCCCTCAGCCTTATTGACACCTATGTAGGTTGGAAAACATTGCCCTAAATCACACAAAAAGAAAATGCTTGTAGCAGATTTCAACCAAATATCCACCACATGGTGCATATTTAAAAAACAAACTAAACAACAGAATTAACGTAGTAAATATACGTGACCTAGAAACAAGCAACCAAACCTGGACACAAGAATCTACAATTACACCTTGAAATATGATGAAACTTGAAAATGGACAGTCAACAGTGCATCAACCCAAATTATTTCTAGGCATTGCAGAACCAGTGGATTCAAAGGAGCCCAACAAAGCAAAATGGAGATGAACAAGCCTGTCACTGCTTTTCTTGTCTTTGCAGGGTTCCTCTTGTTGCAGTCGGACAATCTGCTACTCTTCTGTCTAGGGGTTTTCATCCAAGGTGTTGCTCACAGCGCCATTACAGTAAAAGGTGCTCACATGGCCAGTCACCACGCCTTCACAGAGTCATCATTTTGGAGCAGAATCTGGGCTGTTTTCTTCATTGAGGTAAGTGACAGAAGCTCCGTAAAGGTGCAGGTATCTTTAGTGTGGGGTATGCATATGCAAAAGAATCATAGTTACCCACATAAATGCCTTTGAGTATCTACCCAAGGGTTCACAGCCTTTTTGGGGAAGAGGAAGAGGCATATTTATTACACAATGGTGATGCACTCCAACTGGATTTAGGGCCCAAGATTGCAGGGCTCTGGGAGGGACCTGTTTGCACAGTACCTAACTGAGGAATCTTGTTGTAATAACTGGACTAAAGTTGGGCGGGGGGGGGGACAGATATAGATTGGATGAAACATTATTGCAAATGAAGACCAATGGCACCAGATCCCAGCTGGAACCTCAAATGAGGAGGAGGAAAGTGTCAGCTCAAGAGATAAATCCTGCTGACATCCAATGGTGCATTTATTTAGAGCATCTACTATTCATGTGCGTTGGACTTCAGAGATACCCAACCCGGGGATGTTTCTTCTGGAGCATCCGTCGCCCTGATGATCAATGGTTTTCATCCGCATATTGAGAAGGATCTGAGCCAGTTCAGTCACCCCAAGGTGTCTGAGCATCTTTTAGGTGCACCTCTAAGTCATGACTCTAGATCAGTGGTTCCAGCATCAATTCACAGGTATCTGTTACATAAGGTGTTGTCCTATCATATGTGAACTGGAGGCAGCATTTCCAGTTTTCTGGGCAATAAAATTATCTTTTAGCTATCAAATCTAATACAGACTATGATGCTTACCTCTAAAGATTGGGTTGCTCATCGCTACTGAGGCAACATCCTTTGCTGCAGTACAGAATACTGAAGTGCTGATGCTGTGACAGCTAATGTTGAGGCATTTTATTGCTGGAGTCTGTTTCCAGCATTTTCTTTTCCCATGAATCTATTGAATGCTTCTGAAATTCCAGCAGCATTGGCCGATCTTCAACAAAACTCATGAAACATGATCACCACAGTTTACAAGCCGTTGGAGAACTAGGCATAGCACAGGGCTGTGCCGTTTGGTGTGCGCATCTTCCTGTTAAACACGGCTTCTTTTTAATGTTGCAGATCTGTGGGTCTTTCCCTGCACATGAAGGCGTGCGCAATCACGTGAAAATGCATCATGCTTACACTAATGTCATCGGGCTCGGTGATTCCAGCGTCTGGAAGGTTCCTGCCCTCGGTCGATATGCCTATCTCTTTCTTGCACCGTTGGCACTGCCTATTATAACTCCTCTCGTGGCACTAGGTATTGTGGCTTTCATTGCATTGTTTTCTGCAAGATATCTTTTAGCCTTTCCAACTCAATGGAATGTTGGGAAAAAATTATACATAAGGGGTTTGAAAATGTCTATCTATCCAGCCAGCCATCTGTGTCTCCAAACATTTAAGAGAACAGGAACAAATTTGTTGTGGGTGAAAAAAACAGTAAAAAGACACAAGTTTTTAAATGGGCCAAATTGGACTGGGGGTTCCAGAAAACTAAAGCCGCCAATAAAATGGTCTAATGCCCAGTTTCTATGGGCAAAGCAGTTTCAGTTTCTGCAGCATAGAAACTTTGATGCACTCAAATATAGCAGTTAAGGAACTGCTCCTTTCAACTGCCTCTCTTCTTTTCTATTCTCCCAGTGACACACACACATGCATGCATCCACATCCACATATGCACACAAAACAAACACACACCCATACAAACAAAACACACATAGATAGATTGGAAATAATTCCATGCTCTGCATCTTGTGTGTGTCTGTCACCAGGAGAGGAGAGGAGAGGAGAGGAGAGAGGCAGTCTGAAAGCAGCAGTTCCCTAACTGCTATGTCTGTGCATCAGTTTCCATGCTGCAGAAAAGGAAATTGCTTCTCCCATAGAAAATGGGCATTGGACCATTGGCCTCCCTCCCCCTCCCAGCTTGGAGATTTATAAACATTGTTGTTGTTGTTGTTGTAAATACTTCCATACCCCTATCCTTGGCTCTTAGTGATTCAGATGTGTATTTCATTTTCTTTGTTGTAAATGTTACGAAACCTAGTGACTGAACCATGTACTGTAGCTTTCTTAATGATTGCTATGTATAGTAACAACTAGTGATTGAATAGTTTATTATTGTTCACTCAGAATCACTGACAAATAATAAAGTAGAATAACTCCTCACTAAATTGTTTAATTGGGCCAAACTATACATTAATGGCACAACCTATATTCACAATGTACCAGCTATAGGCAAGGTGTTGAGAGGAAAAGACTTCAGATAACCCTGAGTCAAAACACATTCAACTCCTAGAAAAGGGGGAGGCAGTCAAAACAACACTAGACTGACCCTCTGCATAAACGGTCTGAAAACCCTCTCAAAAAATTCAGCAGACTGGTGAATTAAGACACAACCACCAACAAATCGCAACAGCATCAGCTAAATAATAGAAAGACACTTAGCTTTTAAAAAGCATCTGAACCCCAACACTGGGTGTTTCGCATGTTTAGCTTCATCAGGGAGCTAGACGGTCTTCCCAGCCACAAATGACAAGATGGTCAACTTTCTTGTGTGGACACTAATTGCAACAGCCAACATAGCCTTTGACTGCCTTACCATTTTTGGCTGGGAAGACTGTCTGACTCCCTGATGAAGCCAGACCAGTGAAACACCCAGTGTCGTAGTTCAAATGCTTTTTAAAAGCTTAGGGGGTTATTCTACCCCATAAATAGTGGGGATGGACATCCTGTTGGAATGTCCATCCCCACTATTCACCTCCCTGCCAGCCCCGGCAAAAGCCTCCCTGTACGAACAGCGGGTTTGTATGTGGAGGCCTAGACAGGGGTGGGAGGGGGCGTTCCGGAGGCAGAGTGAAGGCGAGGCATGGATGGGCCACTACCCTGGACATACAGAGTCAATTCAGAGGTTGGCCCTGTACGTCTGGGGCTTCGGATCTAGACAGGGGACTCATTCCACCCCGAAGGTGGAATAGGTCTGCCTGGATGTCGTGGGATCCCTGAGCTAGGCTGCTGGAAGCAGGTGAGGGGTGCAGGGGGTTCTCCAAGCCCAACCCTGCCATTTGGCACTGCGGCTCCATTCAAGAGCCTAGCTGAGGTAGCCGGGCAGGTGGCTGAGAGTGCAGGCTGATCAGAATTGGGACCTGGCCTGCACGCCCAGGCCGTAGACCTGATTCTGATCCCACGAGCATGTCTAGCCCCTGTGGGATCAGAATCGGGTCTACCTCTGTGCGTCCCGCTTCTGATCGGCCTCACAGGGGGCTGAATGGAATAGGCTTCCACGTGTCTTTCTATTATTTAGCTGATGCCTTTGGAATTTGTTGGTGGTTGTGTGGCGAACGTAACACCAATTTTTAAAAAGGGTTCCAGGGGTGATCCGGGAAACTACAGACGTCAGTACCGGGAAAAGTGGTAGAAACCATCATAAAGAATAAAATTACTCAGCATGTAGATAGTCATGGCTTAATGGGAGACAGTCAACATGGCTTTAGACAAGGAAGATCTTATCTTACTAATCTGTTATGTTTTTTTTGAAGGTGTGAATAAACAGGTAGACAAAGGTGAGTCAGTTGATATAGTGCATTTGGACTTTCAGAAAGCCTTTGACAAGGTTCCTCATCAGAGACTTTTGGCAAAACTAAAGAGTCATGGGATAGGAAGCAGTGTACTATTGTGGATCAGGAACTGGTTAGAAGATAGAAAGCAGAGGGTAGGGCCAAATGGCCAATTTTCCCAATGGAGAAAGGTGAATAGTGGTGTACCCCAGGGATCTGTGCTGGGTCCGCTGCTTTTTGACATATTCATAAATGACCTGGAAGAGGGAATAATGACTGAGGTTATCAAATTTGCAGATGACACAAAACTATTTAAAGTTGTTAAAACCCAAGAGGATTGTGGAAAATTGCAAGAGGATCTTGATAAATTGGAAGACTGGGCATCAAAATGGCAGATGAAATTTAATGTGGACAAGTGCAAAGTTATGCACCTAGGGAAGAACAACCCAAACTATGGTTACACGATGCAAGGTTCCACATTAGGAACCACCACCCAGGAAAAAGATTTAGGCGTCATTGAGGATACCATGTTAAAACCCTCGGCCCAGTGTGCAGCGGCAGCCAAGAGAGCAAATAGAATGCTAGGTATCATAAGGAAAGGAATGGAAAATAAAACATAGGATATTATAATGCCTCTATATCGTTCCATGGTGAGATCGCACCTTGAATATTGTGTGCAATTCTAGTCGCCGTATCTTAAAAAGGATATAGCGTAATTAGAAAAGGTTCAGAGAAGAGCCACCAAAATGGTAAAGGGGATGGAAGGATACCCCTATGAAGAAAGGCTAAAAAGGTTAGGGCTCTTTAACCTGGAAAAGAGACGGCTGAGGGGAGATATGATAGAAGTCTATAAATTAATGAACGGAGTGGAACGGGTAAACGTAGATCGATTGTTTACCTTATCAGAATATAGAAAGACTAGGGGACATGCAATGAAACTACAGGGTAAACTATTTAAGACTAATAAAAGAAAATATTTTTCACTCAACGTGTAATCAAACTCTGGAATTTGTTCCCGGAGGATGTAGTAAAGGCTGTTAGTGTAGCTGGGTTTAAAAAAGGTTTGGACAAGTTCCTGGAGGAAAGGTCCATAAACCATTATTAAGAAGGGACCCAGGAAATCAATTCTTGACCCAATACAAGCATTGTGGAACCTGTGTCTTTTGGGGAAACTGCTAGGTACGTATGACCTAGATTGGCCACTGTTGGAAAAAGGATACTGGGCTTGATGGACCTTGGTCTGACCCAGTTGGCATATCTTATGTTATGTTCTAATTCACCAGTCTGCTGAATTTCTTGAGAGGTTTTTCAGACCGTTGATGTAGAGGGTTGGTCTATTGTTGCTTTGACTGCCTTCCCCCTTTTCTATGAGTTGAATGTGTTTTGACACAGGGTTATCTGAAGTCTTTTCCTCTCAACACCTTGCCTATAGGTGGTACATTGTGCATATAGGTTGTGCCATTAATGCATGGTTTGGCCCAATTAAACAGTTTAGTGAGGAGTTATTCTACTTTATTATTGTTTATTAGTGTTCACCATGTGTATGGCTTCCTAGTGGTGAAACATGGCAATACCTGTTGCCTTGGGACTGAGGCAACCTGACGTTAAACTGTAAAATCTATCCTTTGAAATACGTTGATAGTGACATCTACTGGTTAGATATATCACGTTTCATTTTATTATTCTTTCCCAACCAACAGAATTATTAACACCTCCCCATTCAAACCACTCACTTCCTCACACCTTCAGGTCAGCAGCACACACAGAGGCAACACAGATGTACAGGCACAGATATACAGACACATACCGAGGGGCTGGAAAGAATTCCACGAGCCATACTCTGCATGCTTTTCTCACTTGTTTTAAGTCAGCACTTGCGGTCTAGAGAGCTCATCCATGGGAGCAACATAGAATCTCTCCAGTTACCCCCCTTCTCTGGTTTTCATTATCTGTCCTTCATATTTTCTTGCCCTATGACTATTCATCTTGGTGACTGACTGTCACTCAGTCTGTTTTGATGTGCTGATTGTCAATGCCAAAACATTATCTTCTTTTCTGATTATAGGGTTTCTGAAGGATATGGAGTTTATAAGGGCTGTTCGAAGCCTTTGCTTCATTGGCCTGGGTCTCTATAGTCATTACTGGTTCCTTCTTGAGATCTCAGGGTTCCAGACAGCAGGATCAGCTCTCTTCTTCATGTTCCTCATCAGAGCTATCCTTGCCATCCCATTCATTCATGTCAACATCTTCCAGGTATATGAATCAGAGTCTACATCGAAGTAGTACTGGCTCATAGATCCTCTAATGCCTTCCATTTTATCATCTCATATCTTTATCTTGGTTTCCAAGCCTCTCAAAGCAATATCAAGGAAGGAAAGAATCTTGTGTTGATAATGTTTTATGTCAGTATTGGACCAGGTTAGTACACCTGAATAGATAGAAATAAGAGTCAACAAATAAGTTGAGGGGAGGAGTAGCCAAATGGTTAGTGTAGAAGGCTAACAAGCAGGGAATGCAACCAAACAGAGGCAAACTCTACTGCAAACAAAATGCACTACAACAAAGGAGCAGAAGAGGAACATAAAGAATATCAATATATACAATTATAAAAATAATAATACAAAGAATGAAATGATAAATAAGGATACTTAAATAGTCATAAACTGGCTAAGACATAGAAACAGACAAGTTACTTAAATAGTCTAATAGTTAGTGTAGTAGGCTAATGACCAGGGAAGCCATTGTTCCAATCGTATTACCACTCATTGTGATTTTGGCCAAGTCAACCAACTCAGTTGCTATACGTATAAACAGATTGTGCACCCTCTGGGGATAGGAGAATATCTATTCTACCTGAATGTAACTCACTTTGAGCTACAAATGAAAAGGTATGAGATAAATTCATGTTGCAATAGTTCAATAACAAGGTATTAACTTAATACATTGGGTTGACAATTATTTCTGTATATTAATATTGTGAATTAGTCAGAATTGTTAAAGTCATGAGTTGGCAAGTCTGTTTGTGTTGCAGTGAAAGAGAAACTGAAGACTGAATGGATATGAGAATTATATTAAGAAAAACATCTGTGGAATATCTGGATGCTCAACTTAGGTGCTAGAATTTAGGAACCTAAAATTATGTGCTTACGTTTTGGACTGAATATTTTCAGAAGTTTAGAAAAAAACTTTTCCCAAATTTAGGCACCTGGGTCAGGTGCTCCAGATTTCTTTGAATATTGGCTCCTTTTTCTTGCAGCACATTGGTCTCCCAATGTTCTCCCTTGAAAACAAGCCTAAACGGATCCAGCAGATGAGCCATGGTGTCCTCAATCTGCCCCGACACCCCTTGCTGGATTGGACGTTTGGCCATTCAATCATTAACTGCCATGTGGAACATCACCTTTTCCCTAGTCTCTCTGACAACATGTGTCTCAAGGTGAGTGCATGTAGAAATATAATGCCCGAGCAAGCAGTTTGGGGCTCCTCTCAGTGCTTCTATTGGCCAGGGGCTATGAGCAAGTGGGTCAGTAATAAAGATGCCAGACAAGTCATTTATTTCACTGGACAACAAATGTGTTCAAAACATTTTCTTCCTGAATGTTTTTTGGTGATTATGATAGACAGCTTCAAGCTGAACACAAATATAATTTCAGATTGACTGTATCATGTAGGAATTTGGAGAAACATGAAATTAAATTTTGACTGAATTTAGTATGTTTAATCGTACAGTGATGCTGACATATTGCACCAGTTCACCTGAGCTAAAAATATTTTTGTTCCTGATTTTCATTTGTACTCAGTATCTGATGCTTCTTGTCACAGTGTCCAACAATAGTGGCCAGCATTGATTGATTGATTGATTGATTTAGCAATTCTTCTATACCGCTTCATCTGCCATTCGAAGCGGTTTACAGGGAAGATGACGTTTAACAATATAACATTGATAGAACAATATTATCAATGTGTAGTGTAATTAAGGAGGGGGATTGAAATGAGGATGAACATTTGGTATAATTATATACAATCATGGGACGTTGGAAGAAGACTATTGAAGGCTATATATGAAGGGAGTGGGAAGGGTGGGGGCGCGTTGTCTTCTTCTGTTCATATGTGGAAGATCAAGCTATTTGGTTGGGGGAAATGGGCTGAGGATCGTAGCATTGTTGCAGTTAGGTGACCGTGGCAAAGTGGCCCTTAAAGAGGTGTGTTTTGAGCTTTCTTTTGAATTCTACGAGGGAGTCAGTGAGTCACAGTTCCAGGGGTAGAGTTCCATAGGTTAGGTGCAAATAAGGAGAAAGCTCACAAGGATGTGGATTGGTTACATTTGGTAATGCATTTGGGCACATTTAACAAGTTTTGCAATGCTGTTCTTGTCCTGGACCTGTGATCTTTCTGAATGACACTTACGCCCGTTACTCGAGCCAGAAGATTTCCGCACCATTTACCAAGCCCTCATCATTCCTCATTTCGATTTTGCAAATGCCATCCTTCAAGGACTTCCCCGAGCAACCTTAAACCCCCTGCAACTGGCCATGAACAGTGCAGCACGGATACTATTCGGAGCCTCAAGGAGAGAACACATCACACCTCTCCTGAAACAGCTGCATTGGCTTCCCATTCAAGCCAGGATCTGTTTTAAGACCTTGCTGATGACGTTCAAAGCTATCAAGGGGCTATCATCCCCCTCTCTCTCTGACGTCATACAATCGCCCGCCCCCTGCAGACTAAGAAGAACTGCAGAGACTAATATGTTATCTATACCTAAGGAAACAACAAACTGCACCAAAACAACATCCAACCGAGCCTTCAGTATTTGCGCCCCAAGTCTATGGAACACCCTACCACCACACATCAGAGCAATCCCCAACCTGAGCCAGTTCAGGAAGGCTCTGAAACATTTCCTCTTTATCAAACACCTTACCTACAGCCCTGAACCCCAGCCACTCTCATATAGTTCATCCCCAAAAATGTAACACACCAAACAGGAGCCTTCTCCATTGAACTTCTTATGTATATAGTTCACCTTTGTTCTCCAAGTTCCTTTATATAGTTGATACTTGTTCTCCAAATCCCACTCCCTGTTCAATGTAATGACCAGACATATGCATTTTGTCGGATGTTTTTTGTTACATGTAAACCGCGCTGATTGCAAATAGTGCGGTATATAAGAATTGTAAAATAAATCAAATAAATAAATAAATAAATGAGGGATTGATTACTAAGTGCTGATGAATTGTGGATTATCCTGAAGGTGGTTAGTAGTGCTTCATATCTTACTCTCCTATATATTGGAAGCCAGTTCAATTGTTGTAATGTTGGAGTAATGTGATTTCTTCGGGGGGTACCTGTTATAATTCTGGCTGCCGGAGGTTTGCTTTTTCCTGCTACTGTTTTGCCTGCCTTCTCATTGGTCTCTGGTTCCAGCGAGGGATCTGCTTGATTGGACAGTTTCCTCTCCTAGGGCTATTTAAACATCAGCCCCACCACGGGACGCCGAGGTTTGCTTTTTCCTGCTACTGTTTTGCCTGCCTTCTCATTGGTCTCTGGTTCCTGCGAGGGATCTGCTTGATTGGACAGTTTCCTCTCCTAGGGCTATTTAAACATCAGCCCCACTGCGGGACGTGGTTGCGGGCGCGTGCCCGAAGGGGCGCGTGCCCAAAGGGGCATGACCAAAGGGGCAGGTCCCGCCCCTTTGGCACCCCTTCGGCGCACAGAGGTGCGCAGAGGGTAAGATTGGTATGGGGAAAAGAAAAAAGAAAAATACATCGAGTGCGCAGATTAAGGTGGTTAAAGTAGTAGGCCCCATGGATGCGCATGTTTGTTTAAAGGAATCTGAGGTCGTTGTTCCTCGGTTAAGTGGTGTATCCTTTGAGGCTTCTACTATGAGTATGTCCTCATCCGATTACTCTCCAACCGCGAAGGGTCTAACTCCACCCTGTCAAGAGCCTTCTGAACGGCCTGCCCCGCCGGATTCGGCAGGGCAGGCTGAATCGGGATTGGATTTGTTACCGGCTTCATTTTTAAAACTGGATTCTCCCTGGGAAAAGTTGCCTCCTCCTATTCCATCTGTTATTTCCTTTGTTCCGGCTGTTTTGGATCAATCTCCTCCACCTGAGATAACTCTGCGGGATATTTGGGCAGTGGTCACTCGGATAGAGACGACATTAATGAGCTCTCTGCAAAAAGTTTCTCATTTTTCAAAAGAAACTGTAGCTAAGTTGGCAGATCATGAAGGTCGACTTGTCTCTCTGGAGGGTCTCAATGCAACACAAGAATTGTGGAGGACTGAGCAGCAGAATCTCTTGGCTAAGTTATCTCAAGACTCTTGTTTATTACATCATCAGGATGAGTTCTTGGAAAATGCATTTCGTTCTAGGAATTTACGGATGTTAAATTTTCCACGGACTCATTATTTATCTCCTGTTATTCTTTTCCAAAAGTATTTGAAAGAGGTTTTGTTAATGATGGATGCAGAGTCAATTGGTTTGTCTAGGATTTACTATTTATCGTTAGGCAAGTCAGCCCGAGACTTATTGGGGGAGAATGAAGTGGGGGTACCTCATGTTCAGTTAACTTCTTCTTCTACATTAGATATATCTGATTTTCTTGAGTCAGCTACAGATGATATTTCTTCTCACGCTACCTTGTTAGTTACTTTTTCTTCAGAGTTAGATAAAGGTAGGCTCTTGCGTGCTTATTTTAAGAAGACTGAGAAATTTTGTGGTCAGCCCATACAAATTTTTCCGGATGTCTCCAGAGCCACTCAAATGCGTCGGAAAGCCTTTTTAGAGGTTCGTCCACACGTTTTGGCTCTGGGGGCTATATTTTATTTAAAATTTCCGTGTAAGTGCCATATAGTATTTCAGGGGAAACGATATGTATTTCTTGGGGTAGCACAATTGCTTGAATTCCTTTCTGATAAGACTTAGGGGATAGGAATAGGGAATAACCTGGGTTTAATCGGTCTCTTGGCTTGTAAATGGAGTTTAAGTTGTATCTACCAGAAACCAATTAAGAAAACTTTGATTTTTTGCATACCTTCTTGATGTGGGATTGCTGTATGGTGATATGATACCCTGTGTAATGTTAACAAAGCATTGTACTGGCCTTTTTCTTATGTAATTGTTAAAATTATAATAAATAAATAATAATAAAAAAAAATAATAATTCTGGCTGCCATGTTCTGCGCTATTTGCAGAGGGTGTAGGGTTGCCTTTGGGAGCCCTTGAAATATTATGTTACAGTAGTCCATGATCGGGGTGATGAGGGCTTGACATACGTCTCTGAAGTCTGAGGGTTCAAGTAATGGCCAGAGATTATGCAGGGTCTTTGTTTTATGGTAGACTGTTTTGGTGACATTTTTTATATGGGCATGGTAATTGAGGTTCTGATCAAGTGTGATTCCCAAACATTTTACTAGATTTTTGACTTGAATTGTTGCTCCTGCTACAGTTAGAGTTGGTGGTTGGGAGAATGATTGGTTTCTTGTGATGTGCAGGGCCTCTGTTTTGTTATAGTTGATATGTAGATTATGATGGGTGAGTCACTGTAATATATCCTGGAAACATTGTCCTATTGTTGTGTAGTTTGGATTATTTGTAGAGAATGTTGTGTATATTAGGATGTCGTCTGTGCAGAAGTGGTATGGGATCTTATATTTTTGTATAATATTGCATAGAGATTAGATGAATATGTTAAATAGTAGGGAGGAAAGGGCCGAACCTTGCGGCAGGCCTTGATGGAGTTGGAACAGGGAGGAAGGGGATGTTGTTCCAGTATTGATTGTGCAATCCTATAAGTATGATTGGAACCACACCAAGGTTTTTGTGTTGGAGACCAATCACTTGGAGTCATGAGAGAAATTTGAGGTGGTCTATTGAATCGAACGCAGCTGAAATATCTAGAAAGAGGAGTATAAAACCTTGGGTTAATTTTTCAGATCCTCTGATTAAGTTGTCCATTAGGGCAGTAATTAGGGTTTCCACTCCATGTAGTGGTCTGAACCCATGTTGCTGCACATCAAGAGGTTCATGGGTGTCTACATAGTCTTGAAGCTGTATTTGGGTGTTTTTTTTATGATTTTAGGAATGGCCTGATGGAGGTGAATTTGAGGTTGTTTGGCATGCAGCCAGAATCGAGAGACATCTGTATGATTTTAAGGAGAAGAGTGTTGAGTTCCTGTCTGATTATTTTAATCCATGATACTGGATATCAGGGGCGGCTCAAGGCAATCTGCTGCCTGAGGCGAAGTATGAAAAGGCGCCCCTCCCCCCACCTTAGAGGGGGTGGGGCTTTTTCAGAAATCCAATCAGAGACTGAACCAAACCAAAAAGCCGATTAGATTATATGGAGGAAATGCAAGATGTTTGCACACAGGGCCATACAAAGCTGCAATTGCACCCTGTGCGACTTGCAGCTCGGACACACACCCCTCCTCTCCCCCATACCTCCATCCAGCGCTGCCTGCTCTTTCCCTGCTGCTGCTGCCTTCCCTCTGTTTTTTTCACCGGCAGCAGGGAAAGAGCAGGCAGCATTGGAAGGAGGTATGGGGAGGAGGAGGAGGGGGGCATGTGCCCAATCTGAAAGGCGCCGGCACTTTAAGAACATCTGTCCCTCCCTACTCTGACAAAGCGTCAGAGAAGGGAGGGACTAGACCTGCTTAAAGTGCTGCAAAAACGCTTAGGGAGCACATTTCGTCTGCCTGCTATTGTCCTGCCAGCGGTGGCAGGGCAACAGCAGACAGCCGAAATGCTCCCCCCAAACCTTTCCGCCCTGTGCAGCTGCACCGCTTGCACAGGGCTAGTTACGGTCCCGTTTGCACACCAAGGAACTAAAAGACAGCAAGAACCAACAGCACAGTCTATAAAACTAAATTATAACTCATTTTTATTTTGTTGTTATAAACTGCGTTATGGTTCTTGCTTTTTATTTTTCAACATATATTTTGCATCCACAGTAGGTGCAGAGCAGAACCAGGACATTCACCCACAGAACTCAATATTTTAAAAAAAAATCTGATTCTGATCATCTCACTAACAACAACCACCACTATTCTCCAGTACCAGGCATACTGTGAACTAATACAAAACCCTACAACAAAGAACAAACCTACCATACCATACCATATCAGGACAAACTTACAAAACTCATATAAGGAGCCCATCCAAAAAAAGCATCACTGTAAATACTACAGTGGGCCCTGGCACATCCATACACCTATCTGAAAAGCTGAACAAGTCAAATTACTACAGTACAGTATAGATCTTTATGTACAAACTCCATGTTAACAGAACAGCTGACCTCAGTCAAACAATCACAACATCGACCCTCACCAAGTACAGAATAAGTAACCACAATCTAAAGTAAAAATAAAAATATGTAGACTAAATTTAAATTGAAACCTCAAGAAGCCAGAGTCCACATGCAGTGCAACATCAGATAAATAAGAGATGCATTTCCCCAATACTGTGTAAAATATAAAAGCACAAAGTCCAATAACTAAAATTAAATAAAATTATTTTTTCTACCTTTGTTGCCGGACCATTTCATTCTCTGATCATGCTGGTCCCGATCTGAGGCTTCTGCTTTCCTGTCTTCTCTTAGCTCTCTTTCTGTGGTCTATGGCCCATGGTCCATCTGCCATTTCTTATCTCTTCTTTTGTTTTATTCACTTCCTTCCATCAGCCCATTTCCAGTTCCAGTAACCCTCCCCAGTATCAGCCCCCTTTCCAGTCCTTCCCTCCCAGTACCTTCCAATGTCAACTGCCTTGCATTCCCACGACTGCAACTGGTCTTCATTCCCTTCCAGTCCCCCTCCTTCCCCTCTGTCCAGCCCCTTCTAGTCCAAATACCATCCCAGATATCAGCTCACATCCACTCTCAGTGCCACCTCCCCCCCCCCCAGTCAGCTCCCTTCCAGTCGCCCTACCATCTGTCCATCCCCCTTCCAGTGCCATTTGCATGTCAGCTCCCTTCCAGCCTCCTCCCCATTACCAAACCACCTACCACTCCCATCCCCAAATGTCAGCTCCCTTCTAGTCCCCCTTCAGTACATCCCAGGTGTCAGCTCCTTTACAGCCCCCTACTTCCCGTGTCAGCTCCCTTCGTGCCCCCACCTTCCCCTGGCAGATACTCCCATTATCCGCTCCTTTCCAGTCCCATTCTACCATCCTCCCGCATCAGCCCATTTGTAGCCCTAGCCCCTAGTTTTCTTCCAGGGCCAGCAGCACTCTCTGCCCCTCCCCCATTAGCCCATTTCCAGTCCTATCCCCCTTCAGCCCATTCTAGTCCTAGCCCCCCAATCAGTCCACCAGTCCTAGCTTATTTCCAGTGCTAGCCTCCCATCTACCCATTACCAGTCCTAACCCCCCAATAAGTCCATTTCCAGTCCTAGCCCCCCAATCAGCCCATTTTCTGTCCTAGCCCCCCTAATCAGCCCATTTCCAGTTCTAAACCCCCATCCACCCATTTCCAGTTCTAGCCACCCTCCCGATCAGCCCATTTCCAGTTCTAACTTCCCCATCAGCCCATTTCCAGTCCTAGCCCTCCATAGCCCATTACCAGTCCTAAACTCCCCCATCAGCCCACTTCCAGTCCTAACCCCCATCATCCCATTTCCAGTCCTAGACCCCCCATAGCCCATTACCAGCCCTAACCCCCCATCAGCCCATTTCCAGTCCTAGTCCCCCATAGCCCATTACCAGTCCTAAACTCTCCCCCATAGCCCACTTCCAGTCCTAAACCCCCCCATCAGCCCACCTCCAGTCCTAGACCCCCCCCATAGCCCATTACCAGTCCTAAACTCCCCCCCCCCCATAGCCCACTTCCAGTCCTAACCCCCCCATCAGCCCATTTCCAGTCCTAGACCCCCCCCCCACAGCCCATAACCCGTCCTAAACTCCCCCCCCCCATAGCCCACTTCCATCCCTCCCCCCCCCCATCAGCCCATTTCCAGTCCTAGACCCCCCCCCCCCGGCCACCCATTTCCAGTCCTGGCCCCCAGGGAAATAAAAACGTTCAAGTTGCTGCCCCTGCCGAGTCCGCTTCTTGGCAGCGGCAGACTTGTCACCTCTCCTTCCTATAGCAGCTGCGGCTCCTGCTTCTTAGAACCGCGGCTGTGAGATCAGCTTAAACACAAAGCCAGCCAGTGCAGAGCCTTCCCATGCAGCGGTGTCCCGCCCCCAAAGGAAGTAACTTCCTTTGCATACAACTTCCTTTGGGGGCGGGACACCGCTGCACGGGAAGGCTCCACACTGGTTGGCTTTGTGTTTAAGCTGATCTCACAGCCGCGGTTCCAAGAAGCAGGAGCCGCGGCTGCTATAGGAAGGAGAGGTGAGTCTGCCGCTGCCAAGAAGCGGACTCGGCAGCGGCAGCAACTTGAGCATTTGGATTTTTTTTTTTTTTTACTTTTGAAGGCGAAGTGAGACGGCTGTTTTGCGGGCATTTTTTGCCGCCTTTAAAACTTCGCCGCCTGAGGCAGCCGCCTCACTTCACCTCATGATAGAGTCGCCCCTGCTGGATATGGATCGAGTGGGGAGGTCAAAGTGTCGATGCTTGAGTTTATGGGGCCCGATTTTTGAAAGGCATTTACAGTTTACAGTCCAGTAAACCATGTAAATGCCTTAAATGGGAATATTCAATGGCACTCACACAGTTAGTGCCATTGAATATCCCCTTCTAAGTCCCCTATGCACCCTGATACTATCCGGTTAGCTTTGTGACATGTTGGGGGCATTCTGGGATGGAGCGGAGGTGGAGACTGCCGCTAGCCAACTGATTAGCAATCCACGGCTAAAACTAGGACATCTTTTGGCTCACCTAGTTTTAGCTTCAGATGCTAATCGGGTAGTGGTGCAATATCACTGCTACTCGGTTAGGCTCTGCGGCGGTTTCCTCTTTTGCCAAACCCAGATATTCAATGCCGTAACTGTAACATTGAATATCAGAGCTTAGGGGTCAGCGGGAAGGGCAATACACACTGTAGCGGTGCATAGCCTACCCAGATGAATATCGGGCCTATGGTGTCTAATTGTTCTGGTGAAATGTTATTAAATGCATTCCAGGCATTTTTGGGGATAATTGTTGTCTGCTCCCTTGGGTGTATTCCTCTGTGGGTGTGGTGGGGTTATTTTTGTCCTGTAGATATTTGGTCATTTCATTTGGGCACAGCTGAAGCTAAGGGCTTGTATTTTGTGGGGTGCGGTCTTTTAGAAGGTTCCTAATTACAGTATATCAAATTGTCCCTGGGTCGATTTAATGAGGATCTGGTGAGTTTGGTTTGATATTCCTTTTTGCGTACATTGGTTAGAGTGCAGTATTCATTCTGTGCAGTGTTGTATTCCATTTGGTGGATGGGGTCCTTAGCTTGGCTCAATTTACTTTCTAGTTGTTGCAGCTTCTGTTTGAGTATTTTCAGTTCTGGAGAGTACCATGGTGCTTTGTGTTGTTTCCTGGAAATGTTTGTTTTGTGGGAGGTAATCACATAGGATGAGATGATGTTGTTCCACTTGTTGATTGTGGATTCCACATCAAGCAGGTCTGTATTTATAAGTGGCATGATTTTGTCTAGGAATAATCGCTTGTCAAATGAGTGGGATATTCGTAGACTGGGCTGTGGTGTGTTGTTAGTGACTTGGATGGTATCTTTGGGAATGAAGAAGGCTATCCTGTTGTGATCTGACCATGGTATGTCTGTAATGACGGGTTGAGAAAGGGAGTATAGATGTGCCCAGTTGGTTGATGTGGAAATGAGGTCTAGTGTTTCACTTCTTGTATGGGTTGGTGTATTAATGATTTGTTGATATTGTAATGCTTGCATGGCACTCAGAAAAGAGGAGGATGTTTGTTAGTTGTGGATGGGAGGTTTATGTCTCCTAGTAGGATGAAGTGTACTTAGAGGGAGCTTCTTGGATTAATGGTGAGAGGTCTGTCTCCTTTGAGGATGGTGATCTGTATGTTAAGCAGATTGTAATGCTCTTGCTGGTGACTATGAGGAGGTCAAGGTCTTAGGTTGAACTGGTTTTGATGGTTTGAAAGTGAAAGTTATCTCTGGCAATAATTAGGACGCCCCCTCCTATTCTGTCCATCCTGGGGCAGTTGAAAAGGCTGTTTGTAGGAATGGAGAGCTCATTGAGCAGCACATTATCTGTCTGTTTGACCCATGGTGGGAAGCAACAGGGGCAGATTTAGGGCAGGGGAAAAGGTTAAGAGCTTAGCACTGATTATCAGCACTAGACACTGAAATGAGGCTCTTAAATCTAGGCAAATGAATGACAGACACCATGGGCCCGATATTCAGCGGGGGCAGCTGGTGCTCCTACAGCGGGTAGCTCCTGGATATCCAGTGCCAGGGCCATATCAAGGCTCCAGCACTGAATATCCAGGATACCCGGATTGCCACAAAGCTAACTGGGGGGCAGCAGTGATATTCAGCCGGTGCCCGCTTAGCTTAGCTTTTGCCACGGAGGTTAGGGCAGCGCTTCCTGCGCCTGTCTTTCATCGAGTGTCGCTATCCAGGCAGCGACTCAATATCACTGCTGCCCGGTTAGTGCTGGGTACCGCCCCAGTGAACTGGTTAGTGTCAGGGTGTGTAGTGGTAGCGCACATGAATATCCTGCTGAGCAGCATTTACGCAGTTTGTAGGTCTGCAAACCCTAAAGATCCCCCCTAATGTTTCAGCTCCTAAATTCATGTAAATATATAGCTGAAAACTTAAGCACTTCAGTTTGATTGAAAATAGGTTGCAAATTTAGGAGCCTAACGGGTGCCTAAATATCTGCTTTAATATTTCTTTTTCATCTTCAGATAAAGCCTCTTGTTTCACAATATTTGAAGAAGAAGAACCTTCCTTACAATGAAGACTCCTATCTGTCCCGCCTGCAGCTCTTTATCCAGCAATACGAGCAGCTGATGGTCCATGTGCCCCCTATAACCCAACTGGTGGGGATTCAATGACCACGTCAACTAGGCAATGTCATCAAGACCTTTGTGCAGATCTTCTTCGCCAGCCACCACAGCAATAACATCAGCTCTTGTTTTAAGGGGATCAGGAGGCACCATCCTCTTCCCCCTCCCCATCAAGCAAAGAGGAAATAAGTGTGATTAGTGAAAGAGACTGATAGAAAGAGACCGAAAACCCAGCTGAAGCAAGAGATCAAAAGTAACAAGTTTGGTTACATTAAATTCCCAAACCTGTTGCGGTAACCCCAGAACCAGTTGGGTTTTCAAACATATCTACACAAAATATGCATGAGATAAATTTGCATATGCCAAGTCTCTATTGCATGCACATTTACCTCCTGAAAACCTGATTGGTTATGGGGTTAACAGGCAGGTCTAGGCAGCTTGGTAGTAAATACTGGCAGAGACTGGGGAAACACAGTTCCTGAACTCTGGGAAGGTTCTTTTAATGCCTATCACTTTAGGGCCAGAGGCACTGTGCTTTTTCTTTCCCTCCACAGACCCAAGGGTTGGATGCATTAAAGGGTTATTCCGTTATTGATACCTTAACCTCTGTTCTCTTCCCTTTGTAATACAGAACCCACAATGCTCACTGTCACTAGGGAAGGATAAGTTTCACCAGCTACAGATCTAAGGAGCATGTTCACTAAGCTGCATTAGCTGTTAATCTGATTGCGCAGGAAATGCGTGCTGTGGTAACAGCTAATGGGCGATTCAGACAGTGCAGCAAGCTCTTGTGTTATCTGCACACTGCATGTTAGTCGCATGAGTGGATGGAGAGCGAGCACACCTGTAACATGCAGTTACCATGACTGTCGACAGGGCGTGGTAACTGCACATTTTACAGACATCTTGGGTGCAGCTAACGCCACCTCAATGGGTGGCGTTAGCTGTATCTGTGATGCTGCCACGCCACATCCTCTGCTTTTTCGCGGTGT
The DNA here is from genome assembly GCA_033557465.1 of Ichthyophis bannanicus. Lineage (NCBI taxonomy): Eukaryota > Metazoa > Chordata > Amphibia > Gymnophiona > Ichthyophiidae > Ichthyophis > Ichthyophis bannanicus. Next base: position 296,195,796 of record CM066041.1, read on the forward strand.
GATCTGCCGGGGAAATGCTGTGCACGCCCCCGACAAGTAACACACAGCTGTTGTAACTAATGCAGCGCTATTTGCACTAACATGCGGCACTAGTTGCAAAAACCTAATGCGGTTTAGTAAACATTCTCTTAAATTCCTCAACTTAACTAAATTTCTTTTTTAACTTTATTTTCCAAAGGCACAGGCAACGGCGAAACAGAGTTATACATCAACATAACAACAGTCCAACGTGACAACAGCACAGCACCTCTGCAAACTTCCCCACTTGTGCAGAAAGTAACAAAGCCTTTCATTTGGGCTGATAGGGTAACCTTTGCCGTTCCCAAACATTTCGGCTACAATTACAGTACTCGCTCCCTGCCCCACTTCCCGTACCTCATTTTTATTCTTATTCTCAAGACCCCATTCACCTCACACATCCCAATTCTCATCCGATACCCCCTGCGCACCTAACCCTTAGCTCACACTCTCCCCCATCCACCCACACCTCTACCTAGGCAGCCTTCCCCATCACAGCGCTGCAACTAATCTTGACCCCCCCTTGAAACTCCCTCCACAGAAGACAGTATTCTTTCCACTCTCCCCTTGGGTTGCATTCATAGGCACACAGCTCACACTGCACAATGTCAGCCATCAAACGCCAACAAAGGTTGGCGCTCATGCCATTTTCTTCAATCCAGACCCCAAGTATCACTTTCCTAGATGCAAATAACTCTATGTATGGAAATCTGAACTTAACTCTATTTTCTTTTGTACTTTTTAAACTGTGACACCATTCATGCTTCTTCCCTTGCCATGCTGAACACTTATCAACCCATTTACATTTTTTTCTCCTCCACTTTGCATGATGGGTGAAAAATGCAAGATGGAGTTTTTCATTGTTTCATTCCTGAGAATGACGTATATTAGAGCCAGTGACAGAAATGTCCCAAAGCATTTGCTTGGTCGGGAGGGAGAGAGATATCATGGGCATTCTTGCATTCTTCAAGTAAAAAAGCACCATTGTAAGCACAAAGCTAACTAAATCCAGTTCACTGTTATGAAGAGTTTCTAGATTGCGCAACATTTCGCAAGCTGCAACAGAAATGTGCTGTTGGTTCTTGGAGTTAGCGGGGCTGTTGGGATCTGTTATTTTGCTTTGACTGCCGTTGCTGTATTTTCTCTAAGTAAATCAAACTGGTGAATAGTAAGTGCTTTGAGAAAGAGGCAAACGTTTTGTTTTTTTTATAGACAGTTTATTTATTTCTTTGTAACACTGTTTGTGTCGCCATGAATTCCACAGATTGTATCTGGGTTAAACACTGTTTTGGTTTGGAATACGAATAAAGCACAATTTTTCTAATGCAAGAATGTTTGAGTTCTATATCAAGAAATTAATGATATTAATCTCTCCAAGAGGATCCTCTAAAGGTTTTCCTAGTTTATGCTAACCCAGCGGAAAACGGTATATCAAATGCCTAATCGACAAACATCTAGAAATGCATTATCCAAATTATTCCAAAGCTTACACAGTGGGGGCACTCAAATATTCCTGTGACTAGTAACGGTATAAAATCAAGTGGCCAACAACAAAAACCTCTCATTCGTTTACATGCAGGGAGAGCAGGTGCACACGTACGTACAAAGAAAAGTTTAATATTCAAAAGTATGATGTCCCACTATGCATTTTCAAAGGATTGTCGTGGGAGGGCTGAGGTTGGGATGATCGTGATGGTTGATTTAATTATCCAAATTTTGGTGGGTAGTGACTATAAGGATGAGTTTCGCCTGGGGCACCCTATACTAGGGCTCAACAAACCCCAGGTGCCAGGTCGCCATGATAACTAAAAAAAATTGAACCTGGCACCCAGGGCTTGGAACAGACAATCTCATGCGACTGGCTGCCCACAGGGATTCCATCTCCCACCGGCAGAAGAGATGGCGATAGCCCGATCACAACACAGGTGCAAGCTGGCTGGCTATGGGAGATGGGATCCCTACAGGCAGACAGCATGCATCTGGGCTGCGATCGCATCCTTTCCCTTCTCTTCTGCCTGCAGGAGATCGGAGCCCCTCAGGCAGAACAGGAGGGGAAGCAGGCTGCTCGCATGGATCCTATCTCCCACGCACAGAAGAGAGCAAGTCAGGGTCTGTAATTAAAAAAAATAAAAGTTAGATGGGAGGGTGAGGAGGGGGGGAAGGGAGGAAACTACAAAATCTTAAAGGCCTAGTAACTTAAAAAAAAAAAAAGGAAAGTGGGGGAATGGAGGGCAGAGGGTGGAAGTGCTAAGGGGGAAAAGGAACAGAGACTGAGGAGGGGTTGGAGGAGGAAGGAAGAGTGCAAGGTTAAATATATGACAAAAGGGCACGATGCCTATTTACTGAAAGGTGCATTCCCATCCCCCAAGAACACACACGCAAGTCCCCCTCGCCACACACAGGCACCCCAACTCCGTAGGACAGACACGTACCCCAACTCCATACTGCATGCACACATAGGAACCTCAACGCCACATCGTACACACAGAAGCTCCCCAGCAAAGCAGCGTGTTGCAGCCCTGCACCCCACCCACACATCCCATGTGCAGACTGGCACACTACTGTTGCACCACACACCACCTACTATCTGAAGCTATAGCTGTTATCTAAAGATGAATGAGAGAACCAGGGAGGGAGGGGGGCACAAGCACTGGCTCCTAAGATTTTGGCCTGGCTCCTAAATCTGTACAAATGTATCAAGGCCTGCTCTACACCTTTGCACCTGCCCTAAAAATTCAGGACCAGTGGCAGCCGCACTCTTCCAATCCAGCTGCAATGGGGAAAAGGAAAAAGATTCACAAAGGAGTGAGCCTTTTCACTAAAGTGCATTAGGTTTTAGCAACTAACGCGCATTTAGCACAAACACTAATGTACGCTAAGTGCAAAGCCTCTGTGGTAACTGTCTAGGGCGTGGCCAGGAGATAACATGCGGTTGCATATCCTAACAATGGCACAATTGCCACAGGTCCACCTCCCACCTATTGAGATGGCATTAGCTGCAACATTGATAGTGCACCATGTGTTCTCCCTTGCTAACTGCAATGTGCTGACCATGCCCCGTTTCCATTCCTAACCTGACCATTCACCTCCGCAATGATTGACTGGCAGTTAGCACGTGAATCAGCAAGCAGTAACTATCATGCCCCTACAGTAGTAGTTACCGCAGGCCCTAGCATGCAGTTACCACTCATGAAAGGTGACATTTTACTTACCAGTTAATGCCCTTTCCTTAAGTCCTACTAGACTAGTCCAGCCAAGTGGGTTGTGCTCCCCTACCAGCAGATTGGTGGAGACAAAGAACCAATGAAAAGCCCAGGTTTCAATGACATCACTCCCATGCCTCTCTTCACCTCAGCTACTTAAGGTCTCCTCCATATTCATCCCAAATCATATAGGAGAAACATGGCAAGCCTCACACAACCTTAATTATGAGCAACAATGCATAATCAACCATAGAGAACTATGTACAGGAAAGCAAAAACAAAAGGCTGTCAGTAGATGATGAACCTACAAACCCAAGTATAAAAATCATAATGGACCAAAAGCAGAACAAAGCAAATACAACTTCAGGGGTGGGCACTAGCAGGACTCAAGGAAAGGACATTAACTGGTAATTAAAATGTCACCTTTCATATTGTCCTGGCAGACCAGTCCAGACAAGTGGATTTACCAAAGCTACAACTCTACTGGGCGGGAAGAAAACACAGCAGCTCACAAAACCCTTGAGCTAAGGCTGTGTCTGTCCACATGTGGACATCCAAGCAGTAATGCTTGACAAAAGTGGAAAGTGATGCCCACATTTCTGCCTGACAAATATTTGCAGTGGCTACTGAGCTCCGCTCCACCTATGAAGACACTTGTGCTCGAGTAGAATGGGCACGCAAACCCTCGAACTGGGCGGTTCTGCAACAGATATGCCAAGGCCATGGTCTTCTCAGTCCAGCACCTCAAAAGCGACATAGCCACCATGCCACCCTTGTGGAGGCAGAGAGTTTTATCCTTCCCCTGACGTGATCCTTTGAAAAGGAGGGCGGGCAGACCCCCTAGTTAACATGAAAGGGAGATGGCATCTAGGCAAGAAGGAAGGCACAAGCCAACTAGAAATGGCTTCCTTTGAAAAGACAGAGCTTGCAGCTTGGAAATCCACCTTGCGGAACAAATCGCAACAAAGAAGATCATCTTGAGCATCAAATCCTTTAAAGTAGTGTGCTTCAATGGCTCAAAGGGCACCACCACCAGGGCCCTGAGCACCAGATACAGATCCCAGGAAGGGAACACAGACTGGAAGGGAGGACACAGATATTGAACCCTCTTGTGAAAGCACGAGACATCTGGGAGCAAGGCTGGAGACTTACTAGCCACCAGACCTCGGAAACAGGCCAAAACTGCCACCTGAACTTTCAGGGAGCTAAGGGAAAGGCCTTTCTCCAGGCCATCCTGTAGACAGGTCAACAGAGATGGCACCTTGGCCACTTCAGGAGCCAACTACCAAGTGACACACCATCGCTCAAAGAGCACCAGATCCATATGTATGCTACTTGGTAGACATCCTCCGTGCTCCGAGCAGAGTAGAGAACACCACTGCAGAGAAGCCCTTACATATTAGCAGTCTCCTTCCAAGAGCCAAGCCATAATGCCAACCCGCTATACGGAACTCCCAGACCACATAAGATCAACCAAGAACCTCAAGGACTTCAGAAAACTTCTTAAGACTGATCTATTTACAGTACATTTCAAGGACCTCACATAAATTTTCTAACTCAAGACATTACAGGATCACGATCCTACCCTCAAGACATTACAGAATCTCAATCCTAGCACGCCTCTCAAACAGCCCCATTTTGTATATATGTATATAGCTCATTATGTAAATAGTTCACCAATACAATCTAACACACTGCCCCACACACTACACTTCTCAGTTCTCACACTGCATGCTACAAACCATACTTAATTAATGATTTTGATTGATGTGCCACACCGCCTTGATTTAACAATAAGGCGGTATACTAAATCCTTCTAAATAAATAAAATAAATAAATAAATAAATAAATAAGCGAGAAGGTAACCGGGTCCTCCAGGATGACCGGTCCCTGCCACCAGAGGCCCAGAGAAGAAGGCAACCAAAGAAGAGGTGCCTGCAGCAGCCACTTCAGGTCTCCAGACATGCTCTCCTCAGCCAATCCAGTGCCACCAGAACAATCCTACCCGGGTGATGGTCCAGACGCCGAATCACACACTCCACCAGAGGCAACAGAGGAAACACATACAGCAGGTACTGACTTGACCAAGGCTGATTCAGGGTGATGATACCCTCAGACCCCATCTCTGTGTGGCAACTGAAGAAGTGGAAAACTTTAGCATTAGTGCAGGTTGCCATCAGATCCATTTCAGGGCGACCCCAGCGGTGCAGAATCAACTGAAATGCCTCCTACTTCAACTCTCACTCTCCAGGAAGTCCACCTCAGCAATGTGCTGTGCTGTGCTGAGCTGACAAGGCTAAGAGGTTCTTCTGCACCCAAGGAAAAAAAGAGAGCTATCTCCAGAGCTACCCCAGCACTCCTCCAGCCACCTTGCCGACTGAGATAAGCCACCACTGTGGCATTATCTGAAAACACTCGAACTGCTCGGATCTCGATCAGGGGCCAGAAACACAGAAGAGCCAACCTGATGGTACTTGCCCTTGGGACAGTTGATAGACCACATTGCTTCCCTGCAGTTCCAAAGGCCCTGGGTCATATGGTCTTGCTAGTATCTTGGGCGCGGGAGCCCATTGCCATTGGTCATCAGGAGGATTTAGGAGAATTCGTCCAGTGGCACACCCTTCCGCAGAAGACAGGACTGCTACCAACACCACAGATTGGACTTCTCCATCAATGGGAGCAGGAATCTGCGTTTGAAATCCTGAGAACTTAGGGACTACCGAGTCAAAGATCGCTGTAACCTTCGCATGTGAGCATGTGCCCATGCCACCATCTTTTTTATCTCTTGCTTCAGTTGTGTTTTCTGTCTCTTTCTATCACACTACACACTAGGCAGAGGGTTTCAATGTATTATATACACAATGATGCCTAAATCCTTTTCCTGGGTGGTAGTTCCTAAGATGGAACCTTGCATCATGTTTGGGTTGTCCTTCCCCAAGTGCATAACTTTGCACTTGTCCACATAAAATGTCTTCTGCCATTTGGACACCCAGTCTTCCAACTTATCAAAGTCCTCTTGCAATTTTTCACAATCCTCTTGGGTTTTAATAACTTTGAATAATTTTCTGTCATCTGCAAATATGATCATGTCACTCATTATTTTCATTTCCAGGTCATTTATGAATATGTTAAAAAGCAGTGGGCCCAGCCCATTATTCACCTTTCTCCACTGAGAAAATTGGCCATTTAGCCCTACTCCCTGCTTTCTATCTTTTAACCAGTTCCTGATCCACAATAGTACACTGCCTCCTATCCCAAGACTTTTTAATTTCGCCAAGAGTCTCTCATGAGGGACCTTGTCAAAGGCGTTCTGAAAATCAAGATACACTATATCAATCTGCTCACCTTTATCTACCAGTTTATTCATACCTTCAAAAAAATAACAGATAAGTAAGACATGACTTTCCTTGGCTAAATCCACGTTGGCCATTTACAAGTTCAGTAATTTTATTCTTTATAATGGTTTCTACGATTTTCCCAGTACTGACGCCAGGCTCATTAGTCTGTAGTTTCCCAGATCACCACTGGAACCATTTTAAAAAATTCTCCAATCCTCAGGTACTACAGATGATTTTAATGATAGTTCACAGATTACTAATGGTAGGTCTGCAATCTCATTTTTCAGCTCTTTTAGCACCCTGGGATGTGTACCATGCAGTCCAGGTGATTTGCTACTCTTTATTTTATCAAATAGTTGCAACACATCTTCCCGGTTTATCAAACTTTATTTCAATTCTTCTGATAAATCACCTTTAAATACCTTTTCAGGCATGGGTAACTTCCTTACATTTTCTTCAGCAAAAAACAGATGCAAAGACTTCATTGTCTTTCAGCTATGGCCTTGTCCTCCATTAGAATCCCTTTTACCACTCTATCATCTAATAGTCCAGGTGACTCTCACAGGTTTTTTGCTACGAATGCGCTTTAAAAAGTTATTATGTATTTTTGCTTCCATGGCAAGCTTTTTTTTCAAATTCCCTTTTTGTCTGCCTTATCAATGCCTTACATCTAACTTGCCAGTGCTTATGTTGTTTCCTGTTTTCATCATTTGACTCCTTTTTCCGTTACCTGAAAGATACTTTTTTGGCTACAACAGTCTCTCTGACCTCATCTTTAAACCATGCTGACAGTTTTTAGGCCTTCTTTCCACTTTTCTTAAAGCATGGAATACATCTGGTCTGGGCTTCCAAGATAGTATTTTTAAACAGCAACCATACTTAATATAAACCTTTAACCTTTGCAGCTGCTCCTTTTAGTTTTTTTCTTAAATATTTTCCTCCTTTTATTATGATCTCCCTTTTGAAGTTTAAAATGTAGTACTGTGGATTTCCTTGCTGTTCTCCCTCCATTTATTAAATCAAATGTGATCATGCTATGGTCACTATTGCCAAATGGCTCCAACACTGTTCTCTTGCACCAGATCCAGTGTTCCACTAAAGACTAGGTCCAAAATAACTTCCCCTCTTATCAATTCATGAACCAGCTGTTCCAAGAAGCAGTCATTTTTTCATCTAGAAACTTTATCTCCCTACAATGTCCTGCTGTGATTTTGACCAGTCAATACCGGGGTAAATGAAATCACCATTACTGTTTTGTAACTTCTGCTAGCTTCCCTGATTTCTTTTAGCATCTCATCATCCATTTGTTCATTCTGGACAGGCGGTCAGGAATACACCTCCACTGCCATCACCTTCCCACTTTTACATGGAATTTCTATCCATAGAGATTCTACAGTGTATTTTGTTTCTTGCAAAAATATTTAATCCTATGTGACTCAATGCCTTCTCTAAAAAGGTTCAACCCCTCCACCAATTTGATCTACCCTATCATTGTAATATAATTTGTATCCAGCTATCAGTGGCCCATTCGTTGTCCTCCTTCCACCATGTCTCAGAGTGCCAATTATATCTAACCTTTCATTTAGTGCTATATGTTCTTACTCTCCCATGCATACAGGCATTTTAGAAGTTGCATTTTATTCATATTAATCTGGTTATCAGTTAATAGGGGTAATATCAAATCTTTCTGCTCTGTCTGCTTTGTACTTAAAGGCATCTGGGTTACTTTAATCTTTATTGAAACCTCTCTGTTGGGATGTCCTAACTTCCCTCTTTTGCTAGTATCCTTCAAGGATACATCCTTCCAAACCATGCACTCTTGGATGATTATTGGCTTTCCCCTATTATCTACTTTAAAAGCTGCTCTCTTCCCTTTTTAAAAATTAAGGCCAGCAACCTGGTCCCAACCCGGTTAAGGTGGGCCCATCTTTTCGGAACAGCCACCCCCTCCCCCTTCCCCAGAAACATTTCAGAGAAAGCTACCCTGGAAGTTCTGGATTTCAATTTCCTACCTAAAAGCCTACATTTAGGGGCATGTTTACTAAAGTCCGCAAATTTGCGCGCCGCAAAATAGCGCACGGCAACGCGCCACTGAAACGTGCATAAACGCGTTTAAACGCCCCGCACACGTGCGTGTCACCCCCGCACAGGTACGCGACACACCAACGGGCCCCGTACAAGTGCGGGCCCGCAAATGTCCGATAGAGGCGTGGAACGGCTAAAGGAGGGTGGAGGAAGGCTCCGGAGGGGCGGAGGGACGGGGTCAATGGGTGGAGAGTGGGAGGGGAGAGGGTCCCCGCACAGTACCGGGCCCGAATTTGCATGTAAAAACTACCGCGAGTGAAACACTCGCGGTAGAAAGCATTTAAAGGGAAGAGAAACCATTTCCGTCATCAATGTACAGCAAAACCGGGGAAACCTGCAAAACGTCAGCAGTGTGATACATGTGCACAGAACAAAAGTGCAAATAAAAAGCGAAAATGACCACAAACAACATCTAAAACATTAAAAGTCTGCGGGGGAACAGTGCTAGCAATGGGCACAAATAAGAAACACACCCAGGAAAGTTTACAAAAAAATGAATGAACCATGGAAAGGTGTATGGAGGGGAGACTCAACCAAAAAAAAACCAACCCCACTTTTGTAGCTGTCCTGGGAGTGTCCCCCATGTATGTTCATGAAAATCTCTGTAGGCCATGTTGGTTATATCTTATCGCCCCTTTCCGTGGTCATGTCTGGGTATGATTTGTACGTTTGTCACCGGACAGGGTGAAGGAGCCCATAGTAAAATTGTGCAGAGCAGGGTGTGTGACCCCATCCTGCCAGTTTTATCATCCCCAGGTACTGCACCATCTCTGTGGCAACAGTGTAGTGCAGTGGACAGAGCCAGTACCTATAAGACCATAGGGTCACAGGTTCAAATCCCATCTGGGGCTCATGGCAATATGTTCTCCACCACTAATCAGAGATATGGAAGACACCCCTTGTTTTGCAGAGAACATTAGCATGTTGCAAACATCCTTCTTATACTCCACACCGCACACACATCAGAACAATGGGCATCAGCCACATCCGAGTTGCCCAAATGCAGTCCTGGAGTGGCTCCACTCAATTAGGACATATGCTTATGCTAAGATAAGGACATGCTAGTATGTTGGTGGGACTGTACAGATGGTGGAGAGGGAAGTGGCTGCCAGCCACAGCATACATTTGACTAGCGAGGTGCAGGCTGCCACCGTCCACTAGTGACAGACAGCCCCTGTTGGATGTACAGTCATGGACGTCCCAGGGAACTCCGCCAAGCTGTAGATACACAGTGGTGCAGTGTACACAGAAAGTGTATGAAACAACAGAAGGTCACAGGTTCAAAGTTCGGCTGGGGATATTGCCAATCATGAGCACATATTTTACTCACAAATAAACCATGGTAGTAAGCAAAACCTTTAAGGCAGAGGACAGTGGCCTCAGTAAAACCCCCAACATTTACCATCACAACCACACACACCATGAACAGGGCGATCACCTAGAGCAGAGTATCCCAAATACAGTTTTGGACGACCACACAACAGTCAGGTTCCATGCTGCCTCTAATACAAATGACTGTGCTGCATATCTATGTACCACCCTCATGTCATGCAGATGTAGCACATGCATATCCAGGAGGGACAGCATAAAACTACAACAGTGTCAGCCACACCATGAGATGATGTGGGAATGCCTGATGAAAAGCACCAGCCAACAGGCCCTGACACACCCACGCCCACAGGCTGCATTGGACAATGCATCCTGGAAAGGCAGGACATTGGGCCCTGCCTGTAACCGCCAATAGTAGCAGTTGCAGATGTCACCAATGCCACCCCACACCTGGGGACATGGTACACAGCTATCTAATGTCATCATTGAACACAGTGAAATATGGATGTATATGTTCAGCACATTTTGCCCATTGAGCACCACATGACAATCATGCAGATGTGGGTCATGTGTGCAGCAGGTCTGTTGTATGACAGTGTGTACATCCTGGGTGGGTGACCCCCACCAGCTATGTGTAACATATCCATGCCTGTACTGTTCCCAGGACTGTTGTGTCGCATAGGGCTGTTAAACCACTTGATTGTACCACACAAGACGACCAACCCTGGTAATGGTCACAGCAATGTGAAACATCAACATACACTCACAAGAAAGGCAGGGCTAAAAGATAGGCATGTTGGAAGGGTTTCTGGCTCATGCAGCATAACATGTGCATGAGTCAACATTGCTGAAGGAGAGAGAGCATGTGTCCCCACACCAATGGATATTTTCCCCTAGGTAGTCACCCCAAACCCATAATGCACAGCATAGGTAGTTGCATACATGCACAGTGGATGTTCAACAACTGAGTGGCACCAGCACTAACAGGGCCTGCAGCATGTTAGCCGAGGTGTACTGGTATCAGTGGGGTCAGTGGCAGGTGGCCAGAGAAGATGGAGCCAGAGACCCTGACACGTGGGTGCACTGGCCCATAACAGAAAGGGCCGCTAGGACAAACAGACATGCTATTTGCAGGGTCTACATTGACTCAGTGTCCGCATGGTGGTGCAGGGGACACAGCCAGTGTGTTGTGGAGACAAAGATAACAAGTTCAACTCCCAGCTGGGGCCATCGGCAACACAGTGCACATATTTTATCCACCAGTAAACCGTTATTGGGAATAAAACCCACACCTGCAGAGAAGAAAAGTTCTTTCTGAGGATTGTTATTTTACCATAAGTAGCTCATAGCCCTCAGAAATGTCCAACACCTACAGCAGAGTACACACAATGCAGTACCGGAGGGCCACATGTCAGTTAGCTGTGATGCTGTCCCCAATATAACGCCTCTTTATCATGGTGGTGTACGCCTACTGCTGGCAGAGGGGGCAGTGGCTGCTGCACCACAGCAGATGCTGGCCTAGCTACCCTCATGTGGCTGCAGTCCAATCCACCAGACAGGCACTGTGTGACAAACAGCCATGGACTCCCCCGGGAATGAGCTGTTGCTGTGCTAAGACGGTGGTGCAGTACACATAGCAAGTGCCCCAAGAGCAGAAGGCCCTAGGTTCAAATCTCAGCTGGGGCACCTGCCATCCCACCCCCCATTTTCTTTCACATGCACAAAACCTGCTATTAAAGACTGCAATTCCCCTGCTGATGAGAGAAGCGTTGGAAAAGACAACTTATTTTACAATAAACAGCACACACCACATAAACATATGCCTCGCCCACAGTACAGTCCCCCAAATGCAGCCATGCAGGCACAAAGAACACCCATGTTCGCTGATGTATCCAATAAAGATGCGTGTGCTGCAAGTTAATTGAACACCACCATGGTATGAATCTGTCTGAGAGGCATATTCATCACGGACATCATGAAAACCTGACCAGTGTGTGTGCCATATTGCCTGGGTTTTCTGAAAATATGGCCTACAGCAGTGGGCAACAGGGCCAGAAACAGCTGCACCTGCAGGCCCCAATATCTGATGACCAATGCAGTGGCAGGATGTTGGGCCCTGTGTGCCCCTCCAATAACTAGCATGTGCAGACATTACCAATCACACACTACACATGGCGATACCTCACACGCATATCAGAAGCCTGGTATGAGCAGTGACTGTTAGAAATGTCTATGCGAAGCACAAGCAGATCATCGAGCTGTAACATACCAACGTCTCAGATGTATGTACAATGTGTGTCAGGTCAGGTGCCCTCCAGAGATTGTCAGCCTGGAACATATCACAACAAATGTACCCCAACGTTGCCATACCCCCAGTGTGCCCATTACTGTTGCGTTGGTCTCTGCTCCTAAATAACCGTACATCGTCTCACTGCTGTCCTAGGTGTAGGGAGTGTGTGTCTGTTGATCCAGTGTGTGCTGGCTGCCAACACCTCCCACAGCCCACAATGATAGCACCGTTGCCAGTATTGGTCTGCAAATACTGATTTTTCCCCAATCTGTAATCTGTAAATATGTATTTAAATGTTAAATGTAAATGTGAATGTAAATAAGTTTACCCCCAAAACAGTAACCATGTGTGCCGTGACCTCCCATTCCTCTATGTATATACTCCCCCACTGTCCTGATCGACTTATCCCAAAAGAAGAATCAAACCGCTACTGATCGCTGGAAGCAGCGGTATATAAATGTGTTCAAAATAAATAAAATAAAAATAAAAATGTGCATAATGAGGAGCAAAGTACTCTGGGTATAGAACACACAGGGTGGCAGGAGCAGGATGCAGCTACACAGGGCAAATGTGCATGCCTAGGACCATGTTGTGCCTTGCTATCACCTCCACAAACATGGTGCCCATAGCATGTACGGTGAGGAGGCAACCCTCACCACGAATGATCAGTGATCACGCCATGGCTAGGTTACAACATATTGCCATACAGTAGTTCTCCTCTGTGATTTTTATGGGTTGTGTGTATATATAGGGGGCCCAATCACTGAGTCAACTGCATGGGGGTTGTGCAAACATCCCAGTAATGGGTGCACAGAGTGTCCCTGGTAGCATGCAGTATGGACCGTCAAGCGGCCTGAAAGCAGTTACCATGTGTTTGGCTGGAACACCTTGCAGGGTCAGTAGCTGGCCACACACTGTGGCCTCTGCTGCAAAATGTCAGATGGTGTTGGTTGAGCTGGGTGGCTCTGGCTCAGCTGTTTGTCTGCCTGATCTAGACATATGGATATGTTCAAAATTGCAGAGAGTGACCTGTAGGTACTGGGTACGACAGGCAGAATGAGGTTGCTGGCAACTGCTAGCACTGTAGTTGGGCTACAGAATGTGCATATTGTAATATTGTGCAAAGTGTGTTTGACAGGAAAGTGCAGGTGGTCAGACACATATAGCCAATGTGGCCAGAAATCTCCCTTACCCCTTCACATATATTATGAAGAGCAGGGCTCTCACAAAGGAGATGCACCCTTGGGTGAGCATTGTAGCCCACAAGGCCCAGATGGGTCAGGGAAATACAGATGCCTGAAGGAGGACTGTATACATCAACCTATCAGACATCGTCTGACAAGCTGATCTGATGTTCTTGGCCCTCTCAGCCAGGACAGGTGCTGTGTGTCTCACCTCACACTCAGGGTGATTAAAAGCCACACACACTGTGAGGTTCTGTACCCACTCTGTACCTGCAACACAGAAGGTCTGTCCACAAAACTATGTCCAGGTGCTGTGTGGTTGCACACCCTATCGTTGGAACATTAGTAGACTGCTGCTTTGCATGTGCAGTGCATCATGGGGGTGAGTGGACTGACGTCACCCTGTTAACTGCAGCACAAAGTCTGCCTAGGTCATATTGCAGACAGCCAGATAGTCTCATCACAACCCCAGAGCTGTAGTCCAGTGGTGACTGCAATGCCTCAGGAGCAAAAGGTTGTTAGTTCAAATTCTAAATGTGGTTCTACAAGGAAAGTATTTTATATATCCTGACTTTGGCCCATAGACTCCACCAGTCAGCAGTAGTGTGGGGAAACGTTCTGAAAATAAACATACATTGAACAAGGCAGTGTCACATTAGTTAAATTTGTTTTTACAAGGTCCATGGGGGCTCTCAGGTGTGGAACGTGGGTAATGTCCTCAAGTACTGGCAACTTAAACACCATCACAGTGCATTAACCCAGGTAGACCCTATAAGGTGGTCTGTGGGGTACCTGCTGCTGACAGCACTGTGAGGATCTCACAACAACCACCAGTACTCCACAGTCATGGACATGTCATTGGCTGCACCCACCAATAACCTCACTGTATATGGACGTATGCAACCTCTGGCTCCCCATGCAGCAAGGTTAGGTGTGGGCCACAGCTAGATTGATAAGAACAGATGCCTGGCTGGCCAAAGAGGCAATCATGCAGACAGTGTGTTGTTGTTACCAGGGTTGTGGTGCTCCATCAGTGAGAATGGTGTATGACATATGATGTCTGCAGCAGTGTGAGTGTCTTGCCACCAGCAGCACCTCTGTAATGTAGAAAGGGCTCTGGGGCAAGTAATAATGTTGCAAAGTATGAAAATATATGTTGTGCACAGCATAGATGTAGATGGAAAGCACCATGGCCAATGGTGTTACAACGTATGATAATGTGAGCTGCCTGAGACAGGCACTCCAGAGCGCAAAAGGAAGATGTAAGCCATGATGCCTCGTTAAGCAGCCAATGTATCCACCATTGCGCTATATCTCAGCCCCCAGGACTGTATGCCAGCAGATCTACCAAATTGTAATGTGGATTGTGGTGACATGCTGTCCACATTGCCCCCTAATGTCTAACACGCAACCTATTTTTCCTGTGTAATGCACACATATGAACCCCCGCAAAACACCTATGGCAACCACCAAATCATTGATGTCTGTACATGGTGAGTCAACACAGAACAGAGCCAACTAACACACATCATGCCATATCACCAGGTTGCTTGACCCCTGACGCTGATGGTTTGTTTGCACCCATTGCTATCAGTGGCAGAGCACTATCTGCTATGTGACACACATAGCACACCTCATCTGACAATGGCCTTGGAATCAGTGCATATGTGTCCAGAGGTTCAAGACCACATTGTGTGAACAAGTAATATTCAGAATCATTAAATTATGTTATAGGGAGATGAGAGATACCTTGTAGCTATGTGAGCATGCAAACAACATGAAACCTATTTGTATTAATAAATGTAAAACATGTGTATGAATGATGCGTGCCGCTAATATTTGCACTTTTCAGGAGCGCAGCAATGCGGAACGCATGGGCAAGCAGTTATGAGGGCCGCAGCCATGCGGCGCGCACGTGCTTTCTCCGATACGCGCAAATGCGGAAGTGGCGTCGTTAGCGTTCGCGCGTCTACACGCCCACAAAAAAAATGGCGTCAAGGAGCAGGAAGCCCGCCTTCAGCTACAGGGAGCTGTGCCTCCTGGCCTCCCTTATTGGCCCGAAACAAACAATCCTTTTCCCAGGGCCCTCCAGGAGGATAAACATGGGGAAGGTGCTGAGGGCCTGGGAGAGGGTGACCAGGCGCTTTAACCGTGAGGCAGACCACCCACGTGAGGTAAGTGAATGGCCACAGGTCACAAAACCATATACACAGACAGGGTTGATGTCAGCTGTCCATGCTGTTGTGTGTAAGTAGCCTAGATAAATTACGTGTAGTAGGGAAACCACATGCCAGATGCATTGTGTACCACATCTGAGTGTGTGCCCATGTAGCCATGTTCAGATCCATGTGCCCACAGAGGGCATGATGACCCCATGGCGTCATGACAGCTGCTGGCATTGATGTACTACAGACCACTGTAACACAGCTAGGCCAACCATCAGCCTAAGGAGTGTCTAGAATCACCATGTGCTGATGGAGGTATCTGCATCTGGAGGGTAACACATAGGGGCAACCATCAGGGGTCGTGGAACCTTCAGCACAAAGGCCCTGACGCACACAGGTGGCCAGGGGTTGTTAACAAATGTGGTATAATACATTCCCCTCCCCTCAGGGCTACAGAGAGCCACTCAAAGTGTGCCCTGGCAACCTGGAGATATAGATCTGCGCCCTCATGTACTATGAAACATAACCCATATCTCCAGGAGGTCAGAGAGGCCATCCAAGTGGGTCCCCTATCACCCTGGGCCTATGGTTGTGTGTCCTAATGTAGTTTGAACCCTCCTCCCTAACTCCAGGAGTGCAGAGAGGCCATCCAAGTGGGCTCTCTATCACCCTGGAGCTATGGATCTGTGTCCTAATGTAGTTTGAACCCTCCACCCTAACTCCAGGAGTGCAGAGAGGCCATCCAAGTGGGTCCCCTATCACCCTGGGCCTATGGTTGTGTGTCCTAATGTAGTTTGAACCCTCCTCCCTAACTCCAGGAGTGCAGAGAGGCCATCCAAGTGGGCTCTCTATCACCCTGGAGCTATGGATCTGTGTCCTAATGTAGTTTGAACCCTCCTCCCTAACTCCAGGAGTGCAGAGAGGCCATCCAAGTGGGCTCTCTATCACCCTGGAGCTATGGATCTGTGTCCTAATGTAGTTTGAACCCTCCACCCTAACTCCAGGAGTGCAGAGAGGCCATCCAAGTGGGTCCCCCATCACCCTGGGCCTATGGTTGTGTGTCCCAATGTAGTTTGAACCCTCCTCCCTAACTCCAGGAGTGCAGAGAGGCCATCCAAGTGGGCTCTCTATCACCCTGGAGCTATGGATCTGTGTCCTAATGTAGTTTGAACCCTCCTCCCTAACTCCAGGAGTGCAGAGAGGCCATCCAAGTGGGCTCTCTATCACCCTGGAGCTATGGATCTGTGTCCTAATGTAGTATGAACCCTCCACCCTAACTCCAGGAGTGCAGAGAGGCCATCCAAGTGGGCTCTCTATCACCCTGGAGCTATGGATCTGTGTCCTAATGTAGTTTGAACCCTCCTCCCTAACTCCAGGAGTGCAGAGAGGCCATCCAAGTGGGCTCTCTATCACCCTGGAGCTATGGATCTGTGTCCTAATGTAGCTTGAACCCCCCTCCCTAACTCCAGGAGTGCAGAGAGGCCATCCAAGTGGGCTCTCTATCACCCTGGAGCTATGGATCTGTGTCCTAATGTAGTTTGAACCCTCCTCCCTAACTCCAGGAGTGCAGAGAGGCCATCCAAGTGGGCTCTCTATCACCCTGGAGCTATGGATCTGTGTCCTAATGTAGTTTGAACCCTCCACCCTAACTCCAGGAGTGCAGAGAGGCCATCCAAGTGGGTCCCCCATCACCCTGGGCCTATGGTTGTGTGTCCCAATGTAGTTTGAACCCTCCTCCCTAACTCCAGGAGTGCAGAGAGGCCATCCAAGTGGGCTCTCTATCACCCTGGAGCTATGGATCTGTGTCCTAATGTAGTTTGAAACCTCCTCCCTAACTCCAGGAGTGCAGAGAGGCCATCCAAGTGGGCTCTCTATCACCCTGGAGCTATGGATCTGTGTCCTAATGTAGTTTGAACCCTCCTCCCTAACTCCAGGAGTGCAGAGAGGCCATCCAAGTGGGCTCTCTATCACCCTGGAGCTATGGATCTGTGTCCTAATGTAGCTTGAACCCCCCTCCCTAACTCCAGGAGTGCAGAGAGGCCATCCAAGTGGGTCCCCTATCACCCTGGAGCTATGGATCTGTGTCCTAATGTAGTTTGAACCCTCCTCCCTAACTCCAGGAGTGCAGAGAGGCCATCCAAGTGGGTTGTCTGCCACCATGGAGATAGGTATGCATGTGACAGTGTAGGCTAACACATCCACCAATCCCCAGTTGTCTGTCCAGCCCATCACAGTATGCCACAGTCACCCTGGTGATATGGTGCAGTGTGAGGTTGGTGTTCAGTCAATTATCTGTACCACATGCAGGCCTGATACATGCATCTGGCGTCCAGGGTGTCACCATGTTGCAATGCTGTATCTTGCTGATGATATGCCGTAGGACACCCAATACCGTGGTGGCTAATAGCTTATTGTAACGGAGGTTATCTCAGTCCCATATGTCACCTAGGGTATAGTGGTCTGGTTGCAACTCACACCTGCCCTATGTGGCACATAGTCCAACACACGCACTGTACATGTATGGACATGTTATGGTAGATGCTGATATGGTTGTGCGTTCACAAAAGCTATCACACAGTAGCCTCGAGATGGAAGCCCAAACCCTTGCGAGAGGGACATGAGCACAGCTATGTATGCAGAATTGATGTTTACCTACACAAATGCCTACAGGCACAATGACCCTTTGTCTACATGTACCTCACAGCTGCCTCTGGGGGGTTCCAGACACATATCCAGGTTGCACACTACAGCCTATCATCCACAAATGTACAGGGGCCGAAACAGCACATATCCGTGTAATGTGTCATTGTCCGTAGTGTGTGCACGCACATCTCATAGAACCCTCAGGGACACAGGTCAGAGGAACATAAAACCACCCGAGAAGCTGGAAGGTGACAGATGCATGTCCACCATCGCCAGTATGCTGTGTCTCACAGTCGTCAAGGTACGTCTGATGTAGCTATCAGTAGCCCTATGACATACAGGACACACAACTCATGTGTTGGGTCAGGTAATTACATCCATGGCCATCTAGATATCCATGTGTCATGGACCTGCCCCCTGCCACGGTGCTCAGGGCAAACCACTCAATGTCACATGTATGTGAACACAAACATGTTTACCGTTACATCTGGGTGCCATTGCGTTTGGATTGCATGACATGTACAGTTAATGTGACCCCACATGTATCTAATGTAATACCTACTGGGCTAAAGGCCTCCCCATGGACATCCACATTGGCCAAACAAATGTGCCATGCCAATGCCATGTCTGTCAAGGGTGCCAAAGGGAGACGTCCCCATGCATTTAGGGAGACATGGACATTGCTCATAGGTGTCGCTGCACACATGTCCACACCCACATTGAGGCATGTATGTGGCACTGGGGACAGATATTCACCTGGAATAGGCATGAGGGCACTGACCCATATCTGTCTGTGATGCAGTGAGCAAGACAGTATGCGACTGCTCCCCCCCATCCACCATAAAAGCCTATGGGAGTACCCCACAGCTCATGTGGCCTGCCCTGTTGAAAAGCCCAATTGCTGCTCCCCAGTGCATAATGTCACGGAAAAATGTCATCTCTGTGTCCGTCTAAGTGCAATACACCTGTATGGGAAAGCAACCCCTGTGTGTGTCACTGCTGAGGGCCCCACTAACTGTGACACTGGTGTATCTGATATCCCAGCACTAGTAGCTGTGTTGACATGATTCAAAGACAACACCAGGGGAACACTGAGAATTACCCAAATACGTTGCTCTTCTATGTATGCATAGGCCCAAACCATGCCATTAGCATGGAGAACACACCATGTGCGGGAGGACATGCTCCAGGAGTGCCAAACACTCATTGGTCACTGTCAGCCATGCCTAGTGTGCTGACTGCCAAGGCCCCACATGTGACCTGTCACCATGATTGACCAGTGGGATGGCATCCAGGGGTGTGGTTTGGCCGAGACGTCCAGCCATGCGCAAACACCCCCCCCCCCCCACAATGTGGCTGTGTTGGTAGCCATTTCCCCAGTGTTTCACCATGTGTCGTGTGGATCACATCTAGACCAACATATTGTGGCATGTTCCCAGAGGGACATAAACCCCACAACATAGGGATGCCCTGGCAGTGGCACTGACAAATGCAGTTGGTGACAACAGCTCTGGTGTTACCACCAGGCCCAACAAAGGGAGTCAATAACCACTATACCAGTGGGGAGTCGGCACATGCGTCATAACACCACGTGTTTAGCATTGGGGCATGGGATGTGTCCATGACAACTGCAAAGGCATAGCAGGTGTCACTAGCACACAGATTGATGTGGCAAAGACACGGGCCTGCAGCCATCCCTAGTACACCAGGGTACCAGACAACCCCCCAGGACACACATATTGTGTCATTGGCACACACAATGTTTTGGCGCACAGCATGGGCATATGGACCCTCAATGCAGATGTCTATTGTGTGGGACACATTGGTACCATGTAAATGCAGACACTACGCGCCTGTGTTCCAACACTGCATGCTCCCAAAAACCACAGGGACAACATATGTGCAATCCCCCTAGGTGCCTAGAGAATGGGACGGCTCAGAGTCCAGTAATGTGAATTGCAAGGGGGTGCCAGCATGTCCAAAATGGAAAGTAGTCACACCCTAAGTTCAGACCCACTGGGGGCTGGCCTGGCCTGTGGACATGTTCCACTCAGTTGCAGTCGAAAATGAGATGCAACACAGGGGACATGAGGCTGATATCCATCCATAGCCACATACGCCAGGGGAGGGTCCCACCCTGGCTGGACATCAAGACATACAGGATAACACCCTGAACAGGAGGGGATATCCCCCCCCAAACCCTACCCACATGGCACAGTTTGTGAGAATAACTAGGCAGCGTTAGACGTTAGCAGTGGTGCAAAATGGAAAGCCCCCTGTGCACCCCATTGTGGTGTAGTCGGTTATGTTCACAACACAATGTCACAGATGACATGTTGTCAGACACTCTGTTACTGGTGTATGAACACAGCTTGTGTGGCTGCTGTGTGTGCCATGGATCCCTGCCCTCACACAGGATACTGTCCCAAACAAGGTTGCAGGGGATGTATTGGAATGGCGTCTCATGAACATGTAGAGCACCTAGATGTGGCCCTCCCATATGACATGGGGAAGGTATGGTACGTGCCTGACAGTCATGGTTGTAGCGAGGGCAAATGATGGCAAAAGGTTATCATTGGGCTGGTGTGGACACATGGGGTGAGTCCCTGCCCCTGACATTGTGGCATATGCCTCCAAAAGTGACATGTCTGTCACACGATAATGTCTGATACACCCACTGTATGTGTGTCTGACTGTCATGGACAATGTGACAGCAAGGATCTATGAGGTGGATGCTGACACGTCTGGCTTGTGCAGGGTGGTCAAACAGTACTACACAGCAAATGCAAGGACAACAATGACTACACACTGTGCATGTCTAATGTAGCCCATCGGTCATATGGCCATCATGGACCACACCCAGCTCTACATGACAGAAATGTACATGTTCCACACACCAACATATCTGGGAAACAACCAGGCGTAACTTGTACAGTCGCAATACCAAATAGAGGACATCCCACCACCTGGTCAGGTACATCCCCACCGCCCTGCAAACCACTGACAGAGATATGGGACAGCTCATGATCACCATGTACCCCCATGCATGTGTGTTGCTACACACCATAGGGGGACTGGACACTGTCAACCATGGGAGGTGGCCCATGCAAAACACCCAAACACACCCACCCTTCACAACACAATGTGAGGACATATCTCATACTATCACCCCTGCATGCCGTGTGGGAGCTGGCCACACTAGCTTACAAGGGGTACAAGTAGGGGCATCGCAGCAGGCGGGTTGTGTATGACACATCCCCAATATGCGCCTAAGCAACACTACATGAGGGCACACACACATAGGGATGCGATGTGTTATGGTGCTGCTGTGACAGACCAGGTACACACATGGCTGTCCATGAGGCAACACCCATAGAGGGGGACACAGAAGCCAACTGTGTAGGTGAGCTGCCCCACAGGGGATACACACTATGGGTATCATACAGTGGCAAACGCTCAGAGTTGGTCACCTCCAGCGTTCACCATGTCCTGCCCCTTCCGGGATACATCAAACACACACACCTTTGACAGCTGCTGTCATTGCACAGCAGGGATGTGACCTACAATGCACACCATGTGCCCTAGGTGATCTTCCCTCCCTCATCCCCTCTGTCTCTGTGACGTCCCACCTATGGCCACTCGTCTACACCCCTGTCTCTCACAGTCACCCCCACCAGTCCACCGTTCTGACAGGTTGTTGTGGGGATATGGGTGAGGAGCAGCAGCATGCAGTCACTTTGTGATGCTGATGTGTGATGCCCTACATGACAGTGCAGGTGGATGTAAGCTATGCTCATGTCATACGGCAGTGACACCTATGTGCTAACCTATTTGCACATGTGGGAGGGACTGACTGCTGGAGGTCGGTTACTATGCTCTATATGCCCCAAACAGCAGGGGTGGGGGAGAAGCATGGTGTGGGCCAGACAAGTCAACGTATGTTCACCCATAGCCCCAGTGACAGGTGGTATGTGTTGACACCTGACAACCTTTGCATATCCACAGGTGGAGGACCTGAGGAAGAAGGGGCGCGAACTTCGCAAATTCCACCCGGAGTTCCTCACACGTGCCTGCAGGGAGCGCCAGCACCACCACGATGGTGAGTATTGGAATGGGCAACTCACAGGTTCAGGTGTGCCATAGGGCCACCAGCCTGTCTCCCACCTGCATCTGCATATTTGGTATGTGACACACATGGACATCACCTGATGTATGTCATCCTTCACAGACAGTGATGCCAGCGACGCCTCGCCACACACCTCTGCCCACAGTCTCCGGAGGCCCACCACCCGGCACACAACCGAGGAGGAGGAGGAGGAGGTGGAGGAGGAGGACGACCAGCCTGGTGGGATGGAGCAGCCACATTCTGGACCAGAGAGGGCAGATGTGGTGGTGGTTTCCTCCAGTGATGTGGGAGAGGACGAGGAAGATGGCAGCAGGCACACCCCTAACCAGGGGCAGCATGGGGATGGGACAGAGGGGGGTGCAGGACAGAGGGGCAACGTGGGCAGGGGTGCAGGCAGGGAGGGGGGAGTTGGGGTGATTGTGTGGGCAGGGAGGGTGGGGGGTGGGTATGGAAGGAGCGGGGAGGGGTTGGGGTTGGTTGGGGGGGAACACAGCCCAGCAGAGGGCCACCGGGGCACCAGTCCGGCATTGCAGGCGTCTGCACGGCACGGACGTGAGCACGATCGTGCGTCACCCAGGGCCACTGGTACACCTCATGCTCATGCCAGCACACAGACCACAGACAATGTGTGTCTGTGTGCTGGCAGGTGTATCGACGATGTGTGCATGGCCCTGGATGACGTACGACACGACATCCGTGTCGTGTTCCACGCCCTGCAGTGTTTGACTGGGGCTGTTCGGCAGGTGGCCAGTGATGTGGTGCATCTGGCATCCCGATGGCCACCTGCCGAACAGCATTACAGGTACCACGGCTGGCACCTGTGATGCCCCTATGTGCCCTCTGCTGCGCTGTGTTTCCCCCGCCCCCACCTCATGCGTGTGTTTATGTTGGGCATGTTGGCCATTGTGTGACAGTTTGTTATAATAAACATGTTTTGAACCTGCCTCACTGGTCACGTGTGTACCTTCACCACACAACATGTAGGCAAGCATGGGAAGGTCCATACACCTGGTTGGACATGTAGCGTGGCCATGGCCATCATAATGTTACCTGCACCACATGCGTAGCTGTGTGATGAACATCTGTGCATAGGAATGGGACATGGGTAACCACAGGTCATGTTGCTGTTAATATCTCCCGCCTAAACAGTCATGTCACAGGGATGTGTCTGTCCCCACAACAATTGCTGGTGCAGAGCAGCATCGCACACACGCATGACACCCATGTGTCCCTCTGACACATGTGTGCCATGGAGGGGCGGGACACGCATGTCACCCCTGCCAATGACAGGGCCAATGGCCACAGAGCCTCACCCAATGTGCACAGTATCAGGGGGTGTGACCGTGGAATGGCCACGATAGTGTTGTTGTAACCCTGCAGCTGCCCACAATGTGGCATTGGGCCTATGTGAACATTGGTGTATTGCAGCCAAGGGCCAATGCACAGATCGTATGCAGTTATGAAATTTATTTATTTTAGTTATTTATTTATTTAACATTTGCTTCTATACCGCGCTATTAAAATCAGCGCGGTGTACATCAAACAGGCATACTATGTGCAATGCCATGTGTGCAGTAATACAAGACAGTATGGACACCCCGGCAATACCGGGCCAGATCTGAACCCCTCAGGTAATGGTCAGGGCATGCATGTGCACACAAACTATGCTATAAAAAGGAGAGAAACATTGGACGGAGACTTTATATGTATGCAATGTTACAGTAATAGGTATTGCACTATTGGCGACGGCGCTGCCTCTCACGTCTGGCACGCTGCAAAATACGTTCCCCTGCAGCTGGCCCCACACGGTCATCTTGTGCCTGTGGCGGGGGTGTGGGTGGTGGTGGTGGTGGCGGTGTGGGCGGCAGGGGCGGTGGTGCCATCCTTTCCAGGGCAGCTTGGATGCACTCCATGGCCACACACATCCTCCCATAAGGCATATCTTGGATGTGTTGGCGCAGAAGCACCACCTCCTGTATGAGGCTTTCTCCATTGTGCCGTATAGCTGCAAGTTCCTGACGAATGCCTGTGTGGGGAAGAGATGGTGGTCATTGAGTTACCTGTGGCGGGTACAATTGTCAAGCAGATCTAGGCAAAACATATCACACAAATACCCTTTGCATGGTACAAACTGTACTACTGAGATGCATATTTTGATGTATAGAAACATTACACACAGGACATACACCATGTACGTTTTGCTAAGGAAGCCTATCATGGCTCAGGTAGGAGTTATAGAAAGGGTGATGTGACTCTGAACAAGACTCCTGTCAGTCCTGGTAGAGGTAATAACACATAGCTCACACATAAAAGACTACCAGTCCCAGAATGCACCAGGTGTCCAGCATCCATGAGGGGGGCTGAAGTGAGAATACATGTGTTCAATCAAGAGAGCTATGAGGTAATCCCTAGGCACTCATCTCAAAGGGCAGGGCCTGATTCAGCACAGCTGCGCTGTGATAGGGAGGAGCACACATCAAGACAGCATAACAATAGAGCTGCTTCTACAGATAGCAGCTACAGCAAGACCTACAAGCTCCAGTCCAGCTACAAGCTACAGCCCAGCTACAAGCTCCAGCCCAGCTACAGCAAGGGCTACAGGTTCCAATATCACCTGTAGAAGCAGAGGCCAAGCAAAACGGATAGAGAAGGAAGGAAACCCTCTGGAAGGAAGAGCAGAAAGGCCATTGAGAGATCTAGGAGAGTCCAAGGCAGTACCTATACTGGGAGGTATTCCAAGTGCCAGCAGAGACCATTGGACTGGGGTCACCCAGAGGAATGGAGTGGCAGAGATAGGAATCACCCGTGGCTACTGGTGAGAGAGAAGACTGCACGTGGAAGGGACCATAGGACCTATGCCAGAAGGTATGTGAGAGGAGATCCAGTGTCCAGGGATAACGATTGGAAGGCTGGACATAAGAACTGGAGTACATACTGGCCAGGCTATACAGAGATGAACCATGGCAGCAAGGGCGGTTCAGGTATGAACACTGATCCCGACCCTATCTCTAATAGTGAATGGCAGCAGGGCAATGAGCATTCTCTTGATAGTTCCCTACTGAAAGACTCATCTGTGCTATTTTATGATAGTCACCCTATGCTTATTGATGAGGGGGAAATCACAGCAGATGAAACTATTGTTTACATGGAGTGTTCTCTATCAAAGTGCGATTGCTAGCTCTCTGTGAGGAAACACATCAGCCATCACAAAGAAACCTAACCTTGTTCTTTATTGCACTACGAACAGTTCCTAAAGCAGGATATGGCCTCACACAGTATCAGCCAGCCAGCTCAGGGTTTTCAGCTGGGGAATTGATATTAATGAAAGCTGCACCTAATTGTGTGTGTGAGCAAGGAGAGAATCACTGCAGGATCTGTGTGGGACATAAGCAGAGGTTAACCTAAGCAGCAAGGTGTATTCATTATTTGTGACCTTTCATTTGGTATTCTTTGCTAGGAAAACATTAGCTAATTGCCTGACAGGGTGAAGGTTGTTTTCATGAGTTGATTTGTGACTTTATGTTATCAATTTAAATACTGCACGCAAGTAACCTCATTTATATGCTACCAAGCATACTTGTGCTGGGTGAATTAAACCCCATCAATATAAGACGTTGGTTATTGGCTTTACCACTGGTTCCACAACAAAGGTATTGTCTCCGGCTGTGTTTGTGGTAAATGAACTACATTACCCACAATACCTTTCATGTATCATATGAATATATGCATCATCATGATTGGGTAGGTTCACACACTAGGCAGCCGTCTGAGAACGTGCTGTGAGACACAGGCACACGGATACACTGTGTGTGCAAGAACTAGACAACGTCCATCAGATGTACCAGTACTATTAGAGACAGACAGCAGATAAGTGTACATTGTGTGGGTGGCTGGAGGGTGTGCGACTGACTGCAACAACACCAGGGGATACACAATGAGTAGGAGATATGGGATGCATACAGGCAGGGAACGTTGGGGTCGAGCAGATGGACACACACACACCGGCCATGTGACCAGTGCAGTGCTCATGACAATGTGCGATGGGGTGTGAACAGCGGTTCCCAGAACATACCCAGGGCTGACCCAACACTCCCACATGTGGGTGACAGCTAAGGTTCTCTCACAACACCAACCCCTCCCGGGGGTGACCCCAGTGGGCAGAAAACAGTGCATGTACACCTTGGGGCCCATGTTGTGTGCCCTCAAGGGCCACGGTGATGTAGTCCTGCTGCTGCACAGGGTCCCAGACTCCAGACGTACATGTACAGGGGTATGCTAGGCATGCAAATGCTAGTGACAGGCCTCAGATAAGTGTGTTCAGCCCTGGATATAGGAGAGTGGGCCATCCCTGATTGTGCCTGGCAGCAGGCAAGGCAGGGGTGAGGTGTGAAGCGGGTCACATCACATCACGGGCCCTATTGACATGTGTTGTTCCACGGTGCAATATTAGCATCCATCCAAATGCAGACAGCAGTGTTGCATATTGCATTGCTCCTGCTGACACACAGCCCTGGGTAGGAAAGAGGACACACGGTGTACCCGTACATGGGGGATGGCTCACCTAAGCATACATCCCAAGGGAAACATAGCTCACAAACAAACACATCCAATGCTAGCCTACAGGCACACCCAGTCGCCACAAACACGGGAGGGTGACAGAAGGTGTACATGTGAGGGCGGCAACATGGCAGGCATCTCAACTGTGGCAGTCGACAGGTGAGGGTAGCCCAGGGCATACACCAACCACGAGACAATGTGCTGTGGAGGCAAGAGCCTGGTGAGCACTATGACACAGGGATGCTGCGTAGTCCAGTAGTGGATACAGCAATGCAGGGCTCAGACATCTTGGTATCCCGAGGTGGATAACCCAAACCTACAGTGCAAGTACCAGGGTCAGAGGGGGGAATGAAATGTGTGAGGATCCCAGGTACTACAGCTGTCACTTGGAGACCAACCGTCCAAACCACGGGCATGGGGCAAAACATTTTCCACGGCCTAGGAATGGAATGATGTGAGGACTCACGTTACAACACACGTCACCTATGTATGATCCCTCCGGGGAAAGAGGGCATGTGTCTGTGAGATATGTCAAGAGGGAGGACGGAATCCCTAGTGGGCGAATGAGCAGTCTGCTCACACCAAGCCACAGGCCAGATGTCCCTGGGTGTATACCAGCCCCTGCGTCGCACAGCACAGAGGGTGAGCTAGCAGTTGCATTTGGCACACGAACGTACGTATCACCTGGTCATGTCATGGAATGTGCCTTTGCCAGGGCCAATGTATAGCATCTGTAGTGGGTGTGGTGGGTCAAAATATGGAATGTGTGTCTGCCGTCTATAGGCTATTGTGGACGCCAGGGGAAGGTGAGCACAACCTGACCTGTCCATACAGCCATTGCTCACATGCTGGACCTGTATGAGACTGCTGTTCATCGACCTGACTACCATGCCACATGGCATCACAAGGTATTCCCCAGCGGATGAGCGCAACTGTACATACATGTTTGAATGGGCATGTTACCGTGAGTGCGAACTGTTTTTTTCACGTGAACTGTCTGGATCTGCAATGTCAGGAGGGTGCTGAATAGTCTGTTGCTGTCGCAGCTTAACGTTTCCTTTTGGGGATGTAGGTTTGGGATTTGGGATATTGTGTCTGTTTGGGGTCAGGGGAACCTATACCGGGTCTGCCTGTGTAGCTGCTGACCCCAAAACGCAACTTGGCCTCATCACAGGTTACCTGTGTGATGCCATACAGTTTGGACTCCACTTTATGTCCCCCCCAGCCACATCACCTGATGGCCTCATCCACAATGCTGATGCAAGGACACGTAATGTGGCGTATAGACCCTAATGGCCATCCGCCTCAGACGACTGTACATTAGGAATATACATGTGCGGGACAGCGTCGCCACTCTGGCTGTATGTCACACAGCCAACCCTAGTTGTGGGCATTCAGGTGACCGCAGGGGCGTGTTGCCCCCCAAAAACAGGGGAAAGGAACATCTGATTCTGTCCAGTGTGCATATAGTGCTCTCTGTGTGTATGAGGCACTGTACACGATAATGTCGTCTATGATGCTGTGTGGACACCTGTTGATAAAGCCTATGTGGGATGGGGCCATTATCACGTTGCATATCACACATATGTCCCGCCTGTGTATGTGAACCCTGATTTGCGCTGCTGCACGGTACAGTTGTCACAATGTAGCAATGGCACATGGGTGTGCTACAGTCAGGGGGCCTAGACCTTCCTGTTATATGTTCACCATTTTGTGTACCCTCACAAACAGAGGCACCTGACGCATCAGTACTGTTACATCTGCATCTGTAGCTGTACACACTCTCTTGGCTGTCAGGCTGTGTGTAACAGTGTCATTGGGCAACAAAGGCACAAAGATTAGGTAACTCAAATGTGTAATGTGTAATGTGGACACGCATATCACAGCTGTAGAGGGTATGCTGTCACATACACCACATACACACCCCTGAGATGGATTAGAGGTGTGTGTGTTTTGTGTGTGGTGGCCACGCCCCCTCCACATCTCCCTCTTAGCTGTGCACAGGTGTGTGGGCAAACACACTGCACAGTATACATAGGGGATGTATACCCTGTGGCACAGTGCTTGCTTGCTGGTACTGGTCTGGCACAGCAATTGTGTGTCATGATATATAGGATGCTGTGCATGTGTGGCTCACACTTTGATTCCCATGCCAGCACTGTGTTGCACATAGTGCACGCTGATGTGTGTCACAAAGATAGCTTCTGTAACAACAAGTGTCTTTGTGTGGCATCTTAAACCTTGACAGGCCTGCCCCAGGGTGCACATCTGTGAGCCTATGTACACACAGCATAGTGATGGTTAATGGAAGGAATGTTAATTACCCACCTTCATTGTCGCGTTGCGATGCAGCACCACGGGCACGCAGCTCATGTAGTAGCACATCCTCGCCAGTTTCGTTGCGCCTTGGTGCTGCTGCAGCATATCCTGCTGCAGACAACATTGGTGGTGTGGGGCTCCGTGGAGGTCCCATGTGACCCTCCCGGGGACCAGGCCTCTCCCCCTGGCGACTACTCCCCACATCAACCACCGTATCAGGGCTCTCTGTTCCAGGTGCGTGCCACACCTCCTCTTCCCCCTCCTCCTGCTCCAGCTCCTCCTCCTCCTCTTCCTCCTCCTGCTCCACATGTGTCGGCAATGTACTATAGTCACCTGTATTGTGTGCACACACAGATAAATACATATGTGTAAGCTGTACAGCAACATCTACGTGTGTGATCCAGACCACCCATATGTGATATTC
This sequence comes from Ichthyophis bannanicus, assembly GCA_033557465.1. Lineage (NCBI taxonomy): Eukaryota > Metazoa > Chordata > Amphibia > Gymnophiona > Ichthyophiidae > Ichthyophis > Ichthyophis bannanicus. The sequence goes on from CM066041.1 coordinate 296,225,477, forward strand.
AGAGTACCCTGAATGTGTGGTACATACAGAGCCCCCACATACCTATCGCCCACAACCATGTACCTGTGTCATTAAAACTGGTCTGGGAGTCAGCCGTGCATGCCCTGTGTGGCCTCCAGGTTTGACTATATCCTCATATGGCCATCTATTCAGCAGTCGATCCCACACCCCATGTGTGTAATGTATGTGCTGACAGGGCTACACAGCACCAACAGGTACTCCATCCTTGACAGTCTAGGTTTGGGTGTGCATGCCATTGCTCACGGCATATTCACATGGGACATACTGTCTCCCCAGTGCTACATGTACCTTCCACGAACCTACAATGTAGGACGATACCACTGCAGAGGATCCTGAGACAATTGACAGGCACATGTAGCAGTGTGCGTAGAGTATGTCAGATAAACAGGAAACAGTCACACACAAATGCACAGTGACAGATGAGATGACATAGGGCAGTGATGGTGCAGTTGTGTAGGGGCTTCTACTCCATGACATGTCTGGAACAGTGTCACACACTGCTGGGATGTGTACCACATGTTGGATGTCTCCCTGTACCCTAGGTGGGGGCCATGGATAAACACGCCAATACAGGGCTAGCTGCAACTGAGAGGGTACACAACATGTCTCATGGTGGACATATGTCATCATCAGAGCACAGGTCATGTGTTACTGCAGCCACAGGGTCAGGGGAAGGGTGACACATCTGCCCTTCGGTCATGTTAGTACGTGTATTGACACACCTGGCCAGGACATTTCCCATAACATGTGTCAGGGAATATCTATGCCCGCACTGCTGTACTGTCTGCCTGCTGTACTGGCAGGTGTGGATACTAGGCTACCCATGGTGCACCACCACCCATACTCTGTGCTGTCCCCGTCCCCCCCAACAGTCACATGTCACCACATTTGACTGGCCATGTACATGTGTGAGTGTGACGTAGGGGAGGGTGATAGCACTGAGCCAGACTGCAAGTGAATGGGTATGTGCATTACCTCTACACATGCCACAGATACATGATCCCCACGATCCCTAGTCCTGTTAAACCTACCCGCTCAGAAGTTGTATGGGATGTGTGTTAAGGATGTACTATCCCTGATACGTTGGGGGGGGGGGCCCCGTCAGGATAGTCATTGGCCATGGGGCTGGCAGCAAATCAAAGCCTATGTAGGGTACATGACAGCTGTGTATCACACAGCTACATATTTGTCCCTCTGTGTATTGCATCTTGTGGTGTTTTTGTGGTGTGACATGGGGGGGGGGGGGAATTGTGACATGATTGCACACACAACGTCCATGTGGACAGATGTCGTCCAGGTGTAAGGTTCTGTTCATGCAGGTGCATGCACCCTTTTATATAGTTACAACACGGAACACATGTCCAATCAGCTAACACGCATCACCTTGTGAGAGGGGGATGACTGGGACACTGATGGACCACAGCACATCAGGGGGCTGACTGCCCGATGCAGGGGCAGCTTGCTAAACACAGAGAGACAGAGTGACAGAGGGTGGGTGGCAGGGAGCCAGGGGAGCTGAAGATGGGGATGTGAAACAATGTGAAGGCCAGGGACATGCACATTTTGCTGTAACATTTGGCTGTTTAGGGCAAGCAATGGCTAGCAGATGTCATATGGCACGGTCTTTGCAAACACACCAGCAGTTTTGCAGGGTGATCCTGTGACTGGCAAGACCATTCCGGAAAACGTGAGGTGTGTGTGCAGTGAGAGACACAGGAATGGTGTCCGGCCCTCTGGGGGGAACAGCTGACCCATGGGGGGTGGACAGAGTGGGCACAAATATGCGTGGACTCCCCAGGACATGGTACATGGTGTCCCTCATCCCAGTGACAGTTTCTAGTAGCAGCACGGTTGGCTGACCACTGTCTTTCACCTAATTACAGGCAGACATTGAGAGGGCGGGTGCATGCAGGCTGACGTGGGTTGGGACATACCCAGAATATATCCACACACATCTGTGAGATGTACCATGTACTCTTGTGTACGTTAAACAACATATCTCTATGGAGGGGATATGATCCAGGGGGAATCTGAGTGTCGTACGTGTGAGACACGGTTCACGGACACGCCACATAATATTAACTAGTGTCATCCACTACTTGCATACACACACAGGTGTGAGAGGGGTACCAACAATGCATGACAGAGATGTGTAGACACAGATAACATCATGTGTCATCCACATCTGACATCTGCCAGCAATACCCTTGTCAAAGTGGGGTGAGCCCTGCAAACAGTCCAGCTGTACTGACGCCATAGTTACCCTGTAATGAGCTGTGAGATCCCATAGATGCGGATGACAGACATGGCCAGAGGTTTGTGCAATCATGGGGAACCCTCGTGGTTGCTATACCCTTGGCTTCCCAATGGTCAATGATTGTGTTGCATGACAAAGGGTTTGCAGAACGTGTCAGACTGACAGGGATTGTTACGGCAAGGCCTGGATGTTCCTCCACTATCCTCATACATCTGCTGTGTGTGTACCAGCCGTCAGTGATCCTGACAAGGGTCACATGACGCGGCTGGGTAACTGGGTTACAGTACAGGTACATTATAGTGTGTTTCCCATGTTTACAATACTCTGTAAAACATGAACAAATGACGGATTGTTATATACAGTGTGGATGTATATTTCCGTATACTGCATTTGTGGTGACCATTCCCCTTCGCCCATACCCTGGCAAATACACATTCCATTACAACTGTTCCATGCCACCATGTGTTGGCAGACAGTAATCACCATCTACATATGATTACACGGGCCGCTTTATCATTCCACCCTCAGGGAAACAACCCCAGACACATTGCGCACACCATCTCTGACCCTCACGTCTACCGACATAGTGTTCGCACTGTGTCTATGTGTTGGCCACCATAGGGTATGATGGGGTGTGCACACAGCCTCAGACACAAGGCTAACGACATCCTTGGAATGGGGAGATAGGTATGTGTGTGCATCTGCAAATGTCAGCTGTATACACATTGATCATCTCAGGGAGGTTATGCGATGTGATGGATATGCATGACATACTTACCTGCATGTGGATCTGCAGTATCCAGCAGCGCAGGCAGACCATAGGTGTAGACCGGACCGAGGCGTTCGGCCAGCTGTTGCTCCAGGGGCGTCAGCATGGCTGGCAGGGGGCCCCCTCCTCCTGTACCCCTAGCATGTTTTTTTTCGGCACAGAGGTGCTGCCGTACACCTCTTTTGATGTCGGAATATCTTTTCTTCAGGCTATCTATGTCCCGTGGGGGGGCCCCTGCCTCTGCGACCCCTCGCTGGACCGCCTCCCACACCGCGTTACGCCCTGCTGTGCCTGTCCTTGTGCTCTGTCGGCCAAACAGAACCTCGTAATTTTCAAGGACCATGGAGAGGAGGTTGTGGTTCTCAGCGTCTGTGAATTTTAATGCCCTCCTCCTGAGAGCCTCAGACACAGGGACACGCTTCCTCTTCCCTGTGTGCCTGCTGGGAGCAGGCTGTGCAGGTACTGATGGCCCTGGCACTGCCCCCACCTCCACAGGTCCCTCAGTCCCCGCAGGCCCTGCCTTTAGTGGTACTGGCGGCACCACCTCACCCGCAAATACACCAGGCTCAGCCTCCCCCACCCTCAGCCTCCCTCTGCCCCTCTCTCTGTCCCTCTCTGTCTGTGTCCCTCCCTGCCTATCCCTATCCCTCTCTCTATCCCTCTCTGTCTCTGTCCCTGGCTCCCTATCTCTCTCTGTACCCCTGTGTGTCTCCCTGTCACTCCCCCTCCCCCGCTGGCTTCGGGTCTGTCTCTCCATCGGCCTCCTCCCTCCTCTCTGCTCCCCACTCACCTCACCACTCGCCTCCCCACTGCACCTCACCCCCTCCGCCCCTCCCACAACAGGCACGGGACAGACACCGCAACCACGACCCCACCACAAGGCACGCAGCACAGGAACAGAACAGTCACTAACACAATACACAGACAAGGTAACACACACAATGACAGACTACAGATATGGGTACTTATCAAACACCACGGGAAAATGTGGCTACCCAAATGACACTGACCCACCTCTCACTACACCACCTCTCACGTACATCAACTCTGTATACACTCGCTCTGACTCCTCAACCAACCCTCAACATTTTGCTTCCGTTTGGGTGCATTTGTAGTTTTGTGGATGGTGCATACGTTGCGCATGCGCCACTGTGTGACGTCACTGCTTGTGCGACGCGCCTGTGTTTCATTGTGCATGCTCATGCGTCTCGCTCTATGGTTGTGTGCGTTATGCGCAGGCGCACCTCTTAACGCGTGGGCGTTTGTTTGCAGCAGGACGTCGGCGACGGCGCTGCTTGTGCGACGCGCCTGTGTTGAATTGCGCATGCTCATGCGCTGGCCTTTTAAGGTGCTTGCGCGACACGCAAGCGCCACTCTTAGCGCATGACCGTTTGTGTTTGCATCATGACTTTGGTGAAACGCATACGCCCATGCGTAACGGGGTTCACATGGGCTCCGCGCACACCCAAACGCACATGCGCCCCAATTGGCACATGCGCGTCGCAGTCATACACACGCACACGTGACAACGCTTGCACATGCGCGGCACGCACAGACAGGCGGCGATGCGTGACCTCCTGCGCATGCGCACTGCGCACACGGGGCGCGGTACCGACAAAACGGAAAATAACTGTACACTGTATAAAAAGAGGGTGCTCAGTCAGCAACATTGAGGGTGTTTTGGTAGGCGCCGCGTGTGTTTGTTTGGAGAATCTGGGAGCAACTGTAGTGAGCCATATTGTGGGAGTTGTCTGTTGTCTTTGATGTTTGTGGTGGTTTGCCATTTGTGCAGTGTTTGGGCAAGTGTGTGTGTCTGTGTGTCTGTGTGTCTGTGTTTGTCTGTGTGTTTGTGCTTGTGTAGTCACAGAGGGCTTTACATGGAGGACATAATAGTTGTTGCATGTGCCCAAAGACGTGGGCAGATGCTACGGTTGCTGGACAGGGGAGATGATGTCCATGGGGCTGTGGCACAGGGCATGGGTGTAGACCCGCAGCAACTCAGACCTGCTGCTGCGGCGGCTGGCCAGAGAGGTGCTGTGCGGCGACGGCACAGACGGCGTACTGAGGTGCAGGCTCGGCAGCTGCGGCTCTATAGGCCCAGGGCCCAGCTCCAGGGCATGCGTGAGGACCAGGTCATCTCCCTGTACCGACTGAGCACAAGGGCTATTAGGGGGCTGTATGAGGATCTGCGACCTGACCTTGAGCCCCTGACTAGCCGGTCCCATGCCATACCAGGTGTAGTCAAGCTCCTTGCTGCCTTACATTTCTTTGCCTCTGGCTGTTTCCAGTCATCTGTGGCCGCAGTGGGTGGCATGAGCCGCCCCACCTTCTCACGCTGTCTCCACCAGGTACTGCGTGCTATGGTCAGCCGGGTGGGGACGTACATAGCCCTTCCCCACAGTAGGCAACATTGGGAGACCCTGGACCAGGCCTTTGAGGCGTTAGCCGGGATACCACACGTGATGGGAGCTATTGATTGCACACATGTTGCCCTGGTCCCGCCCAGAGACAGGGAGGTGGTGTTCCGCAACCGCAAACACTACCATTCCCTGAATGTTCAGGTTGTATGTGATGCTAATCTGCATATTCTGAATGTGGTCCCAAGGTTTCCAGGGTCCACCCATGACTCCTATATCCTGCATCGCTCAGCACTATTTAGGGAATTTGAGGATGGACATTACGGTGACTGTATATTGCTGGGTGAGTATCTCCATATATATCTTCGATGATTAGTCATATGTATGTGTTTACGTAACATTACCCATGTGTTGCAGATATTGGCCACTGTGCTATAGCTACATGAACTCCCATTCAGCAAACCGACAACTGTTGTGACTTTACATAATTACAGGACTGTAGACGTTGTTTAACAGGGGACATGATTAGCCATGTCACATCCGTTTCACAGCCATATGTGATGTGGAGATGCTGGTGTTGTTACGGAACATATGCAACTGTTCAGATGTGTGTGTCGGGTGTGTATTGGCACCTGTGTCTGTATACCTTCTGCACACAGGGATGGGGGGGGGCATTTCCACCCACCTGTGTATGCATGGGTTTAGATTGTATCTGTGTTAGGTCATGTCAGACGTGTGTTATTTACAATCCATGCTCCTAATGCGTGTCCTGTGCGTGTGAGGGCCACACACTCAATCATTCATGGGTCTGTCAGCTGTTGTTTGCTGGACAGGGGGGGGTTGCCAACATATGATGCATGTTGCTTGCCTTTGCTATTGGGTGTACATTTTTGCATAGCTGTGCAAATGCTTTTGTCCTCTGCCATTACAGGGGTGGGGCCGGACTGGGGTTAGCATTACCTTTGCGCACTGCACATGTGCAGTGCTGAGGCGTCATTGTCCGTGATTCTCCTGATGTGACTCATCATTTGGGAGATTTGACTGCAAAGACGTGGGCCTATGTTTTTGGCCAGACGTAGGGGTATTGGTGGGACATACACAGGAACGTTGTCATACTCAGTAGCTGTGATGTTTTACAAATCATGTGGCCTACAATGTCATATTCTGTGGAGCACAACTTAACAAGGATGGAACGGTGAGGGTACAGTAGACATGGTGTCTACTGAGATGGTTTGTTGACAGCGGTCAACAGCATTTTAAGTTATACTGCTATATGTAGATATGGAGACCTTTGACGACATGGGGTGTCATGGTGATATTGTGTTCATCCTGGCTGACATCACAGTCAAACATGTTGTGTGTGTGCGCCTACATTGGCCCAGCAAACATTATTGTGTTCTTTACTTTGCAAACATATATTGTTTGTATGTGTCATGTGTGTTTTTATTGCGTACTCTACCATTGGTGGTGATGGTGTCGGTGATGAGAACATGAGCCACATAACATGGGACGTGTGCTCAACATAGGACTCATTTGGGGGGACAAGGTGGGATTGTGTTGTTCTCGGACATGTCTCTACAGACCTGACAGGGCATTTGTTGTGTTTCTATCAGAATAGTTGTTAGGTCTGATGGATAATTGTGATGTAAAATATGTCTGTCCTGATGTGTTGTGGGTTATGTCTCTCGTCTATACATCTGTGAATTTATGGTGTCATGCGCTCAGTCATTCACATGCAACATTCTTCTCTGCAGGTGATGCAGGGTATGGGTGTCGGCCCTGGCTCCTGACACCTGTGCGTCAACCACGGACACGTGCAGAGCGGAGGTACAATGAGGCCCACGCATCCAGCCGCTCAGTCATAGAACGCACCTTTGGCGTTTTGAAAAGTCGCTTCAGGTGTCTGGATAGATCAGGTGGGGCCTTACAATATTCGCCAATGACTGTTGCAGAGATTATCGTAGCTTGTTGCATACTGCACAACATTGCTCTCAGGCATGGTATCCCTGCAGAGATTAATGAGGATGTGGAGGAGGATCCACCGTGCCCCCCTGTACGTGCCTGTGGTGACACACAGGCAGGCACATCGGTCAGGCGTCGATTGATTGCAGACAGATTCACTGGTATGTATTGCACATCTACCCACATATATGTGCTGTTGTATGCGTGTGAGGTTTACAAAGGGTGATGTTTGGACCATTTACCATTCAGATGCAACACTGCATTGTCCTTTTCTTAAACATCCATCATAACATGTCGTCAGAGGTGTGTGATGGACAATGTGGACAGAGCACAGTAGCAGCTGTTGGTGTTGTGGGTCAGAGGGTGTTGCTACACCTTTCAGAGCTTTTGGGGGTCACAGTACCATTTAGTGGTTTTTTGTGCTAGCAACTGCTGGCCAGACACAGTTATTTGGTGTTATTGTGTGTGAGGAGCCCTGGGTCAGGCAGATGGTTAGGGGTTTGGTGTGATAGAGGTGTCCATGTTTGTGGTGAGCTTTCATGCGGGACCTTTGTTTGTGTACTGCAATCTGTGGGTGTTTGTGTGTGTGTGTGTTCTGCTCCTGTCAGCTTGCTATGTTTGTATGTTGGATATTTTCAATGCCATATGTCAGACATATCACAGTACACATGCACCTGATAACGTTCCTATGGTGTTTCTGACAAGGTGTCACGTGTATTGCTGCAGCAGCAGCGCAGTGTGTGGTAAGGTATGCCTCATCAGGTGTCACAGGCATGGATATGGTGAATTATGTGGACATGTGCAGTGGGCAGCCAGGGGGCCATATGATTGCTACAGTCCATTTGTGGTGGAGTAATGCATAGCAGTATATTACATGTACACACATACAGATGTGCAGTGGGTTAGATGCTGAATGGGTGTATTTCGTTAGGCAAATGTGACGCTAGATGTGTTTGCCCTTCCGATTTTATGGGGTCTTCCATTTTAGTGGTGGCATATGTATTTGATAGTATCTCTACATCTGCCTCATGCGTGTGGGACGTGCTGTGTGTATGGCAGGATAGCACGGTACAGACACACAGATACCTTGAGGACACTATCAAGGGATGTTATATGCACATACACACACAGACCTATGTGGGGGTTATTTGGGGCATTGAGACAGCAAACCTATCCTTGGTTGAACTTTCTCACAGTTACACAATGGGTTAACATGCAACAATCACGGTAAGGTGACATGCAGACATGGTGGTTATTGTGGAGAGCCATGGTGCTGCCCTTGCCATGTATTTCATCACATGATAAACACACAACTGTCATTATTCTTTGCTGGGGGAGATGTACAATACATAATATGCATCTACACAGTGTATACAGGTGGTATTGAGGCATATTTCCAGGTGACACAGGTACTTACACTGTGCTTCAAAACAAAATTGGAGGGTACTGCACACAGAGAGGGGGTGTTTGTCTGAACAAGGGAGGCACAGACATATAGTGTGAACCTTGGGATGCGTCACCAACATGGTGTGTCCATCCAGCTGTTTTGGCACGTGTGTGGCACAGCAGGAGGGTGGGGAGGCATATGATGGATGTGGGGGGCCTTGGTATTTGCATCACACATGTACATGATGCCTCTCCCATGTACAAGATCTGTGCAGTGTGAGGGTGCACAGTCCGTTGTTGGTTCATGTTTTGGTGTATTACAGCTGGGGACAGTACGTTGCAGTGTGGCGTTCAGCGCTGGAACCTGACAAGGTTGTTTCTTCTTTCCACTACACAGGACATACGTGATGACAGTGCTGTCGGTGTGTGTCATTAGCACATGGCAGAACATCAGCAGAAATGCTGGGGTCCAGGGTATGTAGAACTACCGATACATTGTATGTGTGTGATGTCAGGTGCACAACATCTAGCCTGTTATGTATCATATTTGGCAGCTGGTGTTGTTCACGTATATTCTGTGTGCTGGTCTTACCCATATTTGCCTGTTGTCACACATCTCCACGTGCGGTTGTGACCAGTATTTTTCCTGTGATGGGTTTTCTGGTAGATTTTCCACAGATCCACATGTGGGCCTTGATGGGCTAGCTTTGCGGAAGCAACACCTGCTGCCTCCACCATTTTAGTTACATAGGCCATCATCAGGGTGTCCTTGCATGTCACTCGACCGTTATGTGCACAAATTAGCACTTGGGCACCGACAGGCCACGTATGTCAGCTGTCACATTGTACTACGCATATTGTGCTGGTGGCTGTTTATTGGTTTGCTTATGTGGTGCTGCATTGTACATGCATGATACATTGTCATATGCTTTGATGGGTGCGGGCACCTGGGGGGCATTGTGGGGTTTGTTACCTCTACAGTAGTGCTGTTCACCTATTCATCATCACCCACATTTCTGGTGAGCAGAGTTGTGTCCTGTGTTATGTGGGACTGGTGTTGAGCAACATTTGTTTTCTGTCTGACATAGGCATGATGTGAAGATCCCTGATGTGTGACTTTACATGTTGGTTCTACTGGTTGACCTGATATCGTCTCCGTTCGCTGTGACCTGGTGTACATATGCAGCAGTTGATGGGATTGATGAGGGACACATCATGGACACATAGGTTAGATTCCACCTTTGTTTAATTGTTATTACATCTGGCTGTACCTTTTGTGGGGTATCATTTGATCTCATGGACATGTAATGTTGCATCTCTGTACACAAAAAGGGATGCATATAGTGTGTAGCTGTGAGATGCCTGTGTGACATGGTATTTAACATACCCATCTCCATGTGACACCCGTGTCTGCAGCAACATGTACTGTTCCTTTCACATCTGTGTTTTATTTGATGTGCATATCCTGTCATGTTTGCATTTCCATCACTTCAATCTTTCATTAGTGCAGTGTGCATTGTGGCAATTTGTGGTGTTGTTGCAGGGTTACTAACATTGGCCACACCTATCCTTTCTTTGCACAGGGCAGTGGACATTATGGACACATTTCCTCCAGTGCATCTCGTCTCCTCATCCAACAGCTGTTGTGGGACAGTGCACCATGTTATTGTTTAATGGGAAATATCCTATTTGATGTTTGACTTCTGTGAGTGGAACACAGGCCTGTGCTGGACGTTATTGCTCTTGGACTGCTTGTTTGACCATGACAGACATGTACAGCACACAGTTTGTGCCATGCTGTAGCTGACAGTCCTGCTGATTGCAGGGACACAGATGAACCTCCTCGGACTGTGCCATATTGGCATGTGACACTTTACTATGCACGCCCATGTTTGCCTGGGAATTTTGTAAGTGATATTTTGGATGTCAGGAAGCCTTTGCTTTTGGTACAGTTTGCGCATCAGGGACTGACATCATCTGTGTCGTTTGGACATTCCTCACATGTTGTTTACTGCAGAGCTTTGGCCCATGTGTGTGACATGGCACTCAGGATACCCTGATCTGTTTATTTCAACTGTAGCATACAGCCATGATTGTTGCAGGGGGGAACAGTTTCAGCATTGCAATTGTCTATGTCCACCTGCCACACACCTGGACATGCTACATGTTTTCCTATAACACACGGTCATGCCCACCAACATCCTTGATTGATGTGTGTAGGCGGCAATGTGGTTTACATTCATGTGTGGCATCACAGTACCATGTTAGTGTCCGGCTGGTGGCTGTGCATCAGAGTGACTCTGTTTGTGAGCCACAACATGTGGAGCTATGACCTCGGTGTGTTGCAGTGTGAGATTATGTGCCATTCTTTGCATATTCACATGCTAATTATTGTGTTTGTTTGATGTTCAGACATGACACTCTGCATGTATGGCCACGCCTTGCATTGCACGTCTGCACAGTCCTGTGTTACCCCCTGCATTTACCACACTCTCATTGGGACATTGTATTTGGGGTGTGTTATTGTGGGTGACCATTTTCGTGCTACACATCTGCATTCCATGTAACCTGCTATATGTGGCCAGCGACTGTGTAACCAACAGACAATGCAAGGGGGCCTCCTGTATGGTGTTATGTGTACACATTTCTGCCTGTTTTGTGGTTTGTATTCACTCTGTGTTCATGTGTCCCTGCTACCTGTTAGCATATAGTCAGTCAGTTTGAGATAATATTTGGGGTGTACATTGACACATTGCTGATGTGGTGATCTGCCATTATGTGGGAGTTATGACATTCGCTTGCAGATGTGTTTGTCACATTACAACATATTGGCAGCATATGTATTTTTAATTTGGTGACCTCCTCTGTTGCATGAGGGCTATGTTTGGGGGGACATGTTATGTGTTTTGGTTTCTCATTCTGCCACACCTGTTGTCTACATGCACGCATATGTGTGTGACACATTGTGGGCATGCAGCATCTGCTGTGTTGTGTGGCCCTGCTACACAGTGCATATCATGCACCTGATGAACATTTATTCTCGTGCCATTATGTTTTGCTCTTGAGTTGACCTTTGCATGGCATGTGCATTTTGACATTGCTGACTGTGTTCCCATCATTTGCCAGGGTGGGACACACCTTGCAATTCTGTTTACACTGTGTATGGTATGTATGAGACGTGTTAGAAAAAATAAATATGTTCATTGTTCAGACATGTGTCTCTTTCTGTACTTTATCTCTGTGACATACATGCATTACAATGTTTAACATTCCATCACACATGACTCCTTGGGACCATGGGAATCCTGGCTTTTCTTGCACATGTACCTCCACTGATTTGCCCCAGGGCGCATGGTGTGCTGTTGTGATATGGTGCGTGTTTGCCTTGTGTGCAAGACATTTATGTGAACACTAGACTGCTCCTCCACTCATGGACCACATTTACACGTTTGTCTACGGATTTGATGGTAATTTCCATGGACCCCTGTGCTCACATTGGTGTTTGATGACAGCTGTGTATGTGTCTGCAATTTGGCACATCACTGAGTGCGGCACATCCCCATACAGGCCCTCCCTTTGGAATGTAATGTTTGGCTTGCCCTCAGTGTGTTGTTTGTGTGTATGGTTGGGGGCATGTTTGTTCACACAGTGCTTAGCAGTTTGCCTCACAACATCGTATTTTTTTATGGAATATCTGGAAACGGAAACATTATTTTACAGCTGCTTCATCACCTCTACACACACCCTTGTCTGTCGTCAGTGTACAGCAAGGTGTTCACTCTGTGTTGACAAGGCAGCACATATTCGCTGTTGCATGGGTCTCTTTCTTAATGTTGTTTGCACAGCACTACACCTGGGGTGTGGTAATATTGAGGTTGAGCAGGTGTGTGCTGCACCTTTTCTCATGTTGAATTGGCTCCTATCCTGTCCGCAATTGCTGGGCAGCTCAACCACACAGCAAGCACTGCCCTTGTTGGTTATTTACTTTCCTCTGGGTGTTTTTTGTTTTTATTCATTTATGTAGGTGTATGTTGATGCAACATTTCTGCGGGTCATATCTGCATTACATTACAAGGGGTGGGGTTTACAGGTAGGGCAGGGCCATCCCCAGGGAGGCTACATTAAGGGTGACCACAGGGCACATAGGACATGCTATGGACATTGACAGATTGTGAACAGTGTCTGATTCGTCTAGGGTTGATTATGTGTGGGGGTTTGGGGGATTTCTGGTAATGCTTTTTTTCAAGCTATATTCTAGAAGATATTTGGCCTGTCTTATTTCCGGGGCTGCTTGGTAGGGTTTTGCGTAAAGAGGAGGCATACAGTTAGGACGCTAGATGTCACGTCCATTACAGGCATTAGTTAATTTTCAGAGGTACATTGAAGCCTTTGGAAGCGTCTGGTCTGGTAGTTCTTCCATGTGCGTTTCATTACTGTTGGGTTGTGATTTGGTGTTTCTGTGTTTGATTGGTGGGTGGGTGGGTTGGCTTTGCATTTAGTCAGTGTTTCAAGTAGGGGTATGTGTGGGTCCTTTACAATTGGGGTGATGTGTTCTGTTCCTTTTGCATGCTGTATCCACTGCATAACATATCCTTGTGTGTGTGTGCATGTGTCGCTGGTACCATATACAATATGTGATGTGATCTGATCACAGCAGATCACCAGGTGCATTTATTCCCGCTTTCTCCTGTGGGTTTGCCTGTCCTTACAACCAGCACGCGTGCTGTGTGGGTGGCTTGACTGCTTGTGAATGCAGCCTTTGCTATGACGTGGAAGTTGTTGTTCTGTGCTACCTTTGGTTGCTTTTTGTTTTTTGGGAGTGGTCCTCGGTGTGATTAATCTCTGTTCTGTTGGCTGTGTCTGCTTGTCGTGCAGATGTCGTTTCCATTTCTTTGGCGGCCAGATGTTGGCAGGTTTGTGATGTAAGCACATTGTACCCTCATCTGAGTTTTGACCCATGGTTCTGTCCATCTTCTGACTCCCAGCTCTTGTGTCATCCTGCCCTGATGTGCATGCTGCTACAAGCCATCCTGCACTCCTACACCTTCCTGCATTTCATCTCTCCATGGTTGGCTCGTGTGTGTGTGCTCTGCCTATAACCGCTGGTCCACTATCATCATGAGATTTCACCTGTTGTGCTATTTCAGGCGCATCTGCTGGACACATCTTCACGTTGTCTGTCGCACACGATCATGATTGGATGTTACATTTGCATCACTCTGTACATAGCTCCAGCTAGACCCAATTTGTGTGTGTATTTATGTAGATGCCACATGTCCTGGATGTCATTATTGTACTGCAGCACATGTGATGTCTGTGGTTCTTGTCGTTCTGCTTGACGTTTCCTTTCAGCTCTGTGCAGTGTTTGGGTTATATGTGAACTCGCCATCACTGAAATGGTGGTTTATGATGTGCATTCAGTGACACCCTAAAGGGTGACATACTCCTGTGCACTGGGGTGGGCTTGTGTTTAGCTGGCAACACAGATCGCTGTCCAATTGCATGCTGTACGCAGATGTAGGTAACCCAGGCTTAGTCACTGCTCAATTTGACACATGACCCCTTCACGTTCAGTCAGTGCCATGACCATTCTGCTACACTGCTGTTCCATCTTGCATGTCTGCTCACCTACTTTGGATTTCCATACATTACAATACACAATGGTACTAGCACTGACTGTGTTTGGTCAATGCCCTGCCTCCTACGGCACACAAAACGCACCCTATACACATCATTGTGTGTTTCGTTTGTGGAGAGTGTACGCTACAATTTGACCTCTGAGGTACCTTGATGGGCACCTTATGCATTACCTGCTATTACAGTACTTCCATAGTTCATTTGCTATCAGTAGTACATACAATTGAGGGTTACATGGCTCCTAGTTCATGACAGGTGATGGCTCAACCAGCCTTATTCATTGAACACAGCAGGGGATTGGACCCATGATGCCAGCACCATTGGGCAGTGTGCTAACCCTTCTGCTGTGGCTCTGTTCATTTGGCTCTGATATAAGCACAGCGCCTTTTGCCTCTTACACATTATGTGGGCAATAACTTCATGCCCCTCATCTGGCAATATTACCTAGGACAGGTGATGCATCACCCAGCCTTTTTCTATTTCTGCACAGCCGTGTATACAACCCCTGATCAATGCACCATTGGTCAGTGTCATCATCATTGTGCTGTGGGTCTGTTCCTGTGCATACCCATCAATGCGCCACTTCTGCAGGCTACTATTACAGTGCCTCCAAAAGGATATTTTTCACCGCCTCATGCCCATCAACGCAACGCCTTATGCTGAACATTGGTTCTCTCACCCCTAAACATATGCCTCGTTGTGGACTAACACTGTGGGTGATTGGGGACATGCTCCCTACACTATTGGTTAATGTCTTCGCCATTGTGCTATGGCTCAGTTCCTGTGTATGGACATGTGCGCACAGCCTTATGCCGTTCACAATTAACAGCGCGACGCCTACTGCTGCCAGACCCGCACAAGAGTAACAGCGCGACGCCTGATGCCGCCCACATTTCCACCGCATCAACTCACGACCCCCACATCTGCCAGCGAGACGCATAATGCGGATCAATATTAGTTACTGCCGCAAGAACGTACCCGCGCGACGCCCAAAATTAGTGTGCCTCCATCAACTTTCTTGTCCAGCAGTACTAGTTATGCCTCGGCCAGCCTTTCTGTATTGCACAAAATGGGGTATTGAACCCGTGGGCCCTGCACCATTGGTTGGTGTCTTCCCCATTGTGCTACGGCTCAGTTCCTGTGTATGGACATTTGCGCACAGCCTTATGCCGTTCACAACTAACAGCGCAACGCCTACTGCTGCCAGACCCGCACAAGCGTAACAGCGTGACGCCCGATGCCGCCCACATTTCCAGCGCATCAACTCACGACCCCCACATCTGCCAGCGAGACGCATAATGCGGATCAATATTAGTTACTGCCGCAAAAACTTACCCGCGCGACGCCCAAAATTAGTGTGCCTCCATCAACTTTCTTGTCCAGCAGTACTAGTTATGCCTCGGCCAGCCTTTCTGTATTGCACAAAATGGGTGATTGAACCCGTGGGCCCTGCACCATTGGTTGGTGTCTTCCCCATTGTGCAACGTCTCGAGTCCTGTGTTTAGATATTTTCCCAACGCTTCATGCCGTCAACAACTCACACAGCACCACCTACTGCCTCACAATACGCAAAAGATGTCCCGCGCACAGCCTAACGACGCACGAAACGCAAGCGACGTACAGCGCGCCGCCTAATGCACCACAGATTTTACAGCGAAATTCATAACGCAACATATTAATTACTGGCGCAACAACGTAACACCGACAGCCGCCCTAAGGTGGTATGCCTCCTAAATATATTTTTTAAAACATTACTAGGCATGGTTCAGCCAGAATTGTTGGCTTGCACACACTGGGTGATTGCACCCATAGCCCCTGCACCATTGGTTAATGTCTTCGCCATTGTGCTACGGCTCAGTTCCTGTGTATGGACATTTGCGCACAGCCTTATGCCGTTCACAACTAACAGCGCGACGCCTACTGCTGCCAGACCCGCACAAGCGTAACGGCGCGACGCCCGATGCCGCCCACATTTCCAGCGCATCAACTCACGACCCCCACATCTGCCGGCGAGACGCATAATGTGGATCAATATTAGTTACTGCCGCAAAAACTTACCCGCGCGATGCCTGGTGACGGCCAAAATTAGTGTGCCTCCAGCAACTTTCTTGTCCAGCAGTACTAGTTATGCCATGGCCAGCCTTTCTGTATTGCACACAATGGGGTATTGAACCCGTGGGCCCTGCACCATTGGTTGGTGTCTTCCCCATTGTGCTACGTCTCGGGTCCTGTGTTTGGATATTTTCCCACCGCTTCATGCCGTCAACAACTCACACAGCACCACCTACTGCCTCACAATACGCAAAAGATGTCCCGCGCACAGCCTAACGACGCACGTAACGCAAGCGACGTACAGCGCGCCGCCTAATGCACCACAGATTTTACAGCGAAATTCATAACGCAACATATTAATTACTGCCGCAAAAACGTAACAGCGCAACACCGACAGCCGCCCTAATGTGGTATACCTCCTAAAATGATATTTTACCATTAATATTCATGCCTCACCCTGCCTTCTTTGGTTGCGCACACTGGGGGATTGAACCCATGGCCCCTGCACCATTGATTTTTGTCTTCAACATTGTGCTACGGCTGTATTCTTCTATGTGCCTGGCAGCGCCCCGCTTAGCCTTCCCACGCGCTAATGTGGGACCCGCACATTAGCGCGATGCGCACAGGTACGGTCCGTTTTTTCCTTTTTTCTGGCTGGCCCGCCCACTCCTTATATGGCACCCGCACACTAACGGGAACCCGCACAGCAACGGTGTTTAGTAAACATGCCCCTTAGTCTCCAGGACCTCCCTCTCACACTTTCCTATGTCATTGGTACCAAAATGTAACAAGACAGAAGACTCCTCCCCCAGCACTATCTAAAATCGTGTCTAGGTGGCACATGGAGAAAATCACCTCTTCTAAGCTTTACAAATCAGTGGATTCTGCATACCTACCCCAAAAGGCTCAGTCCATCCATGAGTTTTGCCTGCCACCTGTGACCAGAATGTTTTAATCATGTAATATCTTCAAATAGATAAATTTGAGGCCCCCACTTCAGCACACACCAACACATTGGAGCATTCACAACTTTCACATAATACCATTGAGTAGGGGCTCCATGAATGTGGTTATTCCATGGAGCTCATATCGGAGCTTTGCACAATGTGAAACTTTAAGCACACTTGCCCAAAGGGCATCTCGAAATCCAGAATTAACTGTCTCTCCATGGCCTCCAGACTAATTCACATAAAACTGCCTCGTTTCTCATTATGATTTCCTAATCATTTGTAAAATCCCTGGAGCTAAGGATGATCCTCGCAATGTTCTGTCACTTGATGTTCCAAAGTAGTAAAGACATCTAGTTATATTCTGTAACTTATAGTGATTTGTAAACACATGGATCTGGCTGTGCACAAACCAACAAAAAGCCGATATGCTGCATGTAGGAGAAACTGTATGAATGGACAGCCGAGAGTTCCCGTGAATCAAATGGTTGGACTGGGTCACTCTCAACCTCTAACCATATGCACTGGTCTTGTAAAAATCAAAAGAGGGAGGATAAGGCCTTAGTGGCCTACTAGCAGAGGTGTTGGGGCCAGTATTTAACAAACTCTGAACATGCCGGTCTAGGATTAGCCTAGTGGGTGCAGTGCAGCCAGCTTGTAGTTAAGAGCAGCAGGCTGAGAACCAGGGTTCCCAGAGTTCAAATCCTGCTTCTCCACAGACCTACTGAGGTTCTGCCCAGCACTAATGGGAAGCAGGCTGTGGGGATCAGATTTGTGATCCTCCAATTTTTGAAAATGCACTCATCCTCTTGCCTGGGGCAAGTGCATTCCCTGGGCTGGTGAGGAATGGTCAGGGTGCAGAGAGGGTAGAAGCTTATTTGGCCTCTGATCAGGGACAGAGAGTAGAGGAGGCAGAAGTGATTTTACCCTGCCTGGGCTCTGAAGAGCACGAAGTGACCAGATGTTTCCTTGGTGGAGCAGGACTTCGGGAAAGCAGCAGAAACATCCTTAGATTTTGATTTAATTTTTTATCTTTCCATACATTCAGTAGTATTTCCTTTCCATAGAGGGCTTACAATCTCAGGGGTTGCTATTCAGAATCCTTTGTTGGTCAGCCGACTGGAGGCTGTCTGGTTAAGGATGCTGACTGCGATATTCAGCTCACTCTCCAGATAGTGCTGCTGGATATCTCCACAGACCACCCTGGCAGTGCTGTCCAGATACAGGTCAGCTTGTCTAGATACTGGTGATTTTCAGTTAGCTTCTAACTGGAGAACTTAGGTTGCATGAAAAGCAGGCCTAAGCTGTTATCCGGATAAGTGCTGATGGCATCTTGCCACTATACAGATAGCAACGCTCATTCCAGAGATTCAGCTGCAGCTTCTCTCCAGATATTCCACTGAATATCTTGCCAATATTTAAGCATCATGTCTGATCACTAAATTTGGTGTGGTGAACACAAATAAGGAAGCATCCCACCTGCAGTCAGAAGAACACGCAAACAAAATAGCTTTATTAAGCAGGTATGCCCTACACGTGTTTCGGCCAATCAGGCCTTTTTCAGGGGACTGTCACCACTAAAAACAAAAATATATCAATAATTAATAATGGACAAGAATTCTTCAAGAGAATGGGCATTAGTGAACTAAACACAATTATTAATATAAAATAGTACAAATAAAGAGAGTAAAATTACATTCATAAAAATATAAGAAAAGCATATAAACCAGTCAAACAAGGGTCATATATTAATAGATAAGGAATAAACAACGTCACAGGAGGGATAAAAGACATAGCTATGTAATATAAAATGCCACTAAATGCCACTGACTCTTGTTTATTGTCGGATACTGTTTGTTTTTATGTAAACCGCGCTGATCGCAAATAGTGCGGTATATAAGAAATGTAAATAAATAAATAAATAAATAAAAATAAATGCGAGACAAAAATAGCACTATAAAGTATGACACACTCGTGTTAAGGCAATGAGATGAACTCAAACCTGTGAATGTCATAATATATACTACTGCCTCCAAAGTGGATCCAAAAGAGTAAATTAGACTTACCTGCTAATTGTTGTTCCTTAAGGAACTCTAGTCCAGTCCCGGAAAGATAGAGTTGTCAACCTCCACCAGCAGCTTTGGAGACTGAAAGATGTCATCGTCGTGATGTCACTGGTACAAATAGGCTCACTCCGCCCCCTTTCACCAGCACCTATTGACAAAGCAGACTCAGCAGAGCAACAAATAAGTAGTTATTTCAAAAACTTATACAAAACAATTATGTACAGATAGAGATATATCTCTAAGAAAAAGATAGAGCCAGAGCGCGCCCTATAACGGACGGGGAACGGAAGGGCAGGAGCCCTGTTCCTCTGCGCCCCAGCTGCCTGCCGCCACACAGAAATCCACTCTGAGAGCGCTTCCTATTTCTGCCACCCCCAGAGCACCCTGAAAAGCGTAGTGGGTACGGATATCTATTCACGGAACGAAGTGTTCCGTCTGGCTGTGTTCTCCTGTTATTCTTTACTATTTTCTTGTTTCTTTTTTTTTTTTTTTTTTTTGAAAACCGCACGGGTTCACCAGCTGTCAATTTCACTCTCTCCCGCCTATGGACATTCAGGCTGGCGAACACCCACTGAACGGGTGGGATCCGGGACTGGACTAGAGTTCCTTAAGGAACAACAATTAGCAGGTAAGTCTAATTTACTCTTCCTTAGCGTCCCTCTAGTCCAGTCCCGGAAAGATAGAGGATGTAACAAAGCAGTAAATCTCAACGGGAGGGGCCAGAGATGCCAGCCTGAAGGACGGCCGATCCAAAACAACTATCCCTGCGCGTCTGCACATCCAAGCGATAATGCCGAGCAAAAGAATGTAACGAGGACCAGGTCGCCGCCCTACAAATATCCGCCGCCGGCACTAGGCTGACTTCCGCCCATGAGGCTGCTTGCGCTCTCGTAGAATGCGCCCGCAACCCTACCGGCACCGCTCTGCCTCTCAAAATGTAGGCCGAAGCAATCGCCTCCTTCAGCCACCGAGAAATGGAAGACTTCACCGCCGCTTCGCCCTTCCGCGGGCCTCCGAATGCGACAAAAAGCCTGTCCGTCTTCCGAAATGACGCCGTACGACCAAGATACCTTTTGAGCACTCTCCGCACGTCCAACCGGTGCAAACGTCCACCTGCCTGAGCTCCCTGCTCCACGGAAAACACCGGGAGCGACACCACTTGATTAACATGAAAAGCGGACACCACCTTTGGCAAAAAGGCGGGTACTGTACGCAAGACCACCTTGTCCGCAGAGAAAGTCAAAAAAGGCTCCCGGCAAGAGAGCGCCTGCAGCTCGGAAATCCTCCTGGCGGAGCATATCGCCACGAGAAACACTGTCTTGAGCGTCAAATCCTTGAGCGAAGCCCGTCCTAATGGCTCGAAGGGTTCCCCCACCAGGACGTTCAGGACCAAATTAAGATCCCACGGAGGAAGAACAGTTCGCCTCGGCGGTCTGAGCAACAACACCGCTTGCAAGAACCGACGAATATCGCCATGCGCTGCGATCACCTGCCCTTGAATCTTTCCACGAAAACAGGAGAGAGCCGCCAACTGCACCCGCAAGGAGCTGGCCGAGAGGCCCTTATCCAATCCAGCCTGCAAAAAGGAAAGAACATTGAACACCGAAGCTCGTAAGGGGTTGATAGAGTGATCGGAACACCAGTTCTCAAAGACACGCCAAAACTCGGATATAAGCCAGGGAAGTCGACCTCCGGCGCGACCGCAGGAGAATGTCTATAACCGCCTCCGAGTATCCGCGGGCCTTCAACCACGCCCGCTCAAGAGCCAAGCTGTAAGCGAGAACCGACCCACCTGAGGCATGCGCAAGGGACCCTGAAGCAACAGGTCCTCCTGAAGAGGTAACCTCCACGGAACGTCGGCCAACAGACGAACCAAATCTGCATACCACGGTCTCCTCGGCCAATCGGGAGCTATCAGGACCACCTGGCCCTGGTGCCGCTCGATGCACTGAACCACCTTGCCAATTAGCGCCCAGGGAGGGAATACATACAGTAGACCCTCCACAGGCCACTTCTGCGCCAGGGCATCCAGGCCCTCCGCCATCCACTCTTTCCGCCTGCTGAAGAATCTCTCCACCTTTGTCGACCGCAAGGTGGCATTGAGATCCATCACCGGAAGCCCCCAACGGCGCACAATCATCTCGAAAACGTCCGGGTGCAGAGCCCACTCCCCCGGATCTACGCGGCACCGACTCAGATAATCCGCTTCGATGTTGGCGACTCCGGCGACGTGCTGAGCCGACAGGGCCAGCAAATTCCGTTCCGCCCAAGCCAGTAGCACACTCGCCTCTTCCTCTAGGGCCGCACTGCCCGTGCCGCCTTGCCGATTTATATACGCCACCGTGGTCGCGTTGTCCGACAGCACGCGAACGGCCGCTTTCCGCAGATTCTGCTGAAAAGCCAGAAGAGCCTGAAACACTGCGCGCATTTCCAGACGGTTTATGGACCATAGTCGTTCCTCCTCTGACCACGTTCCTTGCGCAAACGAGCCTTCGAGATGAGCCCCCCATCCTGCGAGACTCGCATCCGTTGTGAGCAACCGCCAGCACGGAGGCTCCAGGGGGACGCCCTGCGTCAGGCTGTCGGGATGCAACCACCAAAGTAGGCTGCTCTTCACCGCCGCCGGACAGGGCAGACACTGCGACAACGCATCTCTCTGATGAGACCAGCGCCTGAGGAGAGCACTCTGCAACGGCCGCATGTGAGCCCTGGCCCACAACACCAAGTCTATTGTCGCCGCCATGGTCCCCAGTAACTGCAGGTACTGCCAAGCCGTCGGTGCTCGAAGCCCCAGAAACCGACGCACCAGGTCGCGCAAGGCCTGCGCCCTAGAACTGGGAAGAAAGACCCGTCCTTGTAGAGTCTCGAAGCGCGCCCCCAGGTACTCCAGGCTCTGCGAGGGGGACAGCTGACTCTTCGCCTCGTTCACTACCCAACCGAGGCTCTCCAAGAACTCCACCACTCGAGTGGTGGCCACCACGCTTTCCTCCCTGGACTTTGCCCGAATCAACCAGTCGTCCAGGTACGGGTGCACCAGGATCCCCTCTCTGCGCAGCGCGGCCGCTACAACCACCATAATCTTTGTGA
This sequence comes from Ichthyophis bannanicus, assembly GCA_033557465.1. Taxonomy (NCBI): domain Eukaryota; kingdom Metazoa; phylum Chordata; class Amphibia; order Gymnophiona; family Ichthyophiidae; genus Ichthyophis; species Ichthyophis bannanicus. Next base: position 296,248,018 of record CM066041.1, read on the forward strand.
ATGTCCGAGGAGCTGTCGCCAGACCAAAAGGCAACGCCCGGAACTGAAAGTGTCCCATCGGTACAGCAAATCGCAGAAAACGTTGATGCTCCCTCCGCACGGGAATGTGAAGATAAGCCTCCGTCAGATCCAATGACGTAAGAAATTCGCCCGCGCGAACGGCCGCAATGACGGAGCGCAAGGTCTCCATGCGGAAGTGGGACACTCGGAGACAACGATTCACCCTCTTGAGATCGAGAATTGGCCGAAACATATCTCCTTTTTTGGGGACCACGAAATAAATGGAGTATCGTCCTGCGCCGCACTGGTCGATCGGAATGGGTACGTCTGCCCCGAGCCGTTGGAGACGGCCCAAGGTGTCCGCGACCGCTCGGCGCTTCCGAGGCGCCTTGCAAGGGGAAAGAACAAAGGAATCTCGCACTGGACGCTGAAACTCTAGAGCATAGCCTTCCCGAATGACTTCTAAGACCCACCGGTCTGATGTAATCTGGACCCAGACAGGGTAGAACTCTCGCAACCTGCCTCCCACGGGCACCTCCACTACCTGGGCCCGCCTCATCTCATTGTGATTTCTTGTTCGCACCGGAAGACTGGTAGGGACCAAAACCCCTGCCTGCCCCCCGAAACCCTCGAAAGGACTGACTCCGAGCTGGAAACCTGCTCCGCTGCGATTGTTGAAAGCGAGATGTGCGAAACTTGTGAAAATCCCTCGAGAGGCCTCTAGATGCCGATCCTCCTCGAGTTTGTTTCGGTCTATCCTCAGGGAGACGCCCCCCTTTGGACTCCCCGAGGTCCTTAACCAACTTCTCAAGATCCTCTCCAAAGAGGAGCTTGCCCCGGAAGGGAAGCTTACTGAGCCGAGCCTTGGACGAACTATCCGCCGACCAGTTTCGGAGCCACAAAGAACGGCGAGCCGCGACTACAGAAGCCATACATTTAGCTAGGCCACGAATTAGATCATAATGAACATCGGACGGGTACGCAGTGCCAGACTCCAGCCGAGACGTATCCGCCATCTGGTCGTCTGAGAGGGAGCCCTGAAGACGTTGAGACCAGCGTAAACAGCCTCTCGCCACCCACGCCCCCGCTATGGAGGCCTGCAGGGAAAGGGCACTCATGTCGAACACCTGCTTCAGCAAGGTATCCAACCTCCTATCCTGGCCATCCTTCAATGCTTCCGCTCCTTCCACCGGAATGGTGGTCTTCTTCGTGACAGCAGCCACCGCGGCATCAACCTTTGGAGACCGAAATATCAACTTATCCTGTTCCGAGAGCGGGTACAAGCGGTCCAAAGCCCTGGTCCCCCGCAACGCCGACTCCGGCGCGTCCCATTCCTCCTGAATCATATTCCGAAAGACTCTATGGATAGGGAACACCCGCTGCGAGGTGCGCACAGCCTGCAACAGCGGATCCTCCAACGCCTCTTCTGAGGGTGCGGACCCCACAGGCATATTTAAAACTTTTAGTGTCTCGGAAATCAAGGCAGGGAGCTCCTCTCGCCGAAAAACACGGACCACCCTGCTCTGTTGCTCCTCCTCCAACAACTCACCATCTTCCAAGTCTTCACCCGAGACCTCCTCATCAAGGTCCGGCATCCCCAGGTCCTCCTCTAGAAGGGCAGGCGACTGCGGTTCCAAATCATCCCGTCGCCTTTTGGGTAGCGTCATCTCCCCTTCCTGAAGACTGGCAGCCCGACTCCTTTTCCTGCTAGAAGGACCGGGAGACTGAACCCCCCTGTCCGTCTGCAGCAAGGCAAACGCCTTCTGCATCAAGGAGAGGAATTCGGAAGGGAGACCTGGAATCTCAGACCCCTGGGATCCTTCTGGCACCAAGGGAACACTGGAAGCGGAGGATGGACCCGCTACCGGTTCCGAAGCAGGCAAGGAAGGAGGGTCAGAACCCCTGCCTTCCTGAGACGCGGTCGCGTGGTCCTGAGAACCTTCCCCCAAGGACTTCTCCATGTCCATGGCCTCTAAAGAGCATGTTTAAAAACGCCAGTGTCCAGAAGCTCCCCACGCCGCACCCCACAGACCAAGCAGCGTGGTTTGGCAGGCATGGTAAGTAACAGCGCTTCAATGCCAGTAAAAGAGCCTTGCACAGAGCCTTGCACAGCTACAAGACAAGCTCCAATTTAAACGCGGTTTTTTTGTTGTTTTTTTTTACTTTTTGGCAGTGATCAATCAAGCAAGATGTAACTAGCTGCCCCCTAACCACCGTTTTTCAAAACGAAGCTTCTAAACCCTAAAAAAATGACTTTGAAAATGAAAAATTCAAAATGGCCGCCGCCACTTTTTCGGCGCGAAAAATCACGCGGCTAGGCCTCCCTGACTCCTAAGGAGCTGCCAAAACACCTCAACTAACCCCCAAATACCTCCCCCAGGTAAACCCCAAAGTCCAGAGTACTCACCAGACCTCGGGAGAGAGAGAAGAAGGGCAGCGCTGGACCCCTCAGGAGCACAGCCTTCAAAGCGGCATCAGCTCCTGGAGAGACTCAAAATCCTGTGGTAACAACCACTGCCTGCTGCTGGGAGTCTCTGTAGCCTTCTACCTGCTCCTCACCCTTCCAAGTGGGTTCGGGGGCAGGGAGGCAAAGGCAGGCACACTCCTGTGCCACTGCAATGCTTGTTTCAATGCTGAGGCAGGGAGGGGAGGGGGGAGGGGGGGGGTTAGGGAGCAGAGAAAGGAGAAAACAGCCTCAGCAGAACAGATCTCTATAGCAGCAGCAGGCACCTAAAGAGCAAGAAAATCTAAATTTAAAAACAAAAGATGAACTAAAGAGAAAGATTAAGCTCTGCTTATTTGTTCCTCTGAGCCCAGTCCTGGGCTCAGAACCTCCAAGCTGCTTGGAGACTGAAAGTACTGGTGAAAGGGGGCGGAGCGAGCCTATTTGTACCAGTGACATCACGACGATGACATCTTTCAGTCTCCAAAGCTGCTGGTGGAGGTTGACAACTCTATCTTTCCGGGACTGGACTAGAGGGACGCTAAGGAACATTAGAAAAACAAAAACATTAAAAATGTTCTGATAAGGCCATAACAACTGAATAAATATAAATAAAAATGAAAAGTATCGTGGACCATAAAAAACATCCCTAGATCATAGAAATAACCATAAAAAACAAACACTATGAAGCAAGAAGTTCTTGATTGAGACATTGGATGGACTTGCCGCAGAACAAGATATTTTAAATCACTGATCTTATGTCTCGTAGAAATCCAGTACTCGACCAAAGGTTTCTGGGGGACGCTTCGATTAATGCAACTACGGTGCTCAATAATCCTCATTTTAACACTTCTATTTGTTTTCGCTATGTAAAGCAGATTACATGGACAGATAATCACATAAATAATATTTTCTGTTTGGCAAGTAGGGAAACTGGTTAGTGGATACCTAACACAGGTGGAGGGATGTATGAATTCACCTTTTGTTGTGATAACTAGATCACAAACAGAGCAAGAACCACAATGGAAATATTCCGTAGTTATTGGTTTCTGGCATGGAACTGGCAGGGCAAACGGCCCCAAAAGATTAGATAAGCTCAGATTTCTACGGTATGCTATCATATTCTGCTGTGATTCAAAAGATGGAATTGTTTGCACAATGTGCCACTCTACGTATAATTTCTGAAATCTGTCTAGATTTGTTAGAAAATAATAGAGGGAAAACAATCTTGTCCATTGTTATTTCTTCTGGCACAGGAAGAGTGAGTCTCGTGCAGTATCCTTAGCTTGATTGTATGTTCGAGATACATGCTTGAAGGGATATTTTTTTTCTAACAATCGATCACAAAGTATGGCTGCATTATGTTCAAAATTCACAGGGTCTAATATAATTAAATCATACTATGATCGTTCTCAGAGGGTTTATGTATTCATCCAAAGCTGACGTCAATGTTACATCATTTCGATTTAAATGGCTTTTGCGCGGGCCGTCACCTTTGTTTGAATCTATTGCAGTTCCTGCAGGTGAGTGCTAGGCCCATTGCTGTTTTGTTCTCAGTAGAGAATGCTACCACTTGTACTAAGTTTTATCTCCCTATACGGATGTGCCATATACTTTCATGATAAAATGTGGGTCAGATGCTATCCTGTTCTTTGGAATACAGACATCGAGTTCGCATACGACAATTTAGTTTACAATCTTTTGCACTTACTGCACAATTTAGCTCTGCATCGACCTACTGTTTATGTTGTGATTCTGTCCATCTAACAAGTTGAACATTGTGGTTTCGGCCCCACTAGCTTTCATCCGATAATTTCTGTTTTGCTTTTCATCGTTATTATTTGCGGCCATTTTATTATTATACTACGGGCTTTATGACATTATACTTTGATCTATTGTTGGACCTATTTCTTTTATTTGCAGGAGTTTGTATCATTCCAGTTCATCTTGATTATTTTTAATATGTATAGCGGGTCTTACATTACCTTCACAAACACTTTCAATGCTATAGTAATCTCATGTCTGTAAGCGCTATGGCCGTTACCACATACACTTTTTAATACACTTTTTAACATACACCTTCAGAAGCTCCTTATTCACAAATTCAAATTATGAGTTTATGGGCTTTTAATTTTGGGTTTTGATTAAGTTTTTATTTTATTTATTTTATTTTATTTAGCAAGCATTTGTAGCCCGCTCCTTCCAGCGATCAGAAGCGGGTAGGATTACTATTGTGAAACTGCCGAATCAAGGCAGGTACAAATTTTGTTTACATACAGATTGTCAGAAAAGCACATCATACAGAGTTAACACTTCTTAGCTATGGGGGAGTTCATTTGCCATCTTCAACTTAGACATCCTCTGTTCACCATGATTGTTCACGCTTCAGTAGCCACTACCCGGACATCCACTTTTTTCCTTGGATTCCCTCCTCCTTTCCAACCACCATTGTTTAATTTGATAAGCCTTAATGCTTTATATGTCACCTATAATGTTTTGATATCATTTATAAGATTTATATTTAACACTATATGCTGTTCTGTCTTTAGTTCCAGCATTTTGTTAGTTTTTGGTTCTCAGCTATTGGTGAGTTCATAATTTTTGATACGACTTTTATTTATGCATATGCTTTTTACTTTTAATTGGCATATTGGTAGTCTTTATATGTTTGTAGCACATGTGATAATTTTAATTAAGTTTTTATGGTTTTTCTTTTTATTCATTTTAATTATTTACATATTTATTGAATTACATAAATGGTTTATTATTATATTTCTATGAATGTAATTTTACTTTTTCCTTATTTGTACTATTTTATATTAATAATAGTTTTTAAAAGTTCACTAATGCCCATTCTCTTGAAGAATTGTCTTGTCCATTATTATTCGTTATTTATGTATTTTTATGTTTTTAATGGTCACAGTCCCCTGAAGAAGACCTAATTGGCCGAAACACATGTAGGGTGGACCTCCTCAATAAAGCCGATTTCCTTCCAAGGGTTTCTCGCTGCCTGCTTTTGTTTGTGTGTTCTTCTGATTGCAGGTGGGATGCTTCCTTGTTTTTGTTCGCCACGCCAAATTTAGTGATCAGCCATAGTATTTAAATATTGGCGAGATATTCAATGGAGTTTTCTGGAGAGAAGCTGCAGCTAAATCTCTGGAATGAGCGTTGCTATCTGTATAGTGGCAAGATGCCATCAGCACTTATCCGGATAACAGCATAGGCCTGCTTTTCATGCAACCTACGTTCTCCAGATAAGTGCTAACTGAAAATCACCAGTATCTAGACAAGCTGGCCTATATCTGGATAGCACTGCCTGGGTGATCTGTGGAGATATCCAGTGGCACTATCCAGAGAGTGAGCTAAATATTGCAGTCAGCACCCTTAACCAGACAGCCTCCAGTCAGCCGACCAACTAAGGGTTCCGAATATCAACCCCTGAGATTGTAAGCCCTCTAGGGAAGGGAAAATACTATGGAATGTAACTCACCTTGAGCTCAGGTATGGAAAGGTAAGAAATTAAATCAAAATCTAAGAATGTTTCTGCTGTCTTCCCCAAGTCCTGTTCCACCAAGGAAACGTCTTCACAGCTCAGGCAGAGTAAAATCACTACTGCCTCCTCCACTCCCTGTCCCTGATCAGAGGCCAAATAAGCTTCCACCCTCTCTGCACCCTGACCATTCCTCACCAGCCCAGGAAATGCACCTGCTCCAGGCAAGCGGATGAGTGCGTTTTCGAAAATTGAAGGATTACAAATGACTTCTCATTCTCTAAACGCTCTGAAATGCAGGAAGGGGACATTGATACATTCCCCATGCATTCCCCTAAAATCCATGCATTCCAAGGATGTCAGCATCAGAAGAAGTCTTCTTTGTCTATTCCCTGCCCATCTTAGACAGGTTTCTAGCCATCTGCCTATAACTCCTAAGGGGTTAGAGACTAAACATCTTGATACTTATACTAACCTGGGACACTATGAATATGACCCATGGTGTTAAGGATTATTCCCTGCTTGTTATCAAAAGGCACAATTGGATGACTCTTGTAACCAATGCTGCTGAGGATCAGGCCACATTTGATGTTCTCAAACTCCTCTGTGGGAATGGCCAAAGCAGACTCGCCTGAGCGCTCCAGGTTCAAAAGCAAAACAATGGATAAGAGGAGGATGGAGAAACACAAGGGAGAGAACAGTGAAAAAATAAGCCTCTGTCCAAGGAATTATCTTTAGAAGACCCCACCCCCATCACTGTCAAATGAGGTTCTCTTCCTCCAAGAGGGGCTTCAGTTTGTTAATGGCATCATACATCAATGAGGTAGTCGTAGTTGAAGTATCCATGAAAGCATATCACCAAGAGAATGGACAAGTTAACACACAGGAAAAGAAGAATCCACGGGACTCAAAAAAAAACATGCTGCAACCTCTTATTCTTACCTCAAGCCTATTGAGGGCCAATCTGATCCCCACAGCCTGCTTCCCATTAGTGCTGGGAAGAACCTCTGTGGGACTACGGAGGAACTTCTAACCCCTACTCTCTAGTGGCTATTGCCCAGCGAGTTACTTCCTTCTCAGAGGGTTTTTCCAGTGCACACTTGACCATCAGCTCTGTCAGTCGCTTCTGTGGTCTGGGAGCATCTAAAAGTAAGTTCCATGCAATGGCATAAAGAACTGTATGTAGACTTAAATTTGTTTCTATAGAGATGTGTAAAGAACAGTATAGAAAAACAGCATTTGCATCTAGTGTGCATTATTAGGCAAAGAAAGAGAAAAAGAATACCCCAGTCCCCAATCACTATAGTATAGTTGCCTTTCCTCTCATGTCAGGAATAGGGTCTTACACTGTCCTTTATCATTCATCAGTACAACGGCGTGGTACGCTCACTGTAACTCTTCCACAGTTACATCCTTTCCAATGGTGATGTTTCCTTAGAAAGCACAGCGGTCGGAACACGCTGTTTAAGTGAAGCCGTTTATCACATTCTGTTTGGGAAACACACGAAAACCATCACTTAGAAAAGCAGGTTAAATCTCAGATCCATGTTGCAATGGATCCCTCTTAATAGTTCTTCTCTGTCCTTCTCAGGCGCGGGGGAGTTGGGGGGGAGGAACAGCCTGAGTGAATAGCTATCCTTGAGGGCATCCCACACACAGCTTTTTAGCTTTCCCCTGACTGCTATAGTCAGGCAATGTTTCAAGGACTTGCATCTCTTATCTGAGGACCATTCTCTTTAGACAAACAGTCCAAGGACTCATTGTAGTTTTCATAAAGGAAGATAAATAACATAGAATGCAGTATGTTGAAAAGTGCTCCTAAAATTTGTTTTTGTCCTTGCCGCATTTTTCTATTTAGGTTATTAGTGCGTTTTATGGTAGCTGGCAGGCAGATCCCTCTGAGAGCCTTCGGCAATCTTCAGGAAAGATCAGGGGGATTGGGGGAGGGGGGCGTGGACATCGAGGTTGTGTGATGCTGCTGTGCTCTTCCAGATCCTTCCAATTTTGAGGCTGCTTACAGGCTGTTATCATGATAAGAGCATGGAGCTGAATCAATTTCCCCTCCTTTTGTGGCTATCAAAAAGATCAGTCTAGTGGAGCCTCCCATGTCACACTCAAGTGAGAGAGTCACCCTCAAGATGGTCGTCCATAAGCATTTAATCAATTTTTTTCCTTTCAATCCTCAGATTTTCTTTGGAAAGGAGACAATCCATCCACCATCTGCTGGAGACAATGAAGTACTAAGGAGATATCTGGTGGCTGAGGCAAATAGAGACATAGAAGTGATGTCATTGTAAACTGGGCTTTTCATTGATTCTTTGTCTCCACCAATCTGCTGGTAGAGGAACACAACGCACATGTTTGGGCTGGTGTAGAAGGACGATAGGGAAGTATGTGTTAACTGCTTTACGCACTTTCGTAAAAGGACCCCAACGGTCCCTGATCCATGACCTGAGAAAAAAGCACAACTGCTACCCTTATCATTTTCCACTTACTTCCTCATGAGAGTTTAACTAATTCAAATGCAATGAAAATCTCCTTGTTACTTTAGTTTATTACATCATTTTCTATACAGTCCTTTCCTGCAGTGGCTTAGGTTCGAAGCAAACTTTTGATAACAGACTGTCAAGGGCTGGGGTAGGGTTCAGGTACCCCCCTCCCCCCACAAAAGCTTACTTAAAAATTTCTGTGGAGGGGTTAGCTGCTGGAGTTACTTTGGATTCGTGTGCCTGCTGCAGGTGGAGGAGGAGCCTGACGTTGCTGCCCTCCCTGAGGCCGGTATAAAATCCCCGGCCCCTGTGGAACGCGACCCACAGGCGTGTGACCGTGGGCGTGTGCCCGAAGGGGCATGACCAAAGGGGCATGTCCTACCCCTTTGGAGCCACTTCAGAGCTAAGAGGAGCGATCTGATAGTCTCATGGGCAAAAGAAGAAAGAAGGTATTTCCTGCCTTGGGCGCCAAATCCATCAAAGTTGCTGGTCCTATGGATCGCCATCTTCAGACCGTCCAGGCACAACAGTCGGGTCAAGATTTGACGGTGGAGTCCATGAGTACTGTTTCAGAGACCTCCTTGACTATGCTGGGGTTTGCCCTACCTGGTCAGGAAGGTGTGTTAGAGAATGTTTCTCTATCCGGTGAGGATCCACCGGAGTCAGAATGCTCTCATGTTGTACAAGAAGGTGTTCCTTCGCTGACTCTGATAAACAGAAAAATGTTTTTTCGTTTACGTTGGATTTTGCTTCTTCTGTCACAACTGTAGTCCCCCCCTGTTGAAGTTTCCCTGCGTGATGTATGGGAAGTGGTGGCTCATATTGAATTATCCTTGCGTACCTCTCTTTCCCAAATAACACAGTTTTCTAAAGAAGTTGGGCAGACGTTTTCAGCTCAGGATGAGTCTAATGCTAAATGTCACAAATGTTTAAATAAATTGGAGGGTCAGGTTTCCGTGGCACAGACTGCAGTATCATCTTCAATTCGAGATAGTGTTAACATACATCATCAGGTGGAGTTCCTAGAGAATGTGGTTCGTGTTAAGAATTTACGTTTCTTGAATTTTCCCCGTACTCACTATCTTTCTCCTACAATTTTTCTATATTTTAAGGAGATTCTAGCAATTGAGAATGCTGACACTATTAAGTTTTCCTCGGTCTATTATGTTCCACGGCTTCCGTCCATGGAAACCTCCTCTCCTAATGCTGTAGATGATGGAAATTCTCCTTCACCTGGGTCTCTCTATTGATGAGATTCCTCAACGTGCTACTATATTTGTTTCCTTTTTGTCTCTTGCAGATAAGAATTTAGTGTTGCGTTTATATTTTACTAAGAAAGATCAGGATTTTTGTGGTGTCCAATTCAGATTTTCCCAGATGTGTGTAGACTTACTCAAAAACGTAGGAAAGATTTTCTCATGTTGAAACCTCGTTCTTTAGCGATAGGAGCTTCTTTCTTCTTAAAGTATCCCTGCAAATGTATTTTGATTTATGAACGTGTTAAATATGGTTTTTTTAGTCTAATCTGCTGGAAACCTTCTTGTTAGGTAAAGAAAATGGTTGATTTATCTCTTTCAATGCCAAGTGAAATAGGGCCAATAATGATTTTGCATGCAGACCCTGTTAATGAATAGTTCCTATGTTTGATTATTTTAGTGGTTAAAAAAAAGTTTGTGTATTTAATTCTTATATTTTGTGATGATCCAGCAGCTTTCCTCTTGATGTGGACTTGATTGTAATTCTTGTTTATTTTTATTAAAATAAAGGTTTTTTGAAACTTTAAAAAAAAAATTCTGTGGAGAGGTCACCTGATGCAATGAACCTGATCAGACGTGTCTGCTTGGACTCTGAGGCTCCCTGCCTTTACTTTAATAAAAAGTACTGCATAATGACCACCCATGGTCCCCAGAAACCTCCTTCAGCCAACTGAAACCCTGGGGCCCACATTGGCACGCTCCAGAGAGACAATGACCACTAAATCAGCCCAGAAGGAACGAGTGCAATGACTGAAGGGTGCCATCCCAAAGATGGCAGACATCTCCCTGGAGAGCCCATGTGGGAGTGCACTGCCCGACACAGTGGTGGAGGAGGTATCACAAGCGGTGGTGCCGGCACTTGACAGTCGATTTTAGGGCCTGGCTGCAACATTGGAAAAATTATCCCACATGGTGTCCGACTTCCAGGAACAGATAGAGAACCCTGGACAGTGGGTCTCTAGCCTGGAAGACTCCAATCAGTCCTACGAGTCCACGCTGCAATAACTCGCAGGACAACTAGAGCAGCACAGTGCAAAAATTGACGATTTGGAAAATCAGGGATGTATGAAAAATCTACGGTTGGTGGGAGTATCGGAAACAGTGTCAGATGTAGAGCTGCGAGCCTTTTTGCCAACACAGCTCCGTCTGGGAGACCTGCAGGGAAAGCTGTTGATCGAGCACTCCCACTGCTTAGGTCCTTGCAGGGAGGCCAAGAGTCGACCCCAAGTAGTAATAACCAGATTCATGCCATCCTGCAAGCTGTTTGGGAACAACATGAACTGAACCAGAATGGGCACCGAATTCTCATTTTCCAAGATTACTCAGCAGTCTGCTTATCAGAATTTCAAGAGACTACACACTCAGCTAAGGCTTTCAAACTTTCTCATTGCCTGTCTCTGATAAACTTTACCTGTTGCATATAGGTTTTTAAAGATCTTCAGCCTGCTACGTTCCTTGCATAGCCTTTACATCAGATACCTGAGTGTGTCCTCAGTTCATAGAAGGGCTACTGGCCAGGGCCCCTTGTGATATATAGCTACTTCGAACAGAAATATACATTGCTTTTAGACTTGCAGCTAGACCTGGTCTTCTACTTAGGTCTCCTATTTAATTTTGCAAGCAAGGATATAATTTTAAAGTTACAGGGACCTTTGCTTAGTAGGCTGATACATAGCAGTAAGATTTCAGTTTGAATTTTTTAGTTTCCTTTGTCTGTTGCAAGTGTGCCTTACAGGGAGGGGCTAATTAAATTAAAGCTGCTCTATCACTGACCAAATACCTGAACCAGTCTGCTTAACAGAATTCAAGAGACTACACACTCAGGTAAGCCTTTCAAACTTTATAATTGCCTGTCTTTTGATAAAACTTTACCTGTTGCATATAGGTTTTTAGGGATCTTCAGCCTGCCTTTGTTCCTCACATAGCCTTTAAATCAGATATCTGAGTGTGCTCTCAGTTCATAGAGGGTCTATTGGCCAGGAACACTTAAGTTCACGCCTACCCTACCCCTCACCCCACCCACTCCTGGGTTGCATTGCCTATATAGTCATCATATACATGCCTTCGAGTCAGTTCTGACTCCTGGCGACCCAGAAGCTCCTGGGTTTTCTTGGCAGTATCACCGGAAGTAGATTGCCAGGCCTTTCTTCCGAGGCAGTGGAGGGTTAATTAGGTGTTATACCCACGTTTTCTTCTTTTCTCCTTCTAGGTCAGCTGAGTCAGAATGTCATGTATTCAATGCAATAACGGTGGTGCTTTCATTCCAAAAAGAATCATTTGGATCCTAAGAGCTTGCTCTATATGCCTCAAGTTAGATGCTATGCATAAAGAATTGACTCTACTAAGGGAAGAATTAGTTGCAATTAAACACACTTCCTCTAGGTTACAAACTGAACAAAATCCACCACTGCTTCCACAAAGAATCAAACAGGCCAGGAACAAATGGATCACAGTGAGCTCGGATAGGTTGTGACTGGTAACGCAGAGACACCCTATACATCAAGTGATATCCCTGCATAATACCTTCTCTGCCTTGGATAATGAGGATGCCCAATCAATGGAAACTGAAGTGCCCTTAAATGATAGGCTTAATGCCAAATCTACTGAGAATGTACCAAATAGGAAGAAAAAAAATCACAAAACAGAAAACTACTACTCATTGGAGATTCCATCAGAGGCACCAACTTGGGTACACAGTTCAAAGGACAGAGGATGGTCAAATGCCTCCCAGGCTCTTCAGCCAGGAGGAATACAAATCAAATTGTTGGTATAGTTAGTGCAGAAAGTGAGCACTCCAAAACTGATATTGTCATCTACTTGGGTATAAATGACTTGGCTAGAAACAGTGCCTCTGCAGTTCAAAGAGACTTCCAGATTCTGGGAGAGAAACTCAAGCCCATTGCTAACACTATATAGCATTCTCAGAAGTTCAACCTGTTCATGGTAAGGGGGCAAAAAGGCTGCATCGCATAAACAACTTTAATACATGGCTCCAAACCTGGTGCAAACAAAAAGGATTTAGATATATAGGTGACTGGGGAAACATATAGATCAACAAGAGACTATACTATACTGATGGATTAAATCTCTCCGCCTAAGTGAAAAATTCAGACATTATGAGGACAGGCATTTAAACTAGGGAAAGGGGGTGATGGATGGAGAAGGACAAGTTCAATACGTCACTCCCAGCAAAAGAAAAACAACATTGGAAACAGCCACACTTTTGAACAACACATCAATGGCAAGCGGGAAGGGGCATGTAGAACAAACCCCATGCAAAAGGCAGGCAAGCCAGTCAACAAATGCTGGAAAGCAATGAGTACAAATGCAAGAAGCATAGCCAACAAAGTTCCCAATCTGGAAGCCCTAATGATGGAAATGGACTTGGACATTGTGGTCATTACAGAAACATGGTTTAATGAGTCATATGAATGGGATACAGCCATAGCTGGCTATAATCTATTTAGAAGAGATAGAGAGGGTAGAAAAGGAGGAGGAGTAGCCCTGTATGTCAAAAGCAATATTAAAGCTACTGAAATGCAGGGGAAGTGGGGAAAAGAAGAAGCGCTGTGGATTGTGTTGGAAAGAGGAGATGTCACTGTCATCTATACTGGTGTGGTCTACAGGCTTCCAACTCAAACCAAAGAAATGGATAGCGAATTGAATGTTGATATTGCAAAGATAGGCATGAAGGGGGAAGTGATCATATTGGGTGACTTTAACCTAACCGATGTGGATTGGAGTGTTCCTTCTGCCAATCTGGAAAGAAGTAAAAAAATTGTGGATGGTTTCCAAGATGTGTTACTTAAACAAATGGTGATGGAACTGACCAGGGAGAGCTTAGTGCTGGATTTAGTGCTCACCAACAGAGAGAGCGTGTTGAATCCAGGTAGATGCCCATGTAAGCAGCAGCGATCATCACACGGTGTTGCTTGAGATAAAAGCCAAGGTGGAATCCAATCACAGCAAACTCAAAGATTAAGACTTCAAAAACGCTGACTTCAGTAAAATGGCCAAGTACCTGAAGGAGGAGTTGGTAGGGTGGGAGGAGTTAAGGGAAGTGGAATTGCAATGGGCTAAACAAAAGAAAGCAATAAAAGGTGCAACAGATACATACAGGACCGTACCGAGCCCTGTGCGAGCGGTACAGCCGCACAGGGCGCAAAGACTTCAGGGGCGCATTTTGTCTCTCTGCCATCGCTGGCAGAGAGCCGAAATGCGCCACTGAAGTTTTCCCACCGGCACACTAAGCAGGTCTGGTCTCTTTGGGAGGGACCAGACTTGCTTAGCATGCCAGCAGTAGGCGGTTTGCACATCGGGTGCGTGCCTCGTCTCTCCCGCCCCCATACAGTGGCTAGATGGGGGTGCGGAGGGGGGGGGCACACGTCCGATGTGCAAGTCACACAGGGCGCATTTCGCCATTGGTACAGCCCTGGATACATACGTAAGAAAGTAAATAAAAACAAGAGGAAAAGGAAACCTATTTGGTTCTCCAAAGAAATGGCTGCACAAATAAAGGCAAAAAACACAGCTTTCACAAAATTCAGAAGCTTGCAAACAGAGGAACACAGAAAAGAATACAAGACCAAACTAAAAGAGACAATAACAGAAATAAGGATAGCAAAATCAAAGGCAGAAGAAAAGATGGCTAAAGATGTGAAGTGTGGCGACAAGACTTTTTTCAGGTATATTCGGGAGAGGAGGAAAATCAGAGGTGGCATTGCAGGACTCAAAAGTGCTGGGAATGGATTTGTGGAAAGTGACATTGAAAAAGCGACAATGCTAAACAAATACTTCTGCTCTGTTTTCACTAGAGAAAATCCTGGAGAAGGACCACCTGTGATTGACAAATATACAAATGGGAATGGGGAAGATACCACACCATTCACAGAAGATGATGTGTTAGAACAGCTTGCAAAACTGAAAGTGGACAAGTCTATATGACCAGATGGGATACACCGCAGGATACTGAAAGAGAAGTTCTTGCAGGGCCTTTAAATTATGTTTTAAATAGATCCCTGGAGACAGGAGAAGTTCCACAGGGCTGGAGAAGGGATGATGTGCTACCTCTCCACAAAAGTGGTAATAGGGAAGAAGTGACAAACTACAGGCCCGTGAGCCTTACCTCAGTGGCAGGAAAAGTAACGGAGATGCTCCTGAAAGGGCAAATAGTGGACTTTCTTGAAACCAACAGGTTGCATGATCCAAGGCAACATGGTTTTACCAAAAGATGATTTTGCCAAACAAATCTGATTGAGTTCTTTGACTGGGTGACCAGAGAACTAGATCAAGGCATGCGATGGATGTGATCTACCTAGATTTCAGCAAAACCTTTGACACTGTTCCTCATAGAAGGCTTATCAATAAACTCAACAGCTTGGGGATGGGTCCCAAGATGGTGAACTGGATCAGAAATTGGTTTACTGACAGAGGGTGACGGTAAACAGAACACACTCGGATGAAAGGAAGGTGATTAATGGTGTGCCCCAGGGTTCGGTCTTGGGAACAGTGCTGTTCAATATATTTGTGAGTGATATTGCTGAAGGGCTGAATGGAAAAGTCTGTCTTTTTGCAGATGACACCAAAATTTGCATCAGAGTGGATTCCCCTCAGGGAGTAGGGAACATGAGGAAAGATCTACAAAAGACGGAAGAATGGTCTAATGCTTGGCAGTTAAGATTTAATGTGAAGAAGTGCAGTGTAATGCTCTTGGGAAGCAGAAATCCAAGGGAATTGTACGTGATAGGGGGCGAGAGATTGTTGTGCACGGACCAGGAGAAAGACCTCGGTGTGATTGTTTCTGATGATCTCAAGGTGGCGAAACAGTATGAGAAGGCGGTGGCAAAAGCCAGAAGGATGCTGTGTTGCATACAGAGAGGAATTACCAGAAGAAAGGAAGAGATATTAACATTTTAGGCGCCAACGTTCCACATGTGGAACATATTTTTGCAATGATATAGCTTTATCAATTTTCAAGCAAATTAGATGAAACTTTGTCAATGAGTTTATAGACATTGACCCTCTTGAGCAATATTTTTTTTTTCAATTGGCAATATACCCCCTTCTACAGTATGCCAAAGTAGACCAAAGTTGGCACTTTATGGTTTATGTAATATATCCCTCTACAATTTTGTTCTCACATGTCCGTCTGTCTTATTAGGGTGAGATTCATACTCTGGAATGTTTTATGAGTGTGTTGGTCAGGTTTTATGCATGTTGGTAACCTATTCATGTTTTTGTGATTACTTCTTTCCATGTGTTCCACTTGTGGAACGTTGGGACTTCCGGGTGTCATTTTTTTCATTTTACAATTTCTGCCATATTTTTTGCAGGATTGTTATTCAACTAAGTCTATATAGTTATAATGCCTAAATACCGTTGCCTGACGCTTCAAGAAGCAGTAACACGCATTGCAGAAGATTCAGATGTAGAAGAAGCCGACATTTTGATTTTGCCACCCAATGATGAAATGGCTGCTTCAGACATTGAAGAAATTGATGAAGAAAATTTGGAGTCTATTGAGCCTGGCGAAGTGTGTGGTGAATTAGATCTGGATATTCAAAAAGTTGCTAATGTGGAATCCGAGGGAAGTGATCAGCTGGTAGAAAGTGACAGTGACAGTGAGCTCTTATCTAATTATCAGTCAGCTCAACCAGCAAAAAAGCGTAAGTGGATAAAATCAACCCCAAAATGGATGAAGAGGGACGACGTTTTGACTCCAATGCCAGAAGCATCTCCCAAAAAATTAGCCAATCTTCGCACTGATTTGATTGATAAATCTCCCTTTGACCTCTTTATACAAATTTTTGGTGATGATTACGTTGATCATCTTGCCAGTATGACCAATATTTATGCTCAGCAGAAATTGGCAAATATTGATACAAATGGGGACGAGTTGATTCGGTTTTTTGGCATTTTGCTCCTCAGTGGATACCACCAGTTGCCCAAAGAAAGTCACTATTGGTCGACCGCCGAGGATTTGAGCAATAATATTGTCCCAAAGATAATGAGTCGCAAACATTTCCGGGATTTGAAAACTTACTTCCACATTGTTGATAATCTCAATTTGCAACCTGGAAAAGTAGCAAAAACTGAGCCATTTTACGATCACCTCACAGCACAGTTTGTGAAAGTCGGTGGAGTGTTCAGTGAAAACTTGAGTATTGATGAATCAATGGTGCCATATTACGGGCACCACAGTTGCAAAATGTTTATTCGAGGTAAGCCAATTCGATTCGGTTACAAAGTGTGGATGTTGTGCTGCCCTGCTGGGTATCCATTTTCGATGCAAATTTACACTGGTGCCAAGGAAAAAGATGGTCCTCAGTATAATGTTCCACTTGGCACTAGAGTTGTTCTTGATTTGATATCAGTTGTTGAAAATCCAAATCATCACAGCTTGTTTTTTGACAACTATTTCACTTCAGATGATCTCATGATTGATCTGAAAGCAAAAGGCTTTCATGCTGTTGGAACTGTTCATGAAAACCGTACCAGCAAGTGCCCCTTGGTTTCTTCAAAGGAGCTTGCCAAAAAGCCTCGTGGCGAATATGATCACCGTGGTGATGGTAATGTGGTGTGTGTCCGTTGGAATGACAACAGTGTGGTTACAGTCATGTCAAATTGGATGCAGCCAAAACCGCTTCAAAATGCCAATCGATATTCTGTCAAACAAAAGCAAAAAATCATTATCAAGCAGCCAAAATTGATTGGAGCTTATAACCAAAGTATGTTAGATCGTTTGCTAGGTAGCTACCGTCTTAAATTACGAAGCAAAAAATGGTGGTGGAATTTGTTTGCCAATGGTCTAAATATGGCCGTTGTTGCTGCCTGGCGTTTGCAATGTCATCTTTTGGGCAAACAAGCCCTGAGTCACTTGGATTTCCGCCGCGAGGTTGCTTTGGTGGCTATGAAAGTTGGACTCGAGGGCTATCGTTCTCGAAAAGGTGGCCCAACAGCTTCGATTCCCTCTGCTATTACAGCTTCAGCTAACACCAGTCACTATTTGTCTTCTACAAGCCAAGGTTGTTGCATTGTCTGCTCGAAGAATACAAAAAAATGGTGCCAGTTTTGTGGCAAGCGCCTGCATGAGAAGTGTTTTCCGGATTTTCACTCTCGCTGAAATTTTCCCTTCAAGCTTTATTCTGTACAGTCATCTCCGTTTGTGTCTAATTACTTTTAAAAATTGCTTAATTGAAGTATTTGTTTGTTTCCAGTTTACGATATTCAATAAAAAAAGCAATTACAATTTTTGAAAAAATGACGCTTGGAGGGGCCAACGTTCCACAAATGGAACATGCTTTTTCCTAGGAAGTACATATCCAAATTAGCTAAAAAATTATATTTGACATATTTACATGTAGTGTACTAAAATACATAACAATTAAGTATTAGAAGCAATTGCTTCTATGAGCGGCCTTTCAAAGGTTAATGCCACTGTACAAGTCGCTGGTGAGGCCTCATTTGGAACATTGTGTTCAATTTTGGAGATCGTATCTTGCAAATATATAAAAAAGCTGGAAGCAGTTCAGAGGAAGGCGACCAAAATGCTTTGGAGCCTGTGTCAGAAGACTTATGAGAAGAGACTTGAAGACACTCTGGAGGAGAGGAGGGACAGGGGAGATATGATTCAGACCTTTAAATACTTAAAGAGTATTAATGGACAAACAAACCTCTTCCAAAGACGGGGAAGCTGTAAAACTAGAGGGCATAACATGAAGCTTCAAGGGAGTAAACTGAAAGGCAATGTCAGGAAATACTTTTTCACTGAAAGGGTGGTGGATGCTTGGAATGCCCTCTCGATGGAAGTGGTGGAGGCAAATACAGTGACAGAATTCAAAATGGCATGGGACAGACACAGTGGATCCCTTTACAGGATAAAATCAAAATAAACATAACTATCTCTTATATCTGAACAAATAGGGGTGACCTACACAGAGCAGAGGGTACACCCCCTAAACAATGGCATGGGGAGAGATGACCTGCAAAGAGCGGCAAGTGCACCTACTCTTGCCGTCTTGCTGGGCAGACTAGATAGACCATACTGGTCTTTATCTGCCGTCATTTACTATGTTACTATGCAGAGGTGTGTGGGAAGTTGGTCCAGTGGGGCTTGCGCTTCTCCCTGCTCTACCCTGCCCGATTACGTGTATTATGCAATGGCAAACAGTAGTACTTTGATTCCTCAGGTGTGGCACAATCCTTCCTTACTACACTGCTGCTGCCTGCACAATCAGTCTGAAGAGACTGATCTCTGGGTAAGCAACCGCTTCAAGCCCTTTGGACTCTGCTCCTGCATACAGAAGATATTGCAATCCTGGATCTTTATTTGAGGACTTATATTCTCACTCTGACTTGCTGTTAGTTAACTTGGCTTGTTATTAGTGCTGGATACTGCAGAGGGCCCCCCTGTGAACCTCTGGGCCCAGAACTGGAGTGTGGCTCAGGGGGGCTCACAGTCTGAAGAGGTGGGCGGCCCCCACGGCAAGACCATTTGGAGAAAGGCCTGAGTCACCCTGTGGAAGGATTGCCTGATAGCAGGGGAGCTCATCCGTTTGGGTGCATGGGAAACTGTGTGTGACTTATGTCCATTTCTGTGAACGCTGTGGCGGCTCACACTCCCAACCTGGGCTTGAGCCTGAGCCTAGGTGAGAGAGGGACGGGCTTCAAGTGGATCTGCAGCCACCTTTACATGAAGTGAAGATTGTATTATGATTGTATAGCCCACAGAGGGGAAGGACCACCCAGAGGGTGCTCCTGGTTCAGGGAGGTTTTACTATCAGTTATAAGCTAATTAATTAGTTTGTGTTAATTTGTTGAGTGGGGGAGAGTTGGAAGTGGACAATATGCAGGTGAGGAGGGGTGGATGAAAGGGACTGGTTTGAATATAGAGACTGGTGGAGTGACTGGGGATTTTTGTGTTGTGGTCTGGGTTAATTTGGTTGTTAGCATGGAGGGACCGTTGGTATGAATGTTTGTGCTATATGATAGGTAATCCTGGGGGAGATTATGGATTTCATTGGATGGTAATTGAGATAGGAGACTGGGGAGGATGGGAGATGAGGTGGGTTGTGTTCTGGCAGGGAGCCTCAATGCATCACTCCCAAGCTCCACCAGGAGAGAAATATTGGTCTGGTGGGGGGGGAGGGAGGGCGGAGGGGGGGAGAGAGGGGAGGTGGATAGAAGGGGAAGAGGGAGGGAGGGGGTAGTCAGCAACATTTGTTAGAGATTTCAGCTCTGCCAATGATCTGGTGACCCTCATTGCTTGGTTACAGTGGGGGGGGGGGGGGACCCTAAGCTGGGAGGGGGGTTCTCCCACCACGCCAAGATTTGTGTTTTTTGTTAGGCATTCTGATGGTTGGGACTGGGACTAAGAATTATCTCCAGGAATGTTTGTGGCCTCAGTATCTCGATAAAACATTATAAAATCTTGCAGGCGCTGGCTCAACACAAATGTGCTATTGCCCTCCTACAGGAGACACACCAAAGTGCTGCTAAACATGCCAAACTATGCAGAGGTTGGGATGGCCAAATGTTTAGGGAACCAGCGCAGGGCTGGAAGAGTGGAGTAGTGATCTTAATACACAAGCACCATAACCTTGTTTGTACAACAGTGAACTCCGACTCCCTTGGTCGATATGTGATATTAGAAAGTGAACTGCTTGGTAGGCCTGTGGTCCTGGGCTATATTTATGGCCCAGGTGACCCAGACGCCCCGTTCTATGCACGGTTGGCTTCTGCTCTGGAACAATGTTCTGCAGATAGGTTTGTGATAGGGGGAGACTTTAATGGCATGCTAGACTTGGCTGTGGATACATCACATGAAGAGATGGGAGCCGGGGGGGGGGGTAGGGGGGGGCTTTACCTGTATTTTTCAAAGGTTTACCCGACGCCTAGGTCTAGTCGACCCCTAGAGGCTTTTACACCCCCATGAGCAGGATTATACCCACCAATCGCGGCCCCATGGTACTAGTGCTCACATACATTATCTATTTACCGCTGAATCTCTCTTTGCTCAGGTGGAAGATGCCCAGATCGGCCTGAGTGAGATCTCTGATCATGCCCCCGTATGGGAGGCTTTGCATGGAATATACCAACTGTAAGTACTCGTCTGTGGTGTTTCCCTTTGGAATCGTGTAGAGTTCAGCATTTTTGGATTTATATCAGGAAGCGGTGGGGGTCTTATGAGCAATTCAATGTACAACGCAAGGAGACACCTGAGCTGTTCTGGGAAACTGCGAAAGCGGTGTTCGGGGGGGGGGGGGGGGGCATCATAGTATATATGGTGAGATGACCATGCCTGTTAAGTGCCCACATATTGAGGCTTGAGCAGAACATCACAAGTGTGAGGTGACATGCTCAACATCCCTCTACCTATTCCTGGGCACATTTTCCGGAAGTATAGGCCACCCTTAACGAAGTTCTGCATCAATGGGCGAAGAGGTCAGCGCTATATTATAAGTTCAAATTTTTCAATATGGGGATAAACAGGGAGGCTTCTTGCACGTTGTCTCTAGGGCATGTAGGGTTCATACCTGCTCTGCATGATCAGGCGGGTCACCTCTGTAAGGATGCCCTGGGGGTGGCGCGGCTCTTTTGGGCTTTTTATGACACTGTACACTATGGAACAGGTATCTCCCCATTGGATTGGGGCCTATTTGAAGGACTTCACCCTACCCCAACTCACAGCCCAACAAGCAGCACTTCTAGGGGCTCCAATAATGGCACAGGAGGTTATGCTTGTGATCCGAAGGGCTCAATGCTGCAAGGCTCCTGGCACAGATGGGTTCAATGCTGACTTTTACAAACCTTTTGCCCAATCTAGTGTCAGCACCCCTGGTAGCTATTTATCAGGCCCAAACGGGGAATGAGCACTTTCATGGGGTGAGAATCAGGCATATATTACCTTGCTCCCTAAGCACAGCAAGGATCCATTGCAGGCCAGCTCCTATTGCCGGATCTTGCTCCGTAACTTTGATCTGAAACTCCTGGCCAAGATTCCAGCTGATCAGTTAACCTTCTGTCTTCTCCAAACCTCACAGGTGCGCTTTGTCCAAGGAAGATATGCTGCAAGCAACAGAAGGAAGATCACTGCATCTCTGGAGTGGGTCCATGAGAAGACGTTGCCATCGCTGTTGATTAGCTTTGATGTCGAAAAGGAGTTTGATAGTCCCAGCCCACCTCATCCTTTTCAGCTTCTGCTGTGTTATGGCCTGGGTGATTCATTTTTGCAGATGGTCGGGATGTTGTATGCAGGTCCCACGGTGGCAATTTTGTTGAACAGCCTCCTCTCTGAGGGCTTCCAATTGGAACGAGGCACACGGCAGGGTTGGCCCTTTTTGCCATTGCTATTTGTTTTATCCTTAGACCCCCCTTCTTTGTAAGATAGTGGAAGGCCAGGAAGTGCAAGGCATGCAACCGGGGCATGCAGAGTTCAAAGTATCTGCTTTTGCAGACAATCCATATCACTGAGCCTTCATCATCCTTGCCTTGTCTATTGTCAGAATTTGCCTCTTTTGGTTGGACTGCTGATCTTCAGTTAAATGTGGACAAATCTGAGGCAATAGATGTTCTTGGATAGTTGTGCCCTTTATGGGTGGGGGGGGGGGTATCGGCCTTCCCATTGTGTTGGGTGAAGCATGACTTCCAGTGCTTGGGGAATCCTGTCAGCTTCATTTATTGAATTTCAACGTTGTATTGGGGTCGCTACAGACCAAGATGTGGGACTGGGTGCCACCGCCCCCGTCCTGGTTAGGCAGGGTAGCAGTTTTTCAGATGACACCGTTTCCTAAACTATTACATATGTTGCAGACTCTGCCAATCTTTCTGTTGTGGAAGGATGTGCACACGATCAAGAGTGAACGTTGCAGGTTCTTATGGCAAGGAGGACTGGCAAGGGTGCCTTTGTCTAAGATGCATAGCCCCTGGCGATGTGGGGACATGGATGTACCCGATATTTCTAGGTATGCAATGGCTTGTCAACTTCAGCACTTGAGGGACTGGGTGGGTCACACCAAGGTTTTCACACCACGGGCACTGGAGGAAGACTTTGTCTCCCCATATAGTTTTATGGCGGCACTTCATTTGGATGTTCCACTGCTACCGTCTAGGATTAAATGTAGTCTGTTGGTGAGGATGCTGCAAGGGGTGTGGTGAAGTTTGTGTTCATACTGGCATATCCCCTCGGGAACCTCAAGTTTTTTTGTCTATTCGGGGTAACTCGCAATTCTGACCAGGTATGGAGAATCCAGTTTTCCGGGAATGGGCAGATAAGGGTGTGAGTCAGCTAGGACATGTGGTATACTTGGAGGGATGTGTAAAGCCGTTTCCAGCATTGTATGCCGAGTTTGAGCTGAAGAGAACCCAAATTTTTGTATACATCCAATTGCGCCACTATATCCACTCCCTGCCCTCCGATCCTTTAACAGTGGAGGTCTCAAGACGTATTTTACAGTTCTTTGAGATATGGGAAAGGCAGCGTTTATCTATCTCGCAGTTCTTGTGTAAGCTGGAACAATAGCCCCACATCCTGGATTTTTATGCTTTGGAGGGTCGATGGGCGAAGAAGCTTGGTCTCCCCATTACATCTGGGGAGGCATTGGGAACCATAAAATGTATCCCAGGATTGGTGAGATCTGCTCGCTTACAGGAGATCCAGTTTCGGGCAGTGTCGGTCACAGTTCGCCCTGGTCAGAGCCCAAAGGAGTGGGGTGGCCTTGTGCGGTGACTGTTCCTGGTGTGAGACCTCTTTGGCCGACTTGGGACACATGTGGTGGAGGTGGGGAAGGTTCAGCGGTATTGGTGTAGGATACAGAATTACCTGGGTTCTTTGGTAAAGCAGCCACTGGAGGGGGATGCAATCTTTGCTGATATTTGACCACCTACCTTTGGCTTGCCCTAAGGGAAGTTGGATGAGCCTGCTTATACGTAAGGCTTGTGTGGTAGGGAAACAGCCGATCCTATGGCAATGGAGAAATGAGGAAGGGGGGAGTGAGTGGGTTGTTAAAATTAAAAGAAAAATGTTCTTGTAACTGTATGATCTGTGATGTCCTGGAGCTCTATGTAAGTATACCCTTACGCTCCAAGTGTTGACTTATTTGTTTAATTTAAAAAAAAAATAAAAAGTTTGCCGTACTGCCCCCCGCTCTTCTTCTCTTCTCTCTGCCTTGATGTTTTCAGGCCTGGAAATGGGAGGTGATGGCTGCTGTGCTTGAAAATGTCAAGGCAGAGAGAAGTGGGAGGGGGGGGCAGCACATCAAACATTTTCAAGTAAGTCTGTACTCTGCCTTCACCGCTGGTGTGTGGGCCCCTTTCTCATTGCAGGGCTGGCTGGGTGGAACTTATGTCACTGCTTTGCTAGGTTGCACTAGAGAGCTCTATAATTCATTTCAATAATACAAAAGAAAATGAGAACAACAATCAGAAAAGAGCCTTTAGAAACCTTTTAAAAGCTTTCCGATAGTCTTTATAAAGAGACTTTAACAAGGTTTTGTACAAATAACAGGAACAGTACATAACTGGCACAGTTTGCATCAGGGGTGGAAAAGTAAAGGGACAAGGACAAAGGACAGTGTTGCCACAAGGCCCAGGTCATTCCTGACTGGTTGTTCCAGTTCCGATTCTCTCCCACATTTATGAGCTTGTAATTCAAATTTCTCTTGCACAGATAACTCTATAAGCCCTTAGAGGCACTGGGGTAAAAACAGAGCTGAAATCAGGGATCAGATGGCAATCCTAACACAGGACCCTCAAAAAACATGTTGGAACTCAGGCTGATGCAGAAACCCTGCGCTACAGTCCTGCAAGTCTAATGCAGAAGGTTTGTTTTCCAGTGCTTTAAATAGCATGCAAAAATGCTGTGTGCATAAAGTCTGCACTAAGCAAGAAGAGCAAGCCAGACGCATGCTCACACAGGTCTACATTAGCAACACCTATATCTTGTGCACAAAAAAAACTGAACTGTTTGGCACTTGTGCTGGAATACTATCTGACGCATATACACCAATATTATTCTGCACAAAATATAAATTTCAGCACAAGCACATAATATTCTTCCAGTACATCTCCCCTGCCATTTTGTTCCACTATTCCCTTCAGCAAAGCCAGAAAAAAAGTTGGGGAAACTGCTAGGTACGTATGACCTAGATTGGCCACTGTTGGAAACAGGATACTGGGCTTGATGGACCTTGGTCTGACCCAGTATGGCATATCTTATGTTCTTATGTAAGCTCAAAGAAGAAGCAGGCATAAATTCCTCACTAGCACAGACCTACAAACTAACTCTTAATGCCTCCTCAGATCTTGCATGAAATTCCCAGCATTGAACTCAGCCTTCTGATCTTCTATGCACTTCTCTGCTTTTGCCCTGAATAGCTTATTGCTTCATTACCATGGCTTTAAACTGTCTGCTTGAGGCCTTGAAGCAGTTAGCTTGTGCGCAAAACTCCTTTCTGCATTGGTAGCGCATAAACCTTTGTGCAAAAGCTGAACTAATCTGTGCACAAAATCTAGTAAATTTTACTACATAGGTCCCTCAAGGCAAAACACAAGGTTTTTTTGAGATCTTAAAATGCACACATTCTGCTTATACAAACTAGCAGAGATGGCATAACCAAAAGCAGCCTAGTGATTAGAACAGCAGGCTATAAATCAGAGCAGCCAAGTTTCAAATGCAGTTTCTCCTATTGATGCTTTTTGTGATACTGCTTCAAGTACAAACAGAACCTCATGTGTCAGCCAGCTAATGTACATTAATAAAAGGTCCATTGGATTTAGCTAGTGCCTTTCTCAGAAGTTCAAGGCAAGTTACACTTCAGTACAATAGATATTTTTCTATCCCAAGAGGGCTTAATGATTTTAATACCTGAGGTAATGGAGGGTTAAGTGACTTGCCCAAGATCACAAGGAGCAGCAATGGGATTCTCAACCCACTGCGCCACCCATTAGCCTCAATGGGGCTTGCTTACCGACTATGCACTTAAATTGAATCATGTGGGTTAATGCATGCTAGCAAATGAAGCCCTTGGACTGTAAGCCCTTTTAGGAAGGGACTTACTAACTACACATAATCTTGTGGTTTCCCTGGATTTGGAAAGGGAAGTACTTCAGCATAGAATCCAAACAGAGCTGTTACAATAAATGCATATAAACTGAACTCTGAGCTGCTAGCACCTACACTGTACGCAGAGTACATGACAGATTTGCATGTAAAAATAAATCTGTATTACCATAACCAAGCCAAATTTCAATTACTGTAGTTTGCTGTATAAGCACAATAATGTAAAAGTGTTAAAAACATAGCGCACAAACTTCTCAAGATATTTTTTGATACATAAACACAGAGTATAGCAGCAGATGAGATGGGCCCACCTAGTTTCCATTGCCTCAAGTATAAATTTAAATTGTAAGCCCTCTAGAGACAGGGAAACACTCACTATACTTGAATTTAGCTTGCCTTGAAATACCGACTGGGAAGGTGTTAGCTAAATGTAAATAAATAAATGTGCTTGCTTATGCAATCTCATTGTTGCAACACAATCTTTGACTTTCTTTTCACTTCTTTGAAACAAGGCAGGCACCCTCTTTGCCAGTACCAAACTGTCCGAAATTCTGTTATTGTTTTCACTTCCACCACCTACCCAGGATGGTCGCATATTTTGTCTGGCCAAAATATTTCGTAAGGTTCCACCGAGATTTGAACTCGGATCGCTGGATTCAAAGTCCAGAGTGCTAACCATTACACCATGGAACCATCTAGCAAAACCTGCTATTAAATTATTTACAAGTTAATCAAGAGCACAGTCACGCGCATCAAGCTTTGCTACAATTTGCTGTGGGCTGTCCGGAAAGAGCGCGCCATCAGCTTGCCATCAGCCACCAGCCCTTGTCATGGTCTCCCTGCTGAAACCTTTTCTTCGGGACGCACTGCAGGCTCCAGCAGGCGAAGCGGTAATAATTATCTCCCACCTTGTATTTAACTGTTCATTACCGAGGATGGGACATTTACCGGTTGCAGTTAGTTTATATCTTTAAACGTTATTTAGCTGTATAAACGGTATAAAAACTCACCAACAAACATTTACTCATATGTACAATAGAATACAATTTTTTTAGCAAACAGGCTTCTAAATTCGCTGACTTGCTTAATTCTATCTAGCTATCATCCACGACCCCTCAGTCTGAATGCTCAAAATACCATGGAGTACCGGAAACAGAGAGCGCTACCGGGCAACGTCATATGCCAGGAGGAAAAGCCGTCTACTCTATGATTCTAGTGGTGACATAGTCAGGGGCGGTCCTATTTCTCGAGCGCCTCGGATTCGTCCAATCTCCGAGTTTGGTGTGTAAATATTCCAATAAGTTAATAAATAGAAGGTGGGAGGGGGCGGAGCCTCGTTGCCGAAGAGACGCCTTCAGCTGCGAGCTCAGTTCGGGTTGGGCGGGGTTTGAGCGTGTCTTTTCTCCCACGGGCTCGAGAGGGGGCGTGTTCTGGTGGACTAGCTGGTGTGGCGGCAGTTACTGCTTCCTGTGCTCGTGCAGCATGGGCTCGTGTCGGTGGGTAGGTGGCGTTTCCTCGCTGCGCATCCTCCGGAATCTGGCAGCTCGGCTGCAGCCTCCAGTGGCCGTGGGTAAGGAAGGAGCCTGGGGAGTTCCGAGGTAATAAGGGGAGGAGGAGGAGAAGAAGACAGGGAAGGGGTCCCAGTAGGGAAAAGCTAGTACATAAGAGATGCCATACTGGGTCAGACCAAGGTCCATCAAGCCCAGTTTCCAAAGACACACAAATTCCACAGTGTCTGGTTTGGGACAAGCAGTGGATTTCCCGGGTCCCCTTTAATAATGGTTTATGGTCCTTTCCTTCAGGAGCTTGTCCAAACATTTTTTAAACCCAGCTTCACTAACAGCTTTTTCTACATCCTCTGGTAACGAATTCCAGAGTTTGGTTATGCCTTGAATGAAAACATATTTTCTCTTAATAGTCTTAAATGAGTTACATTGTAGCTTCATTGCATGCCCCCCAGTCTTTCTACACTTTGATGGGGTAAACAATTGATTTACCTATTCCACTCCATTTATCAATTTATAGACCTTTATCATATCTCCCCCCCCCCCCCCCCCACATTTCCAAATTGAAGAGCCCTAACCTTTTAAGCCTCTGCTGATAGTAATATCCTTCCATCCCCTTTACCATTTTGGTGGTTCTTCTCTGTACCTCTTCTAATCCTGTTTAAGTTAGGGTGACCAGATTGCACACAATATTCAAGGTGCGGTTGCACCATGAAACAATACAGAGGCATTATAATATCCTTTGTTTTATTCTCCATTCCTTTCCTTATGATTCCTAGTATTCTGTTTGCTTTCTTGGCCGCCACTGCACACTGGGTGGAGGGTTTCAATGTGTTACCCATCTTTTTCCTGGGTGTTGGTTTCTATGTGGAACCTTGCATCGTGTATCCATAGTTTGGGTTGTTCTTTCTTAAGTGCATAACTTTGCACTTATCCACACTAAATTTAATCTGCCATTTGAACATCCAGCCTTCCTTTTTATTAAGGTCCTTTTGCAATTTTTCACAATCCTCTTGGGTTTTAACAACTTTGAATAATTTTGTGTTATCTGCAGATTTGATCACCTTGCACGTTATTCCCATTTCCAGATCATTTAAGAATATGTTAAAAAACAGCAATCCCAGCACAGATCCCTGAGATACTCCACTATTTATTTTTCTCCATTGAGAAAATTGGCCATTTAGCCCTACTCTTTGCTTTCTATCTTTTAACCAGTTTCTGATCCAGAATACTACAGTGCCTCCAATCCAATTACCTTTTAATTTCACCCAACAGTCTCTCATGAGATACTTTGTCAAAAGCTTTCTGAAAATCCAGATACGCTATATCAATCAGTTCACTTTTGTCTGCCTGTTTATATGCACCTGCAAAAAAAAATTAGAAAGGATTAGTAAGGTAAGACTTTCCTTGGCTAAATCTGTGTTTGCTTTCTCCCATTAAACCCATGACATGATCAGTATTTTCATTAATGCCTTGCATCTAACTTGTCAGTGCTTATGTTTCCAGTTTTTGTCATTTGACTCCTTTTTTTTCCATTTCCTGAAAGATGCTTTTTTTTTTTTTAAATTTGGCTACAACAGCCTCTCTGATCTCACCTTTAAACCATGCTGGCAGTTTTTTGGACTTCCTTCCACTTTTCTTAAAGCGTGGAATACAGCTGGTCTGGGCTTCCAAGATAGTATTTTTAAACAATGCCCATGCTTGATGTAAATCTTTAACCTTTGCAACTGTTTTCCTCATTTTATCAGTCTCCTTTTTGAAAGTTAAAAGGTAGTACTGTGGATTTTCTTGCTGTCCCCCCTCCATTTATTAAATCAAACGCGATCATGCTATGATCACTATTGCCAAGTGGTCCCAACACCTTTATCTCTTGCACCAGATTTTGTGTTCCACTAAGGATTATGTCCAAAATGGCTTCACTTCTTGTAGGTTCATGAACCAGCTGCTCCAAGAAGCAGTCATTTATTTCATCTAGAAACTTTATCTCCCTAGCATGTCCTGCCGTGACACGGACCCAGTCGATACCGGGATAATTGAAATCACGCATTATTACTGTGCTGTAACTTTTGTTATCTTCCCTGATTTCTTTTAGCATTTCATCATCCATTTATTCATTCTGGCCAGGCAGTCGATACTACATCCCCACTGCCATCGCCTTCCCCTTTTTTATATGGAATTTCAATCTATAGAGATTCCACAGTGTATTTTGTTTCCTGCACAACTTTAATCCTGTGTGACTCAATGCTCTTTCTAATATAGAGCGCAACCCCTCCACCAATTTTGATCTATTCTATCATTGCAATATAATTTATACCCAGGTGTCAGTGTCCCACTGGTTGTCCTCCTTCCACCATGTCTCTGAGATACCAATTATATCTAACTTCTTATTTAGTACTATATATTCTAACTCTCCTATCTTATTTTTTTAGACTTCTAGCATTTGCATACAAGCATTTGAGGCTGTATTTTATTCATATTAATCTGGTTACCGATAGGCAGGGGTAATTTGAAATCTTTAAGTTCTGTCTGCTCTGTATTTAAGGGCATTTGGGTTACTTTTGTCGTTTTTGGAACTTCTCTATTGATATGCCCTAACTTTAGTCTTTTGTTGGTATCCTTCAAGGATACATTGTTCCGAACCATGCGCTCTTGGGCGACTGTCGGCTCTCCCGTATTATCTAGTTTAAAAGCTACTCTCTCCGTTTTTAAGATTAATGCCAGCAGTTTGGTTCCATCCTGGTTAAAGTGGAGCCCATCCCTTCGGAAGAGCCCCTCCTATCCCCAGAATGTTCCCCAGTTCCTAACAAATCCAAAACCCTCATCCTTGCACCATCGTCTCATCCACGCATTGAGACTCCGGGGCTCTGCCTGCCTTTTGGGTCTTGAGTGTGGAACGGGAAGCATTTCAGAGAATGCTACCCTGGAATTCTGGATTTCAACTACCTTCCTAAAATCCTAAATTTGACCTCCAGAAGCTCTCTCCTACACTTTCCTTTGTCATTGGTACCAACATGTACCAAGACAGCAGACTCCTCCCCAGCACTATCTAATAACCTTGTCTAGGTGGCGCGTGAGGTCTGCTACCTTCACACAAGGCAGGCATGTTACCAGGCGATCCTCACATCCTCCAGCTACCCAGCTATCTACATGCCTAATGATCGGATCACCAACCATAACGACTTCTAACCCTTCCCTCATGGGCACATGGCCTTGGAGAAACCTTCTTGGTGCAAGATGGTTTTGCATCACCTGGAGGACAGTTCCTAGTTACAGGATCACTTTCTGCCCCACCAGGGTGATGTTCTCTTGTCACTTGACCTCTCTCCTTCATGGCAACAGGGATGTTACCAGACTGGAGGTGGGACTTCAGTACTACGTCCCTGTAGGTGGCGTGACAGTGGTGTCCCAGTAGGGCAGAGGGAGAGGACAGGGGTCCCACTCCCAGTAGGACAGAGGGAAAAGAAGACGGGGGGTGGGGGGGTGGAACCTGAATAGGAGGAAGGAGAAGCCACAGGAGTCCTGGAGGAAAATTTCATTTCATCATTTTAACAGAAGGAGAGAGATGGGGAGAGAAGACGATAATCATGTGGCAGGAAGGAGCTGTTAGAAGGAGGGAGAGTGCAGGAGGTCCCAGTAGGGAGGAAGGAGCAGCTGTGTTGGGGGGAGAGATGGACCTTTAAAGGGAAAGGGAAGTCTGAGAGCACAGCACCTAGAGAAGTATCTTGTTCTGGTTTCTCAGATTCTCTGCTGAATGATTTGTAGCTGATATAATTGATAAAGTGAGGGAGGTGCTCTTTCTTCTGTTGCATTTATTTCTTTTTTCTGTGCAGTAAAATTTTAAATTAAAAAGTCAAATAAGTGTTGCTAACCACATTTGGTTTTAAATTGTTTGTGCATTCTACCGGGGCCAGCACAACTGTATTGGGTGCCCAAAGTAGGCCTTCAACCTTTTGCTGGTCCCTCGGTAACTATGATGATCCCACTGCACAGCAATCCTGTAAAAATGCCTAATTGGACATCATGCTTGTAAAGCTTGAAGGCTGCTTTGTCTGTATGTGTGTGTCGCTCTCCCTGTGGGTAAGAGAATGTGCGGAGGGCTCTTTGAGTTTGTCTGGCTGTCAGGATCTAGTGTTTCGCTTTGGCTGCTGTTTCTCTTTGCTGCCCCTCAGAAGCCGCTGTCGTAGGTGACCACCACCTCTTGCATAACCGATGTGCCATCCCTGCATTCTACTTAAAGATTCTGTTGTTGTGGACTCAGGTTTAAGGAAACTGCTTTCCACAGTCCCCTTTTCGCCTCAGGTCTGCATCGTGGGCAGTGGTCCAGCTGGGTTTTATACTGCACAGCACCTTTTAAAGGTAATTTATTATGCACCTCTTAGTCATATACAGACTGTCTTCATTGGTTGTGCACAGCAAAGCCTTATTTTTAGCTGATCGAACATTTTTTAGAGGCATAATGCATAATAGCCACCAAAATCAGCAATGATGACGCTTCCGGGGATCTAGAATTTTATAAATGAGACAACAATGAAGCGCAAGGTTCTAACCAAAGCTGCTCCTAGTTCTTTTAGTGTTCAGTTCCTCTTAGCTGTTTGGGATTTCTGAAAGTGTAAAGGACCAAAATAGAGCAAGTTCTCTTGACAGCTGTTCAGCTTGATTCCTCATCCCTGCCGTGATGTGTAGATTACAAATCTCCTGAAGTTTTGTAGCTATGCACAGTATGAAACCACTTTGTCAGAATGTAAATCCAAAGGGCTTCATTATTACGACTTACCATTTATAAAGTAAGCTAGACCTTTTCAAAAAGTCCCTGCAGGTATCTGTGGGTACTTCATGAAGTGGAGATGCTGGTGCTGTTAGCAGACTGCCAGACTGCAGCGCCCACTGGCATTTCAGCAGCACAGAGGGTTCCCACCTAAAATGCAGGGACCTGATGCACGCTTAAGGAAAATACTCAGTCGACCTTTGTTGTGTTTCTTTTTAATAATAATAATAAGGTAGAAAGTTCTTTTCAGATACTGTTAATCTGCTGGTGCAGTTCTGTCCCCAACTTGTTAGGGGGTGGGAAGATATTTAAATGGGCTGTGCCATTGGTATTTCAGAATGTCTGTGCAAGTCACATAGACCATTTACCTTGGAAATGTAATAGTTCCTTTCTTTAATTTTTCAGAAAATTTTCAAATGTCAATGACAAGTTTGTTTTCCTGGTTGAAACTGGTATATTGTACACAAGATCAATAAATCCATAGCCAAAGTTCCCAACATTTTTCCTTGTGAGGACCCTTTATTAAGTTCAAGGACCCTCCTCCCAGCTCCAAACTTGTCCCCATCTAGCCCTCTTTATCCCTATTACCAGTCTTTCTCTCTGTCCCTCCAGCCAGCTCCCACCAGTCTCAATCTTTGTCTTTCTCCCTCCCCCCCCCCCAGTTCTCTCCACACTCTTGCTCTCTTCTTATCCAGTCCTTTCGGGTCTCTTTTCCCCCCCTTAGCCAATCCCCATCTGTGTCCTGCAGGCCCCCTATAATGATCTAACAGGCCCCTAGGGGTTGGGAAGCACCGATCTACTGTAGAGTAATGAACTTACAAATCACATCGTCTGTTTTTCCTTTTCAGCATCATAAACAAGTGCAGGTGGACATATTTGAAAAGCTACTTGTACCCTTTGGCCTCGTGCGTTTTGGAGTGGCGCCAGACCACCCAGAAGTAAAGGTCAGTGCCTCTTCCCACGTTGCCGTAGGTTAGGCCGTCTATGACTTGAGCATGGGGTTATCAAATAGAACCTGAAATGATTCAACCTTCCTACTATTTGCTGCTGGATGAGACCGGGGGGGGGGGGGGGGCTGACCATAGTCATCTTCCAAATTCCAGACTGCAAAAGGGCTTCATACTACTGGTATTCAGATATTACTGCTGTAGTTATTCTGGTCCTGGTTTGCCAGAGGACTTTCTGCACTCTTAATATGTGGGGAAACCCTTCATAAATCATGTTTTGTGATCATAGCAGGCCTTGGAGTGTCTTAGAGCCAGGCCTGTCCTTGTTAGGAATTCAGAGTGCAGTGTTCCTCTCAATATACTTGAGCATTCCATTAAAAAGAAGATGGAGAAGCCCAGCTTATAAACAGAGCATGCCTGCCAAATGGATTTAAAGGAAGGACAGAGCTAAAATGCGCCCTTGTGGAAACTGTGAGCTGTGCTTTGTTCTTTGCTAATCTGTTCCTTATCGTTCCTCCAGTTTAGTCCTCCACCTCTGGGTAGTGCACCTCCTCCTGCAGCATGGAGACTGGACCAATCAAAATCTTGTCCTCCTAGTATGTAGCATACTGGAACTCCCATCAGCCCTCTGTATCCAGTCTCCATGCAGCAGGAGGACTTGTGAGCCCGGGTGCTGGGCTCACTGGGGCAACTTGATAAGAGCAGGTTAGGTTCAGTCTTTCCATTTGATTTTTTGCTATTTGTTTCCTTTTCTTTGGGGGGACCTTAGCTTGACATTGTGGATCTTGTGCTTAAATTTTTTCCATTTGGGCAGTGCGTTCCTGCCCCTTAAAAAAAAAAAAAAAAAAAAAAGCAACGGAGAAGAAATAAGTGGGATTAATTGGTTTAAAGGGGTGTTTTTGGTATCTTTTAAAGTGTAGGACTTTGGTATCCGGGTCCTGCCTCTGCCTAGCCACGCAGCTTTCCTGCGTTTTTTCATTGAGATCTCTTTCCCCTGGACGGAGCGGGGTAGAGAGCTCTAATCGGTAGTCAGTCAGCCAGTTCGCTTTTCAGTTGCAGGCGTCGGCTGCGGAAGCGACTTCTCCGGTGCACAGCTGATTTCACGAGAGACCGGTATTCAGGTACTTTCAAGTTTTCAGAGCCGGTTGTTTGAGAGCGGGCAGCCCGCGAGTGGTGTCTCTTGACTCCTCGGGGCTACAAAGCTTTTCCTCAGTTCCCGCCTAATCGCTGTGTGAAACTGCGGCCATTTTAAGCACGCGGTTTCTCCTGCCGGCAGTGCTATTGCCCAGGGCAGAGGGCTCTCGGGAGTCCGGTTAGAATTTTCCCTCAACAGGGGGGTTTCATTTTTTACTATTTGTTTTCTTTTCTTTTATACTTTCTTTGTTTATTTTTTGTTGCCTGGGCTCTTGTGGGGGCTGCTTTAGACTCCGATCTAAGCTGAACTGCCATTGATTAAAAGAAGAGTACTTGACATCTTCAGGTTTAAAAAAAAAAAAAAGACGTAAGAAGCTCTAGGGGCCGCTGGCTTTTCCCTGTTCTTTTCTTTACCCATGTCAATCAGTTCCCAGTGCATAATTTGTGGCTCCTGTAAGAGCACTGGGGCCGGGACAGGTGTTTGTTTCAGCTGTGTAGCAGGACCTGTTAGTGCAGAACAGCAAATGCAGAATCCCACCCCTCCTGTACCCCAGAAAGCAGTAGTGGGGACGGAGAGGGATGCTTGGATAGCAGATCCTTCCTTCCACTTCAGATCTGGAGGTAGCTTCAGGTTCTTCTGGAGCAGCTGCAGAGCTTGGGTCTGTTGCGCTAATGGAGGATTTTTCCACGGATTTTATTTTGCTCATGCATCTAGCTTTCTGTCGTAGAAGACAGGGTCAGCTACCTGCTTCCCTCCCTTTGCCCGCCCCTGCCCTGACGTCCGAACTTAGGGAAGGTGCGGCGTTACCATTACGGGCGGTCAAGAGGCCGCGGCCTCCTGAGCCTCCTAACCTGGACTTGGGTTGGCAGGAGGTGGAGGAGGCGGATTATGAAATGGAGGCAGATGGGAATGAATTAGAAGAGGGAGAGATTCCTGAGCCGGAAGATCAGGCGTGGATTATTCGGGTATTTAGGAGAGAGGAGCTGCCGGCTCTGATTGCGGAAACTTTAAAAACCCTTACTGTCTTCCGAGCAGCCAGATGTGGAAGACGATAGCGCAGGTCCCATTATTCAGGCGGTGCGTCAAGCGCAAGTGGTCTTCCCTATCCATAAGGTAATAGAACAGATGATTCAGGGTGAGTGGGACCATCCGGAGTTGGGATTGAAAGGGATTAGGATTATGAGTAAGCTCGATCCCTTGGCTGAGAAGGACAAGGAGAGGTTCCGTTCTCCAAAGGTTGATGCTGCGGTTTCGGCGGTCACTAAGAAAAACCACGATTCCAGTAGAGGGCAGCATGGCCCTGAAGGATGCTCAAGATAGGAAGGTGGATGGTCTCTTGAAGCAGTCTTTTGAGGCAGATGCGATTTCTTTGCAGGCATCTATTTGTGGTGCTTGGGTGGCGCGAGCCTGTCTCCATTGGGTTCAGCACCTGAAGTAGTCGACTTCTTTGGGGCCTGACGAAGTCAGAGAGGTGCAGAGATTGGAGTCGGGTTCGGCATATTTGTCGGATGTGCACTACGACCTCATTAGAGCTCTCTCGAATAGTATGGCTTCGTTGGTAGCAGTGCGCAGATCTCTTTGGCTTAAGAATTGGGCGGCCGATGGCTCTTCCAAGTCGCGGCTCGGTAAACTTCCATTCAAGGGGATGGTGGTGTTCGGGGAGGATTTGGATAAGTTGGTTAAGGACTTGGGTGAGTCCAAAGGAGGTAAGCTTCTGGAGGATAAGCCTAAGCAAGGGAAAGGTTTTTCAGTCTTCCGGGGGCAGTATAGAGACTTTCAGAGATTTCGATCTCCCTGTTTCGCAGGGTCCCAAAGGGGACATTTTGCCTCCCGAGCCTGTGGGTTTCGGGGTGCCAGTAGAGGATTCGCAGCGGCATCTTCTGGGGCCGCTCGAAGACCACAATAAGTGGCGGTGGGTCCCGGCAGAAGGGCAATTGATCGGGGGTCGCTTTCGGGGTTTCCTTTCTGCCTGGACCCACATCACGTCCGATCAGTAGGTGTTAGAGATTATCCGCGATGGTTATGCTCTAGATCTGGCAAAGCCAGTGCTGAACTAATTTGTGATTTCACCCTGCAGAGGTCTGCAGAGGGCTGCTGAAGTGCGTCAGACGTTAGACCGTCTGCTGCAGCTAGGAGCCGTCATTCCTGTACCGCCAGCGGACTACGGTATGGGTCGTTACTCTATTTATTTTGTGGTGCCAAAGGACGACGGGTCTCTTCGTCCTATTCTAGATCTCAAAGGGTGAATCGTTGTCTTCGGGTGCAGCATTTTCGCATGAAAACGCTCCGATCAGTTATTGTGGCAGTTCGTCGAGGAGAGTTTCTCATGTCCCTCGATCTCAAGGAGGCCTATCTCCATGTTCCGATCAGAGAGGCGCATCAGAAGTTTCTGCGGTTCGCGCTTCTGTGGGGGCACTTCCAATTTCAGGCTCTACCCTTTGGCTTCGCCACCGCTCCGCGGGTGTTCACCAAAATTATGGTCATGGTAGCAGTGGCGCTGCGGAAGGAAGGCGTATTGGTTAATCCAGGCAAAGTCCAGAGAAGAGAGCGAGAAGGTCACGAGGAAAGTGATAGCTTTCCTCCAGAAGCTCGGCTGGGTAGTAAATCCCCTCAAGAGTCATCTGGAGCCTACTCAAGTTCTCGAGTACTTGGGAGTGCGCTTCGACACTCGACGGGGCTCGGTGTTTCTGATGGACAGAAGAGTCCTGGCTCTCCAGGCTCTAGTGCTAAGCTTCAGTAAGCTGGCCGCACCGACAGCATGGGAGTACCTGCAGGTGCTTGGTACAATGGCAGCGACACTGGAAGTGGTTCCTTGGGCCAGATTTCATATGAGTCCATTGCAGAGGGCCTTGCTTCGCCGCTGGTGCAACCAGTCCGACTCGTTAAGCATGCGACTCCGCTGTCCTCTTCAGGTCCGCCAGGCACTGAAATGGTGGCTGATTCTGGAGTTCTTGCGGGCCGGGATGCCCCTGGAGCAGCCGGCGTGGATGCAAGCCTCGCGGGCTGGGGAGCACATTGCGGAGCGAACTATGCGCAGGGACAGTGGTCGTCGGAGGAGAGCGGCTGGTCGATCAACCGTCTGGAGCTGAGAGCAGTGTTTCTAGCCCTCCAAAGTTTCGAAGCTCTGCTAACGCAGCGTGCGGTGTGCATGCTGTCGGACAATGCAGCGACCATAGCTTACATAAATCGGAAGGGCGGGACCGGAAGCGCAGCCATGGAAGAGGAGGCCGAGAGGCTGTTCTCTTGGGTAGAGTCCCATCTGCTGGCGATATCGGCAGCGCATATTGCCGGAAAAGACAATGTGGCAGCTGATTTTTCTCAGCAGGGTTCGAGTGGATGCAGGGGAATGGGAGCTGCATCCCGATGTGTTCGTGCAGTTGGTTCTCCGGTGGGGATCGCCGGTCATGGACTTGATGGCCACTTACCAGTCGGCGAAAGCGAGTCGATTTTTCAGCAGGAGACGCAAGCCCATGTCGGAGGGCATAGACGCCTTGATGCAGCCGTGGCCGCCGTCGGGTCTTCTCTGTGTTCCCGCCGTGGGCGCTCATAGGTCGGGTGCTTCAGTGCATCGAGTCGCATCGCGGTCGGG
The DNA here is from genome assembly GCA_033557465.1 of Ichthyophis bannanicus. NCBI lineage: Eukaryota > Metazoa > Chordata > Amphibia > Gymnophiona > Ichthyophiidae > Ichthyophis > Ichthyophis bannanicus. The sequence continues at coordinate 296,285,694 of CM066041.1, forward strand.
TGCTGTTGGTGGTGCCGGACTGGCCCAGACGGCCGTGGTATGCTCCTAATGAGGTTGCTGGACAGTTCTCCGTGGCGCCTTCCAGTGTCGCACGAACTCCTCTTGCAGGGTCCACTTCTAATGCCGCAAGTGGATCGATTCTCACTTACGGCTTGGCCATTGAAAGGGCGCAGTTGAGAAAGAGGTTATGCTCGGTCGGTTGTCAACACTCTCTTCTTCAGGTGCGAAGGCACTCTACCTCGCTGGCCTATGTTCGCATCTGGCGGATTTTTGAGGACTGGTGTTCTAGCCATAACATCCGTGCTGCCACGGCTTCAGTACCAGTGGTGCTAAATTTTTTACAGGATGGCTTCGAGAAGGGTCTGGCCGCCAGTTCTTTAAGGGTGCAGTTGGCGGCCCTGGCCTGTTATAGAGGAAAGGTGCACGGTGTGGCTCTCGGGGCTCATGACGATGTGATTCAATTTCTCAGAGCAGTTTCTCGGTTGCGTCCTCCGCGTCAGGTTTCCGTTCCGCCGTGGGATCTCAATCTGGTGTTGCGAGCGCTAGCTAAGGCTCCATTTGAACCCTTAAGTCAGATCTCGGTCAAGGATTTAACTCTCAAAACGGTGTTTTTAGTGGCCATTTGTTCGGCCCGGCGAATCTCGGAGTTACAGGCTCTTTCCTGTAGGGAGCCCTTTCTCTGTTTTTCTAAAGAAAAAGTGGTACTGCGGCCGGTGCCTTCCTTTCTTCCGAAGGTATCATCTTCTTTTCACGTGAATCAGACCGTGTCTCTTCCAGTCTTGTGGTCCGAGGTAGGCCACGCTTCTGATCAAGGTTTGCATCGTTTAGACTTAGAGGGTGTTACGTCGGTATTTGGCCATCTCCCAGTCTTTTCGTAAGTCGGATCATCTGTTTGTGTTTGGGGGGCCTAGAAAAGGTGATGCAGCGGCAAAGGCTTCCATTTCCAGATGGATTAAGGAGATCCGCTTACATGTTGCAGGGGCGCCTGGCACCTGTGGGGCTGCAGGCACATTTCACTAGGGCGCAGGCAGCTTCCTGGACAGAGCACAGTCTAGTGCCGCCGGTTGAGATTTGTAAGGCGGCAACCTGGTCGTCGCTTCATACTTTCATGAAACACTACCGTTTGGATGTACTGGCGGCAAGGGATGCTTGTTTTTGGGTCAGCGGTATTGCGTGCCGGCTGGTAGGGTCCCTCCCGTTAGTACTGCTCTGTTACATCCCAGAGGTGGAGGACTAAACTGGAGGAACGATAAGGAAATGAAAATTACACTTACCTGGTAATTGTAGTTCCTTGAGTGACGACAGTTTAGTCCTCGTTCCCGCCGGAGAGTGTCATTTCTTTTATTAGATCAGCACGCATTCAGGGGTGCGATGCGCATTTACAGGTGAGCTAGTCATTTGATTAATCAGTTCTGTTGTTCTGTCTTTTTTTTTTTCTAAGATTCTTTCTTTTCCTCTATCTCTTGCCTGGCTCAGCAGTGGGGAGGTAGCTTTGATATCATCAGAGTTCTCACTCTTTTCCTATAACGGAGGGTTCCTGTCTTGTTTGAAGAAAAAAAATGGGAGTGTTTTATAACCATTGTAGATACTTATTGTTGTTCGTTTGAGTCTGCTTTGTTAATAGTTCACTGAGGGCTGATGGGAGTTCCAGTAGCTACATACTAGGAGGACAAGATTTTGATTGGTCCAGTCTCCATGCTGCAGGAGGAGATGCACTACCCAGAGGTGGAGGACTAAACTGTCGTCACTCAAGGAACAATTACCAGGTAAGTGTAATTTTCATTTGCTGTTTAACACAACTGTAGGTGCAGCAGGGGTAAGTGCAGAGCACCGAGAGGAAGTCGTGGTGCCTTTCGTTCTCCTCCCTGCGGGGTATCCCTGATACTCACCAAGGTGGAGATGGATCAGCTGAACTCGGCTGCCTCAAGTCTTGTTTGTATCCAGGGATTGCCTGATCTGTAGCGCCGGCTGTGTTGATCGGTGCCATCCAGCACCTTTACCACTGATGCTGAGCATTACCAGGTCCGTACAGTCAGTTGACCTTTCAGTGTATTTTTTCCATATTTGAGCCATACCTAAGGCTTCCCAAGTGTGTCCTGCTGATGCTGCAGCCAATCAGGTTTGGTGCCCAGTGTATACTGATATGTTTCATGCATATTTCCTATGGATATCCCAATTATCTGACTGGCTGTATGGTCACCGAAACAGATTCATGATGCCCTGCCATACATACATACTTACTTATGCAAGGATCAGTGGTTCCAGTAGAATGGACTACAGGCCATTTACAGCCCGCAGAACTCAATTCTCCAGCCCACCCTACTTCTGCTCGCAGCTGAATCCATCCAAGAGTTGACGTTTTAACATTTTTTTTTTTTTCCCCCCCCCCCCCCCCATGCATGGCAGTGGCAAAGGTGACAAGGCTGTGGGGTTCCCATGCTTCACAAGCCAAGGAGAGTGATGCTGACACAGCAGACTCTGAGAGGGACACCCATATCCCGCTCGGCAAAATCCAATAAGGACCTCCTTCCCTGGCCCTTTTGAGGATTTGCAGTGTCCCTTATGGTATGTGTCTCAAAGTGTGGGGTCAAGTTCTAGATCAGTACTATAAAGCCTGTTATGATTAAGAGAAAAAAGGATTTTTCTCACAAACCTCAGTGTGACTCTCCTTTAGGAATTGCCAACGGTCAGTTTACTTGCACCATCTATAACCTGCAAAGCTGTTAGTCCTCGATAAATAGTTTCTTGAATTGGGATTAACAAACAAGGTTATCTGCTAGACACACAGACCGTTATCCTCTGACTATCTGGTAGATTTTGTGCTTTGGTTTACGTATTCTGATATACAGCAGTCTAGTGGGAACTGAAGTGAGTTTATGCAAATACTAAGCTAGTTACTTTTGATAACCTAAATAGAGAGAAGTGGTGAGAACAAAAGCAAATTTTGGGAGCACTTTCCAACATACTGCATTCCATGTTCTTTATTTTCCTTTACGATAACTACAATGAGTCCTTGAACTGTCTGTCTAAGAGAACGCTCATCAGATAAGAGATGCGAGTCCTTGAAACATTGTCTGACTGTAGCGGTCGGAGGAAAGTTACAAAGCTCTATGTGGGATGCCCTTAAGGACAGCTGTTCACCCAGGCTAGCCTTCCCCTCCTCCCCCCTGGAGAGTGACAGAGAACCGTTAAGAGGGCTCCATTGCAACACAAATCCAAGACTGCATTTCTCAGTAATATTTTTTTGTGTTTCCTAAACAGAATGTGATAAACAGCTTCACTCAGACAGCGTGTTCCGACCGCTGTGCCTTCTATGGAAACATCACCATTGGAAAGGATGTAACTGTGGAAGAGTTACAGCGAGCATACCACGCCGTTGTACTGGTGAGTGATAAAGGACAGTGAAAGACCCTATTCCTGACATGAGAGGAAAGGCAACTATACTATAGTGATTGGCGATTGGGGTACTCTTTTTCTCTTTCTTTGCCTAATAATTGTTTGGGTTGGTGTGTTGCCCTCTAAGATATATTAAGTCCTCTTTGCTATTATTGCTACCCTTAAAAAATCATTTTTTATTTTTAGTAGATTGGAACTTGCTTATCAATTTATTCTGGTTCCAGGGTATCCATCTGTTGTGGTTGTCAATAGATATAATTTTATTTCTTAGTCTTACTATTTTATATAAAAGTACCCCAGGTACTTCATTGTCCATACCCCTCTCAGGCAGTAATTGGATGAATGTTTATTAGAATAGGAGAGCTTTGTTTATTGGTATGGATTTTGGAGGGCTTATTGGGTTTGGGCTACTGAAATCCAGGAAAGGGCATCTGTTTTACGTTTTATTGTGAATTGCTGAGAGAAGTTTGATCTGGGTGAGTAGTATATTAAAATTTTCATAAATGAGTTTCTCACTCAGCACCAAAGGCCAAAAGTCCCATTTCTACTTCCTGTGCTGGAATGTGCTGTAGATTGGGTGGGGATTTCCGCAGAGTGGATAACTGTGGTACAGATGCTTTACTGCTTTTGTTTTCTCTGCAGAGTTATGGTGCTGAAGATAATCGGGTGCTGGGAATCTCTGGGGAGAACCTGCCTGGAGTTCATTCTGCCAGAACCTTTGTGGGCTGGTACAATGGGTTGCCCGAGAACCAGAACGTAAGCTCATTGTTTGTTTGTTAACCCCTTGTTGATTTGAATGATGAAGCTGAGCGCTGCTGGCGGGTGGGACGAGAGATGGGTCTGGTGGGGGAGGGGGAAGAGGTTCGAGGGGCAGTGGTGCAGAGGAAGTTGGTATGCTGGTGGAGTAGTTCTTCAGCTCTGGGTAATGGCAGTGCCAAATGGTATGTAGGTGGCTGGTGCCTGGCACCATTGGGCAACTTAGGAACTAATGCTGGGCAGCAGCTGGTGAAATTGGGATTAGAGCAGGAATAGAGAAGTGGCCTAGTAGCGAGAGCAGCAAATTGAGAGTCAGAGTTCAAATACCGCTTCTCCTCGTGGTTGTGGGTAAATCACATTTATCCTCCTCCTGTCTCAGGAGCATCTTGCATTGTAAGCTCTCCTGGACAGGCACTTACCAATTGTACCTGACTATGCAACTCATCTAGAGCTTGGAGTTGGAAAAGGCGCGTACTCAAAATGTAGAAGCCATTAGAAGGAAGGCTGGTGCCAAGGGCAGACTGACTGCCAGTCTTCCTCTTCAGGTTTTTCTTTTCTTCCCCCCCCCCCCCCCCCATTTTCCAAGGCAGTTTGAACCAGACCTCAGCAGCGAGACAGCTGTGATTCTGGGACAGGGAAATGTCGCTCTGGATGTTGCGCGCATTTTGCTAACTCCACTGAACATGCTTCGGGTGAGTCAATGCGTCTTATTTATGCACCTTCTGTGGAATTCTAGCACTAGTCTTTGTGCCCATCCTAAATCTTGTGCAGGGATCTTCTGGGTCTCTGGACAATGATAGGTAGCCCTCCCCCTTTCTTTTTAAATTGATAGCTAGATTGTTCATTTATTTTCGATGAATGAGGTAGAAGAGCTGATTTGCCCTCTTTCTGAACAATGCAGCCTAACTACTTGCTCTTTCTTATCCTTTAGAAAACGGACATCACGGCACATTCCCTAGAAGCAATTGCACACAGCAGGGTGAAACGAGTATGGCTTGTTGGCCGGAGGGGCCCTCTCCAGGTGGCGTTTACCATAAAGGTAGAACATCGTTAGGCAGAGAAAATCCTCTTGCTGAGAACTTTCACTTGCACCCTTAAAGCTTAATCCAAATCCTCAGTACGTAGGTCTGATTTAATCCTAAAACCACAAGGCACAATATTCAGTGGCTCGTGCTAAGAGTTAACCTGGCTATTGAATGCCGGGACCGTATCCAGCCGCCAGCATTGAATATCTGGGTTTGCCACTAGCTGCGCACGGCGCAGAAACTAACAGGCAGTGGTGCTATTCAGCCGCTGAGGAATAAGCAGACAGTGACTGATTTTACAGCTGGTGAACTGTGCATATGCCTTGCCCTATCGGGTCCACAGTTCCTTATTACCATGTTTCCAGCTGAGAATTAGGAGCAGGCTTCCTAGTTAAGGACCAAGAGCTTTAGCTGTTGAGAAACGACCCTTCCCCTTCCCCCATTAGACAGCACAGAATGGTTACCACAGTAAAACGGCTTGGGCATGGCCTGCACAGAGACGCTGGCGCTTTGTAGGTCTTTACATGAATTGAGCAAATGGCTGGGGATTGCAGCCAGGCTCCCAGAATCAGTTACCATCTTTGTTTTATTTCTTGAATTAGTTTTTTCTTAGACCTGATTATTCACTTTGGTTTGAAGATCCCAAAGCAAAGCGCAGTAAAATTAATGTGCACAGTCGGTGGAGCCAGAGTGGTTACTGTCACTTCTGTGGCATGAGTCCTTCATTCCTGTCTGAATCCCACAGGAACTGCGCGAGATGATTAATTTGCCTGGGACCAAGCCACTCTTGCGTCCAAGTGACTTTGAAGGCCTTACAGATGTGATCAAAGGTAAGGATACTGGGATGAACCTAGATTACCCTCCCAGCTTGTCCCATTGCTTGGAAATCTAATTTTTATTAGATCCTAGAAAGCGAAGTTCTTTCAGTTCTCCCCTCAACCCGGCCTAGGCTAGCTCTGCTGTATGTGGAACTGCAGAGAACCTTCCTGAGTGGCACATTAGATGCAAATGCTGTTTTTTCTATAATGTACTTTATGCGTCCCTATAGAGACAAAGGGGTATGTTTACTAAACGGCGGTAACAGACTCCGCCACAGCTCTGATATCGCCCGGAGTCCGCTAATGCCTTTTAGTAAACATACCCCAAAGTTTAAGTCTGCATATGGTTCCTTATGAAATTACACAAAACTTACTTTTAGATATTCCCAGACCACGAAAGCGACTGACAGAGCTGATGGTCAAGTGTGCAAGGGAAAAACCCTCTGAAAAGGAAGCAGCTTGTTGGGCATCAGCCACTAGAGAGTGGGGGTTGAAGTTCCTCCGTAGCCCCACTGAGGTCCTGTCCAGCACTAATGGGAAGCAGGCTGTGGGGATCAGATTGGCCATCAACAGGCTTGAGGTGAGATGGGTTTTTTGAGGCCGCTGGATTCTTCTTTTCCTCTGTGCTACCCTGTCCAATCCTTTTGTTAAGTTTTCATGGATACTGCTAACTATGACCACCTCTTTGATCATGTATGATGCCATTAACAAAACTGAAGCACGTCTTGGAGGAAGAGAGAATCCCATCAATGTCAAATGAGATCAGCTGTAAACATAGATGGCAGTCTGCAGGTGGGGGCTTTTAAAGAAAATTCCTTGGACGCTAGCTTATTTTACTTTTCACTGTTCTCTCCCTTGTGTTTCTCCATCCTCCTCTTATCCGCTGTTTTTGCTTTTAGGGCTCAGGCGAGTCTGCTTTGGCCGTTCCCACAGGGGAGTTTGAGAACATTGAATGCGGCCTGATCCTCAGCAGCATTGGCTACAAGAGTCTTCCAATTGCGCCGTCTGTGCCTTTTGATAACAAGCAAGGAATAATCCCTAATACCATGGGTCGCGTTCATAATGTCCCAGGTTAGTGTAAGTATTGAAGTGTTTAGTCTCTAACCCCATAGAGTTTACAGGCAGATGGCTAGACAGCTGTCTAAGATGGGCAGGGAATAGACAAAGAAGACTTCTTCTGATGCTGACGTCATTGGCATGCATGGTGTTTAGGGGAATGTATCATTGTCCCCTTCCTACATTTGAGAGCTTTCAGAGAATGAGAAGTCATTTGTGATCCTCCAATTTTCGAAAACGCACTCAATCCGCATGCCTGGGCAGGTGCATTTCCTGGGCTGGTGAGGAATGGTCAGGGTGCAGAGAGGGTAGAAGCTTATTTGGCCTCCGATCATGGTCCTGGAGTGGAGAAGGCAGAAGTGATTTTACCCTGCCTAAGATCTAAAGAGCACGAAGTGACCAGATGTTTCCTTGGGGAGCAGAAACATCCTTAGATTTTGATTTAATTTCTTATCTTTCCATACCTGAGCTCAAGGTGAGTTACATTCAGTAGTATTTCCCTTCCCTAGAGGGCTTACAATCTCAGGGGTTGATATTCAGAATCCTTAGTTGGTCGCCCGACTGGAGGCTGTCTGGTTAAGGATGCTGACTGCGATATTCAGCTCACTTTCCGGATAGTGCTGCTGGATATCTCCACAGACCACCCTGGCAGTGCTGTCCAGATACAGGCCAGCTTGTCTGGATTCTGGTGATTTTCAGTTAGCACTTATCTGGATGGCAACAGAGGCCTGCTTTTCATGCAACCTACGTTCTCCAGATAAGTGCTGATGGCATCTTGCCACTATACAGATAGTAACGCTCATTCCAGAGATTCAGCTGCAGCTTCTCTCCAGATACGCCACTGAATATCTCACCGTTATTTAAGCACCATGGCTGATCACTAAATTTGTACCTGAGATAATGGAGGACACAAGGAGCATTGGTGGGAGAAGCGGGATTTGAACTCTGGGAACCCTGGTTCTCAGCCTGCTGCTGCTAACTACAAGCTGGCTGCACTGCACCCACTAGGCTAATCCTAGACTGGCATGTTCACAGTCTGTTAAATACTGGCCCCAACTCGTCTGCTAGTAGGCCACTAAAGCCTTATCCTTCCTCTTTTGATTTTTACAAAACCAGTGCATATGGTTAGAGGTTGAGTGACCCAGTCCAAACATCTGATTCACGGGAACTCTCTGTCCATTCACATGGTTTCTTCTACATGCAGCTTATGGGATTCTTGTTGGTTTGTGCACAGCCAGATCCATGTGTTTACGAATCACTATAAGTTACAGAATATAACTAGATGTCTTTACTGCTTTGGAACATCAAGTGACAGAACATTGCGAGGATCATTCTTAGCTCCAGGGATTTTACAAATGATTAAGAAATCATAATGAGGAACGAGGCAGTTTTATGGAAATTAATCTGAAGACCACGGAGAGACAGTTAATCCTGGATTTTGAGCTGCCTCTGGCAAGTGTGCTTTAAAGTTTCACAGTGTGCAAAGCTCCAATATGAGCCCCATGGAATAACCACATGCATGGACCCCTTATTCAATGGGATTATGTGACAGTTTCTGTGGTGCTTCAGAGGTGTATGAAGTGGGTATGCAGAATCCGCTGACGCGTAAAGCCCAGAAGAGGTGATTTTCTCACCTGCCGCCTAGACAAGGTTTTAGATAGTGCTGGGGAGAAGTCTACTGTCTTGGTACATGTTGGTACCAATGATATAGGAAAGTGTGGGAGGGAGGTTCTGGAGGCCAAATTTAGGCTTTTAGGTAGGCAATTGAAATCCAGAACTTCAGAGTAGCTTTCTTTCCCATTCCACACGCAAGATCCAAAAGGCAGGCAGAGCTTTGGAGCCTCAGTGTGTAGATGAGACGATGGTGCAAGGAAGAGGGTTTTGGATTTGTTAGGAACTGGGCAACATTCTGGGGAAGGGGGGGGCTTATTCTGAAAAGATGGGTCCTACCTTAACCAGAGTGGAACCAGGCTGCTGGAATTAACCTTTAAAAAGGGGGGAGAAAGCAGCTTTTAAACTAGAAAATAGGGGAAAGCCAACGGTTGCCCAAGAGCGCATGGTTCGGAACAATGTATCCTTGAAGGATACTAGCAAAAGACTGAAGTTAGGGCATATCGACAGAGAGGTTCCAATAAAGACAAAAGTAACCCAAATGCCTTCAAGTACAGAGCTGAAAGATTCCAAATTACCCGTTAACTGATAACCAGTTGAATTTGAATAAAACAAGATCTCTAAAATGCCTGTATGTAAATGCTAGAAGTCTAAAAAAAAAATGAGATGGGAGAGTTAGAATGTATATCACTAAATGAAAGGTTCCTGATCGTATCTCCAGTCTAATCCCGGACCTCTGGGTTGTCCACCTTAATCAGCAGGTTGGAGACTGAGGAACCTCCTTCTTTTCATGATGTCACCAGTATAACATCCCGGCAGCCACCTCCATTTCCCAGTTATCTCAGTCTCCAAGCAGCTGAAAGGTGGTGAGCCCGGGGGTCTGGGCTCCCTGGAGGAACAATTAAGGATAGTGTGGTCTAGGTTAGAGTTAAAAAAAAAAAAAGGGACCAGGATCAATGTTTTTTTAAAATAGCGCCTGTGCCTTTAAATTGTGTAAGAACCTCCCCCTCCCCCTCCCGTTTGGGCTTACCGGCAGGTTTCGGGAGTGGGGAAAGGGCCGATTGAAAAGCACACGACAGGATCCGGTGTGGTGGTGGCTGGACAGTTGTCAGACCGGAGACCTGATTTATAGCCCGCGCCATACAGAGGCTTGCCTGTAAGCGCGTCTGGGCTATTACTGCAGCGATCAAGCTTGCAGGGTGCTGAATCCACACTTTTGCTTGCCAGGAACGCCTCGATGAAAGGTCCGGTTGGGCGGAGCAACGTCCAGGGCAATACGGAGTGAAGTTATCTTGACGGATAGACCGGCAAATGTGAGTAGGCCCAGACTTGATCTGCCCAGCCGTCAGCGCGTTTGAGTGTGAAAACAGCACCGGGCTGGACCGCATGGCAGAGGCCGCGGCTGGCCATGCAGGGGGCGGTTTTTCCTCATTTTCATGCTATTGGGTATAACTTCACTTAGCACTAGGTTTCGGGAGTTAATGATTTGTTTAGTAAGTAGTGCGGTGCACAAGGTTTTTTAAAAAAAAATAAAAAAAAAATAAACCAAAACACGGGCACAGGCAAAACAGAGGAAGTTGTGGACAGAAGTCAGTTGGGGTCCTCGTTCTGCCTGGGTTGGAAGACCTTCGGTTCGGGGGGTGTCAGAGACCGTTGGGGATATTCCAGGAACTTCTGCAGCGCACGATGCCATCTAGACCTCAATGCTCTTTTGAGCAGCTGTTGCACACACCTGATTCAGTCACTGAGCCTTTGCTCAGTGACTGAATCAGGTGTGTGCAAGAGCTGCTCAAAAGAGGCTGCAGTGATGGAACAGGTCCGGGAGGACAAGGAAGGGGCGTTGGGGGCAGGGACTGAAATATCTGTGCCTCAAGCTTACTTGGGGGCCCTAGAGGAGCCGGTGGCAGGACCGTCTTCTACCCCAGACTTGCCTTCTGCCCCGGTAGTGTGGCCTCCTGGCCTGGCCGCGATCTTTTCAAAGGACTTCGTGGCACTGCTGCAGCAAGCGGTGGGCGGCATGCCACAAAGGCAAGGAAACGGTAATCAGGCAAAGAAAGGCATGAAGAGACCCTCTTCAGGCAGAAGTGTGGAGGAGGGCTCAGAGAAGAAACTACGTCTGGAGGAAGACCCGAAAGAGCAATCAGTTCTCTCGGAGGGGCATCTCTCTGATGAGGAGCGGCTGAGTGTGGCTCTAGAAGAAGAATTTGAGGAAGGGGAGCTCACAGAGAAAGAGGACCAGGCGAGAGTGGTATGGGGTGTTCTGTAGAGATGAGCTCCCAGCGCCGATTGTTGAATCGTTAGGAGCATTGAATATGCCGGTTCCGGGGGTGACGGAGGAAGAGACCCTGGAGGATCCGTTATTGCAGGTCTTTAGGAAGACTCAGAAGGCCTTCCCTGTTCAGAGTTTTTCAGGGAATGATTCAAGAAGAATGGAATGTCCCCGAGGCACCTCTGAAGGGTGCCAGGATAAGGAGGTCTTTAAGCCGCCAAGGGTGGATGCAGCCGTGTCAGCGGTTACAAAGAAGACTACAATCCCGGTGGAGGGCGGTGCAGCCCTCAAGGACGCTCAGGACCGAAAGTTGGATGCTCTGCTGCGACAGATTTTTGATGTGAATGCCTTAGCGCTTCAAGCGGCCATCTGTGGAGCGTGGGTGGCCAGGGCCTGTTTGAGGTGGTCGCAGCAAGTTCAAGGAGATCGGGATTGCGACATAGCCGGGGAGGCCGCCAGGTTGGAGTCCGGGGCGGCCTACCTGGCGGATACGCAATATGATCTGATGAGAGGTTTGTTGAAGAGTATGGCGTCGGCTGTAGCGGCGCGGCGCTGTCTATGGCTTCATAATTGGGCGGCGGATAATGCGTCCAAGGCTAGGTTAGGTAAGCTGCCTTTTAAGGGCCGACTTCTTTTTGGTGAGGAGCTAGAGAAGTTGGTTAAGGACCTGAGCGAATCTAAGGGCGGCAGGTTGCCGGAGGACAAGCCTAAGCAAGGGCGGGTGGCTACCGGAGGAAAAGCTCCTTTGAGGGACTTTCGGAGATTCTGTTTTCAAAGGTTTAATGCCGCACAGAGAGGCAGATTTCCCAGCAGAAGTCAGGGCTTCCGAGGTTTTTGGGGAGTAGGTAGAGGATTTGGAGCCATTGCCACCGCCTCCTCGTCCAATCTTAGGGAGTCCCAATGATGCCAGGGGGGCCCAGGCGGCCCCCTGAAACTATATCGCAATCAAAGGGTAGATCAAATTGGTGGAGAGGTTGCGCTCTGTTTAGAGAGGGCATTGAGTCACACAGGATTAAAGTTTTGCAGGAAACAAAATATGCTGTACAATCTTATTGGATAGAAATTCATGTCAAAAAGGGGAAGGCGATGGCAGTGGGAGATACTACTGACTGGCTGGCCAGAATGTGAATGAATGAAATGCTAAAAGAAAGCGGGGAAGCTGACATTACAACACAGTAATAATGGGTGATTTCAGTTACCTCTCTATTGACTGGGTCAGTGTCACAGCAGGACATGCTAAAGAGAGAGAGTTTCTAGATGAAATAAGTGACTGCTTCTTGGAGCAGCTGATTCATGAACAGACAAGAGGGGAAGATATTGGGGCCATTGGCAATAGTGATCATAGCATGGTCGTATTTGATTTAATAAATGGAGGGAGAATAGCAAGGAAATCCACGATACTACCTTAAACTTCAAAAGGAAGATTATAATAAATGAGGAAAGTTTTTTTAGTTAAGAAAAATACTAAAAGGAGCAGCTGCAAAGGTTAAAGGTTTACATCAAGCATGGCACTATATCAAAGTTCATACGTTCAAAGTTATCTTCACTTGGTAGTAGTGAACCATGTTAACTTCCTGTAGTGGTTTTGGACAATTTCTATCTTTAAAACAAAGTGGACAAAAATTTCTTCTCAAATATCTTCTTTAATTTTAAATTAATCTTAAAACATATCGTTCAAGAATATCTTGATTATCCACTTGTCTCAATCAAACATTTCTTCTCATTTAAAAGCATTTTCCATCTGTCAAACTTATAAAACACTGTTAGAAGCAATTCCCGACGCTCAACTGCAGCGTCTTTAAAGCGTTTCAGTATGATACTTTCATCAGGAGATTCTTCTTAGTGTCTAAGAAATAAAACAGATACATATACAATTTCACAAATTATCCTCCTATCACTATATGCTTCCTAATAACATTATTACTAAACAGAACTTTCTAAAAAGTCACTTCTACTCACTATAGTTGTTGCTGCCCGCGTCTCCACGTTAGAATTTCTGAATTAAAGAGACGCCGCGCATGCGGACTACAGGTATACCTCTGTTATTTAAAGGGAAAACTAACTCCACCTCTTCCTCCGGTGATGTCGTAATCCTAAAAGGCCCTAATTGTGTTTTTATTTTTCATTTGTATTTAACTCATCTTAATACTCTTAACTATAAGCGGTAACGTCTCACACTTTCCAAATCGCGTTGTGTGTTCCTATCTTGAGGAAAACACTACGATGGAAATTAAATGGCTACTCAACCTCTTTTAAGATTTTATGCTGCTCTAGGGTCTCCAACACAATCTACTCATTGGTATACATAAAATGGAACAGCCTCACTTGTAGAAATCAAAGATATGTGTCTCGGTTTTAATCGGTGCAATTTGCCCTTCAATAATTAAATTAAATCAGTGCGTTTTACCCTTCCATAAGTTTATATTGAAAATAACATTTCGATCCCTATATCCAATTTTCTGATTTTAATGAGGGCTTTATTCAAATGCATGCTGTCCACTCTATTTTGTTGTTAAGACCTCCTGGATGTATTGTGTCTAATGAATAAATCCAACGTTGTTCATACCACAAAAGTGTTTCGTCCAGTGTTTTTGCTCCCATAGCATGGGTGATTTGCTCTATTGCGAAACATCTAAGTTGTGTGAATGTATGCTTATGGGCTAGGCAATGTGCTACTAGAGGAGCTTCCATTTTCCCACATTTTATTCTGCTTCTATGTTCTCTTAGACGAATTCTAAGAGTCCGGATTGTTTTACCGATATACCTTAAACCGCACGGGCATGTGATGTTATAAATCACCGCCTCCGAATCACAGGTGGTGTTTGAATGTATGTTATATATTTTATTTTGATGTGTGAATTGAGTCGTCTCTAACATTATCTCGCATACATCACAAGTGCCACAAGGTTTATGGATTCCAGATCTTAAAGGGCGTACGATCGGAGGAAGAACCGCCGGACTTAAATATTCTTTTAAATTGCGAGCTCGTTTCCAGACGCAACGCACTTTTTTAGTTTCTAACCCTGGAACAACATTTAAAATGTTTTTATGTTTAGAGAACAGCTTTTGTATGGATTTACTGAGTGGAGTGTATGACGTAATAAAATTAATGTTATCCTCATTCAAACTTTTTCGGGATTTAGAATTTTTTGTTTGTAACAGTAACGTCCTGTCATTATAGAGAGCTCTTTTATAGGCTTGGGATATAATTGATTTAGGGTAACCCCTGGCCAGAAAATCTTCTTTCAACCTCTTAGCCTGTTCCTTATAGTCATGGGTACTAGAGCAGTTGCGGCGGAACCTGAGAAATTGGGAGAATGGGAGGGATTCCTTCAATGTTTGTGGATGTCTACTAGAAAAGTGTAGAAATGTATTTCTATCGGAGGGTTTTCTGTAAACTGTGGTTTGCCAACCTCGCTCTCCTTTCGTAATTTCTACATCTAGATAAGTTATTCTTTTTTGGTGGGCCTGCGAAGTGAATTTTAGATTATTATCTAAATGATTTAACCATACTATAAACTGTTCCAATGTATGTGCAGTGCCTTTCCAAATAAGGAAAATGTCATCGATGTAACGTTTCCATATGATCACATTGGATTGATATGGAAATTGAGACAAATGTTGTACCTCAAATGCTTCCATATAAAAATTTGCCACCGAGGGGGCGCATGTCGCCCCCATTGCAAACCCCCCAATTTGTTGGTACAGCGTATCCTCAAACACAAAATAATTTCTATAAATGGCCATTTTTGCCAATTCCAATATAAACACAACTTGTTCTTGCGAAAGATCTCCCCATGTTTCTAATACTCTCCGGATAACTGATATCGCTGCTTTCTGTGGGATGCTTGTGTATAGAGAGGAGACATCGAGTGTGACCATCCAGATGTCTTCTTCCTCAGTCAATACTGTTAAATTTTCTATAATCCTAAGAAAATGCGTGGTGTCCTGAATGTATGAATTTATTCGCGGTAGCATAGGACGCAAAAATGAATCCACGTACGTCGATAATGGTTCTAATACACTTCCCTTTGTGGACACTATAGGTCTTCCTGGAGGATCTAATGGGTTCTTATGAATCTTTGGGACAGTGTAGAATTTAGTTATAGTAGGCGTAGTTGTGTTAAGATATAAAAATTCTTTTTTAGATAATTTGTTATGTAGCGCCTTCTGTGTTAAAAATTTAATTTCCTGTTGTAATTGGATAGTTGGATCTAAGCTAAGTTGCTTGTATGTATTTGTATCTTTTAATTGTGTACATGCCTCCCCCACATATTTCTCTCTATCAAGGACCACCACTGCTCCTCCCTTATCAGCCCTCTTTATAACGATGTCTTTCCTGCCTCGTAAACCTTGTAAGGCCTTACTTTCGTTCAATGATAATGCTTGCCCTCGCAGTCTACTGGTTTTTTCTAGCTGTTGTATACCCTGTATCATAACATCTCGAAATACTATTAAAGCAGGATGTAAGGGTACTGGGGGTGTCCATTTCGATTTAAAAGGTAGAGGAATTCTTTCTAACATTTGTGGAGGTGTTATTTCCCCTGATTGATTACATGTAGCTTCTCCTAATGGATTGCTATCCGTTTCTAAAAATGTGGAAGTATCACTCTCTAATTGAGGCTGATCCATGTGAAAGACTGTGGAATTTGAACAATCCTGTACTGCAAAATATTGTTTTAAGTGTAACTTCCGCATTAATTGTTCTAAGTCCACCCGACATTGAAATGAATCAAATTTTATTGAAGGTACAAACGATAATCCCTTGCCCAATAGCTGTAGTTCAGTCATCGTCAAACTTTTCCCCGATAGATTTTCCACTAAAGCAGTGTCAGAAAATGATCGTGTTATTTCCTTTGTTGATTGGTGTGGCTTCGTGTCTTTCTTTTCTCGGTTTCGTTTTTCTTTTTGACATTGTCCCTTGTTGCTGATTGAAAATCCTCTCTGGCAGAATCGTTAGATTCACTGGCTGTAGTATCATCTGATGTATCGTCGAAACGTACTTGTTTTTTATTTCTTTTCATTCTTAATTTCCTATTCGGATCCATCCAAGGATATACGAAACCAGTAGAGTAATCTGAGCCATCACGTTTAAACTTCTTCAGTTTCTTAGCCATAATTTCTTGATGAGTAGATGTTTCTTGCCGTCTTACCTCCTCCAGTTTAAGCTTAAAGGAAATTTCATCCTGTTGAGACTTTAATTCATCCTGCGTTGATTGTATTACTAAGGCAATACTCTCTATATCCAATTTCAGCTTGTCGACCATCAATATCATTAAGTCAAGGGAGCATTTGTTTAATATCATGTTCCAATTTGTAATAAATTCTATCGACACATCAAGCATGGGCATTGTTTAAAAATACTATCTTGGAAGTCCAGACCAGATGTATTCACACTTTAAAAAAAGTGAAAGGCCAAACTACTGCCAGTATGGTTTAAAGGCAAGGTCAGAAGTGCTTTTTTGGCTACAACAGCCTCTTTCAGAAAAAGGAGCCAAATGATGAAAACAGGAAGTGACATAAGCATTGGCAAGTTTGATTCAAGGCATTGATAATCGGGCAAAGAGAGAATTTGAAAAAAAGCTTGCCGTGGAAGCTAAAAATCAATAATAAAGTGTTTTCAAGAACAGTTGTAGCAAAAAAAAACCTGAGAGAGTCAGTTGGACCATGAGATTATAGAGGGATAAAAGAGGTACTAAGTGAGTGACAAGGCCATAGTGGAGACACTGAATTAATGAATTCTTTGTATCAGTCTTTACTGTAGAGGAAGATGTAGAGAAGTTACCCATGCTTGAAATGGTATTTAAAGGTGATGTATTGGAAGAATTGAAAGAAATCTTGATAAACTGGGAAGATGTGTTTCAACTTTTTAATAAACTAAAGAGTATCAGACTTCCTGGACCAATATACATCCCAGGGTTCTGAAAACTGAAATATGAGATTGCAGACCTACTATTACTAATCTGTTAACTATCATTTAAAATCATCTGTAGTACCTGAAGACAAGAGAGTGGCTAATGTAACACCAGCTTTTAAAAAGAGTTCCAGGGGTGAACCGGGAAACTACAGACCAGTGAGCCTGACATTGTGTGGGGGCCCCTAGCCCAGGCCACGGCCTATAGGCATAGGGGTGCCACTGTTTATTTATTTATTTATTTTATTTAACAAACATTTATATACCGCATCTTCCTGAGATCAGTTGCGGTTCACAATAAACAACCAATTAACAAAGCAGCGTTTGTTTTATATGTAACGTCAAATAACAAAGAATATTATAAGTAAACAACAATGTTAAGCTTGAGCAGAACATAACAGTAAAAACTATATACATTATATACAAATACAGCTTTTAGGGCTTTAGCATTGGGGGTAGTACAGTTTCAGCTGGGATGCGATGTCTGTTTAGATCGTGGTCAACTAAGGTCAATACTGGTTAGCCTTTATCCAAATCAAGTGAAGGATGATCTATATTGTTGTAATGTAAGGTGAATAGATAGGTTTTCAATTTTTTACGAAACTCAATGATCTCAGTTATCGTTCTTAGGTCGTCTGGGAGGGAGTTCCAGATTGTTGGGGCTGCATGTGAGAACGCTCTGTTGTTTGTTAATTTGTTTGCTTTTATGAAGTCTATGGGAAATTTTAGTTTGTTTAATTGACCTTTCTGTTGAGTAGCTTTTGCATGTTCTTTACTGATTAAATTACTTAGCGTGACTGGGGCCAAATCATTTAGCGATTTAAATGAAGTTATTAAAGTTTTATATACTATCCTGCTTTGAATTGGGAGCCAGTGAAGGGATGCTAGTATTGGGGTTATATGTTGATGTGAGTGTGCTTTCGTTATTATCCTAGCTGCAGCATTTTGTGCAAGTTGAATTCTTTTAATGTTTTGTTTTGTTGTGCCTAATAACATTAGATTAGCAAAGTCAAAATGTGGTGTTATGGTAGCTTGAATTATGCTGATAAAATCTTGTATGTATACCAGAGGTCTTAGTTGTTTAAGGATTTTAAGTTTAAAGTAAATTTTCTTTGTAGTATTTCTAATATGGGTATCCATTGTCAGTTGTTTATCTAGGATTACTCCTAGGTATCTTACTTCATTCTTTATTTTAATTTCTTGGTTTTGAAGTGTTATGTGTGTAGGGGGATTATATGATTGATTTTGGTGACAATTAGCACTTCAGTTTTTGAATGATTAATTTGGAAGTTATGGGCGTTTAACCAGGATGTGATTTCATTGAAACAATCGGATAGGAGCTGTATCGGTAAGTGAGGGATAGTAAACGGTATGTACATCATAATATCGTCTGCATATAGGTGATAGAGTACACCAAATTTTTTAAAGATATTGCAGACTGGTTTTATGTATATATTAAATAGGAGTGCTGAAAGCGCAGAACCTTGTGGTAATCCTGTTTCTAGTTTGTATGAGGCGGACGTTTGATTGCCAATTCTTACATTTTGAGATCTGTTATTTAGATAAGAGGTGAACCATTTGTGAACTGTGGCATTTATTCCTATTTGTCTCAGATTGTTAAGCATAATAGTATGGTGAACGCTATCAAAAGCTGCTGATATATCAATAAATAAGAGGATGAAGGCTTGTTTAGTCTTTAGTCTTTGAATAAAGAATTATTTGTCCTCGTCCAGAGCTTGTGCTGCTGGGACTTGTAGTTGTGCTACCACTTAAAAACAGTAGTATTGAGAACCGAGCGTTTTTCAAAAAGACACACAGGTATTTATTTCCTTCTTTTCACAAGCATATAGCTCAAACAAAACAGGATTCTTCTCCAAAACAAATTGATCTTCAGGAAAATCACACAAAAACCCAACAGTGAAATTGCTTTAGTTGGCCTTCACAACATACGTAGCTGTTTCTCAAACATACAGCAACAAACAAGTTTCTTTTCTTCAAATCAAAGTAAATGTCTTGTCTTCTTTCAACAGGTTACTTAGCAATTCAGGCTAGAATCATTCTCCCTGTCTTACTCACTGCTTTTGGTGGTTTTCAGGTTACAGACTTTTTCCTTTAAGCAGCAGCTTCTATTCTGCCTTTTTGCACCATGAACAGTCCATTAATAAAGCCTCTGAGTTAGAATCAGGTTCAACAGATTCTACCTGCATTTCCTCCGGGTTTTCAACCGGTAGGTCTGGCTCTAAGCCTTCATGCAATGCTTCTTGCTTGAAACTCTCTAAGAGCTCCTGAATTCTCCTCCACTGGGGCTTCTTACTAGGAAAAGGGTTTTCACCTGGAGTGAGAGGGTTCTTCTCCTGACTCAAACGCCAGAGTTCCTCTAACTGGCTTAAGTCACTCTTAGATATATTTTTATCCACCCACCTTCTAGGAACTTGAATCTTTTTAGCTGGTCCACGTACTGGAGGAACTGCACCTTGTCTGCAATTCTTTCAGCTACAGCTCTACTGGCTTCAGAACCAATTGCAGTTTCCCTGCAAGCCTGGCTCTCTTTCTGGGTGCTGCTTTCACCTCTGAAATCCCCCTGGAAATCTCCACCGTTCTCCTCTTCAGTGATTTCTCTGGGTCTTTCCCTGTTGTTTCTCCCTCCACGGAAGTCTGCAGTGCTCTCTCTAGTCAGCTCTCTCGTGTGCTGCTCTCTCCCCGAGTACTGCTCTCTCGTGGAATCCTCTCTCCTGCCGTTGCTGGTCCTGGTGCTGGTACTGGCCCTAGTGCTACTCTCACGTGTTTCTCTGGGTTTATAATACTGCCTTTTCCCCAACTTGCACTGTCCCTTACCCAGGTGTCTCTCATTATCCTCCAAGCCTGCCCTTAGATCAACAGAGCTTGGGTGTGGCTTAGCTTCAGCAAGTGCGTGGTTTTCTTTCCCTTTGCCTGCACCCTGAAAGCCACAGATACCTTGCCTGTCTCCTTCCTTAAAGGTAGATTTACAATTTTCCTCTGTTTGCATGGGCTCAGCCATGCTCTCCTCATCACATATCCCCCCCCTTAAGATATTATGGGCTGGCGCTAAAGTACCCGCACAGCTCGTAATTCTCAACAGGGCGTCTGCGTTCAGGTGTAATTTTCCCGCTCTATGTTCGATGCGAAAATCGAAAGCCTGCAATGCCATGTACCAGCGGGTTAAACAGGAGTTGTGATTTTTCATTTGGTTTAACCACTTCAGTGGCGCGTGGTCTGTGACCAACAGGAACCTTCGTCCTGTTAGATAGAACTTACTCTTCTGACTCCACCTGGGCTCCGATTCCACCTGGGGCACCATTCCTCATCCTCCTCAAGCAGCCACAGCACCGGAGAGTCTACATCACTGCACCGGGGAACTCACAGCAAAAACTACAATAGCGGAGGTGAGCCTTTTGAACTGCTCCTCTCTCCCCGATCGCTAACACGCGGTCTGCCGCTCCGCCCACAGCATCATCGCCGGCAGAGATGAGCAAGCATTAAAAACAGCACGCAATAGGCGGGCCCACGCCTGAGGGCCTTGCCATAGGGCCCTTTGGCGTGGCCCTTAGGCAGAGCTCGCAGGGACACTGCCTAAAGATCTCTACAATACCAGCCCAGAGCCTCAAGGTATGATTCATTAGTCTTTAAGTTGCCATCTATCTCAAGAACCTTAGCCTATAAGATATTTAATCTTTTAATCTGCTAGCTACATTAAGAATCTAGAGATAAAGTAGACCTCCTTTACCTCGTCTACCACCACACTAATAAACATATTGTCATTTTAAGTTTCATGTTCGTTCACAACAAATGTAACAAATATTTCTTTTGTAGCAACTAATCTATTTATCTATATCTGAAAGTTGCGAATTGTTATCCGGAAACCGTTACAATTTATCCCATTGTATATTTGAAACAATCTAACCGTTTTAGTCCGTACAGACTATTTGACGTCATTGCAACACTATAACTACTAACCTAAACCAAAATGAGGCTCAAGACACTAACCTCGTTATTACTGAATGCACTATGTTTCTCTTGTGTCCTACTTCTCACACCCATCCCCAACCTACATACACTCTCCACCCCCCTGAACCTCCTTAATTCCGCTAACATCCATATCATTCCCCTTCTCCCTAGACAAGAATACCCTAACCATTACAACATATTCCCATTCGCTTATAAATACTTTTCCCAGTCGAACCTAAAAAGTCAAACTAAAAGGTTAATACAAATAAAATTAACACCAGAGGATACAATTAAAAGAACATATAACCAATCTCAGAATCTAAAAATTGATCAGTTAGAAATAAAATCCCCCTCATAACAGACCTCATTACAGATGAGAAACCTGATTTTCTCTGCATCACAGAAATCTGGTTAACTGAATCAGACACCATTGTTCTAAATCAACTAAATGTAAACGGATACTCCCTGTTCAACTGCAACCGGGATAAAAAGAAAGGAGGAGGAATACTCATAATAGCAAAGTCTACCCTTAACTGCACACCCACCATTTGTAGTAACCAAGAGGGCACGAATATACTAAAGATAGAAAACCAAAACATAGCCATCTGCCTCTTCTATAGACCTCCCATATCAGACCCACAAAATATAACCTCTGTTCTAGAATTTGCATGTAAAGCTTCCATGAATAAGCCCCATATTATCCTTGGAGACTTCAATCTGGCTTCTCTAAATAATAACCAATCAAAAGCATTCCTTGACTCTATGGACGAAATGGGCTTTAAACAAACGATCACATACCCTACACACATTAAAGGAAACACGCTTGACCAAGTTTTCCTTCCTGAACACTTAATCAGAATACCCCAATACACCCCCCCCTAGCATAACTCAAATCCCATGGTCCGACCATCATTTAATTCAATTCTCCATTCACATTCCTCATACCCCTAATGCTCATCACACTACATTACATCACGGTCCGAGGTTTTGACCGTTTAAACCAGGAATGTTTATTGAAACAATTATACCTCAGCTAGACAAAAAACTAGACAGTCTTGACAAGACTATTGCTAACTGGAACACTGCAATAGAAGCAGCTGCCAAACCATTACCTACTAAAACTAAAAGACCCCATAAATTTATAAATGTAAATTTAAATACATATGTTTTTTGTTGATCTTATGTAAATAGTTTATGGAATGGTTCTACAAATAGAGTATCCCAGTTATCCAAGTTCTTAAACTGTTATCTGTAAACTCATACTTGTTAAATGTACTGAGATGTTTTTGTTCCATGTAAACCGTGCTGATGCCGAATAGTGCGGTATAAAAGAAACTTTAAATAAATAAAAAAACATCTGAAAAATGGTATACAGCTGAATTAGCTAACCATAAAAAAGAGCTAAGAAGATTAGAGGCTAAATGGAGAGCTAAAAAAAACCCAGAATTGCGGGAGCTATATTTTTCAACCCTTAACTCTTACAAACTAGCTACAAATAACGCCAAGAAACAATATCATACAACAATCCTATCTAAAGCTATTAATCGACCAAGAGAACTATTTGAAATTATAAAATCATTATCTAAAGCCCCCCCTACTAACATTCACAAGATCCCTATTAACCCCCAAACACTAGCAAACTATTTTGCTGGCAAACTCAAGCAAAATGTTCCATCTGTACCTGATCCCTTTCCCACAACAATTAATGTCCTCAGTGAATGGAAATCTTTCCACCTCATAGATAGAAATCAACTACTAAATATAATTACAAAACTCAATACAACCACATCCCTCTTAGACCCATGCCCAGCAGCATGGATTAAGAAAACAAAACTAGAATTAGCCCCCTACATCTTAGATATAGTAAATAAATCCTTACAACAGGGTATACTACCAAACAAACTCAAACTCTCAGCAATCCGCCTACTATTGAAAAACAACTTCCTAGATAACAAAGATCCATCATCGTACAGACCTATAGCTAGTATCCCCTTCCTGACAAATCATTGAAAAAGTTGTCCAAATCCAGCTTCAGGATTTTATAGATACCTCGACTCCCCTTGATGAACACCAATACGGGTTCCGACCCCTTCACGGTGTAGAAACATTACTCCTTGTCCTCCTAGATTCCCTTGTCAGAGGCATGGACAATATCAAACAAGCATTCATACTGGTATTTATTGACATCTCCGCTGCATTTGACAGTGTAAGCCATAACATTCTAATCTCTAGACTTAGCCAATTAGGTATAAAAGAGGTAGCTCTCAAATGGTTTAAATCATATATATCTGACCGTTCACAATATGTACAAATAGATCAAGATGCATCACCACCATTTCCACAAGAACAGGGAATCCCACAAGGCTCATCACTTTCTGCCCTATTATTTAACCTATATCTACAACCAATATGTACCATCTTTAAAAGACATAATATAAATTACCACATTTATGCGGATGATATTATGTTATACACCCCGATTAACACAAATGACCCTATCAACCTGCCTCGCCGAAGCTGAACTATGGCTTCGCTCAAAGAATATGCAAATTAATTTTAAGAAAACTGAAATACTGTTTACTTCGAGAAACCCCAACTTCTCACCTCCACCAGAAATCAAACTACATAACTTCTCCCTCCCAGTGAAGCAGGAAATAAAATATTTGGGAGTCACTCTTGATAGAACTCTGTTTCACCTCCCACATTAAGAAAATAGCCAGAACAATCTTCTACAAACTTAGAACTATCCAGCAGCTTAGACCATTTATTGAAAGTGATGACTTCAGGACCATTACTCAAATTCTAATAACACCTCACCTTGACTATTGCAATGGTATCCTTAAAGGCATAACAAAGAAAAATCAAAATATACTCCAAATGGCCCAGAATGTTACCGCACGAATAATATCCAGGGCTAAATTATCTGATCACATATCTCCCATTCTATACTCTTTACATTGGCTCCCCGTTGCCAGCAAGATCCAATATAAAATTATACTGACTACCTATTTAAATTAATTAACATCGCCCCATCATATCTATCTACCCTTATCCATAGACCTTCAGACAATAGACTAAGAAGAAGGAGAAATCTCAATACCGTGCAAGTACCAGATACAATAAGAAAGACAAAGCAAATAACAAGCAATAGCGCCTTCTCATACGTAGCACCTACTCAATAGAATAACCTCCCTGACCAATTAAGGGAGATAAAAGATCTCCAAACATTCAGAAAGGAACTAAAAACATACTTATTCACCCAACATTACTACCAATTTTCAGATCTGGCCTCCCACCCCCCATAGCTCATTCATAAAATCTACCAAACTACCCACGCACATTTTAACACTATCCAAAACTGATTGATGACATGAGTTGTAAATTTCGCAGTTTGTAAATATTAAGAACTTGTTATTGTAATTTGTAAATAATTACATTGCCTAAATTTGCCAAAGGTTCCTGTTATGAGCTGTAAATAATTATTATTGTTTATACCGTTTTTTTTGTATATAGTTGCAATGTTGCATAATGTTCCATGTATTTTTTCACCACTTCTCTGTAAACCGCCACTGATCTTGGGAAGTGGCGGGTATATAAAAGTTTTCAAATAAATAAATAAAGAAAATAAACTTAAGAGCCTCCACCGTCCATTTTATGGCTAAACACACTCACTCTATGGTGGAATATTTCCTTTCTGCTGGTGACAACTTTCGACTCAAACATCACCGGGTGCTCCGTGCCCTCATGTTTCTGCGATAACACCGCACCCAAACCAGTCTCAGAAGCGTCCGTCTGTACGATGAACGGTTGTTCAAAATCCACATCCCGTAGCACTGGTGCACAACAGAGCTTTTCTTTTAATACAGTAAAAGCCTCATCTGCTTCTAAAGACCACTTCAATTGGTTTGGAGCTTTGGAGCATTCTTTTTCAACATGTCTGTCAGTAAGGCGCTTTCTTCTGCGAAATGTGGAATGAAGCGCCGATAATAGCCAATTAGGCCCAAAAAGCTGCACAATTGCTTTTTGGTTAGCGGCCTTGGAAAAGCTTTTACACTGTCTATTTTGTTCAATAGAGGCTTAACTATACCATGCCCCACCATATGGCCTAGGTATTTTACCTCCTGTCCAGCAAACATACACTTCACAGGGTTTAACGTTATGCCCGCGTGCCTCATTGCCTGTAAGACCGCTTCCACGCGAGGCAAATGTTGATCCCATCGGGAGCTGTGTATAATTGTCATCCATATAAGCGACTGCATACCTTTGGTGTGGATGTAACACGAGGTCCACCAACCTCTGGCATGTTGCGGCTGTGCCGTGCAGGCATTCTCCGAAATTGGAAGAGTCCTATAGGTGTACTGAACGCTGTCTTAGGACATGATTCCCGGGTTAAGGGGATCTGCCAATAACCCTTGGTCATATCAAGGGTGGTAAGGAATCTTGCCTGGCCCAACCGATCCAATAACTCTTCTATATGTGGCATCGGATAGGCATCAAACCTCGAGATGGCGTTGACACGTCAAATCTATACAGAACCTCATTGTCCTGTCGGGTTTTGGCACGAGGACAATGGGGCTGTTCCAGGGGCTTTTTGACTCTTCGATGATGCCCATTTTAAGCATTTCTCTCACTTGATCACCACCTCCTATTGCTTGGCTTCCGGTAGTCTATAGGGCCTTTGCCTCACTACCTCACCAGGTGGGGTCGCTATTTCATGGGCGACTAACCTAGTTTCCCCAGGAAGTGGTGTTAGGACATCTGGGAATCCTTTCCACACTTTGGTCACTTCTTGTTTCTGTAACCAAGAGAGTTCTTCCCCCATTCTCAGCTCAGGGTCTGTCTTGCAATCAGATAACTGAGGACCCAAGTCCTCCTCTTCCTTTTCTTCGAAGGTTGCGGTCAATCCCTTCGTGTCTGCACGTCCCGTGGATCCAAATCCTCCGGTTCCTCAGATTGTAGTGGACATCATTGGAACTTCTTCAAGTGGTGGAAAACCCATCCTCTCGCAGATGAGTTGGGCTATTCGATCCCCCAAATTCACCTTGAAGTCTTCTTTTCCAAAATTAAAAAGTAACACTTTTACAGCTCCTCTATAGTCCAGGTCGATGACACCAGCCCCTACATCTATAAAATATTTTAGAGCTAGCCCCGAGCGAGGTGCTATGCGGCCATAACAACCTAGCGGCATCTCCATTTGGAGGCCTGTGTCCACCAAGGCCCACCCTTGCCCTGGAATAACCATGTCCACCGCGCTACACAAATCATAGCCGGCTGCTTGCTCTGAAGCGCGCCTAGGGCTCCGTGCGTTAGGGGTTGTTCTGCAATATTTTAAGACAAATTTGGGCCTATCCTCAGAGTCTTCCTTTTGGGGTCGTCCTCTCTGTCCCTGCTTCTTCACTTTCCCAAACAGCAGACCGGGAACTGAGCTTACCCTAGCCTCTGCCTTATGTTGTGACCCGCTCTGTCCCTTCCTACCCCTATCCTTAAAGGAAGCCTTCAAGTCTTTCTGGCAGGGAAGCCCCTTTTCTGCCTTATCTGGGGGTCCTTCTTCCCCCTCTTGGGTCCTGGACTGTGTTCGGGTGGATACCATGCCTACCCTCGGATGTAGACCCTCTTCTAGTCCTTTTTTGAATTGGGGCCAGTCCCTCCCCAATACCAGAGGATGCGGTAACCTGGGCACAATTGCTACCGGAATCTCCTCCTTAATCCCTAAGCCCTTCACTAAAACTCTACGTATGGGATAAAAGGATGATGCCCCATGGATACACCTGATTTTTACCTTTCCTTCAGGTTGGGCTTGGACTCTATTGGAACAGGATTCAATCTGTTGCCAGAGTTTCCGGGACATCATACTTTGATCTGCTCCCGAGTCTAACAAAGCTTCAGTGGGAGGAATGCCTTGTACTTCTACCGATAAAAGAAAACCTTCCCTGATCTCCTTTGAATGGGCAATTATCAAAACAGTCCTCGCTTTCCAATCCCTTTTCAGGTGTCCCTCACTACCACATGAAAAACATTTTTTCCTTATGGAATAGCTCTTAAGCATAGGCATACACATTTTCATCTTGTCCCCTTTTTGCCTTACCTTTCTTTCTGATAGTACAGAATCTGCCATTATGGAAGCACTCCTTTTTCCCTGTCCGGCCCATTCTGCTTCTAAAAATCATTCAGCCAATAAGGTTGCTTCATTAGTGTTCCGGCAGTTCTGTAAAATCAGGAAGGTTTGGATATCATTCGGGACGGCGGCCATAAACTGCTCTAGAACAATGCTATCAATGATAGATTCTATAGTTTTGGCCTCCGGTGTTAGCCACTTTAATACCAAGCTCTTAATCCGCTGGCAAAGAGCTCTGGGCGTCTCACCAGGCTTCAACTTAGTATCTCTTAGCAAACGGTGATATACCCTGGGCGTTAGACCTAGGCGGTCTCTTATGGCACGTTTCAGCTCATCATAATCGTTGGCAAGGTCTAGAGGCATGGCCCTGTACGCCGCCAATGCTCCCCCAGTAAGCGATGAGGCCAGGCGTACAGGCCGCTGTTCTCTAGACCATCCGATTATGTGTGCCACCCTATCAAATGCTTCAATAAAGTTGTCAATATCATCATTTTCTGTTAACTGTCCAAACGAAAATGTCCCACTAGACTGCTGCCCTAGCTCACATGTATTTAATGCTCCTCTAGAACCTGTGATTGTCTGTGCTGCTTCTGATGCTTTCTCCTGCGCTCCCAGCCATGCTCCCATCATCTCCAGTAAAGGCTTCTGCTGCGCCTGCATTACTGCTGCGGTCTGCTCCTGGGCCTGTATGGACATCTCTCGCTGTTTTTCAAATTGTCCCGCCATCCACTGCAACAGCTCCTTCCATTCCATGGCTGCGGCCGTTCTGTAACAAGGAAAGACAACAAAAAAAAAAACCCCACACCAAGTGCGGCACAAAAACACCAACTTCTTCTCTGGTTTATACCAAATAACTGCTACACCCTTGTACCGGTATCCTTTTTAAAACCCCCTTATTTACGGGTTACCTGGTACAGGTGTAGATTCCAGCTTCTCAGCAATGAGGGTCACGGCTTGTCCTCCGTGACTCCGGCTTTTGACCTCTGCTGTGATTCAGTCTTGCACTCTTCAGCAGGCTTCGGTCTTTAGCACTGAGTGAAAATCCTGGACACTTGTAAATCCTGGCGCATGCATGAAAGGAAAGGATCCTAAAAACTATGCCACTTGTGGGGGCCCGTAGCCCAGGCCACGGCCTATAGGCATAGGGGTGCAACTATTTAGTCTTTGAATAAAGAATTATTTGTCCTTGTCCAGAGCTTGTGCTGCTGGGACTTGTAGTTGTACTACCACTTAAAAACAGTAGTAGTGAGAACTGAGGGGTTTTTTTCAAAGACACACAAGAATTTATTTCCTTCTTTTCACAAGCATATAGCTCAAACAAAACAACAGGATTCTTCTCCAAAATAAATGATCCTCAGGAAAATCACACAAAAACCCAACAGTGAAATTGCTTTAGCTGGCCTTCACAACATACGTAGCTGTTTCTCAAACATACAGCAACAAACACAGTTTCTGTTCTTCAAATCAAAGTAAATGTCTTTTCTTCTTTCAACAGGGTACTTAGCAATTCAGGCTAGAATCATTCTCCCTGTCTTACTCACTGCTTTTGGTGGTTTTCAGGTTACAGACTTTTTCCTTTAAGCAGCAGCTTCTATTCTGCCTTTTTGCACCATGAACAGTCCATTAATAAAGCCTCTGAGTCAGAATCAGGTTCAACAGATTCTACCTGCATTTCCTCCGGGTTTTCAACCGGTAGGTCTGGCTCTAAGCCTTCATGCAATGCTTCTTGCTTGAAACTCTCTAAGAGCTCCTGAATTCTCCTCCACTGGGGCTTCTTACTAGGAAAAGGGTTTTCACCTGGAGTGAGAGGGTTCTTCTCCTGACTCAAACGCCAGAGTTCCTCTAACTGGCTTAAGTCACTCTTAGATATATTTTTATCCACCCACCTTCTAAGAACTTGAATCTTTTTAGCTGGTCCACGTACTGGAGGAACTGCACCTTGCCCCTTGTCTGCAATTCTTTCAGCTACAGCTCTACTGGCTTCAGAACAAATTGCAGTTTCCCTGCAAGCCTGGCTCTTTCTGGGTGCTGCTTTCACCTCTGAAATCCCCCTGGAAATCTCCACCATTCTCCTCTTCAGTGAGTTCTCTGGGTCTTTCCCTGGTGCTTCTCCCTCCACGGAAGTCTGCGGTGCTCTCTCTAGTCAGCTCTCTTGTGTGCTGCTCTCTCCCTGAGTACTGCTCTCTCGTGGAATCCTCTCTCCAGCCGTTGCTGGTGCTGGCCCTAGTGCTACTCTCACGTGTTTCTCTGGGTTTATAAGGCTGCCTTTCCCTAACTTGCACTGTCCCTTGCCCAGGTGTCTCTCATTATCCTCCAAGCCTGCCCTTAGATCAACAGAGCTTGGGTGTGGCTTAGCTTCAGCAAGTGCGTGTTTTTTCCCTTTGCCTGCACCCTGAAAGCCACAGATACCTTGCCTGTCTCCTTCCTTAAAGGTAGATTTACAATTTTCCTCTGTTTGCATGGGCTCAGCCATGCTCTCCTCATCACAATTGTTACCGGACAAACTGGTAGAAACCATTATAAAGAATACAGTTACTGAACATAAAGATAGCCAACATGGATTTAGCCAAGGTTGTCCAAATGCAATCTGGGACATCAAAGCCAGAACATCTGAAAAGCAGGCATGTGTATGCTGGGGCACAATTCCAGAAACGTGGACATGCCAGAGATGCATTTGTATCAAATGTCTATATAAATCTCAGAACCGAGATGTCTAATAGCATACTGGTCAGAGAAGTGGCTTAAGAGCTGGATGGCCAGGGTTCAAATGGGACTTTAGATTACGAAGTTTAGTCACTTAATTCTCCATCTTCTTTATACGTTTTGGATGTTATAAGGCGAAAACAAACACTTCCCTGATGCCTATTCGTGCCTGGAGCAGGAATAAACATGTACGTGCCTGCAGACAGCTCCGCTGCTTCTTGGATCAAACGGGGACATGTAAGTCCATTGCCTCTCCCCAGACACGCCTCGGACACACCCCTGTGCCTAACACCCCTGTACTGGAGATGTCTGCGAACAGCATTTGTGGAATGGTTATGGAGACGTTTCTGTGATTTTTGACATCCACGTGCATGTCTGCAGATATCCAAACCACGGTTAAATCTTTTAGAATAACCCTCATAGTGTATCTGAATTTTCAGAAAGCTGACATGGTCCTTCATGAGAGACTTCTGGTGAGATTAAAAAAAATCATGGGATAGGAGATATTGTACTATTGCAGATCAGGCGCTGGCTAAAAGATAGAAAGCCAAGAGTAGTGCTAAATGGCCAATTTTCTCAATGAAGAGGTGACTAGTGGAGTATTCCAGGGATCTGTGCTGGGCTCGCTTCTTTTTAACATATTCATAAATGACCTGGAAATGGGAATAATGAGCGAGGTTATCAAATTTGCAGATGACAGATAAATTATTCAAAGTTGTTGAAATAAGAGGATTGTGAAAAATTGCAAGAGGACCTTGATAAATTGGATGCCCAGTCTTTCAAATGGCAGGTGAAATTTAATGTGGATAAGTACAAAGTTATAAACTTAGGGAAGAACAACCCCACCTACCATTACACAATGGAAGGGTCCACATTAGGAACCACCACCCAGGAAAAAGATTTAGGTGTCATTGTGGATTACACATTGAAACCCTCTGCCCAGTGTGCAGTGGCAGCCAAGAAAGCAAATAGAATACTGCAGATGATAGGAAAGGATAACGAAACCCAAATTATTTAATGCCTTTATCGTTCCATGGTGCCACTGCACCATAATACACTAGCGGAAAAAATTGTGGATACACCTGTAAAATTTGAGCTCTCCACAATAATGTGTCTGTCTTACGTTAATTAAGTATTCTATATATTAGATACTCTATGCAGATTGTTGCCATAACATTTGGGAACATATTACAAACAAATATCATCAACATTTATCAGAAAAAACTTTGATTTGGAGTCAGACAAGGTAATTGATGTGGTTTGTTTTTTTTTCTCAGGAAAATGATATTTTTCATGAAACTGTCGATCCACTTTAAGCAGGTTTTATGCAGAATCTCATGTATAAGCTGACGCTTCAGATAATGTGTGCTGTACTGCCAGGTGTATACAAGCTGTATCGAAGTCACATTTGTGCTTTTATTTTTACAAATGTATTTATTAGCGAAAATATATTTTAAAAAATGACAAATGTTTAATAAAAAGTTTCCAATTTGGAATATGTTGTTGTATTTTGTAGATTAATGATGACAGCAACAAAGAGGGTTGATTGGTCTCCCAGAAAGAGAGCAACAGCCATTACTTTGAGAAATGAGGGGTACAGCTTTCGTGAAATCGCTCAGAAGATGGGTCATGGAGTGACAGCATCTGGTGTACAAAAGTTGTGTGCTCGCTTCAAAGTCACTGAAAGTGTTGCAACGCAGAAGGGAAGAGGAAGGAAAAAGTCTACAACTCCAAAAACTGACAGAATGATTGATAGGCTGGCTTTAAAAAATCGTAAATCATCTGCCAAGGACATCAATCAGGAACTTATGAATCTTGGTGTGTCCGTTACTGATAGAACTGTTCGAAACAGGATAGTCAACGCCGGTCTGAGGGCAAGAATTCCAAGAAAGAAACCTTTTCTGAATATTCAGCAGAGAAAATGACTCCTCCAATGGGCTAAAGAGCACCTAAACTGGACTACAGAAGATTGGAAAAAGGTAATCTGGAGCGACGAGACAAGAATATCGATATTTGGAAGCGATTGGGGTTCGTTACGTAAGAAGAAGATCAGGTGAAGATTGTCTCCCAGATTTCATGAAAAGCAGTGTCAAGCATCCTTTGAATGTTATGAGATGGGGCTGCATGTCCTGGCATGGAGTAGGCAGAATCCAAGTCATTGGTGGAACAGTTAATGCGAGTCGGTACATCCATGAAGTCCTTGAGCCGAAATTACTGCCATCAATGCATGATCTGCCTGGCCATCAGACAGATTGGATCTTTCAACAAGATGGTGCACCATGTCATACTGCACGACTAAGCAAGAAGTGGTTTGTAGGGAAGAAGATTTCACTTCTGCCATGGCCAGGAAATAGTCCTGACCTGAATCCTATTGAGAACTTATGGTCTAGGCTGAAATGTTTGGTGGCAAGCAAACACCCAAGCAATAAACAAGCCCTTATTGAGGCTATTGTCAGCTCGTGGTTCCATGTAATTAACACAGAAGACTTGAGAATTCTTGTTTAATCCATGCCAAGAAGATATTTATTTATTTATTTATTTAGTATACATTTGTATACCGCTACTTCCAGCGATCAGCAGCGGTTTTTTTTTTTTGATTACAGACTGGAAATTGTCAAATCATGACAGGAAATTTTTGAGGTATAAACACATTGATTAGACAGGAAAGCACAGCACACAGAGAACTATTTTACAGGGAACATGGGCTATGGAGGGTTAAGTGGCTTGCCCAAGACCACAAGGAGCACCTGTGGGACTAGAAACCCCAGTCCTTCCGGCCCAAGATGCCAGGCAGTAATTGACTCCAAGG
The DNA here is from genome assembly GCA_033557465.1 of Ichthyophis bannanicus. Lineage (NCBI taxonomy): Eukaryota > Metazoa > Chordata > Amphibia > Gymnophiona > Ichthyophiidae > Ichthyophis > Ichthyophis bannanicus. Next base: position 296,318,132 of record CM066041.1, read on the forward strand.
GCTTTCCAACTCAGTATTAACTTTAAAGAATTCATAGATTACGATTCTTTAATGCGCACACATTTACAGACACCTTAATGTATTTGATCTAAAATATAACATAAAACTCAACTAGCTTACTGTTTCACTCATATACATTTACTGAATATTTTAGAAAAACTTCCTAGGTTTCAAACTGAAGCCATTTTGAGATTTCTATAGAAAATATGCAAAGAAACCAAAAAATTGAAATTAGAAACTTAGTGTATCCACTAGTGCATTGTGTGCAATTCTGGTCGCCGTATTTTAAAAAGGATATAGCATTATTAGAAAAGGTACAGAGAAGAGCCACCAAAATGGTAAAGGGGATGGAAGGATACCCCTATGAAGAGAGGCTAAAAAGGTTGGGGTTCTTCAACCTATACGGCTGAGGGGAGATATGATAGAGGTCTATAAATTAATGAATGGAGTGGAATGGGTAAATATTGATTTTTTTATTTTATTTTATTTTATTTTTTAATTCCTTCAAAAAGTAGAAAGACTAGGAGACATGCAATGAAGCTACAACGTAGCCCATTTTTAAGACTAATAAGAGAAAATATTTTTTCCACTCAATGCATAATCAAACTCTGAAATTCGTTATTGGTGGATGTAGTAAAAGCTGTTAGTGTAGCTGGTCTTAAAGGTTTGGACATGTTCCTGGAGATAAAATCCATAATCTATATTAGAGGATCTGGGAAATCCACTGCCTACCCTGAGAGGCATTGTGGAATCTGTGTACGTTTTTGGGAACTGACAGGTACTTGTCACTTTTGGAAATGGGATACTAAGCTTGATGGACTTTGGTCTGACTCAGTGTGGCATTTCTTAGGTTCTGATATTCAGCAAGCTGGCAGCGCTTTGTGAGATAGCTGTGGACATGCCAGTGTCTCTGAAATCTTGGTGAGTTGGTACCAACAGGCCCAGAGTCTTTACCCACATACTTTGCAGGGGCAACTTTATATGGGGTGAAGCAGCAGAAAGCAGATGCAGAGCTTTCAAACAGACCCACACATTTAGTTTCTCTGGCCTGCCTCTTCACCCCCCCCCTTTCAGGAAAAAGTATGTATGTGCCAGCAGGGCACACACTGTTCCCATCAAGGGGGGCCCATTTACACACAGAAAATGTTTGTTGGAAAAGTGTCTTTATATGCAGCTTGCGGCACTAGTTAGTCTTAGATATTTCTTCCTATTAATCGAGGTTAGAGAACCTTGATTGTAGGACGAGATTTCATTGGAAAGCTTGAGCAATGTATAGCGAGGGGCTGGAAGCTCTTTGATTATAGCGGCTTGTGTGTTGTGGCTGAGTGTGTAATATTCTATATGGCTTGTTCTTCAGTTGTTCATTGTAGAGTAGAGGGATGGATAATTGTGTTAAAGGATTTTGCACATGCAGAAAAGGCCCTTTATAAAATCGGTCAGTGGTACAGATGTATGTCAGTACATTCAGCAACCAGATGGAGTGTAGTTACTACATAGTGGGCCTAATCCAGAGACATATATAGCAGAGCTGTATGTCCCGGTGGGACGTGCAGCCCTGCTAGCCATCTGGCCCATATGCAGGAAAGCAATCTCCCTGCATGCACACAGCCTCAGTGCGGGCAAATCTGGATGGGGGCGGGGGCGGTATAGGGTTGATTATGGTCATGGCCCTGTAGTCCACTGGCTGCATCCAGAACGTGGGGTTTATACCACCTTGGAGGTGATTTAAGCCCTGGGGGCAGCAACTGGCAGCCCACTCAACCCCACCACACTGTCAGCGGAGGGGCAGATGAGTTCCTGCCGCCCAATCCGGACCCTGGCTGCCCCCACTGATGGTTGGGTGGCAGGGAAACAGGGTCGGCACTGCGGCAGGCTGTCCAAGATGCAGGGGGGCCTCTCACATGGGGTAGAAGGGGCATGCTGGCTGTCTCCGTGCCTGATCCTGCACCCACAGGAATGTCTGGCTCCCGCGGTGCAGAATCAGGTACAATGGAGCCTGTCCTTGTCTGGGATGTCTAGACGGCCCTGACTGGTCTCTTCCTGGATGTGGCTCAATGTATAGGCATTCCGAGGGGTTGAGTGGCGAAGTTTGCAGGTACTTTATGTAATATGTATTTAAAAAACACATTTGCCAACTTTGGAGTCTGCATGTGCGACGGAGGCTGATTCTGTGAGCCCCTCTTGTAAAGGCACATAGGTGCCTTTTCGGACTTCTCACATAAGCATCCTGTTAGAAAATCAAGTCCTTTTTCTGTAGAAACCACCTTCATTACAGTATGCTGGTAAATATTGTACACTTTATTTTTTTTTTACTAAGTTTATGGTTAATTTATGCACATCTTTGTTGCTTATTATATATACATATTTAAAGTTTCAAATTATGGCGAGTGAGAAGGGACAAGTGAACCCTGTTGATTTTTGGTTGTTCTGAAGGCTTGTAATAGGTCAGTGAGGGTAGGAAGGTCTCTCTATGTTCCTGGGGCTGCTTTACCTGTGATGGTGAAGCTCGGGCTTTATCTGTTGTTGAGCATTCCTTTTTCTTTATTCATGCCTCAGGTCTTTACTGTAGCGGCTGGGTGAAGAGAGGACCCACTGGGGTGATCATAACGACCATGAATGATAGTTTTGATACTGCCCAGTCCGTGCTGGATGACCTCAGTTCTGGTGTGCTGGAGCCTTCTGTCTACAGGCCGGGCTTCCTGTCTCTGAGAGACACGCTGCAAGGCAGAGGTCTGTAAGCATGAATGTGTAGCAGGCGGAGAGAGCTGGTGTGTGTGAGGGATATTCAGGAAGCAGAGGTTGTCTTCTCTTATGAGTGTTAAGTGTGTAAGAGATGAGAAATATAGCAAGATGAGATTTGTGAACAGAAGTAAACATGTGAGCGTGTGTGACAAGGAAGTGGCAATGAAAGAAATCATAAATATGCTTGTGATGATGAAGGGAAAGAAACCTTAACTAAGGCTGAAATTAAGTTTAACAAATCAAGATTCTTTTTAGTTTTAATTGTAAAATGTCTAACGCCATATAACCCATCAATCATAGCACTTCATTTTAAATAAAGATGTCTCATGCTGACTCTTAACTGAATGAGAGGGGTTTTGCTTTTTACTTTTAAGACGGTGCCAGCAGATAGCCATAAAATGTTTTGCAGTGGCCCCAGTTTTTTCCCCTCCCCCCCCCCCCCCCCACAAGCCAGGCGCACACTCTCTTCCTTCCCTCCTCCTGCTTCTTCTGTCCCCAAGGCACCTTCGCTCTTTCTCTCTTCCTCCCCCTCCCTCACCATTTCCTGCTCCAAGAGAAGCTATTAGGTGGGTGTTTGCTCTTGTCCGCACCAGTTGAGTGAGTACTTGTCCTTGGAGAGTGGCTTTACAAGTGCAGAGGCCAGGAAACCTTGTGGCAGAGCTCTGTCGTTCTTTGTGAGTGTGGGGGAGGGTTGCGGAGGCATGCTGTTGCACACTTCCTTGCCCCTCTCATCTGGGAAAGGGTGGCAAACTTGGCACAGATTCACACTGGCCTGATGGCCAACCTCGGGGGCAGTTTGAACATGGGCACGCAGGCTGACTCGGACAGCCAGCTATATCATGCTGCTGCTGCTGCTATATATAGAGAGATATGGCGTGCAAGCACAGAAGTAATCCTCAAAAGTAGTACTGATGAAACTCTTTGCTTTTTCCATTTTTCCACCATTTCTCCCTCTTCACTAAAGTTTTTGGAACTGTGGTTGATGTATTAATATGCGACAATGTAAGCTATATATGTCATGACTTAGCTGAACCACGCCAGAAAGGTTAACAATTTCCACCCCCTCTGCCCGAGTTTTGTGTGGTTTCCCTCCCTCCCCCACCGCCCCTCTAGAGGAACATTTCTGTTCATTGCTGTCTATTTTCTTCATCAGGAGTTCGTCCTGTTTCCTTCTCTGACTGGGAGAAAATTAATGCTGCTGAAACTGCAAAGGGAAAGGCGGTGGGAAAACCCCGGGAGAAGATCTTGGACCCTGAGGAGATGCTGCAATTGGTCAGCCAGCGATGAGCTCTGTGATTGGCTGGCGGTGGACACTGGGGTCATGTGATGATGCAGTTTAGGTGGCAGGTGGACACTGAGGTCGTGAGATTATGCAGTAGCTACCGATGGTCCTGAGATTATTGCAGTTTAGGTGGCAGGTGGATCCCAAGAGCCCAATGCATGGACCTGAGTTGGGATGGACCAGAGAGAGAAAGCAGGTTCCGACTGTTCTTTTAAGTACTGAAAAATTAGACATGCCTATCGTAATGGGTGTGTTTGCCAAAGATCTGGTGATTGTTCTTGGGAATTTCCCGATTCCAGCATTTTACATAAAGATGGGTTTGTGACCACAAGTGCAATGAAAACATTCCCAGAATATCCTGCCAGTGACCGAATGCACCAAGCACATCAGTTCATTATCATGCCTCAGTCATCCTACCCCATCTCTCCACTTGCATTTTTGCTGCAGTTGCTAACATGCTGGTGTAAGACTTGTGCTTTGTAATCCAGAAGTTCCCAACCTTTTTGGCTGTGTAGACCTCTTATTAACCAGGGACCTCCAGATCATCCCCACCACTCTTCCTGGACAGCCTGCTCCGCTAGTTCTCTTTATCTCCCCTCCCCCTCCTTGTCTCCTCCTCTCTTTTTCTTTATTCTTTTCTTTTCTGTATCCTGTAGATCCCCTGTAATGGTTTAATGGACCCCAGGGATCCACTGGTTACATCAGTGGTTCCCAATCTGTGGCCCAGTATCTACTGCCTACTTCTGGGTGGAGACCTAGTGAATGAAATTTTATTGCCAGATTGGTGAAAGCACAATAGTCTTACCCAGGCCCTTCTTCTCGGCAGAAGTTGTTGTCTTTAATTTCAGCTTAGAAAGTACAAAGTTGTGCTTACTCTAGTTGTGATTTTCTCTGGTCTGTTTCAGACAGCTTCTGTATAACATGAACACTCCCTGGCCCCACCCCACCCCACCCCAGAAAGGACTTTGCACTTTTGCCCTAGATCTATACAGTTCTGTTTTGCACGTTGCCACGTTTTCCATCTGAGCAGTGAGAGCGGTTTGATAACTGGCTGTGATCGTGCAAAAAGCTTTTTCACAATAGAATGACAGTAGGTGTAGCAGTGTTGAATTAATCTTTGAAATAACTTTCAAAGCCATCAACAAATGCACAGCCAGCGCCCTTTCTGAACTTATTCAACTCACCCCACCCAACAGACTGAGAAGATCCGCCGCCACCAACTCCCTAATACTCCCGAAACCCATCACCAAATGTACGAAAACCACCAGAGACTGCGCCTTTGCGCTATCAGCACCTTCATGCTGGAACAACCTACCAACCAACATCCGTGCCATAAACAACCTTCACCAATTCAGAAAGGCTTTGAAGCACTACCTCTTCCTGCAATGCTTCCCCAACTTAGAAGACATTACGTAGCCACACCTCATCCCTACCCACCATCCATCCAATCGCCCTCTCCGACCCTCCGTCCCTCCTCTCCCGGTTAATCACCTGACCGACCTTAACTCTACACCTCACAATGGATTTTAAATACATGCATAGATAGATCGAAGAGTGATGTACATAGTTTGACATGTTCTCCAAGTTCAAATTCCTGTTTATTGTAAGTCCAATGTAGTTTCCCCACACTGGACATTTGTGTTACATGTGAACCGCGCTGATGTAAATAGTGCGGTATATAAAAAATGTTAAATAAATAAATAAATCTGGAGGACCTGCGTCTGCCAGCTGTAATCTTTTTAAATCAAGACGTTTGTCACGATAAGCTATGCCTGGTAAAGAAATCTGATGTGAAGGTTCTACTTGTGTGATTTCACCATGGGGAGGGGGTTCCAGTGCCTTGGTAGAGCAGCTACTGGCCTGCAGCACTGGGACTTCCAGAAAGTAGAACTGGAAGTATTGGTTTATCCTACTGGAGAGTGATTTTCAAAAGCCATTTACCAACATGAATGACCTCTTGCAAGTGTAAAAGGGCTCATTTTAAGAATCGCCCTACATGCAGATGAAAATACACTACACACATTTATTCACAGTGTCGTAGAGGTTTTCCCATTGTGGGGTGAAGCATTTTCAGAACTACATACAGTTTTCCAGCAAAAGAATCCACAAAAAAAAAGCAGACCAATCTGTACAGGTATTTTTTTTTCCTTGGGTAGTGTTCAAAGGGATGAGGTGCTTGCATACTATCCCTTTGAGAGTAAACATGGACTATGCACCAAACTGTGTGATTCTTAGTATTGCTTTTTTAAAGGACAATTTTATAAAGCATTCTCTGCATGTAAAATGAGTTTCACATATGCCTGTAAAAAAAAAAAAAAATTCACACGAAAAGCATGTACCTGCTTTTAATGGAATCTGTGTGTAAGCATTTCCGGGGCATAGTTTGAGCAGAAGGGATGTGGGATTGCAAGGGTACAGATAGATTTTATAAAATCCACATGTACATGCCTAAATTTACACATTTCTTTGGAGTGGGTGTAAATTTGTCAGCATCTGCGTACTGCAGGGGCTTGAGCTGGGGGCCAAGGCACATAGGTGCTTTTATAAAATAGTTGTCCCTTTGGCCCCCTGATGTAGGTCATTTTATAAATGGGATACCTATGGGTTTAATTTTAAGACATTCCAGTGTGTTATGTCGCCACTTTACATGTAAATGACCTCTTGAAATACTGGCATAAAGGTAAGTAGTTTGGCATAAAGACCAGTGGACGAGCACATAGGCAGAGTTTGGATGGAGCATGAGCGGAGTACACAAGTATGCGCTTAGATGATATAGTACCATAATTCACGGCATATATGCCAGCTCTAGGTCTGCAGTAAATGTCCACACAGGCGTCAGGCCACTTATGCTAGTATTTTATCTTTATTTCATTTCTTGATAGACCGCCCAAGCGGTAACGTTCGAGCAGTTTACAGTGGCCAATAAACGGGCTACAAGTTGGAGAGTAAAAAGGAATGCCATCAATGAACAGGAAAGAGGAGAAGAGGGAACTCCCAGGAAAGAGGGTAGAGAACAATCGCAAGGGAGAGGCAGACCAGTTGGAGAGAACAAGGGGTCAGGGCTGAGGAAGGTCAAAGGTGAGGTGAAATAAATGTGTTTTTTTAGCATACTCTTGAATTTTTGGAAGGAGAGTTCAGAACGGAGTGTGACTGGCAGTGAATTCCAAAGTGCAGGTCCCAGAAAGAAGAAGGCAGAATGGCAGGTTCATTCAAGATGGGTGCGAGCAGGGGAGGGAAGGGATACGTGGTTGTCATGAATGGAATGAAGCAGGTGGGGGGGGGGCATGTAGATGAGAGTTCAGCAAGATACTGTGATGTGCCTGTATAAATGACTTTATGGACGATAGTGAGTATCTTATAGGTGAACCTGAATCTGAGTGGGAGCCAATGTAGGTGAAGGAGCAGGGAGGGTAACATGGTCCATACGTGAGGCGTGTGTGAGAAGATGAGCTGCTGTATTTTGAAGAAGCTGCAATCGGAGTTGGTATTGAGGCAGACCTGCTAGAACGATATTGCAATAGTCAAGCTGAAATATGTGAAGCGTCATGAATGTAGTTAATGAGGAAAGAGAGAGAAACAGATGGACCACGTATTTGAAGGAGAGAGGTGAAAGAGCAACATACAAGTGAAGAGAGATGTTGATGAAAGAAGAGGGAGGAATCCAGAGTGATGCCATGATACCAGAGACATGGGTTAAGGGGTATGGGTGTACCAGAAAGTTTAAGAGCCAATGAGGGACAGGGGAAACCAAAAGTGAACTAAATGGCAGTGGATTTGGAGGGATTAAGGTGTAAATAGTTCACCATGAGGAGATCCGGGAAAGGCATGAGTTGAGAGAGGACTAGTACGGAAAAAAAGAATATCACCTGCCTAGTAGTATCCTGCAATCTCAGACAGTTGAATGATCAGAGCAAGGGAGGTGAGGAAGAGAAGAGGTGCCAATACAGAACCCTGGGGGACACCATGAGGAAGAGAAGTGACTAGAGAAGCAGCAGAACTGATTGGAATAAGAGGAGAGAAGACCGAAACCAGTGGTGGACAGTCCACAAACCCCATAGTCGTGGAGGCGGGAGAGGAGCGTAGAATGGTTGACCAGATCAAAGTCTGAAGACACATCCAAGGACACAGCAAGAGTAAAGTCACCATGTTCATGTGCCAAATCGATCTCGTTTAGGAAAAAGAGAAGAATGGTTTCTGTGCTGTGACCAGTTCTAAATCCAGATTGGCATTGGTGAAGGACAGAGGTAGGATCAAGGTGAGTGGATAATTATGAAAAAAAAAACAGTTTTTCCAAGACCTTGGACAAAAAAAGAAAGATTTGATACAGGGCACCAGTGTGCAGGGTCGGAAGGATCTAAAGAAGACTTCTTGGGGATAAGACGGATGGTCGCATCCTTCTAAACAGTTGGGAAGAAGCCCAAAGAAACTAGAGTTGACCATGCATATTGTGAGTGGCCGAAGAGTGAGAGAGTTCTGAGAACCAGCGAGAGGAGATTGGGTCTGATGGGCAGATGGTCTTATGAGAGGAGCCAAGAGCCTTCGAGTTCAACTGTGACTGGCCAAAAGGAGTTACAGGTATGCATTGGGCAAGGAGTCGAAGAGGGTGGCAGATGAGGAGGGGGTAGAGGAGGAAGGGAGGCATGGAGAAAGGGGAGAGGGGCAGAATGGAAAGGTGGAGCATAGAGAGCAGACTTTCTCAGAAGAAGGCGGCAAGACAGGCTGGATCTGGGGCAGAAGAGAAGGAAACAGGTGTGGACAAGAAGGGTGAGGCACTGAAAAGGAGCGGAGGGCCAGGTAAAGTTGGTGGGAAGAGTTAGATGAAGAGGCAATAAGATTAGAGTAATAGGACTGTTTGGTGGAGTGAATCATAGAATGGTAACAATGGTGACAGAGTTGAGAAGAAAAGAGATTCTGGTGAGGGATGCTTGCACCAGCAGCACGGTGCTCAATGGAGGTGGATGCATTGAAAATAGAAACCAGGGTGTTCTCAGGGGTGATGAGTAATTGGACATAATGGAATGGGACGGAGAGAAGCCAGATTGTTCAATGTGGTGGACAGTGTGGAGTTCCAGGCTTGAGAATGGGCATTCACTGAGAGGGAAGGGAAGCTGGCAGGAAAGGGCATCAGCGGAGGGGAAACTATTGGAGTATGGATGGCGTGATTTAGTGGGGCTGAAATAAATAGGTACCTGTAGAAGGAGCAAGGGGAAGGGGCAGAGTAAAAAAATAGACCGGGAAGAGGAAGAGCAGAGATGGCAGAGGGCATGAATGGAGAGTTGAGTGGAGTGAGGAGTAAGTCCAAAGTATGGCCAGCAGCATGAGCGGGACAGTCAACATGCTGATTAAGGGATAAGTCATCTAGGAGGGTGAGAAGGACTCTCTCGTGGTCTGGAGGTAGAGTCAAAATGGCCATTGAAGTCGCCACGGATCAACAGATGGGGAAAGGAGAGGGAGGCTTCTGAAAGAGACAGCAGATTGGCATCCCATAAGTCTGAACGAAGAGCCAGGTGGGGCATAGAGGAGTAGAAATTGAAATGATGGGGTAGCGTCCCAAGTGGAGTAGTAGGGATTCTGGATAATGAGGGCCGGGGGGGTATGGACCTCAACAAGAGGAAGAGAGGAGCGATAGAGGACAACTACACCACTGCCAGTCTGGCCTAAGCATGATGTGTGGAGAGTGGAAAATCCAGGGGGAAGACACCGGTGAAGTAAGGACTTCTCAACCCTCTAGAAACCAAGTCTCTGTTAGAAACAGGGCATCCAGAGAGTTTTGGGTAAGTATATCTTGAATAAAAAGTGTTCTAGAACGAAGGTACATACAATTGAGGAGAGTTAAACTAAGGAAGGAGGTAGGAGGGGGCTGAAGGTCATCTGGCATTTAAAGCAGAAATGGTATGACAAGGCAGAAGATTGGCCATCTGGCACATACTTCTGCCAGTTAGAGGTACAAGGGATGGTGAGGGACATCAGCCCTAATGAACAGGTAAAGCAGCTATTGCTATAGGCTGGAAGAGACAGAGGAGTAAGGTTGTTGAGTAAGAAAGCAATGAGAGTCTTACTTGGAGTGGTACCAGAGGTGCGGGACTGGACTGGAAGAACAATAGGGAAGATAGTGGTTGACAAGGGATGGCTTGTAAGAATGCATCAGTCTTTCTGAGCAATGTAGGCACCTTGTTAAATGCCGTCGAGTCGGAGTCGACTCATGGTGACCCTCTGGATAGCTATTCAAAATTGTGTTCGGTCTTGAGTCAGGTGGCTCATTGATGACAGACTGGTACCCGTAGCTGCTGTTATTGTATCGATCCATCTCATTGCTGGCCTTCCTCTTTTGTGTTGACCTTCTATCTTGCCAAGCATGATGTCTTTCTCTAATGATCTCTCTCTTCGCATGATGTGTCCAAAGTATGAAAGTCGAAGTCTTGTCATTTGAGCTTCTAAAGAAAGCTTAAGTTTAATCTCCTCTAGTACTGACTGGTTTGTTCTTCGGGCAATCCGTGGTATACACAGTATTCGCCACCAGCACCATAATTCAAAGGCATCAATTTTCTTCCTTTCTATCTTTTTCACTGTACAGCTTTCACATTCATATGATGATCTTGAAAATACCATGGCTTGAACAACTCGAATCTTTGTATGGAGAGAGACATCTGCTCTTGAGACTCTTATCTAGGTCTTTCATAGCCATTCTGCCAAGAGCAATGCGTTGTCTGATTTCTTGACTGCTTGTTGCTTCTTTATTGATAGTTGATCCAAGTAGGTTAAAGTTGTTCATGATTTCAATATCTTCTCCTTCAACGATGAACCTGTTGATTATGCCAGTTGTCATGACCTTTGTCTTCTTTACATTAAGGTGCAGGCCCATTTTGAGACTGTTCTTTGATTATGAAAAGCAAATGTTTCAGATCATCTTCACTTTCAGCCAGTAATGTGGTATCATCAGCATAGCGAAGTTTGTTGATGAGTCTTCCACCAATCTTCACACCTCTGTTGTCTTCATACAATCCTACTTCTCTGATTTGTTCTGCATGTAAATTAAACAGGTAGGGGGAAAGTATGCAGCCTTGTGTTACACCTTTGCTTATTTTAAACCATTCTGTTTCTCCTTGTTCCGTTCGAACTGTTGCTTCTTGATCAGTGTACAGATTGTGCAAGAGTACGATCAGGTGTTCTGGTATACCCATGCTTCTTAATGTGGCCCAGAGTTTCTCATGGTTTACACAGTCAAAAGCCTTGCTATAGTTGATAAAGCACACATAGATATCCTTTTGGTATTCTTTAGTCTTTTCCAGGATCCATCTCACATCCACAATGATGTCTCTTGTTCCTCGTCCTTTCCTGAACCCTGCATGCACGTCAGGTAGTTCTTGTTCCAGGTATGGTTGTAGTCTCTTTTGAATAATCTTCAGTAGAATCTTGCTGGCATGTGGGATCAGAGCAATTTGTGCAATAATTTCCACTGTCAGTTGGATCACCTTTCTTTAGTATTGGTATAAACACTGATCTTTTCCAGTCAGTTGGCCATGATGTTGTCTTCCATATTTATTGGAAGAGCCTTGTAAGTACGGTAACAGCTGCATCAGATTGCTGTAATACTTCTATGGGAATGCTATCAATGCCTGGTGCTTGGTCTTTGATAAGTCTTTCAATGCTGCTTCAACTTCTTTCATCACCAATGGTTCCCGATCATAAGGTACAGGTTGAAACGGCTGTTGGTCCACTTGATCTTTATCATATAAAAACTCTGTATATTCTTTCCACCTTTTCTTGATCTTCTCAGCATCATTCAACATAGAACCTTGAGCATCTTGTAACATTCCAATTCAAGGCTGGAACTTTTTCTTTAACTCTCGTAGCTTTAGGAAAGCCAATCTTGTTCTTCCTCTAATAGTTTCTGCTTCTATTTCCTTGCATGCGTCGTTGTAGTACTTTTCCTTGTCCTGTCTTGCTGCACATTGGAAATCTCTGAGTTCTGTTATTGTCTTTTTCTCCTCTGGCTTTAGCTTCTCTGCGTTTCTGGGCAATTTTCAGAGTTTCTTCAGTCATCCATTTTGGCCGTTTTTGCTTTTTCACCTTTTGTAGAGACTTCTTGCTTTCTTCCAACACAACCTTCTTGATGTCATTCCATAACTCTTCTGGAGCTCTGTCATTTGTATCTAAAGCAGCAAATCGATTCTGCAGGCAGTCTTTAAATTCCAGTGGTATATTCTCAAGGTCATATTTTGCTGCATTCATGAGTGGTTTGCTCTTCAGCTTTAGCTTGAGTTTGCATACTAGTAGTTGGCTCCAGGTTTTGTCTTTGTTGATGTTATAGAACTTTTCCATCGTTGACTTCCACAGATGTAGTCAATTTGATTTTTATACAATCCATTGGGTGAAGTCCATGTGTACAGTCGCCGCTTGTGTTGATGGAAGAAGGTGTTTGAGATGAATAGATCGTTGGTCTTGCAGAATTCTATCAGTTTTTCTCCAGCTTCATTTCTGTTGCAAAGTCCATATTTTCCAACTACTTTGCCTCCTTCTCTGTTGCCAACTTTTGCGTTCCAGTCACCCATGACTATCAGGATATCCTGTTTGCATGTTCTGTCAATTTCAGCTTGTACTTGTTCATAGAACTCTTCAATTTCATTCTCTTTTGCAGCTGTTGTTGGGGCATACACTTGAATTATAGTTGTGTTGATAGGCATTCCTCGTAGACGAATAGAGATTAAGCGTTCGCTGTCTGCATTGTATTTCATTACAGTTCTTGCAAGTTTCTTCTTTATTATAAATACAACACCATTTCTTCTTTGTTTTTCATTTCCAGCATAGTAGACCATGTGATCATCTGATGCAAAGTGCCCGATGCCAGTCCATTTCAGTTCGCTGGTACCCAACAGATCAAGTTGTACATGTTCCATTTCATTCTTGACCACCTCCAACTTCCCTTGGTTCATGCTTCGTATGTTCCATGTTCCCATGCGTAAGACATCTTTACAGCTTCTGACTCTCATTTCATGCTCAGCTACATCTGCAGTCAGACGTCCCGAGGGCTTTGATCCAACCACATCATAAATGCTGGCTTTACTCTGAAAAGTCTTCAGCTCTTTCCCAGTAGCTAGTTGAGTGCCTTCTGACCTGGGGGTCTCATCTTCCAGCACTATAGCACAATTTGTTTTGTTGTAACTATCCATTGGGTTTTCATGGTAAGATACAGAAGTAGATTGCTGGGCCTTTGTTCCGCGCAGTTTAAGTTTGGTGGTGTTGCTGTTGTCATAGAAATGTGATCCTTCGCCGTCAACACTATCCCATTCTGCTGCTGCCCAGATGGGTGGTTTATCTTGGTCTGGCACCTCAGGCACCTACATACATGCTTTTATAAAAAGGGCTTAACATAAGCACCTTAAAACATGATTTAACTAGGCGCCTCCTTAAGGTAAATGTATAACCTCAGTAGTTGCAGGAACTCATAGATGTTTGCCTGTCTAAGTTGGACAGGGAGAAGGAGAGAGGAAAGGAGAATGTGCAGAGACTGAGTATGACTCCAAGAGCCATATCTGTGAAATCTTGTACCCTAGATGCCTTCTGGTGTGACCTCATTTGGAGTATAATGTGCAATTCTGGAGACCGCACCTTCAAAAGGATGTGAACAGGATGGAGTCGGTGCAGAGGGTGGCTACTAAAATGATTAGTGGGCTTCATTATAAAGCATATGAGGACAGACTGAAGGATCTTAATATGTGCACCTTAGAGGAAAGGCGGGATAGAGGTGCTATGATTGAGATGTTTAAATACCTCCGTGGCATAAATGTTCAAGGAGAGAGCCTCTTTCAATTGAAAGCAAGTTCTGTGACGAGGGGACATGGGATGAGGGTGAAGGGAGATAGATTCAGGAGTGATATGCGGAAATATTTCTTTACGGAAAGAGTAGTGGATCCGTGGAATAGTCTCCCAGTGGAGGTGGTAGAGATGAGGACAGTAACTGAATTCAAAAAAGCATGGGACCAACACAGAGGATCTCTAAAGGTAAAAAGTGGACTGTTGTAATTGTTGATATGAAAGGACAGACTAGATAGGCCATGTGGTCTTTTTCTGTCATCATGTTTCTTCTGGGATTGTGGCTACTGATAGGCAACTCAACTGGCAAACTGCCCAATAGCTGCAAAATCTTAAAAGGCCTGGATTTAGTAAGCCAATCGAGGAATTTTATGCTTGTTTTAGTGTAATCCAGGATTTGCATTTGTGCCTGGGGAGAAGTAGGAATCGCCACAGTCTAGGGCCACTTTCTCTCTGCAGTCAAGCAAAGTGACGTGCCAGTCCTTCAATATGTATTTAATCGGGTTCTGTTAATAGCAGTCATACAGGAAGCACGGCAATTGGTTTCCATTCAATTGTTTATTATTTGGCTTATATTTTTAGTATGTGTTAACTCTTAATTTTAGTGTTACCATCTGTGTGTCAGAACAGCAGAATGACAGTGAAAGATGCTTTAATAAACCTCGTGTTTATTGGTAGTTCTTACTTTTTGTCTCATCTTGGTCCTGCCTGAGGTAAACATCTCAGTTTTCCCCCTCACCATCTGCTTCTGATTTCTAGTTGTAGCCAAACAAGTTCATTTTTATGGTTCCATATAGTTCCAGGCTACACATGAAATGGATGAAGCGCTGGAAGGCTAGATGACCATCACTGTGTCGTCGTCAACATGAAAAACCACCTGTGAGGTGAGTCATATATTGAGTAAAGTTTGATCAGTAAGAGCTGGTCCCTAGTTACAGCTGTACTTATTTTGGGGCTTTCATTCCCTTCTGGGATTTTTAACTTGGTTTACAATGAGAATTAGAATCCCCACACCTTCCAAAGCATTCAAGGGTTAAGAAACCGGGAATGAAGTAGGCCAGTGCTTTTCAACCTGTTTTATTTTGTGGCACACTTTTTGAGTTTGTTCAGTCCTTGTGGCACACCAAACCCAATTTTTGCATGAGCCTCACTCTCAGTTCTTCCCATTAGCAAAAGGGGAATAGCAATTTTATCCTGTGTGGGTCTCTTATTGCTTGGTTATGTCTGATGTGGAAATATGTGAGGTGATTCACTTAAACATCAGATTGAAGCTGGCAAAAGACATGCACAGGAAAGAAGCGCTGTCCTTCTACCAGCGGAGGCAAAGATGGGACGTAAGGCTACCTACTTCTAGTGGATGAACCTGGGCAGGGTTTAATTTGTGGATGAAAATAAAGTGGAACTGGAAAGGAGGAGGCTGGCCAGCCAGTGCAACAGAAGACGGCCTGGATTAGAGAGCAGAGTGACTGTTCTCTGCTCCGGCCTCACCCCCTTCCCTCTTCTCTGCAAGCTTCCTGGAAAAGAACACACTTGCTGTTCTGAAGCCTAAAAAGAAGGGCCTGGACTGCATTCCATCATGTGCCCCCAGAAATGAAGCCCTTAACCTGCGACACTTTATTCTCTGTAGGGCTAGTACTAACCAAGCAGTTCAAGTTGGTGGGTGGATGGAGGAGTCCAGTGGAGTATCTTTGTGGAAGATTGTAGGAACCTACTTACAAAGTATACATTTAAGAAGTTTTTGGGGTTTTTTTGTTACCACCAATATTATGCACCAGAAATAAAATTTCCAACATAATCCAATTCTCAACATGTAAGTTCTTGCAGCTCCACTGACTGACCTTTTCAATGCCTTGTTGGATTTGGGAGTGGTGCCAAAGGACTGGATAGAGGCATATGTGGTCCCTTTTATACAAAAGCAGAAGTAAGGATGTGATTGAAAACTACAGGCTGGTTAGTTTAACTTTAGTGATGAGTAAATTATTGGAAGTGCTGCTGAAAGAGAAAATAGTGAGGTTTCTGGAGTCCAGTGGATTACAGGACCTGAGGCAGCATGGATTCACCAGAGGCAGGTCTTGTCAGACAAATCTTATTGATTTCTTTGGGTAACCAGGGAGTTGGACCGAGGGAAAGCCTTAGATGTGGTGTATTTAGATTTTAGTAAAGCCTTTGACACTGTTACTCACAGGCGACTTATAAACAAACTGAGCACCCTAGGGATGGACCCTAAAGTTTTTGATTGGGTTAGAAATTGGTTGAGTGGGAGGCGGCAAAGGGTATAAGTAAATGGAGCTCACTCTGAGGAGGTTACCAGTGGTGTGCAGGGATCTGTCCTTGGTCCGATTCTTTTTAACATCTTTGTTAGTGATCTAGCGGAAGGGCTGTCGGGTAAGGTTTGCTCTTTGCAGATGATACCAAAATCTGCAATATAGTTGACACCCAGGAAGGTGTAGATGACATGAGGAGGGATCTAGCTAAGCTTGAAGAATGTCTAGAATTTGGCAGCTGAGATTTAATGTTAATGTAAGGTCATGCATTTGGGTTGCAGCAATCCAAGGGAGCAAATATAGTATAGGGGGTGAAGTACTTTTGTCCACTAAAGAAGAGAGGGACCTAGGCGTGAATTGTGTCTGATCTTAAAGTAGCTAAACAGCTAGAAAAGGTGATGACAAAAGCTAGAAGGATGCTTGGGTGCATAGGGAGAGGAACGGCCAGCAGAAGAAAGGAGTGTCTCTGTATAAGTCTTTGGTGTGACCTCATTTGGAGTATTGTTTGCAATTCTGGAGACCGCACCTTCAAAAGGATATAAACGGGCTGGAGTCTGTTCAGAGGGTGGCTAGTGGTCTTGGACTTAGGGATCTTAATATGTACACCTTAAGAGGAAAGGCGGGATAGAGGTGATATGATTGAGACGTTTAAATACCTCTGTGGCATAAATGCACAGAAGGAGAGCCTCTTTCGATTAAAAGCAAGCTCTGCTACAAGGGGACATGGGATGAGTGGAATAGTCTCCCAGCGGAGGTGGTAGAGATGAGGACAGTATCTGAATTCAAAGAAGCATGGGACAAACAGTGAGGATCTCTAAAGGAAAAAAAGGGAACTGTTGTAGTGGTTAGATATGGAAGGGCAGACTAGATAGGCCATGTCTTTCTCCAGGACCAAGCAGGAAGTCAGTCCTCACTTATGGGTGACGTCGGCGCCGACGGAGCCCCCGCGGAGCAATTTTCCCCAGCTTTCAAAGAAAGCCTTTGGGAATTGCAGCGCGCATGCGCGGTCGTCTTCCCGCCCGAAGGTGCCATCTTAGCCAGTCTTCTTTTTTCCGCGGAGCCCTACAGACGTCCCCGTCTTGTCCCCGCGAAAAAGTTGATTTTCTTCTTTATTTTATCCTTTTTCTTTCGGTTCGACGCCGATCGTTTTCCCGCCCGGACTCGCGACGCCGGTCTCGAGTCCTCTTACGTTTTTTCGGTTTTTCTGACTTAGTCAGCTTTCGTTTTCGTTTTCCCTGGCAGCCCGGTCCTTTGACCTCGCAGGGGCCCTTTTTCCCCCGATGGCTGCCAGTGGGTTTAAGCGGTGTGGTCAGTGTGACCGAAATATGTCACTAACCGACACACACGACTTTTGCCTCCGCTGCCTGGGCCCGGATCATGAGGAACTGATCTGTGGGCCCTGCAGCAAACTGTCCTCAAAGGCGTTGAGAAGTCGGCGGCATCAGCGTGAGAGAATCTTCGCTGACCCCAGCCGTACCCGGACCTCGTCGGAGGCCTCCGTGTCGAAAGGCTCCAGCTCGGACCGTCGCCGGAGCTCCTCCGACCGGGGTTCTCCCTCCGGGGACCATCGTCGGAAGGAAAAACCCGCGAGGGCGGCGTCAGTGGACGCTCCTGGCTCCGCGAGGGCCAGGTCGCATAGCCCCGACAGCCGCCCCGGGTCCTTGGAGAAGGAACACCTCCCGAAGCGACCTCGCCTGGAGTCGGAGATGCCTGCCCGGGTAAGTCCTGTGGTCCTTCTGGACTCGCCTCCGCGACAGCCAACGTCGGGCCCGACGCCGTCGGGGCCCGAGTCGGGGGCTGCTGGGTCACCTGAGCTCGGACTCAGGTTGACGGCCTTGGAGAGCAGACTGTCTGCCTTCATGGACCAGCAGAGGGCACTGCTCGCTGGCTTCGCTGGCGTCGCTGCCCCGACCGCCGGGACGTCGACGTCCAAGTCGACCCCGGAGACCGAGCCGATCCTCGAGTCGATGAGAACTCGAGTCGATCCTCGGTCGAGGTCGCCCTCGGCCTCCCGTTCGGGACCGAGGTCACCGACGCCGACTCCCTCGGCGTCGGGGCGGCTGGCGCCGCACCCTGCCCGGGCCGACCCCACCGAGTCCTCGTCGGAGTCGGTCTGGGAGTCTGAGGAGGAAGAGTCACCTGATTCTTTCCGGACTCGGTGTGTCCCCTCGGACTCACCGGAGTCCGAGCCTCGGAAGCAGTCCCCCCCGGAGGATGCCCGGTTCTCGGACTTCGTTAGGGATATGGCCAAGGCTTTGGCCTTCCCTGCGGATCCCGAGGAGGAGCCTCGAGCCGAAGAGCTCGACGCCCTCCAGTATGACTCTCCCGCGAGGGAACACTTTACTGTGCCGGTTCCTCCTATGCTGGAATGACTACTCTTCCGCATGTGGGAGAGTCCGGCCTCCTCGCCGGTCCTGAGCAAGCGGGTCGATTCTATCTATCGGGTCCGCAAGAGCCCTGGCTTTCAAAAGGCGCAGCTGCCACACCATTCCATGGTAGTGGAATCGGCCATGCATCGTCTTAAGAGCCAGAAGATGCACTCCTCGGTGCCTCCTGGAAGGGAGGCCCGTAACCTGGATGGCCTTGGCAAGAAGTGCTTCCAGGGCTCTATGCTCGCATGTCGTGTCCAGACTTACCAGCTATACATGGGCATGTATCTCCGGGATCTGGCTAAAGAGCTAGCCGGATTCTCCGCTGGTCTCTCCGAGGAGCCCTTGCGGAGGTTCCTAGCCTTGTCCACGGGCATTCGGGAATGCTCAGCATAGCCTCTCCCCCCCCCGCTGGTCACCCCCAGCACCGGAGGCCGGCTGGTTCACTTCGCCCACAGGTGGTCCAGCATCACCGCAGATGCCTGGGTGCTTCAGGTCGTGCGAGAAGGCTACCTTCTCCACTTCCATCAGGTCCCTCCCTCCTATTTTCCGGGAGAGCCTCCGCGCCCCCCTCTGCACAGGGAGTTGCTCCTTCAGGAGTTAGCAGGTCTTCTGCAGGATCAGGCGGTGGAACCGGTGCCACACCACCTGAGAGGTCAAGGCTTCTATTCAAGGTATTTTCTGATACCAAAGAGAACAGGGGGCCTCAGACCCATCCTGGACTTGCGCAACCTCAACAAGTTCCTTGTGCGGGAGAAGTTCAAAATGCTTACCCTTGGAATCCTTCTGCCCTACCTCCAGCAGGGAGATTGGCTATGCTCCTTGGATCTAAAGGATGCCTACACGCACATCCTCATCCACCCAAGCCACCGCCAATACCTAAGGTTTGTGGTGGCGGGAAATCATTACCAGTACAGAGTACTGCCCTTTGGCCTGTCCTCCGCACCGCGAGTCTTCACAAAATGTCTCGTGGTCGTGGCGGCCCATCTCCGGCTTCACGGCCTCTATGTCTTTCCGTACCTCGACGACTGGCTCATCAGAGCAGCGTCCGCTCAGGAGGTCACCAACGCCACGTGCCGCACGGTGGCTCTGCTGCAGCACTTGGGCTTTGTTATAAACTTCGCAAAGTCCACTTTGCTCCCCTCACAGGATCTCGAGTTCATCGGCGCAAGGCTGCACACTCCTCAGGCGCGAGCGTATCTACCGCTCGACAGGGCTCAGCGGCTCATGGACCTAGCCGACCGCTTTCGCAGCCAGCCCCTGGTCTCCGCCAGGCGCTTCCTGAGACTGCTCGGCCATATGGCTTCCACTGTCCATGTGACCCCCAATGCCCGCCTGAATATGCGGTCTGCTCAATGGTGTCTCCGCCGGCAGTGGCGACAGGCCACGGGCGGCCTCGCAGACCTAGTGCGCGTTTCCGAGCCGCTGATCTCGTCTCTCCGGTGGTGGCTCCGGCTGCCGAACCTGACATTCGGTATGCCCTTCCAGTCACCTCAGCCGACCCGGGTGCTGACCACCGATGCATCCCTCCTGGGCTGGGGAGCGCATTGCCAAGAGGCGCGTACTCAGGGCCTATGGACCACGTGGGAGTCTGCTCAGCAGATCAATTTCCTGGAGCTCCGGGCGATCCGCCTAGCTCTCAAGGCCTTCTCCCACCTGACTTCCCAACAGTCCGTCCTTGTCCAGACGGACAATCAAGTTGCCATGTTCTACGTGAACAAACAGGGGGGCACGGGCTCCTTTCTCCTCTGCCGGGAGGCTCAGAAGCTCTGCTCTTGGGCCGTCAGTCACGGCATTCTCCTCAAGGCAGTTTACCTCCCGGGCCAAGACAATTGCCTTGCGGACAAACTCAGCAGGGTCCTCCAGCCGCACGAGTGGCGTCTGGATCCCTTGGTAGTTCAGAAGCTCTTCCTCAAGTGGGGCCTCCCCACGATGGATCTCTTTGCCAGTCCTCGCAACCGGCAGCTTCCTCGCTTCTGCTCTCGTCTGCCACACCCCCTTCGGGTTGCGGCGGACGCCTTTCTGATCTCATGGTCGGGGAGCCTTCTGTATGCGTTCCCTCCCATCCCGCTAGTCTCTCGGACTCTTTTCAAGGTTCTCCGAGACAAAGCCTTCATGATCCTGGTGGCCCCTCGCTGGCCCAGGCAGCCGTGGTTTCCGCTCCTGCTGCAACTGGCGGTGGAGGATCCAATCCCTCTGGGGGTACAACCGGATCTCCTCACTCAGGATCAGGGGTCCCTCCTGCACCCCAACCTCAGGTCTCTCAACCTCATGGCCTGGCTGCTGAGAGGGTAGTCCTTGCTCCCCTTCTCCTGCCGGCGGAGGTGGAGGAGGTCGTCTTGGCTTCGCGACGGCCTTCTACCCGCAAATGCTACGCCCTTAAATGGCGTCGCTTTGCAGTCTGGTGTACCCAACAGTCTCAGGATCCCTTCTCCTGCCCGGTGTCGGTGATCTTGCAGTACTTGCTGCACCTCTCTAATCTGGGACTTAAGTCCAACTCCGTCAAAGTTCACCTCAGTGCTCTTTCAGCACATCATGTGCCGGTGGACGGCAGACCTCTCTCCAATGACCCTCTCGTAGCGAGGTTTCTCCGAGGTCTCCTTCTACTTAAACCACCTCTGCGCCCGCCAGCGCCTGACTGGGACCTGAATGTGGTGTTGCAGCGGATCACCTGTCCGCCTTTTGAACCTATGGCTACCTGTTCTCTCCGTTTTCTGTCTTGGAAAACGCTGTTCTTGATAGCCCTCACTTCCGCTAGGCGCGTAAGTGAATTGCAGGCCCTCGTGTCTGATCCCCCTTACACTCGGTTCTACAAAAATAGGGTAGTCCTACGGACTCACCCTAAATTTCTTCCAAAAGTGGTCTCCCCTTTTCACATCAATCAGGAGGTGGTACTTCCAACCTTCTTTCCCAGACCACACTCCAGCCGAGCTGAAACGGTCCTCCATACCCTGGACTGTAGAAGGGCTCTGAACTTCTACCTTGACCGTACGCGGGAGCACCGTAAAGCTGCTCAGCTTTTTGTGTCTTTTGACCCCAATAAATTGGGGCTCCCGGTCTCCAAGCGTACTCTGTCCATCTGGGTTGCGGACTGTATCTCTTGGGCTTATGGGGCAGCCGGACTCTCCTTAGAAAGTCGAGTCACGGCTCATTGCGTTCGGGCAAAGGCTACGTCAGTGGCTTACCTCCGCTCTGTTCCGCTGGCAGACATCTGCCGGGCCGCTACTTGGTCTTCGAGCCAGACTTTTGCGGTCCATTACTGTCTCGAGAGGGAGTCCCGCAGGGACAGTGCTTTCGGACAGGCAGTCCTCCGTAATCTCTTTGAGGTCTGAGCAACTCCTACCCTCCATCCCGGATGTGGGCTACCGGTGGGTGATAATTCAGCGAAGATTCTATCCTTCTGTGCTGCTGAGCTAGAGGGAGCTCATTTTTGTGCTTAGGGTCTCCGGTAGCCTTGAGCTTGGGAGTCCCATAAGTGAGGACTGACTTCCTGCTTGGTCCTGGAGAAAGCGTAGTTACTCACCTGTAACAGGTGTTCTCCAGGAGCAGCAGGAATCAGTCCTCACTACCCTCCCTCCTCCCCTTGGAGTTGCAATCGTCTGCTTATGTTCTTTTTGCAAATTTTTATGCTGTCTTTTTAGCTATGTCATCTGACTGGCTAAGATGGCACCTTCGGGCGGGAAGACGACCGCGCATGCGCGCTGCAATTCCCAAAGGCTTTCTTTGAAAGCTGGGGAAAATTGCTCCGCGGGGGCTCCGTCGGCGCCGACGTCACCCATAAGTGATGACTGATTCCTGCTGCTCCTGGAGAACACCTGTTACAGGTGAGTAACTACGCTTTCTGTCGTCATGTTTCTATGAGATGTTTCAGAGCATCCAGTTTATTCTAGGAACCAAACAGATAATAGAGCTCTAAACTGAAAAGAAATGCTTTTTTTTATAAACAGAAGAGTAATGTGCTGCAACAGGGGGAATAGGGGGCTCTCCTTTGCTATGCAGAGTCTGCTCCAGACTCCATGAATAAGAGGAAAGGGCAGATTAGGGAACAGTGGCTCCTCTTCCTGTATTTTCTCCAGACTTCACCCCTCCCCTCCTGTTCTTTGCATGCTGGCTCGGAGGAGAGAGACTGGCATGGAAAGCAAAGGGCTGCTCTCTGGGGCACTGTCCTATAGAAATGAGGCAGCACCCTTTACGACTCCATGCCTAGCCATGCCCCTACCATTCTCCCCCCAAAGACACCCCAATGTGCCACAGCGCATTGGTGGGAAGCAGTGAAGTAGGCTGATCTGACTGACCCAATCAGTCTTTTAAATCTTTGTCCAGGCTTACTCGGGCTGGCTTTCTCAGTTTGCCCACTAGGTGTTGCTGAGATGTCGCTTGCTTTCTGCTCACACTTTGTGTTTAGCTCTGCTGCTCGGAACTCTGAACACACATTCTAGTTGTATTCAAAAATACTTGAAGCTCAGAGAGCTTGATCGAGGTAGGCATGTGGTTTGTTTTTGAGTGGAATTTCTTGAAGTAAAAGCAAGGGAATATCTTTTTAAACAAAGATTTCACCTACATTTGCAGTATTAATGTTTTTACCTGATCAATAAAATGTTTATAATTGGCATACTTGGTCAGACTGCAATCCTTCAAGCTCTTTATCCTATTTTTTGCGGTGACCAATCAAGATCACAAGTACCTGGCAGGATCCTAAAAAGTGGATAGGTTCCATGTGTATTTTTCCCTTTGCAAAGCAATGAAATCTTAAGATGATGCTTTTCTTTGGGTCACAGTGCATCTGAACATAGCCAGACTGGCTTTACCTTGATGACTATCAGGATATCCATGAGGGAGATTTGTATGCATGGCCTCCATGTGTGCAACTAGATTTCATACATCTTTAGTTGGCCGTGGGAGTGAAAACTACTTTATTCTTAGTGCACCTATAGAACAGGCCTTCCCAGTCTGGTCCCGATGAGCTCCCTTGTGGTTTTCAGTCTATGCAAGGGTTGGCATACTATATTCATTGTGTGTATCCTGAAAATCTGACTGTCAGCAGGGTCACAAGGACAGGTTGCAGACTCTGTTGTACAGTAGTTGTGCTCAAAGGCTGTGTGTCAGGCTTCTACATATTTATTACTTTATTTAAAAGTATATTATATATTCTGCCAAGGTGGTTTTCAGTGAATCACAAAGTTTTGTAGTTGTGCTAGTTGTACTAATTTTATATAAGCAATGAAACACATCAGTCGGGGTTCCATGTAGAAGACTGCTCTGTGGGGTTGGCCTTCTGGCTCTTCCTGGTATGAAGTAGTAATGGATTCCTTTGAAAAAGCAGGGAATGCAGAGCTGGAGCTACCATTGGGCAAACCAGGTGGTCACCTAGCGTGCCGGCCCTCTGAAGACACTCCCTCCAGCACCTACAGTGGTGGCAATGGCCTGAAACAGCCCCGTGGTGCTTATCTTAACATGTCAGCGCCACTGGGCTCTTTGCTTCTGCTTCTGGAAGTGGCTGCTTCCCCCATATAAACGAACGTCTGCATCAGTGGAAGCAGGAGCAAACAGCCCCATGGTTCTAACGTTTTAATGTAAGTGCTGTAGGGCTGTTTCTGGCCATTGCTATCACTGTAGGCCTCAGAGAGGGGCGGCAGCAGTGGAGGTGGTGGTGGTGCAAAGAATGAGGTTTGCCTAAGTCACCTTATCTTGTGCCGGCGCTGCAAGGATGGTAGGAATTGGTGAGCAAGAAGAGTCATCTAGGAGCTCAGATTTTTAGCAGAAAGAAGGGTTGGCATACCAGTGAAAAGCCACT
The DNA here is from genome assembly GCA_033557465.1 of Ichthyophis bannanicus. Taxonomy (NCBI): domain Eukaryota; kingdom Metazoa; phylum Chordata; class Amphibia; order Gymnophiona; family Ichthyophiidae; genus Ichthyophis; species Ichthyophis bannanicus. Next base: position 296,342,396 of record CM066041.1, read on the forward strand.
GTGTTGACATGCATTGTGCCATCATCACATGCAGCAAGCTTTTGGAGAATCCATCTGTAGAGGCAAAGCTGTATATTCACAGGACAGGTTCTGTGGTCAAGCTGAAATTTATTTATTTAATGGGGGTTTTTTATACTGCCTTTAAGCCAATGCAATTTACAGTGAACAAACAATCAAACTCAATTGAGTGTAATTACAGAGAACTTGGTGTGCAGCTTGTCGTTCATTGAGGGCTTGTGTGCATCGATGATGCTGAGAGCTAAGCCAGTAGCTTAGCTATTGGCAGGATCTCCCAAGATAGACAGGTCTCAGCTGAGGTGTCAGACCAAGACAAACCACCCATCTGGACAGCAGCAGAATGGGACTCTGCTTGTAAGTGGAGGATCATATTTATGTGACAAATGCAACACCACTGGAATTAACTGCGTGGAAGAAAGACTTGGCAAATCTACTTCTGTATTTTGCCACAAAAACCCAATGGATAGTTGCAAAACAAATTGCACTTTAGTGCTGGAAGAGGAGACCCCTAGGTTGGAAGGCACTCAAATGCCTACTGGGGATGAGTTGAAAACTTCTCAGAATAAAGTCAACATTTATGATGTGGTTGGCTCTGCTGATGTAGCTGCACATTAAATGAGAGTCAGAAGCTACAAAGATGTCTTACATATTGGGTCATGGAACGTACAAAGCATGAACCAAGGGAAGTTGGAGGTGGTCAAGAATGAAATGAAATGTGTACAACTTGATCTGTTGGGTGTCGGTGAACTGAAATAAATTGGCTTTGGGCACTTTGTATCTGATGATCATATGGTCTACTATGCTGGAAATGAAAGACAAAGAAGAAATGGTGTTGCATTAAGAAGAAACCTGCAAGAACTATAACGAAATACAATGCAGTCAGCGAACGCTTAATTTCTATTTGTCTATAAGGAAAGCCCATCAACAAACTATAATTCAGGTATATGCTGCAACAACAGCTGCAGAAGAGGAAGACATTGAGTTCTATGAACAAGTACAAGATTAATGAATATAGTCTTAAAATGGTGCACCTTAACGTTAAGAAGACCAAAGATCCTGACAACTGGCAAAATCAATAAGTTCATCATTGATGGAGAAGAAATTGAAATAGTTGACAGCTTTAACTTTACTTGGATTAACAATCAATAAAGAAAGGACTAGTAGTCAAGAAATCAGACTACATGTTGTTCTTGGTAGAATGGCTATGAAGGACCTAGACAAGATCCTCAAGAGCAGAGGTGTGTCTCTCCATACAAAGATTCGACTTGTCCAGGCCATGGTATTTTCAATAATGTCATATAGATGCGAAAGTTGGACAGTGAAAAAGATGGACAGGAAGAAAATCAATACCTTTGAATTATGTTGCTGGTGAGGAATACTGTGTATACTACAGACTGCCTGAAGAACCAACCAATCAGTACTAAAGGAGATCAAACCTAAGCTTTTCTTAGAAGCTTAGATGACTTCGGCTTTCATACTTTGAACATATGTGAAGAGAGAGATCATTGGAGAAAGACAGACAAAATGCTTGGCAAGGTAGAAGGTCACCATAAAAGAGGAAGGCCAGCAATGAGATGGACTGATACAATAACAGCAGCAGATACCACTCTATCGATAATGAGCTGCTTGGCTGAAGACCAAACAAAGTTTAGGCCAGCTATCCAGAGGGTTGCCAGGAATAGATATGGCACTTAAATATATTTATATATATTATTATTATTATTTAGCGTGTGGTGATAGCGGTTAGCTTTATGGAATTATGTGATCCCGTTGGCACTGTAGTGTTTATTTACATTCTCTTATATACCGTGCTATTCTGCATCAGTGAACTAACTGAAATTACATTTAACAGGGCATTATAACTTGGAGATAACTATTTTACAAGGAACATGGGCTATGGAGGGTTAAGTGGCTTGCCCAAGACCACAAGGAGCACCTGTGGTACTAGAAACCCCAGTCCTTCCGGCCCAAGATTGCTGTCCTCTAGTGGGATTTGAACCCCCAACCTTCCGGCCTGAAGTACCTTGCCCCAACCACTAGGCTACTCCTCCAGTGTTCAATGAACAGATGAATATTAATAGTTTCTTCAGGTTCTGTGTAGACTGCGCAGATCTAGTGTGTTCCAGAGTGTGGGGTGAAGGCTCTATTGTTTGTTTGCTGGATGCATCTAGTCTTGAGGGGAGGTATGGCTAGTAGGTCCTGGTCTATTGATCATCTTGTCCTTGCTGAGGGTGCTTTACTGATTAGTGTATCCAGGCAGGAAGCTGATAAGTTGTATAGAATTTTGTAGAGAGTAGTTGCAAATGGAAGCCAGTGTAAGCTCTTGAAGATGAGTTGATGTCTTGGGTACCTGTTAAGATTCTAGCAGTGGTGTTTTGCACCAGTTGAAGTGGATATAGGGCTTGCTTTGGTAGCCCTTGATAAAGTCTGTTGCCCTAATCGAGGTGGGGCATTGTTATGAATTGGAATACTGTTCTGTAGTCATTGTGGTGGAGAAGTGGCTGTAGATGTTGGAGCGATTGCAATTTCAGGTATGCAGTGTTGGCTGACTTTTTGATATGGAAGAGCATGTTGTGGCACTTTATAAGTCTTTAATAATAATAATGTTGACTTTACTGTCAAAGGTTATACCCAGGTATTTGATTACTTCTTTTACTGTTATCTCAGTTGTTGGAGTGTGAGCTTTGCTGGTGGAATGAAGGATGGGTCTCTTGTGACCAGTAGTGCTTCAGCCTTGCTGCTGTTCACTTCAAGGTTTAGTCCTACAAGGAATTCTGTGGTGGCTGTGAAGCAGTCTGAAATGGCTGAGAAGTCTGGTGTTAGAGTGTGGAAGGGCATGTAGAACATGTCATTGGTATATAGATGAAAGTGCATGTTGAATTTTCTGAGAAGGCTGCAGATAAGCTGGATGTAGGTATTAAATAGCAGAGCCCATAAGGCTAATATTTGTGGTATGCCTTGCCTTAGGCTGAAATGTTTGGATCTGAGGGGACAAATTTTAACTTGCCATAGACTAGTTTACCTCATACCTCTTTGACAGACAATCATGCTATTGTGGAGGCCTATGTCATTGAGTCTTGTAAGAAGGGTGTGGTGTGTGTGAGAGAGTCAAAGATGGCACTGATGTCCAGGAATATCATCATAAAACCTTGATGTGGCTTATCAAGACCCCTAATTAATGTGTCGAAGAGTGAGGTGAAGAGGGTGTCTGCACCATGTTGAGGGCAAAAACCATGTTGCTGAGGGTCCAGAGGTGTGTAAGTGACGATATACTCTTGTAGTTGATGTTGTACCACTTTTTGTATTACCTTGACTAGGAAAAGAATGCTTGCAATAAGCTGATATGAGCTTGGGGCAGACTGGTCCATTGGTTGGTTCAAGTTGTTGGTGCCTGGGCAGCACCTTACGCTCAGCACCCCCTCTCCCCAGCTGTTACAATCTGTGGTTTAGCTTTGAATGCCCTGCTTTTTGCTTGTCTCTGCCCCTCCTCCCCCACCCAAGCTTCCACCTTTGGTGACTTCCTAGTAAAGATGGTTGGGCTGACCTTGACTGAACCTGGTATACATCGCCCTCTTAAGTTCACAGGACAGACTTGGTCGCTGTTTTCCTAGTGCATTTTGTATTGAAATGTTGGGATTTGAAATGGTGGTTGTTTTCCCCCAGAGAAACCATTCCTTTTTAAGTTTAACATTCAGTGCCTGCTTCTCATGGAGGAACACAAATCTGTATTCAGGGAAGAGAAGAGGAAGAGAGTGAGGTAAGCCTGATTAAGATGGCCAAAGAAGCTATTTGTGTAATGAAATCCTTCAAACTGCTTTCCTAAATTACCCCCATCTGGACTAGCATCGCGTCATCCAGTTATAAACTTTCCTACAATTGTGAAACAAAAACCAAAACCCCCCACACAAAATCCCTGATGCATCCTTCTCTTCACTCCAGCTCTATAATAAACTGCTATGTTTGTGACAAGAATCCTCCTTTCTCATTATATAGTTCTGTGGTTACATGTTTCTAGATCTTGGACAAAATATACTGCTCCCTCACTTTGCAGCTCTGTGACAAAACACACGACTCTTAATGCATTGCTGCATGTCAAACGCTGTTGCCTCACGCTATAGCTCTGTACTAGGCCACGCTGCATCCTCGTTCCGGGGTTGCCTTCTAGCTCCAACTTTACCCAACTGGAATGCAATAGAGAAACCCCGAGCTTGACCTCTGCAGGGTTTGCACCAAATTAAGCAAAGTGGAGGATACTATACATAACCTGCCCTTTGAAATAGGCAAAACTAGAAATAAGCTGCAGGTCCTGCATGCAATGGGTTAAACCCAGGCCTGGATCACTGTGTTGGTCAAATATGGAACCAGTTGGCTACCCTGCTTTACACTTTTTGTTCTTTACAGCAGGGGGTGCACAAGTTCAGTTCTCGAGAGCCACAGACAGGCCAGGTTATTAGGAAATCCCTAATGGATATGTGAAATAGATCTGCATACATATTATTTCCATTGCATGCATATCTGTCATGAATATTGATTAGAGAGATGAAAATCTGGCCTGTTTTTTTGTGGCATTCAAGGGCTAAACTTGTGAACTACTACTACTAATACTGATCATTTTGTCTAGCACTACAAGGCATAAGCAGCGCTGTACCGGCACATGTAACAGACTTTTTCTGCTCATCAGGGCTTACAATCTAGTCAAGACAAGATAACGCAACAGCTGAGGACAAAGACACATCTAGGGGAACGGTAAGGAAAAACAGGAGACTCAGTGGATCAGGATCCAAAAGTGGCCTTGGAGTGGTGAGATTTCAGCTTGGATTTGAAAAGGGCCAAAGATGTGGCTAGTTTGTTCCAGGCATAAGGAGCAGCAACGTGAAAGGACTGAAGTCTGGAGGTGTCCGTAGAAGAGAAGGGCAGAGTCAGAAGCGATCTGCCAGAAAAGTGGCGTTCCCGAGGAGGGGGTTAGGGATTGAAGAGAGGAAAGGCAGTGAGGAGGAGCAGAATGAGTGAACTTATAGGTTAGTAGGAGAAGTTTGAACTGGATACAGAAATCAATAGGGGGCCAATGCAGTGACTTGAGAAGAGGTGTTATGTGAGCATATCGAGGCTGGCGGAAGATTAGCCACGCAGCTGAGTTTTGAACAGAGCCGAGGAATTGATGCAACTAGTTGGCAGGAAAGACGTTTTGAAAACATCTTTCAGAACCATCCGTCTTAGAAGAGAACTGTGGATCTGAAAGAAACAATTTGTAGAAATTATGGCAGGTGTTTAAAATATGTCCTGCTGAGCCCTGGATTGGCAGTAAAAAGACAGTATTCCTTACTTTACCAAGTAATAAACACTCTCTAAGCAGGTCACATGACTCCAAGCAATGGGATACTTTATACAATAACTTTACTGTAGCCTTCCCGCTGATGAGGAAGGTATAGAAGCCCCTTCCCACCAAGACATAGCCGTGGGAGCAACCGAAATCAAATCCACTTTGCTGAATTCTGTGGGGTAAAATCTGAGGTTATTAAAATGGCTGCGGAAACCGATGGCTGAAGAGCAACTCTCCGACTGAGGCGGCAGCTCCCCTGACATTGGAATACAAAAACACACGACGACAACCAGCTAGCAACTGCAAAAACAAACCGAAAATAAACTAACCGCACCGTTCATGAGGGAAGGCAAAACAGGCAGTGATGGTGACTGACAGAGTTCCCCGTCAGCCCCATTGAAAACACTCTCTCTCCTCGGATAGTAATTCATACTCAAAATTTTAAAGGAACTGACAACCAAAACTGCCAGTCCTTCGACATTTATATTGATGTCTCCCTGGGCCATAGCTTCACTATAACAGCCGATCGCGGCTCCTTAGAAAATTCGCACCTCTCCTCGGATCATAGATTGCTGCATTGACCCCAATTCTCCGCTAGCTCACAGTGGCGCCACTCCAAAGGATATGAGCCAGCAATAGGCTGCAACCTATACAGCGGGGCGACTTTTATCCTATAACTTTACCAGTTTTCAGCCTAGTTTTGGCCCCTGCGACTTATACTCAGGAGCGACTTTTATAATCTGGGAAATATGGTAACTTGAACAGAGAGCAACACATTTGCACACGTCTGTTTTAAGGCACCTCTTTGTACAATCCTCATCTTGGAAGAAAATCTACGGCCTAATATATATATATATTAGGGTGTAGATTTTTTATTTTTTTTTATATGCATGATGAATATGCATTAAGTCTATTTAGATTGTGGCCTACGCTATAATAAACCCTCAGAGGAGAATTCTTTACAGTGGGGCTTCTCATACCTGGATTTGTGGGATAGCCAAATGAATATTCATGAGGTATATTTGCATATATTGGAGAGCTAGTGTATAAAAACGTATCTTGTAGATATTCACTTTGAACATCCTGAAAACATACCTGGCTGGGGGAGGAAAGCATGGAGAGCAAATCTTGGCGTTGCTTCAACCTTCCTGGTGAAGATGGAATAGAGCAGTGTTTCCCCAGCCAGTTCTAGTCTCAGGATGCAAATCTCTCATGCACATTCATTATGGCTATCCTGAAAACTTGACTGGCTAGACGCAGTGGTTCTCATCCCAGCTCTCTGGGACCCTCAAGCCAGTCAGGTTTTCAGGATATCCACAATGAATATGCATGAGAGAGATCTGCGCGCCCTGCTTCCATTGTATGTGTATTTATCTCATGCATATTCGTTGTAGCTATCCTGAAAACATAACTGGCCCGGAGGTCCCAGAGGGACTGGGTCGAGAACCACTGCACGCCAAGAACAACTTAAACACTAGAACAGCTGAGCCATTTCTGGTTTTCCTCCCATTGCTTCCAGGAACTTGTAGGGCTAACGAATGCTAGAAATCAAGTACTGGCTCGGCCTCTCCCTACGGACATGCCCAAGCTATATGCTAACCTTTTGGGCCATGCTTTTTATTTGTTCTGCATTTCATCTTGTCAGCTTCGGTACACAGCAGCAAATGTCAGGAGCCGTGAAGCCTGATTATCTATTCTGATGGACTGCTTGGTTGAAGGGTGTGATGTGTCTGAGGGCCATCAAGTTGCTAGTACTTGTGACCCCAGTGTCTCCAGCTGCTGCCAGTCAATTGTTGATGACTTTGGCCACAGTGGAAGCTCTTGAGGAATTGTGCACTTTGCCATGAGAAGTGTGAAGGAAACAGAAGAAAGGCGACACTCAAAAGGAGCCTGGCAATCCAAAGGTAACGAGGGGGAGGGGGGAACTGTTACAATTACTGGAACTAAGGAAGGGGGAAGAATGGGTCTCTAAGAGATAGTAGGAAAGCATGCTTTGCCATACATTTTTTAAAGGCGCGTGTAGAGATGGTGTTTTGGGAGTTGGATTGTGTAATTGCATGGGTGACTGGGGTAAATAATACATTTGGGAATGTGAGAGGTATAGGTAGAGATTTTGTTTGGGGATTGTAGGGGTTTGTGTGTATGCAGGATTGTGTGTGTGTATAGGGGATTTGTGCATGGGAAGTATGGGCTCTTTGGGGGCACTGCTGTGGGATTGTATATAGTACAGTAGTGTGTGAATTGGGGGTGGAATGTTTTGGAGGATATAGTTGTGTATGTGTGAAGATGGGGTGAATTGAATGCAGATATGTGGGGAGGAAGTGGCTGGGAAAGTGCATTTATTCAGCACTGGCCTTCTTTAGTTGTCAGCTATTTTCTGTATGTGCCTTTTCAAGAGCAGGGGTGGTGGCTTTGAAGGAGCTTTTGGGTGTAGTCCCCTGCCAACTGCTTCAGTTCTTTCCCCATCTCCTTGTGTTGCTCTGTGCCAAAGTGCTGGAAGAGGGATCAGGGGCTTTTGGAATGGGGCATTAGTCAACATTCTGCAGCCTCAATAGTTTTCAATAGAAAGCACTGGGAATTTTTTTTTTCCTTGGTAACTTGGTTCTCTGAAAATACTGACCCCATGTTTCTAGAGTTGGTTCTTACATTTAATTATGTAACTCCCCAAATCTGAACTGGAGGCAAGTATTTCCCGATACACTAGGTATTTCCCTGTCTAAGAGGGTTACAATCTGTTTTGTATCTGAAAGAATAGAGGTTAATTGACTTTCCCATGCTGTCAAGGGGAGTCGGTGGAAGAAGTGGGACTTGGATGTAGGATTGCTCTAACCACTAGGCTGCTCTTCCATTTCTGATTTTCAAACTCATTTGAGAGACTTGTTTTCTTCCTGCATGCAAACATTTGTGAATTTCCCTTTTTTCAGAGAATTATGCCTGTGGGAGTCTATGGGACTTTATTTATGGCTGTTGGAGAGGGGATTTATATTGTTGGGGGGGTGGATTTTAATTTATTTATTTATTTTATTTATTTATTACAGTTGCTTATATACCGCACTATTCGGCATCAGCGCGGTTTACAGTATAACAAAGTGACCAATACACACATTCTGTTTGGTTTTACATCGAACAGGAATATAAACTTGGATAACAGGGGCTGAAACTATATACATGAACTATTTACATGGAGTATGCTATATACATGAGGTAAAAAATTCCTATACATGAGGTAAAAATTCCTATAACATTCCTATAACATTGTTGAGTTGCTCAATAAATGATGAATCCGTTTTGAATACTTGATACCTTGTGAGTATGTGCTGCAAAAGGGCGGTGATTCTTAGGTGGTGCTAACTAAATTCATCGCTGGTTGGGTAGTATTGGAGGAAGAGGTGATATTTGATTGCCTTCCTGAATTGGGTCAGGTCTGCTATAGCTCGAATGTCTGGTGGGAGTGCATTCCAACATTTGGGGACGTAAAGGCTGAAGGCCCTATTTGCTGTTGTATTATTGCATTTTGTCAAGGTCTTCGGGGTTGCTAATAAATTTAGGGCTGTTGACCTCCTAGCTCTGTTGGGTGGCACTGTATGGATGAGATCCGTAAGTGCTGTGGAGGAAAGGTGCTTGATTGCCTTGAATGAGAGGATTAATGTTTTGAAAATAATCCTTCCGTGTATAGGTAACCAATTTAGACTATTACCATCGAAATGACACCTCATCATGGAGATGTCAGAGGAGAATAGGTCAAGTGCACATGCAGAAGGCCCAAGATGGGGGGGTGGGGGGGAGCATGTCTGCCTGGAGGATTTTTCATTCTGGAAAAAGGCAATATATGTATATCTCCTATTTGCATGTTAAAAACATAAGATATGCCATATTGGGTCAGATCAAGGTCCTTCAAGCCCAGTACCCCGTTTCCAACAGTGGCCAATCTAGGTCACAAGTACCTTGCAGTTTCCCCAAAAGACACAGGTTCCACAATGCTTGTATTGAGTCAAGCAGTGGATATTCTGGGTCTAAGTTAATAATGGTTCATGGACCTTTCCTCCAGGAACTTGTCCAAACCTTTTTTAAACCCGGCTACATTAACAGCTTTTACTACATCCTCCGGTAGCAAATTCCAGAGTTTGATTAAACTTTGAGTGAAAAAATATTTTCTCTTATTAGTCTTAAATAGGTTAGCCTGTAGCTTCATTGCATGCCCCCTTGTCTTTTGATGGCGTAAACAATCGATCTACGTTTACCCATTCCATTCATTAATTTATAGACCTCTATCATATCTCTCCTCAGCTGTCTCTTTTCCAGGTTGAAGAGCCCTAAACGTTTTTAGCCTCTCTTCATAGGGGTATTCACACAATATTCAAGGTGCGGTCGCACCATGGAACAATACAGAGGTATTTTAATATCCTTTGTTTTATTTTCCATTCCTTTCTTTTTGATACCTAATATTCTATTTGCTCTTTTGGCTGCCGCTGCACACTGGGCGGAGGGTTTTATCATGTTATCCACGATGATGCCTAAATCTTTTTCCTAGGTAGTGGTTCCTAATGTGGAACCTTGCATCGTGTACCCATAGTTTGGGTTGTTCTTTCCTAGGTGCATAACTTTGTACTTGTCCATATTAAATTTCATCTGCGATTTGGATGCCCAGTCTTCCAATTTATCAAGATCCTCTTGCAATTTACCACAATCCTCTTGGGTTTTAACAACTTTGAATAGTTTTGTGTCATTTGCAAATTTGATAACCTCACTTGTTCCCATTTCCAGGTCATTTATGAATATGTTAAAAAGCAGCAGACTCGGCACAGATCCCTGGGGTACACCACTATTCACCTTTCTCCATTGGGAAAATTGGCCATTAAGCCTCTTGCTTTCTATCTTAGCTTCCCTGATTTCATCATCCATTTGGTCAAAGCCCCCCTCCACTCTGTCAGAGTACTGGAAAAATTCAATTGTGGGCCGGGTTACCTCAGCTAGGCACAGGAATTATAGTGGGCTCTGATGGCGGGAGTTCTGGTGCATGGTGGGTATTCCCACGAGCTTCTGCTTTTGTAGAGGGACCTGCCAGGGTTGTCCCCATCGCTTTCATTATTTGCAGTGGTCGTTTTGAGCCTCTGGCGGTGGTTTTGTGGAATAAAATGGACATCGAGAATCCAAGTAGGAGGAAGGGATTGTAAGATTGCGCTGTTCACTGATTTGCATCTTGTTCATCCTAATTCTCCCTATTACAACCCTCCCCCTCCTGATGAGAGAACTGACAATGTTGGGTAGATAGTCAGTCTGGGTTTAAGATAATAAATTACATAGACGGGAGGTCCCAAGAAGGTGGAAGCCAGAGTTTGAACTGCTGACACATGCTTTTAGATGGGGAAGCGTAAAGGGAAAGCAGCCAAGCCTCCCCTGACTGTCCATGTCCCAGCTGTGGATTTACCTTTGTCGGGTCCTTTGGGCCATTTCCTGAAGTTCTGTGTAGAGCAGCAGCCAGCCAGTGGCGGAGAGGTGTTTGTCGCAGTTGTGGGGGCATCGGAGTGGGTGAGCTCAGTGTCCTCAGGAGTTGATCTAAACTCTCTGGATGTGCGGAACCAATTGAAGCTGTCGGACATTGCTGTTTGCCTGGAGTGCAGGAGCTTGGCTGGCAGTCCAGTGATTTGTGTTGCCCATCTCATGGGGGTTGGTGACCAGAAGTGATGGGGGATGTTTTGAGACCCTAGAGGGTCAGCAAACTGGAGTAGAGCTTCACAAGGGAAGAAGACCTGTGCAAGAGGGGTCGCTTCGCTTTCAGCAAATGAATGAATTGAATGTTTCCACAATTTTAGAAAGTTCAGAGTTAGATGCTGTCATTGCAGTGGCCTACTTAGTTCAATTTGCTTTGCCATCAGATAGAGATTTGGTTTTTATAGATGCTCTTTAGGACGCAGAGTGTTAGATATCGAGGGTTACTGGTTCGGGCATTTCCTGATCTGACGTGGGAGACCCAGCAACGAAAGAGGGAATTTCCTCTCCTTCGTCCCCAGGTGTCTCAGTTGGGTGCTCTGTTCTTAAAGTACCCTTGCAAATGTTTAGTCAAGCATCAGTCTAATTCATGTGTTTTTAGCCTTTTCAGCTTGCTTCATTCCTTAATGCTCACTCAGTTCCTAGTTCTGCTGTGGATGCATCTGAGCTGTCTCAAAGTTAATGTCTGGCTGTAACATTTGGTTTCTTTTTCCTTCATGTTTGACGTTTAATTTTTCCTTTGGGACCTCCCTCCATGTTGTGGGCTGGGGTTTGGAATAATTTTGTTTCAATTTCCTCTTTTTCTTTCAATAACATGTATATTTCACTCAGTACCCATGTTTTTCTACAAGTTGTGGTTTCCTGCTTTTTTTTTTTTTTTTTTGAAAAATGCATAAATTTAAAAAAATGTTAATAAATTAGAGCAGCTTAATATTAACCTGGTTGGGGACTGCAAGAACTTCTTGAGCCATTTTTAATTTTAGATGGGTAGCTAGAAGCCTGCATTACATAGGCATTCAAATCGGGAGGGACTGGTCACAAGTATATTCCTTAAATTATATGAGCCATTTGGGTTAAAGTAAAGAGATTTTGAAGAGTGGAAGTGGTTGCACTTGTCTTGGATGGGGGCATATGGCTTCTGTGAAAATGGTGATCCTGCCAGGATTCCTGTATCTATGCCTGATATTGCCAGTGGATATCCTGACAAATGCCTTGTAGTGTTTTCAGGCTGAGATGTTCTGCTTTAGATAGGAAGGGAAGAGGTGGCAAGTGTCTCGGCGTATTCTATGCCAACCTAAGAAGAGAATGGGGGTTCCAGACATTAGGCAGTGATGATATTGGGTAGTGCAGATGCATCTGGTGGCAAAGTCAGGGTTCAGATAGAGTAGGCAGTCCAGGGGGTGAGGGATCTAGAGAGCAGTGTGGGGAACTGAGGGAGGATGAAAGTTTTAGTAATGCCATTCCCTATATGGGGGTTATAGTGAAGCTCTGGAAGAAACGGTTTGGGATACTACTGGATGGCTTAAAAATCCATTCACTTGCCAAGTCTCTTCAGTGGGCCTATTAAGTCCCAGCGGAGGGGGGTGGGGGCAGATTTCGATAGATGGGAAAGCAGGGGATTGGTGAATATTGATGACCTTTTGGGAAGGTAAGAAACGTCACATTTAATCTGTGGACAGAGTAGGGGTTGGAGGATAAGGAATGTGTGTTTTGTTTAGACAAATTTCTCCTTTTCTCTGTGGGAAGCGAGAAGGGATTTATTGGAGGATGAGAATCTGAGGCTCTGTGGTGGGTCAGTAAGGTTGGCCAAAAGGCCAAAATTAATCACAACGCTGTATAGGGTCATATCTTAGGGTGGGGTACAGCTTTGGGAGAGGGACACGAGATGTAACTAACTGATGTTCAAAGGCAAAAGCTTTGAGTGGCGATATGTGTATTGGTCTTGACCAACTTGGTTGAAAAAGCTTTCAAGATTTTATATAGATGGTATCTCAGCCTCCCTTAGACTGAGCAGGATCTATGTGTGGGAGAGGATGGGGGAAGGTGGGAATTCACTCATATTCTATTGTTTGGGTAACAGTGGGCTTTTTTTGCTGAAATGATGGGGGATAGCGGTAGCCAAGGACACCGACTATGTTTTGGTGCTCTGGAAGCTGCAGGCTTTGAATGCTAAGATAGTAGGCCTCTTTTTCTGTTGTACTCTGGCAGTCCAGTGTGAGGTAGCGAGGCTGAGGAGGTGCCAACTATGGCAATTGTCAGGGCCGGCCGCAGAGTTGGTTCAAGATGTTGGCAGTGTAGGCAAACCTTAGGCCTTATATCCCCTTCCCCTCGGCTGTCTAAATCTGTTGTTTGGCTTTGAATGCCTTTCTCTTTGCTGCCCCCCCCCCCCCTCCACAAAGCTACCACCCTAATTTGAATAATGTCTGGACTAGCTCTGACAGTCGTGCCATGAAAGCCCTGGATTGGCTATTTGTGGAATAAGGTAACTGCATTGTGGATGGGGGAGTTTAGTAGTGTGGACACCATTTGAAAAATGAGCCCAATGGAAACTGCATCTGGATGGTGGATGGTGGGATTCAGGTTTAGATTAATAAGATTTACTGCTGTTGGGAGTGGGGGTGGTTGGAGCAGAGTGTGTTTGGGTGTATTAATGTTGGTATTGTCGATGGTTGTCATAATAAAAACTTTAAAAAAAAATAAAGTAAAAAAATATTTAAAAAGCTGCCCTGGAAGTATTGGATATGACTATTTTGTAAATAAATAATCATGTTAGTGGTAGTCTCTATTCATGAATATTGGACTGCCTGGGAGAGGGGAGAGATATCATTGTAACCCATCAGGGAATGTAAGGAGTGAGGGGTGAATAAGAGATTCTCCATCTTAAACAATAAGATTTTTTGACTCCAGTAACTGATGTTTTTTTGTTGGGGAGGGTTTGGGTATTTGTTTGGTTTTTAAGCATCAGCTAGCCATTCCAGTCATACAGGGACAGACAGCCCGCCTGCTCTGTTTGCATGTAAAGATGTGCAGGGCTGCCTTCGGAAGGAGTTTGGAAAGAATTGGGCACCACGGTGCAACATGTAGTAGGCCCAGACTTGTAAGCGTTAGACCTAGGATATGAACGTGGATGAGGATGTGAGGGTTTTTAGGAGTCGATTGGGCTTGCAAGATCAATAAATCATTTACTACTTGTTTTGATGGTTTTACTCTGCCTCCCTGCTGACTCTTGGCAGGGCCATGCAGGTTCCTGAGCACTTGCGTTAGCTGACTGCCGTTGTAGATCTTCCAGCATTGTTTTAGAGCAAAGAGCCAGCTTGGGCAAGGATGAGTCCGATTCCTTGACTGCTCTTCCATCGCAAGGCATCTTTATGCAGTTTATGCATACTTTTCCTGAATGTAATCTTCTTCTGGACAAGCACGAGCTACATACTCGTAATACAATAAATGCTCAGTATTCAAATTCTTTTTTTGTCATATTGGTTCAGCAGTTTCCATTGTGAATTAATGTTCTTTTGTGATGGTAATTTATTGATGCTTGTTTGTTTGAGTTTTTATCCCAAGTGGAAAACAAATAGGCACCCACCTTCCCTCTCTGCTCACAGCCAAATGTTCTAATGAAGATAAACGTAACAAAAGCCAAGGTCAGCCTTTTCTTTTCACCAGTTCAGCCAATGATTAGGAATTCAGAGGAACATTTATCCCTCCAACAGAAAACAAGCACTGCACACTACCTCTGGAAATGTCAGAGGAAGGCAGATTGATTGAGACGTTTGGCTCAAGTTGTGCGCACACCCCCATAATGCAGAATAATCTCTTCCACAATCTGCATAGTGGCACAAAGAGCTATATTTATTTGTGGTCATTTTATAGGTGAGACCTTTTAAGTTCCTGCAGTGGCTCAGAAATATTTGGCATTGCGAGGGGAAGACATTCCGTTCCCACAGGCCACAATGAAAAGTAGCCATGTTGAAAAATTAAAGAGAAGATCTCTCCCTCCCCCCGCCTTTCCCCCGAATGTTCCATGCCTCCGCAATATTTTCTGGAGTTGATCTTTGTATATTAAGCATGCAACTTTCTGATGGGTTCACCCTGACGGCTGCCTCCTTCCATCCAGCTGACTGATTTATGCCTGTTTCTGAAGGCAGAATTTCAAGAGGGTGATTTAGAAAGGTTCCTTGCTCCAGTCTAATAAAACCTGATATCCAAAGAGGGAAAAATAACAAACCACCAGCATGATATTGTGTGCAAGGAATCGCTGAATAGCTTAGTCTCATAAGGAGAACTTAAACAACACAGAACTTGTTGGAATGGGGTGAGGCTTTCAATCTTGTGGCTTAAAGAGTGAGAGCCTTGGTTTTAGGGGATCAATGCTGATAGGATCCTAGTCCAGGGAACTGAGCAGTGAGTCTTCCAGATTCAAATATAGTAGGGAGGTCTACATCTGGAGAAGTCTTGAGGGTTGAGCAGCGAGTCTGTCATGGAGCCGAGTACAGAATCCTGGTTATAAAGTTGAATAGGAAAGATCTTGACCACTGAGAATCTTAATCTGGACCTGGTTAGGGATTGTATTTTCTGTTGTAGGAATGAATTAATAGAGGATGGCTGGACCTTGGAATGACCAATAAAAGTAAAGTTTGCTGTCATTACTGTCCTTTCGGGCCTACACTTGTTCTTATCTATTTTGAAAACTGAAATTTACAGTGGTTTTGCAGCTCTTACTGCAGATGAATGGGTTAATATGATTCTTCAATCTGGTCATTTGGTTTACAACTATTGGAGAAAATAAACTCTTATGGCAATTTGCTGAATCCACCAAGCCAGGCGGTTGATCCCATTATAAAGCTTCTCAGGAAGCCTTTATCTTCATATTACGCTAGTATCATGCAGCACTCGTGATGCTTTCAAACCCCTGTCAAGATTGGGACTAGCAAAAACAATTTCCTCTAGGAATTTTTGATCCAATAAATCCAATTCCTTCACAAATCTCTTCCTCATTTCACAACTATCATTTTAGGTATAATCAGCTCTAGTTTCAGTGAGGGAATAGTACCTAAAGCTTGAAAGATGTCCTTAATCTGTCCCAGTTCAAAAGATATATCCAGTCTGACTCCTCCAATCTAGCACATTACCATCCCATTGTAAATCAGCCATTTATTACAAAAATTTCCCAGAAAACAGTAGCTCAGCAGTTAGTCAACTAGCTCCCTATATCCCTGACAGTCTGGTTTCAGAGCTGGACAAGGCACAGAAACTCGACTAGCAGTAATGTATAATGAAATGCTAATTCATTTAGATAATGGGAAAGTCCTCTTACTACAACTAAACTTTAGTGCAGCTTCTGCTCTTATAAATCATGAACTACTTCTGGAGAGACTAGTTAAAATAGGAATTACAGGAAAAGTGCTGGACTGGTTAAAATCATACTTTTCCACATATACATTTCAGTGACTATCAAAATTTGCACGTCCAATGAAGTCATCCTAAACTGTGGCATCTCTCGGAGATCCATTCTCTCTCCTACCCTGTCTAACATATACATAGCCCCTCTCACTACCGTAATCAAGACCTGGGTCTTGGTGTATATATTTATGCAGATGATAAACAGGTTGTTTTTTGCTTAGAATTCATGAAGACTGCCCTCTTCTTTAGACCAGATCTAGGATGGATTAATTTCCACAAATTTGTCTTAAATCCTAAAAAGTCTACATCTATTTGGATCTCCAGATCTCACTCAACATGTAAATTTACTCCATAAATAGCAGGATTCCCTATTCCCATTTACAGATTCAATAACCACCCTTGGGATCATTTTTAATAATGAACTTTCATTTTCTTATTACTGCATTGACGAAAAATACTTTTCTTTCTTAGACTGATTAAACCAATTAAACTTTACTCATACTGCAGACCCTGAAGACTATAATCCATACTTTCGTATTAAGCTGTTTAGATTACTGCAATTCTTTACTAACTGAACTACCTTTTATATTCTGTTAAACATTTTTGATTAATCCAAAACACTGCTGTCAATTTGATACATGATGCAAAACATTCAGGCCACGTTACTCCATTACTAATAGAACAATACTGGCTTCCGATTATAAATAGATAACATTTATAATAATCATCTCAACACATCATACATTTTACACAGGCTATCCTCACTACCTTTTCCCTTATCTTCTTCTATATTCCTCTCAAAGGCAACTCAGATCCTCTCAGGCAAGCCTATTAGTGCTCCCCTCATTCTGTCTTTAAGAGTGGACTGGGACAAAAGTAGCTCGTTCGTGTTTCAAGCTCCCAGGATATGCGATGCTCTTTCAGCACATATTCATTTAGAAAGTTCTTATAAAATAATTCAAGCAAAAGATAAAAACATGGCTTTTTTATGTTCTTTTGAAGAATATTTATAAATTACTTATTTTATGAACCAATAATCAGGAACTGTGTTCTAATTAGTTTGCTTTCATTTCTTTTGTTTACCATTCATATATCAATTGTCTAATGGTATAATAATGTTGTTATTACCCATTCCCCCTCCCGTTCTTAACCACATTATATGTTTTGTAACACGTTGTCTTATGTGTGCCTTTTGATGACCAGTTGGTCTAGAATTATGTAAACTGCCATGATGCCCAATTTTGTTCAAATGTCAACATATCAAATGTTCTGAATAAATACATTTAATAAATATGCAATCTGTATGTGGATGTCTTGTTTTACTGGAACGTTCAATTCTTTACTCAAGCCACTATTAATTTTAGGAAGACATTAGCCTAATATCCTGCCTGCAATGAACTATGTGCAAAGATAATATATCCCATTAAAAAATACTATGGATCTGAACGGAGAGCTTCCTTTACAGGATCAACCAACCATAGCCACTACCCGTCAATTGATTAAAACTCTGCTGTTCTCGTTTAAAGGGCAAAAAGATGCCAGGTTTGAATAAATTGGGAGGGGGCGCATCATAAAATCAAGATACAGTACTGTTGTTTTTAAAGAGGTGGATATTTTTTCTGTCTTCAGGGGGAATGTTCAGCCAACACTGCTAACTCTGAAATGGTAATGACTTCATAGAAAAGGTCAGAGATACCAGATGGATGAAGTCCAGGTAGGTCCATGGGGCAGACAAACTGCTAGTCTGTGTCAGACGTCAAGTCCTTTCGTATTAGCCAACCAAGTGAGCTTTCTGCATTTTGCTACCCCCTTCCCCCCCCCCCCCCCCACCACCCCATCCTTTCCTTTAAGCAGCTTGGACCCCAACAGAGAATTTAATAATTAATTTCAATATCACCAGAAAACTCTGGGCACTGCACTATTAAATACTAAATTTTACTATATAAATGTGTGTCTGTCTGTATATGTATTGCTGTTACACACATGCACATGTGTAATTTTGAAAAAACATTTATCTGTATAAGTAGCTACTTACTCAAATGAATGGTTATTTAAAAAACTGCTCAACCTCCTGCAGGTTCAAGTATACATTCTAGCAAAACGCTAAGAGGCATCAATCTACTGTTTCGCTTTGATTGTTGCTGCTTGTTGCTGCCTCTTGGAACCTGCTGCCATAGGTGACTGTCTAGTCTTGCCTAATAGTCACACTGGGACTGCAAGCTAATAAAGGGATTATTTCACGAAAGCTTTTGTCCATTCTGGGTCTATAGAAGGGGCCTGTGGGGAAAAGCAAGTTATAACTAAGCAAGAAAATTCAGAACCAATGGGTTTTTTTTTTCCTTACTAAACTCACGAAAAGAGAGGCACTATCTGAGAGCGGCTTATAGATGTTACTTTTTCCTGTTTTCAAAGAGAGACCTCCAAAGCTTTTTAAGATGGTAATTTCAAACGAAAAGAGAGAAATACAATGAGTGTCCTTCTCTAAAACCCCCCTTCCTCCCGTAGAATGATTGTGATGACTAGATTAGAGGGTGTGCCTTCAGAACATGCACCGGTTTTTAAATTTCCTAAGCGTGTTTCCTCTTCTGGGAGGTTGATGAGCATTGATCATTTCTGTTTGTCAATTCTTATTTCTCTTCCATGTTTTAACATTCATTGAATATAGAGTCACACTGAATTTGGCATCTGGAATCTATAATATGTAAATTAATGGTACATTCCTGCTTTGTTGTTTTAGAGATCTCTCTCTCTGGTGAGAAGTCAGTGTGAAAATGAGGCATCAGGTTAGTGATTAAAAATACTTGTTTACACATTTCATCACTGTACACTGACAAGAAGACAGGATGCTCCAGATGTGCTCTTGTAGTAACTGACACTATTAATGGGCTGCCATTATTAGCTGAGGACTTTCCTGTTTTTAGCTGCAAAAAGAACACAGCTTGAACTTCCTATTCTATTTTCCCCAAGCAGTGAAACGATGTAAAAAAAAATTTTAACCCATATATTAAGTGCATCCTGATTGGTGGAGCAACCATAATTGAGCAATGGTAGAAGGGCAGAGACTCCTTTTTACACAATATAGAGACTTCAGCAATGGCAGAAAACCTCTACTACTACTACTACTACTAATAATAATAATTTGTATAGTGTTACAGGGCATATGCAGCGCTGTACAGAAGCATGTAAGAGACGGTCCCTGCACATCGGAGCTTTCCGTCCAGTCAAGACTGACATTACGAGGATATGTCTAGGGGAATGGTAAGGAAACATGGCAGCCTCGAAGAGGTGCGTTTTTTAGCGTGGATTTGAATAGGACCAGAGATGGAGCCTGACGCATTGACTTGGGTGCTTTGATCCTGGCATAAGGAGCAGCAAGGTGGAAAGATGGAAGTCTGGAGTTGGCAGTGGAAGAGAAGGGGTGTAATGAAGGCACTTATAGGTTGATAGAAGTTTGAACTGGATAGGGAGCCGATGAAGAGGGGTTACGTGAGCATAGTGCACTGGTGGAAGCTTAGGCATTCAGCTGTGTTTTGAATAGATTGACATGAGGAGAGCTGATTCAGAGGGAGACCAGCAAAGAGGAGGTTGCAATAGTCTAGTTGGGAGGTGACTAAAGAGTGGATAAAAGTCTTAGTAGTGCGTAGGCAGCAGAATGGGGTGGCCAGAGGGGCCATGGCCCCACTAATAGTTTGTTCAACCCAGCATCAGCAACTAGAGAGACTGGGGATGGGGCTGAGAATTGCTTTGTCTGGCTTCTCTAACCGAAAAGATGAGCACTGCCCCTGTAGTAGTGTGTTCGGAAAGGAAGGGGCGAACTCTGCTGAGGTGTGTGGAGAAGGAGAGGGAGGAGTCAGATGACCCCCCAAGGTTGCAAAAAAAAAAAAAATTGTAGTTCGCTTTGTTTTCAGTCTGTGACTCAGAAACTACATGTGGCTCTTTGGTACCATAGAACCGAAGACCACGTTTGCCTGCGGCTCTTTAAGGCTGGCTTCCTGATTAACAAAAGCAGAACACAGTCGATTTAGAAGAGCTAAGGCTTTCATTTTTGAGAGTATGATTTTGACCTCTGAATGTGTTGGAATTTATTCCCAAGTTTCCACATGTTATGCTATTCATCTTTATGGCACTGGATTTTGTAAAAGCTGTCACGATTCCAATTTATAATTCTGTGACTTCTTGGTTGTAAAATATACTGTAGCAAATAGACCTTTAAGCAAGAAGAAGGAAAAAGAGTATCTTTAAAAATGCCCAGAAAGGTGCTCTTGGTCCTTGTTACCAGTCTCAGGTGAACTGTAAAGTTTATTTTCAAGAACCATAAAGGAGATGAAATAGTCTTTCTGAATCTCTGACTTTGGACATGCCCACAATGGTAAGGTTACCAGACATCCCCGATTTAGAGCTGTGTCCCTGACGCCCTCCTGTTTGGCAGTCTGCTGTCCCCAATTCCAGCAAAAAAGACAGAAGGGGGTAGACAAAAAATGTATTTTCAGTTTAGTGATTTTGAATATGTCCGTTTTTAGAATTTACATCCATTGTCTTTATAGTTTGCACGGTACGGGGGGAAATGCGTCCATGCTTCTATTTCTCCGCTTGGAAGTGATATTGTTATTGTCATGGGATGGATGGGGGGAAGGAGACAGGGTAATGACTCCTCTTCCCTCCTCCATAATGTTTTGCTGAAACGTGGAATTAAGGTGTCTCTTGCTTCCTTTCCTCCCCCCCCCCCCTTCCTTCTGATAAGTGCCCTAGATTTGGTACCGTTCCATATTGGGCTATGAAGCATGTGCCCCTTTATCATTTTCCAGGGGTCAGATTGTCTTTCCTTTCTTGCTCCTGGATATCTGATGGTCTCCCCGAGGCCCAGAGAGAGAGGTATGCTTTTGTGCATGAACCGGTCTATACGGTGAGAAACATTCTCCATGTTGGCCGTTTGGCACAGGAATTGGCAGCCACTAGCAGTTCATGCAGGCCCATGTGGTCGGCTATTGTGGCTTAGTAAATAAGGGCCTTGAAATTTCGAGAGTTCCAGCCCAAAGCCATCAGGGTCTAGAGTCCCAACTCAAATGAATCTCCTAATTACCATTTGCCTTCCCTCCAAAGAAAGGGGCTCATTAAGTTTGTGCAGCTGCCTAGGGCTAATTTTAGGTAGCTTTGAAGAAAGTGTCTTTTTTATGCCTATTTTCTGGTTATTGCCATATAAATCATTTGTTTTCTGGCATGAACAATTCTACTTGGAAGAACAGAATATAAACCTCTTAAATTTATAGCTGTTGATGAATGGATAAAGAAACCAAGCAGAAAGAAGAACATGGTTGAATGAGTGAAAGGTAGACGGCACAGAGAGAGGGAGTGGAAGTCGCCCTCGGGCACCCCCCTGACTGGAATCTGGAATGGGCAAAACAAAAACCAAATCTGATAGACAGCGGAAAAGGAGCGTGTGTGCCACTGAGAGCATCATGCTGGAGCACAGAGATGGAAACAGAGGGAGAAAGATAATGGGTAAATGAGACAGCTATATATAGAAGTGTGCGTGTATATAAATAGCTATAAATCTATAAAGAGAGGCATTATAAATAGAACTGCATCTACATACGCTTATGTAGAGAGAAAGCAGATGGTGGGGATAAGGGAAGGAGAGTGACTGAAGCACGTCTCTGAGTGCAGGAAAGAAGCATGGATGTTCCCAGCTGACTCCAACATCCCCCCAGCCTGCGGGGGGGGGGGGGGTTCAGTAGGAGCTACCTGTCGCTGAGGATAGAGGCTAGCAGGAAAGTTACAAGAGGGAGGGAAGGGAGATGGAGTGTGAAGCAAACTAAGAGTGAGAGCGCAGATGTGTTCTTCTTCCGTCCTGACAGCATGGATCCTTAAATTAGATCTTGCTTCTGATAGGTGTTCCCGGAGTCCTGCAAAGGAGGTTGAAGTTTCTGGACGGGGAGGAAGAGGATGATTGAGATGAGGAAGGGTCCTGGTGGAAAGCTGATATGCTGGAATTCAGTGCCACCCTCCCTATCTCTACCGCCTGGCTGCCTCTCATCGACTGTTTCTGAAGCTCTGCCGCCAAATTTGTAATCAAGGAATGTTTCTAATTAAAAGGCTTTCTATAATTAGATAAAACCTGGAACTAATGGTGGCAGTCGCGTCTGGGAGTGGATGTGCTGGGACCCCTCCTTTCACTAGATGTGGAGACCTGGAGGATGTGTCAAGACTGCAGGGGTGCAGTGACTTTCCAGAGACTGGCGCTCCTTCACCACCTCTCTGCCAACAGAGGGGATTTCTACTTCGGACAATAAAGAGGTGTTGTGTTTACCCTTATTTTAGGGGAGATTTTTCTTCCCAAACAGCAGAAGAAGTGGAACTGAGGAGAAGGGCGGCATCTAAGATGCAAGACCTCTGGGGATCTGTTCTCTAGATGCTAAGCAGCCCAGACCTTGCATCTCCCTGCAGCATGGAGTGAATTCTGGCTACGTTCACACATTGGTAAGTAAGATTTCCAAACAGTTCTGGTTGCATGTCTGTTTTTCTGTTTGCCATCAGAAGACCATCACTTCAGAGACTTGCCATTCTTGTATTTCTGTAGTTTGTAAACGGACCTTTTCAGTTCCATTCAAACCACCTAACAATTCCTCATAGGAATATTGGTAACATTAGTTCATCTGTGTAAGAAAATTAGGAATCCAGTCCACAAGATTTTGCTGGAGATGTGTCTATCTTAAAGAAACAGTGGCAGGTTAACACTAGCTTTCAGCAGGGCCAGACAAACCATTAGGCAAACTTGGTGGTTGCCTAGGGCAGCAGCTTTTCAGTGACAACAAAAGATCAGCAGCATTCAAACAAAACGTAGATCCTGGCAGCCACTGATACGCCAAGAACCATTAGTACATCCTTTTACCTGCAGGGAGCATGGGCACACGCGTACATCCAAAGCAGCGTTTCATATCTCAAAGTATGGGGGCCCCATATTCAGTGTCTAGCCGCTGCTGCTTTAATTAAAATCTGATAATCAGCACTGGAACGTATCTGGCTCTGAATATCTGCGTTTGCCAGGAAGTCCGGTTAGCAATGATATCCAGTTAGCAGCTGAATAGCGAAAACCAGTTAAAGTTAGGACAGCTATCGAGATGACTTGACTTTAGCTGGTTAAGCTATCCAGTTAGCAAACTCGATGCTGCTGCTAACTAGTAGTGCCCAGCACTGCCCTTGATCTGCTACAGACCATCCTGGTTTTAACCAGGCATTTTCTCTACAGTCTGTGATTATTCAGCTGTACTAACTGGTTAGTGGTGCTGACTTTCAGGCTCCACATCTTAGCCAGCCAGCATGTCTACTAACCCACTGAACGCTTTGGATATCAGCCCCACGATGCCCAGTTGTGCACTTTTCCAGGATTGTTGTGGGAGGAGGGGGTGTTTCGATGATCCTGATTGTTGAGTTTAATTATCAAAACCTTGGGGGGGGTCATGGAGGGAGGGCATAAGCTGAAGATTTGCTTGGGGCACCCAATACACTTCACAGTCCTGTTTAAGATTGCTGCTTTTGCCATTTCCTTTGCCCATTTTGACGTATTCCCTGAAGAAAGTCATTTTCTGATTTCCGATGATTTCAAAGAAGCAAAATGTCTCTTGTTCCATGGAGCTTGATCTGTCTGGCATAGGTTTGGGCCGGCTCCAGGGCTCTGGCTGTGGCACAGTGCAGTGTGGAAGCCTTGGGTTTGAGGCCAGTAGCGCTTGGAGCCAATGTGCTAGAGCAGGGGTGGGCAAACTTTTTGACTCGAGGGCCGCAATGGGTTCATATATTGGACCCGGGGGCCGGACCAAGAGTAGATGGACGGTGTGTATGTGTGAATTAATATAAATTAAATTTAAATTTGTAACATTAAATGTTTAGATTAATTTAAGGTAGAAAAGCATAAAAAGAGTTATTTTTCAAAACTTTTATGCAATGTATTTCTTTCATAAAATAGTACCTTCAATTTTAGTGTGAACAGTGTTGTTGGTCTCCCTTTTTTGTTAAGGCATCAAAGTCAGGAGATAGCTTTGTTGTTGCAATTCTCAATTTCAAACACATTTACACAGTCCTAATCCAGCCCTTCATCAGCCCATTTCCAGTCCAAGTTCCCCCCCATCACAGCCCATTTCGTCCATTCCCCCCACCATCACAGCCCATTTGCAGTCCTCCCCCCATCACAGCCCAATTGTAGTCCGTTCCCCCACCACAGCCCATTTCCAGTCTTTTCTCCCCCCCCCCCACCACAGCCGATTTCCTGTCTGTTTCCGCCCAGCCAACCCAACTTTGTCCGTCCCCCCCCATCACAGCCCATTTCCAGTCTGTTCCCCCCCCCCACATCACAGCCCATTTCCAGTCTGTTTCCCCTATCCCAGCCCATTTTCAGTCCGTCCGTCCCCACCATCACAGCCCATTTCCAGTCCTATCCCCCCCACCATCACAGACCGTTTGCAGTCCTCCCCCCATCACAGCCCATTTCCAGTCCTATCCCCCCCACCCTCACAGACCATTTGCAGTCCTCCCCCCATCACAGCCCATTTCCAGTCCGTTCTCCCCCCCCCCCCACCATCACAGCCCATTTCCAGTCTGTTTCCCCCCCATCACAGCCCATTTCC